>VDFB02000015.1:451269449-451493383 GCA_007258455.2 Sequoia sempervirens | reverse complement strand
CATCACCCAAAATAGTTAAATTTCAAGTTTCTCAGTTTTTAGATGTTTTTACATTTTTGGATACCCTTTTTGTCATAATGAAATTCTCAATTTACGGTTTTTATTTTCTATTCTTGGGTTGAAAGATATTGTAGTTTTAGTTTCCCATATTTGCACCTGAAAATCTTTCGAGTGAGATTTGAGGCACTTAGAGTTCCCAGATCCCAGATCGGCCCCAAAACTTACCAAAATCGACATAGCGAATTTCAAGTGCATTGTTGACTTCGAGACCTTTCCAACGGTTCAAACAGTTCGTGAATCGGAGTCCTGGATCAAAAGTTATGGCCCCGGGAAGTTGGGGCACTTTCTAGAAGATACAATTGCAAATGTTCTTTTGAAATTTGAACTTCAAGTTGTAATTTTTCGGTGCCAAACCGCCTAAACTCAAATTTGAATGTTGTTTTGGCTCCAAACTAAAGAGGAGCTCTATTTATGGGTGGGTTTCTAATTTTTGGGTAACTTTTTGGGGGACAAGCTCGCATAATGCGAAAGGGTTATTCTATAGCTTTCTGTAACTTGCATGTGTTGTAAAACTTGGGGATTTGAGATCCTCTGCATGTAAGAAGCTCCATTTTCTAAATAATAAAATTATTCTCTTGTTTGTGGGTTATTTTTTGTGTCTCGGGTTGTGCCCTCATCATTCACATAGATAGATTCTCCTTTGACTTCTTCATCACAACCTACTCCATCTTCTTCAGTTGATGATGTTTTTCTCCTTGAGGAATATTTTGATGATGGTCTTGATCCACCTCCTCCTACTTCACTCACTAGGCCATGATGGGCTTGTGTTACTCTTGAGGAGGTTGGTCCTCTTGTTAGTGATCCCATAGACACTCGTTGCACTCATTCTCAGACTTCAAGAATCAATATTTTGAGTCATGTTTTTCTAGATGATCCTCATAAGTTTTCAGATGCTTTAGGTATTCCTGAATGGGATAATGCTATGGTTGATGAGTATTCTTCTTTGATGAAGAATCATACTTGGGATATTGTTCCTCTTCCTAAGGGAAGAAATTTGGTTCGATACAAGTGGGTGTGTCATACCAAATATGCAGCAAATGGTTCCATTAAAAAGTACAAGGCCCATCTTGTTGCAAAGGGGTTTTCATAGGTTGAGGGAATTGACTATTCTAAGACCTTTGCTCTTGTTGCCAAGATGGATTCTATTTATCTTGTCCTTGCTATAGTTGCATCACAAGGATGGTCAATGTATCAGATGGATGTGAAGAGTGCTTTCTTGCATGGGGATCTTCATGAGGAGATCTATATGGAGCAGCCACCAAGTTTTGTGCAAGACTCTTCACTTTTTTGCAAGCTTTGACATTCATTGTATGGTCTCAAATAGGCCCCTCGGGCTTGGTATGAGAATATGGATAGCTTCTTGCTTGCTTCTAGCTACACTCATTTCCATTTCAATCCTACAGTTTATACTCAAAGACATGGAGAGGATCTACTCATTCTTGTGCTCTATGTGGATGATTTGATTCTCATAGGTAGTTTGACTTCCATGATTTAGAGTACTTAGTGTGCATTGATGGAGCAATTTGATATGTCTGACCTTGGTCTTTTTCATTACTTCCTTGGTCTTCAAGTTCATCATACTTCTGAGGGGATCTTCATTTTCCAATACAAGTATGCTCGATTTTCTTCAAAGATTTGGCATGGCTGATTGCAAGCCTACCCCCACTCCTTTTCAATCAGGTGTTGTATTGTCTACCAGTTCTACTACTCCTACAGTTGATCTTACCTTGTATCAATAGTTAGTTGCTAGTCTTTTGTACTTGAAACATAGTCATCTTGATATTTCCTTTGCGGTTGGACTTGTCTCTTGCTTCTCTAAGGAGCCTCATGAGATTCATTAGAAGGCCAACAAACGTATCTTGAGATACATTTAGGGAAATACTTATTTTAGCATTCATTATTCATCAAGAGCATCCCAGATTATGGGCTTCACTGACCCAAATTGGGCCGGTGATGTCAATGATTGGAAGTCTACTTTTGGATTTTTCTTTTACCTTGGTTCTGGTCTGATTGCCATGCAAGAAGCAGAATACTATTGCATTATCATCGACTGAGGTTGAGTATCGAAGTGCAGTTATGGCTAGTCAGGAGGTTTTATGGCTTTGACAGTTGATGACTAAGTTTGGATTCCCTTCCACTCATCCCACTACTCTTTGGTGTGACAACAAGAGTGCCATCCATATCTCTCCCAACCCTGTGGAGCATTAGCGTACTAAGCATATTAAGATCCACATGCACTTCATCGGGTAGCTCACCCAAGATGGTGTTCTCAGCTTGGAGTATTTTCCTACAGATCAGTAGGTTGCAAACATCTTCACTAAACCTTTGGCTTCACCTCGCTATCTTCAGTTGTGATCAATGCTTGGGGTGAAGGAAGTTGTCCTTGGGGGGGTCTTGATGAGTCCTTCAATTTTCTTTACAGTTTTTTATCTCTTTTGGAGAGGAGTTTTCTCCCACAAGGTTTTTCTCTTTTTCTCCGCTTGTGAGAGTTTGTTTTGTACATGAGTAACTCATCAAGACTTGTTGTTGGGACCCATCTTTTTCATTTTATATTGGTTTGTTCCTTCCTAAGTTGCACTTAAGGAGGGGTGTTGGTGTGAATAAATTCTTGTATGTAGTTAATTTTTTACTAGGAACTTAGGGGACTTAGTTCACATGTTAAGTTTACTTAGGACATAAGCATTCTTCTAGAAGTCGTAGTTGTCTTATCTAGACTTTACATTATCCTAGGTAGTTATGAGTTAGTTGTCTCATGTGATAGGATTAAGACACTTGTCTTGATCTTGTCTAATCCTATCTCTCACCTTGCCTTTATAAGAAAGGCATCTCTAGCATATTATGCATCTTGTATTTCATATTGATCATAGTGTATCATATTGCAATTCTTGTTTGGTGGAATAGCATCTTCCATTGTTGCTTCTCTCTATTTCTTGTGGAGGTTATTTGGTGTTGTGATTGAAGATCTTGGTTGCTCACTTCAACAAATAGAATATCTATCATTCTACTCAAAGTTGGTTATGCTAAAACCACCTTCAATGGGATTCATTCTTGATAAGATTCTTAAAGATAATTTTGACAAAGGGAAGCCATGGAGAGTTTCATAGATGCTAGAGTTAGTACACAGTGATTCGGTTGGTCCATTTCACATCCTTCAACAAAGACAAATATGTCCTGGAATTCAATGATATAACTTTTATAGGTATAGTTTGGTACATTTTCTCAAAGAGAAGTATGAGGTGTTTGAGCACTTTTGGGACTTCAAAACATTTGTCGATAAATGGTCAAGGAAAGTCATCAAATTTTTGCACACTAAAAATGGTGATAAATATGTCAACCATCATTTTGAGCAATTTTGCACTGCAAAGGAGATTAATTTGCAGCATCTAGACCCTTATAATCCTAAGAAAAATGGTGTTGTCGAATGCAAGAACTAGTCCTTGAATGAATGGTGAACTGCATGATTCACTCTAAGTCTCTTGCACCACAGTATTGGGTAGTCATTAATTATTCTTGTTATACCCAAAACCATTTTCTTCATCAAGCCTTGAAGAGAGTCACTCATTTTGAAGTTGGAGTGATTAGAAACCTTCAATTAAGCACTTTAGAGTTTTTTATTCTCCTACATGGGCCAGCATAACTACAAATAAATGTAAGGCCATGGATCCATAGAGCAAGCCTTGCATATTTGTAGGGTATCCAAATGGTGTTAATGGTTATCAATTCCTCCACTCAACTACCTATGATCCAATATTTTTGAAAGGATTTGGTTTTCTTAAGTGGAATATAACTATGTAGGAGTATAGTTTCTTATTCAGGAACCACACTTGAGACCTTGTTCCTCTTCCCAAGTGAAGGAAACTTGTTCAATGCAAGTGGATCTATCAAACAAAATACACAACATATGGGTTAATGGATAAGCATAAGGCATAGTCATGTCCCTCTTCCCAAGGGAAGGAAACTCGTTCAATGAAAATGGGTCTATCAAACAAAATCCATAACATATGGGTTAGTAGATAAGCATAAGGCACAATTAATTGCAAATATTTTTTCCCAAGTTCCTAGTATTGACTACTCTTAAGACCTTTGCACTATAGCCAATATGAACTTCATCTAACACAAACTTTTTATCATTGCAACACATCGATGGAAGGTTCACCAAATAGACGTGAAGAGTGTTTTTCTTTATGGAGACCTTGAGGAGGAGATATAAATGGAGTAGCCACAAATATTTTTCCAAGACTCTTCTTTGGTTTGCAAACTCCAAAACTGTATCTATGGCCTAAAACAAGCCCCTTGATCTTGGTATGCCAAGATGGATTCCTTCCTTCTCACACTTGGGTTCTCTTATTTTCATTCAAATTTAAATGTCTACATTTTGTAGCAAGATGATTCACTCATGGTTCTCTATGTTGATGACCTATTGATCAAGGAGAGTTGCTCATCCACCAATGCAATAGTGAAAACTACCATTCATGACAAGTTTTTTATGACTAACTTAAGCTTTGCACTATTTTCTAAACATTGAGATGTCTTCGTCTACTTCCAAAATCAGCATCATACATCCCAATTATGCTCTAGATTTTCTCTTGAGGTTTCACATGGTTGACTACAAACCTACTTTGACTTCTTTTCTTTCTTGATTCAAACTTGAGAGTTGGTGTTCTTCACATTTCATTGATGGCAGTTTGTACTATCTTGTTGAGAATCTCATCTACCGAACTTGCACGAGACCCAACATTTCATATGTGATGTGCATGGTCTCTTGATTCATGCAAGAGCCCCATGAGATGCACTTGAAAGCAACCATGTGGATTCCCCACTACATTCAGAGTACTCACTATTTTGGGATTAATTATGTAGTAGGCATTAATATTGACTTGGTGAGCTACCAAAATTCAAATTGGTCAAGTGATTCTCAAGACCACAAGTCTACTTTAAGTTACAAATTTTCTCTTGATTCAAGTCTTTTTTGTTGGTCAAGTAAGAAACAATTTTCTATTGCTCTATATTCCACTAAGGTTGAGTATCAAAGGACTATAAATACTACCACTAAGGCTATTTGGCTTCAAAATCTCATCACTAAGTTTGGTATTTAGTTTAAACAACCATCAATCATATTTTGTGACAATCAAAGTGTTATTCAAATCTCACATAACCCGATATATCATTAAAGGACCAAGCAAATTGAGGTCCACATGCACTACATTTGAGAGCTCATTCATTGATAGGTCACTTATCCATACTATTTCCTAACTTTTGAGTAGTTTGTTGAACATTTTCACCAAGCCCATCATAAAAAGCAAGTATCTTCATTTGTGAGCTTTGTTGGATGTGTGAATGCTTCCTCCAAAAGGGCTACCTAGTTCTTCCCTACTCTAGGGGTCTTTTCTCTATGTTTGGGTCTGGAGATGGAAGGGTGGGACAAAGAGAGTGTGGGTCAACTTATTCTCTCTTTTCTTAAGACATGGGGCTTCTTTTCTTTGGTAGTATTTTTATGTGCATAGATACCTCATCAGGATTCATTTATCAAGACCCATCTTTTCAACCTACACTTAAGGATGGCGTTATTGTAAGTTTTTATTTTCCTAGTGGTTATTTATTTTTCCAATCTATTTTTTTCTACTCTTTTATGGTTATTTATTTTTCTAATCTAATTTTTTCTACTCTTTTTAATTAAATTTGTTTAGATTAATAAAATGAGTATTAGTGCAAGTGATGTGAGATGTCATTATCTTCCATGGAATTTGCATTTACTATTATTCGATACTTTTGGTGAACCCTCCCTATTGATTGTATTTATGACCTCTCTCCTCTCACTTAATTTATATATATTCATTCCCCTAGCTTGTATTTACATCTTGTAACTCTATGTTATGATTTCCTGATACTATTTTGTTTCTAAGCATTTTCATTACTCTATATTGCTATTTTGATTTTATTAATCATTTCTATTTACAATATAAATAACTTTTATTTCTCACACTAGATATTGGGTTATCATCTTTTTTGTTGTTTCAAATAGTTGTAGGCCGCACCAAACAAAAAAAGCAAAAAAAAATTCCCTTTATTTAACTTAAATAGGAAAAGCAATGCTTTCCCCCTCTCTTTATGAATACTAGAGCATTTTTTTTATTCTCAAGTTTCTTTGGGTTAAATCTAAAATAATTGATTTCCATTTATACTTTGATTTGTCGAATCAATCCTGATTCTAAACAAGTGATGCAGTGCATCGTGTTCCTACTGCCTAGTGAATTGCTTTTTGGAGTTTTGTATTAAATGTAGAAAAGAAAATTTAATAGGTAAATATTACATGCATTGTGAAGAAATAGTAAGTAGGTCATATCAAGCTTTTGTTTGAACAAATAGTAAGTAGGTCTAAACAATTTAGAAAATAAGTGCTTATTACTTTGGGAAAATATGTTAATTAATATCAATTTTGTTTTGAATATAAATTAAATAATTTGTAATAGTAATTAGTATAATTAATAAATGAACATTGTGCTTGTTAAAATTATTTACTAGTACTAAATATTTTAGTAAATAAGTGGTTGGTATGTGCAAAGACGTTTTAAATAATACCAATTTTCTTGTGAATCTAAATTAAATTATTACTAGTTATTTAGAAAAACAAGTGATGACTCGATTTTTTTTTAAATAAGTAGAAAATGTAGTTTGCATGAATGAACGTTATCAATTATTTTTATGACAATGCGCTGAATTAGTTTTGCAAAATAATTTGGCAATGAAATGAATAATTTAGTAGTAATTACAAAGTATTTTGTGATTTGATTAACATTTATAAGTCAAACTATCTGGAAACGCTTAAAACTCAATTTCCTTTGCAAATTGTTAGTGTTGTATTGAATGCATAAATGGAGAAACAATGGAATTGGATAGAATATGATTTGAGAAGCAAAATGTAGATGGTGGAGGTTTGTATTGAATTTTTGTGTGCTTGTTAAAGAATATGAATAATTTTTTGTACAAAAGTATATAGTAAACATATTTATTTGTAAAGATAATAATGTTTTGAGTGGAAATGTAAGACATAAAAGATCAAAATATTAGTGATAAGTCTAAAGTTTGAAAGCATTTTGGAGAATGGACATATTAAAAATATAAAAGTATTTTAAATTATATTCATTTTTTTATATTTGTAAACTAAATTAATTTAGACTTTGTAAAAGTAATTTGAATTATTTATTATTGAAGATATGTAAAATAGATGTATTAGTAATAGACTAGTAATTGAGAAGCGTTTGAGAAAATGAAGGTATTTAAAATATAAAAAGCATTTTATTTTGTTTTAAATAGAAAACATATAAAATGTAAATAGTAGCAATAAGTTAAAATTTGAGTAGTATAGTTTCTTTTTAACTGGTATAATTATTATGTTCAATTAATTGTAATATTTTTGAATTTTTTAGCCATGTGTATTTTTTTGTATTTGTAAACTAAATTCATTTAGACTATTTTACTTTTTCAACATGGAAAGTGTTTAGAGTGGATATGTAAGACATGTGCAGAATTGTAATCATGTGATATACAATTCATATTGATTGTTTTTTCCTAGGACATTAATGAGATTGCAGAATAGCTATTCGTTGGAGTAGCCATAATTATGAAATTATTGGAGCAAACATACAATAAGCAATTGTTGTAGTTGACATGTAAGAGGTGTGTAGCATAGTAAAGCAAAGGGAAGCATTTTCATTTACATTTGTTTACCATTGACTGACTATAAAGTATTGGGATTGTTGCATGCCACTAGCTTGAGCATATCAAGTTTCTAAAGGAACCTATTGATGTTGTTTTCCCTTCTCAATGCATAACTCTAAGGATGCAAATATTTAATGTCTAAATGCAAATTGTACTAGATTTGTTAGAAAAATGATTGATACCGAAGCGAAACAAAACAATGCAATGAATTTTTGCAAGTATCTAGCCATGGAATACAAATATTGGAGGCTTTGCTATTAGGCTAATGCTTATGAAAGCAATCAAGCCACTGTTAATGCATTGTAAGCTTTTATAGTAAACAAGATCTAAAACAATATTGGTTTATATGGCAAAAATATACTACTATTGTAATCCATCAATCAAGGGACACATGTAACACATTTTCCATTCTCATCATCAGTGGACTCAGTTCACATTCACAATGTGTGCAGCAAAGCAAAGCATACAGAAGCAGTTGTTTAGTATTCATGCATTACAAGGTATTGGGATTGGTCCATACCACTAGAAAAATAGATAAATAATGCTTTTCAAATATCAAAATATGTTCATAAATTCCAAGTATATAATGCTCTGATATTATTCTAACTTATTGAAAGTAAAATCAAAAGTAGACTTGTTGCAAGATAATCAAATTTCATTGGCCAAGCAAGTATTACAAATGATAATTCTATAAATTGTATCAGCTTGACATCATGCACTTCATGTGCATGGTATTTTGATGAAAGGCAAGTGACTGCTACAATGAAAGCAATTTACTATTTCCATTGTATAATGTAGATTGGAAATGGCAGGCTTCTCAATTAATCTACAACTAATGCATTAAATGGCACTTGGTGTACTTTATGTATTTTTGCAAGTATTTAATAGCTAATAAACTATGTTGCATGATAATAATTATGCAACGTAACCCTAGGATTATAAAACATAACAATTGTGCTACTATTGACATAGTATTTAATGCATTAACTATGCATTGACTGTTGTACGATGCATCATAGCTATCTGCAAAATTTATCATCTATTTGTATTTGTGCTACTTTGGTCATAAGCAAATGAATTGTAGGGGAAAATGATAGAAATGAACAAGTGAGCATAGTCCATGAAAAATAATATGCTATTGATATAACGTGTTATCCATAAACCTTAATCACAGAAACAACTTTAAAATTTGGAAAAAAAATAGACGAACACAATAAATTTTTGCAAGCATTCCCCGTCAATGTTTGTACCAACAACTAAGCATGATAAACATAGAAACTAGTCATTTTCCAACAGTGCACCACCATAGAATAACAGACATCCAAGAACGGAACCTAAATCTAAAAACATATAAGCTTTTTAAGAAGCAAGAAAGACACAAGAAAAAGCACAAATAAAACCCAGTACTCGCTTCACAATTCATGAATTGATTATGCATTAACTGGTTCTGTACTATTTACCGCTCCCAAAGTCCAAACAACCTTGTTCAAAGCATATGAAATTTATTGTACCCACTTGCCTCATTAGCACTTTTAACAACAAGCAATATTTCTAGTTTTCAAGTATCATAAGTAGACAGTCGAGCCAGTCATGGGCACTACACTTTTATAGAAGAAAGAACATGCAAAAGCACAACCAAGAGTTTAAAAACATACAAGCTTTTCAAAAAATAACAAACATATGATAATCAGTACAAAGAAAACCCAGCACTCGCCTAAGATTTCATGAATTGAGTATGCATTTATTGCTTGCATACCCCGTAGCTCTCTAACACATGTCACACAATTTGCATTTAATGGATTTTTAACATGTATTCATTGTTTCAATACCCATAACCCCACTGTCAAAGTCCTCAAATTTTTCATGTACTGATTAAGTATTTTACAAAATACACAATGACCTTTTATTTTCTTAATTTACTTTAACAAATGAATGATTTAGTTTTTGTTGTAATAGAAAGCAATTGAAGTCGATTCAGTAATGAAGTATCTGAAATTAAAATGTAATAATTGTAATAGTAAATTAAGTCATATTAGGTTTATATTTAGAAGCTATATTAGTGGATTTTAAGGTTTGTGAAACGACAAAGGAGAAAATTAAGCATTGTGTAACATATAAGAGAAAACATGTAAACTGTAAAGTGAGATATGCTAGAAGTTTTAATCCATATAACATGAAATATTGTCATATAGGCTAAACAGCTAGGAACTTAAGCATAACATAAAAGGAATGTGCCACTTGACGCAATATCAGGCAGGTTTGCAGGTGCCTGTGTTTGTTCCTCATCTGCAATACAATTGATAGAATTAGTACGGCAATGATTTTTCTAGGTAATTTTACACATTTTTTGTAAATTGAGGACACAAACAAGTATTTGTATCAGTATTGTTTTGTACCTTGTTGTAGCATATGATGTTCATTCATTCAAGCAAATAGCTTTTGTAATGACATTGTTTTGGTTGAGCTTGAAATGACCTTTGACAACAAAGTCTCGTAGTGCAAACACAACTGGTGACTTGTCATTGACACAATCTTCGTATTTCATGTTTTGGAATGTGGGCAAGAGTTGTTGCATGACACGGTTTTCAACTAAACAATTGATTTTTTGCTTGTCATTTGTTATGATGATAGTTTGAGGATGGAGCAAGTATATGTAACTGACTTATATGTCACATTGGTTGTAGTGAGCACCGTTCTCTTGCAGCATTCCATAACTGTAGAACCTGTAATTGCATATTGGGCATAAAGCTTCGAATGGATTTGAAAGTGTGTTTGTTGCCCTTAATGTCCCTGAAACCTGAAACATGTAAATGTATATTGTTAGAAGTATCAATATGAAATAAATTGTTTGAGAAAGCAACAAGATATTTCAAAAGTTATCGTAATGTTGATTGCATCAATGTAGTTAGCTTTTCCATTGTTCTTTTGTTGTTCAATTTGCAAATAAATGTTGACTGGCCTGTGTGGAACATGTTATTTTCATCTGTGGTTTTTAGGATATTTTTGAAAAGAATTGTTGGATTTTTGTTCCTAAAAATTTATTGTGTTATTTGTAAGTACTGTTGTTCATGAGATGAATGCAATCGCAGCTGCATGACAAAGAAAAACTTAGTTATATTGTCACAAAAGAAAATTAGTATAGGCCAAGATGGTATAGAAATGGCTTAAAATGGATTATTGGCATATGGTATCTAGAGATTAGTACCTTTGCTCTGTCGGATTCTTCTCTGCCATCTTTGATATCAATAGCATATTAGCTACCAACTCTATTAGCACCAACAACTAAAGCCCCTATTGTTCCAGTCAGATTTTGATCTATGATTGCTAGTAACTGGCTTATAATTGTATCTACAATGAAGTAATAGTTTTTACAAAATTGAGGCATGCTTTCAACTGTGCTAGTGTCTGTCAATATTAATATGCAATCACGGTCCCCTTTGTCATCAAGTGTTTTACGTGCAATTTGGAAACCCGATATTGAGACCCCTATTCCTAGAATTATCTTGTGTTGATGTTGTTGCACAAGGTTTCCATTGATCTTTAGTGTAATTTTCATCTCTTCTTTATGGTCTATGAGATCTGCACACAATACGTCTCATTTATTTCATTGTCTCTATCAAATGTTGTCTTGTAGACGACAAGAATGTCACCTTCGAATGTGTTGCCAACTTTTTTAGCGTTTAAGTCTTCGATTGATATTGACTTGTTCACTTTTGTTCTTAAACAATGGAGATAAATGTAAATCTTATATGTAGATGATGGAGGCATGCATATCATAGGTTAATAAAATAAGTTGTTTACCATTTGCTTGTGCCTTTTTCCATGTGTTGCATTTGTTGTGTTGGTATTTTTGTTTGTTCCATTATTTATCTGCAAAGCAATTGTATGCATTAGAGAGTACATTGGACTATGTGTTGGTAATATATGCTTATGTTTGTCTATAGTAATGCATTTTCCTAGGGTTTGCATGATGAAACAATATAAAGTATAATAGGAATTTGGCTAGTTTTTTAAAGTGCAACTACTTTCTTTCTAATATCATTGTCCAAGTACATGTGCATATGTAGAGGGGGTTCAATAGCTATTCAGTAGAAAACATGTTTTTTCCAAAAGCCAAATACACCAGTTTGAATGAGTGGAACCCAAACAAAAAGCTTGAATACAATGAAGGGTCTTAATCTGAATGTAGAACCCAATATGAATTCTTGTTTTTTGTTTGGTTCAGCTCATTCAAGCTCAGTGCATTACTTTTCTTCAATAGCATTTTGAGTGCCTTGCCATAGGAGTCCTTGTTTTCTTGACACATGTCCCGAATAGTTGAACGCAACACTTCCCTGAAAGAAGGAAATTATTATATAGAGGTAATGGACATCTATATTTTTATACGTATTTATGCACATACATATTCCATTATATATAGTTATAGTTATAGAAAATTATGTGTATAAGAACCTATAATTGATTGGTTAGCAGTAGTTGTAAAGAATCAAATAAACAATTTTGAACATTTAATTTGAATGTGCCTATTGCATATTCATAGTTATAAATGTCTATTATTTCTATATTCCTCTATCTTTTTTTCATTTTGAATATGAAATATTTAGTACTTTGCACATATGTATAGTAAAGCGGACTTGATATTCTGCATAGTTTTCAAAATGTTTCATTGGAGAAATAGAAGGACAATGATCAAAGAATCTGACCTGTAATTTTCTTGTTCAACAGTTGACTATATTTGCGTGAATGAAGATATTTGTCTCCCAGTGAAATTGTAAATAGTGGTCCTATTATGGAGACATTTTAGACAGGTAAGCATAATGGTTGACATGCTAATTGCAATTCATAGACATAAAGCAATCACTATTCATAAGAAGATTGTAACAAATATGGACTTGAAACAAATTTGTTCGTTTACTAATGCATAGAAGTATATTTTATTTTCATTTTCCTTTAAGTAAATTAGGAAAATAGGGAGACATAATATATAGAGCAAATATTTTATCGAGGGATGCATGTAGCATGAGGTTTTTGGCGGTGGGCTGGTCAGTCATGAAGCAGTGAAATATCACCAAATCCAAATTAGAGAAGGAGACGAGCAATTTGTACTCGTTGCTTATGTACCCACCATCCCTCCAACACATCTCGCATATTTTCCTTTTCGAGCTCTCCACATACCGTACTGACTAGTCAAGCAATGAACACATATTTAACGCATTCACTACGCCCACAATTCACAAGACCTTGCTCAAAGCACATGTAATTTAGTGTACCCAATTCACCTATTAGCCCTTCTAACAAAAAGCAATACTTCTAGTTATCAAGTATCATAAACACATAGTAAAGCCATTGATGGCATCTACACTTTTATAGAATAACAAAGATGCAAAACTGCAACCAACAGCTGAAAAACCCACAGGCTTTCCAATGAACGATAAACAAATGATAATAAATATTGTAAAAAAATAGACCAACATCATAAATTTTACCAAGAATTCCCCATTAACCCTTGCAACACCAACCAAGTATCATAAACACAGAAAGAAGCCACTCAGTAATAGTACACTACCATAGAAAAACAAACATCGACGTACGGAACTAAAAGGTAAAAACACAAGCTTTTTAACAAACAACAAACAAACAAGAATAAGCACAAATAAAACCCAACTCTTGTCTCATATTTCATGAATTAACTATGCATTCACTGCTTCTGTAACGACCAACCCTCCAACACATCTTGCATACTCTACTTTGCAAGCTTTCTTGACAGCGTACTAGCCACTCAAGCAAAAAACACATAATTAATGCATTCTCTGCCCCCACAGTCTAGCAAACCTTGAAAGCACATGTAATTTAATGTATGCACTTTCCCCATTAGCCATTCCAACAACAAGCAATTCTTCTAGCTATCAAGTATGATAAACACACAACAAAGCCATTAACGACCATTGCACCATTACAGAATCATGAACATGCAAAACTACAACCAACAGCTAGAAAACCTACAAGCTTTTGAATGAACGATAAGCAAACGATAATAAACACAAAAAAAACCTAGCACTGGCCTAAGATTTCAAAGTATGAAAAACAAACAGACGGCCCAATCACCAATTGCACATCGTTCCTTTAACTCCTCACTCATTCAAGCACTGCATAGAATCACAAGCATCAAAAATGGAAACAATGCAATGATTGCAATAGTAAACTTGGCAATGCATTAAATGCAAACCTCATAGTATGTGTTGGGCAGCTGGCATGAATACAAGTACAAAATACATAGTTGATTCATGAATTATGAAGCGAGTGTTGATTTTTGCTTATTGTTTGTTGAGTCTTTATTCAAAATCTTTTTTGTTTTCAGCCATGTGGTGTTGTTTTAGATAGTTGACATGCTCTGGAATGCTTAAACGAGACAGGATCCATTGGAACAATGTGCAATTGGTGAGTGGCTTGTCTGTCTATTTTTTATACTTGCCGAGTGGAAGCGTTACAAGGAAAAGTAAATGGTTTGAATAGGGTCTTCTAGTCTGTGTGTGCAGTGAAAGCATTAATTGTATGTTAATTGCTTGAGTGGCCATTGGTTTGCCACCAAAGCTTGTAAACTAATTTGTGCAAGATGTATTGGAAGGCTTGTGGGTATACATGTAGTGAATTGATAGTCTTTGTTGAACAACTTATGTGTTTTTATCCAATGGTTGTGGTTTTGCATGTTTGCAATTCTATAGAACTGTGTTGTTGGTAATTGGGTTTGCTTTTGGTTTATGATTTTGTAACTAAAATTATTTGTTGTTGTTACAAGGGGGAGGGGGAAACTTGAGGAAACTGAGTAGCATTGAATGCACTAACCATTTGTTTATTGCTTGAGCGATCAATAACCTATTAGCAGCTATTTTGAAAAGCAAATCCAGCAACTACAGCAGTAGGTTGCTTCTCAGCAAAAAATAGTTCCATGTTTGTGGATTGGATAACATGGCATTCATTTAGTATGCTCATATGTCCATTTGGCAACTTAAGTTCTTGCAAGGTGCTTGTGCTTTGTTTTTATAACTCTACAAATACATAATTTTTAGGTTCATTGGAACATTTGAAACTTTTTCCAAAAAAAAGGGAACAACAATACAAGAATCTGGCGTTTTAGTTATTTGTTCAACAATCAAGTATATATCTAGCCATATAGATAGTTGTTGTGACTGTAATTGTATACAATGGTTCTTGTTAGAAGTAGAAAACAGAGAAATGAAAAGAGTCAATGGCATAGGCAATGAACACCTGGTTAATGCATTGAGTGCCCGCGAAGTTGTTCTCCTGAAAGAAAATAAGCCAATAGACCATTGCAATAAATTTTTGGAGTCAATTAGATATAGAATCTAAATTTCATAGGCTTTGCTTGTATGCTAGTGGCTATTGAAACAACAAATCCACAATGAATGAACTCTACTTCTGTACAGCAGACAAGTGCGTGGTCAACGATGTAAAGAGTTTTGATTTTTGTAGCAACCACAACCTAGTAGATATTGGGATTGGTTCCTATCACTAATACCAGTATATTGTGTTACCTAAAAGTAACTTGGTAGAAAGCAAAAAATAGTTTCATGTTTATGAATCACATGACATGTCATACACTATGCTCATTTGTCTCTATGGGAAGTCAGATTATTGAACAAGCATTCTCCTTCATTGTTTACAATTCTTCCAATACATAATTCTGAAATACATTGGAAAAATTAAATTTCATTGTAAACAAGGTGGGAGAATAGTACAAGAATCTGACCTTAAATCTTGTTGTTAAAGACCCAAGTTGATTTTAAGCAGAAAAAAGACCTTTTTCCTACACTTTGATTTGAAGAAATAGTTCCTGTGACAAGTAGAATGCAAGAAAATTAGCACAGAACATGATGTTGCTTTGCAATGAGTTATAGCTATTTTTTGAAATTTTATTGTGTTTCAATTGTGCTAATTTTCTTATAAGCAAATAAATATTAAAGCCACTGCAATAAATGGAAAAATAGGCAGCAAAAAACATATTTCAAATTATACAGTGTAATCAGTGTTCATGGTGAAACAATTAATATGGATTGCATATGACATGTTTGCAGTTATGCATTATTCTGATTGCAAAAGTAACTTGTGTTTTCCAAAAAAATAGTTTTGTGTTATACAAACATTGCAAGCTTTAAAATTCATTGGAAAGAAAAGAAAAGAATGATACAAGAATCTGACCTTCTAGTTTGTTGTTCAAAAGTGAGAAATATTCATAGTGCAATAGATCTTTGTATCTAGGTCCAGTTAAAAGAAATGGTGCCTATGAATGGGACAAATTAAACAAATGTGCATACTGCATGACACATAATATGCTATTCATAAACAGAAAACATAGAAGCACATGAAAAAAATTGTAAACAAAAAAAAGAGTAATGCAATAAATTTTGCAGAGTGATTGTTGCCCAAGCAATGAATACATAGTTAATGCATTATAGGCATGTACAATTCACAAAACTAACATATAGTACATTATTCATAAAAAGTAAACGCACAAACATATGATAAAATTTGCAAAGAAGTAGACAAAAGTGATAATTTTTTGAAAACATTAAAGACATTGAATACAAATTTTGCAACCAGTACAAATTAAGAACCCAATACAAATGGAGAAACCAATTGAAGTGAAAAAATTGTTGTTATACATTTTTTAGATACTACTAGAATTTTAGGTAAGCATGAATATGCTCTAAGCTCAAATCTATCTATGCATTTCACTTGAACCGGGTCCTTTATTTGACTGGCTTCTTCACTTTGAATGTTATTTGTAAGTAATTTGACATACATACATGTTCACATATTAAAAAAAATTGTCAAAGATTAAAAAAATGGATCACATTGTCTTTACGTATAAGAGCAATGACATAATTGTCTAGCACTATAATCAATGTTGAGATCAATGCTAAATATCACATTTAATAAATAGCCTATCAAACATATGAACGTTGTTTACATGTAATCTTAGAAACATAGACATTTGTATACTGGAAATATAGAATGACATATGACATGAAGCAGTTCAAGACAAAAAGCAGGTTTCTATTGCAATAGTTTCATTTGCAATAGACAAACTCATTTTTCCTTGTAATGAATTTAGTTTTCAAGTATGAAGAAAAGCGAGACAAACTAGTTACAAGTTCCACATTGGAAGCATTGCATAGAATGTCAAATGTCATTTGTTGGCTATGTTCACACCAACTGTCTGACACATATTGTGAGGTTTGCATCCACTGCATGTTCTTTGAGGTCATGCACACACTAGACCGATGGACTAGTTGCTTTGAAAGCGAGAATGGCACAACTATTACATGTGAACATGTGACAGTATCGACTTGAATTTGTGAACCCTGTGAATAAGATTTTGCAAGTAAATTATGAAAACTTATCAAAACTTTTTTATCTGTTACTAAATACGATGTTAGCTCTTGTGACAGCAAATATGTCGACCAATTTCATCTGGACACCAATGCTTTATGAGCTACCCACTTTTTGGCCTCAACTAATATATGTCTATTAGCAACGCAGCATATGTTATTTGCTCCAATTACATGTCCTCTTAGCGCTTGTAATAGCAAGCAAAACTTGTAGTTATAAAGTATCACAAACAAGCATACAATTCACTTGTTAGTAGTGCATTTTTTTGTAGATTGAAGAACATGGAAAGCTTAAAACAAACTAGTTTATAAATGAAGAATAGATAGACAAGTATGAGGACAAATAAAGCCCAAACTGTCCCTGAGATTTCTTGAATCAATTATGCATCTACTAGTTCCATGCCCGCAAGCTATCTAGTATATTGCATACATTTTGCATGGATTAAACATTTATTGACTGCTTAAGGATTAAATATTTTGCAGTATTTACAATGCCCCCCAATTTCATTAATTCACTTAAAGAAAAATGAATAGCAATCATGTTCCAAGCAATAGAAAAACAAAGAAAACATAATTTTCAAACATGAAAAATCTGTACTTAAACCACAATTATAGAAAGAACAAAAAACAATTATAAACAATAAAATTTGACTCGCCAATCAACAGTCAAAAAAATGAATTGCATAATTACAATTGTAACTTGTAACTGTGCAAAAAGCAGTTTCATGTTGATGAATTACATAGCATGCCATTCAATATGTTCATTTGTCTATTTGGAAAATCAAATTCTTAGACCAAGTTTGTCTCTTATTGTTTACAATTCTTCCAAGGCATAATAGTCAAGCACATTGGAAGACTTAAAATTCATTGCAAACAAGAGGGAAGAATGATACAAGACTTTGACCTCTGAGTTCCTTGTTTGACAACCAAAAATATTTGCAGCATTAGAAATCTTCGAGCCTTTCTCCAATTGCAAACAGTTGTCCCTGTTAGAAAGACAAAATTGACAGATGAGCATAGCTCATGACATGGAATATGCTATTCATAGACATGACACATAAAAGAATATGATCGAAGTTCCCAAAAAAAAGGCAGACATGATAATTTTTTGCAACAATTTGAACATCACATTAAAATTTTGCAAGGTTCGCCGATAAGAAAATGACCACTTAAGCAATCATAGAGATTTGAAGCGAAGGAATAGGTCACTATTGATATTGTTTCATTTGTAACTCGCAAACAATCAAAAAAACACCCTTTTTTCTACTGGTTGGAGCAGGCCTATTATTCAACTTTGTTAAAGTAAATTAAGAAAATAGGATACATTACATATGTTGCAAATATGCAATTACTAGATACAAATTGTGTCAGCTTTGGTAGGAGAATGTTACATCCTGAATCAATGAATACATGGCTAATTAATTAACTAGTAATAGGAAACGAATAGAAGCATTTCCATTTACACATGTTCATCATTGACACATTAAAAGGTATTGGAATTGTTGCATACTACTAGTCCAAGCGTATTGTTGCATCTACGTTGTAGCAAAACATAGGAAATGCAGTAAACATTTTTAGCAGAGAAAGAACATTGGAAGGTGGATGGAGGAACATGAGTTTCCAATGTGTCAAAGAACTATGTATTGGAAGAGTTATGAACAATAAAGGAAAGCGTTGGTTCAAGAGTTTGATTTTGTGGATACATAAGCTCTCAATGCATAGGTGGAGCATGGAATTCCAGAGGACCAATAATTTTTATTTGTTGTTTGCAAATATTCATTGCGTTGTTTTGTTGTGCTTCAGTATCTATCCTTATGCTGGAAAAGCTAGCACAATTTGCATTTAGACATTAAATATTTGCATCAATTTTCTTTTATCTTTTTTGTTATGCTTTTGTTGCAAGCTCTTTTGCCTATACAATTATATCTTATGTTCTCTGACTTAAAACTTTTCGCTGTTTTTATTTTGCACCTTACATCTTTTCCCTTTATATGCTAAGCAATACTTTATTTTCTTATGTTTTCGTTTAAATGGATTAGACTTCAGTGTTGCAGGTTTTTCGTATGCAATATATTAGAAACACAAAACATATATGTTTTTAAAGCGCAAGTTGATATTCCATATATTGCATTTCAATTTGACATACTTAGTTGGCCAATGAAATTTATTTGACAAATTTTATTATGTATTTCTATTTCACTTATTTGCTTATACAAAAAGAAATAGCAAACCTATTGTATGCAATACAGAGAAAGAGAGTATATTTTTAGACATGCAAGGTTAAGTTGATACATGATTGAGTTCTGTTTGAGCTACTTTACCAGTC
This sequence comes from Sequoia sempervirens, assembly GCA_007258455.2. Taxonomy (NCBI): domain Eukaryota; kingdom Viridiplantae; phylum Streptophyta; class Pinopsida; order Cupressales; family Cupressaceae; genus Sequoia; species Sequoia sempervirens. The sequence goes on along the minus strand of VDFB02000015.1, from coordinate 451,473,868 downwards.
ACTTAGTTTCTCTGGATAAATCACTAATGATTAGCATTTAGTTTCTAACAAAACATACGAAATGCAAGAAACATTTTTAGCAGTAAGACAACATGAGAAATTGAGTTAAGAAACATGACTTTCCCATGTATTGAAGAACTATGCACTTGAAGACTTGTGACAATAAAGGAGGACGTTGGTTGAAGAATATGACTTTCCACATAGTGAAATTCTCATAGTGAATGACATTCCATGTATTTCATAAACATTAAATTGCAGTGTGCACAGAGCAATGAATGCATGTACAATGTATTAAATCCAAGCATTGCAAAATGTGGTGGATAGCTGGTGGGTACACAAGCAATGAATGCATAGTTAACCGGATTTTATCGGTGCTTATTCTTGTTCATTTATTGGTTGTTCAAAATCTTCTATGTTTTCAGCACTTTGTTCCTGTCTTTGATGTCTTCAGAATGCAAAACCCAAAGCTTCACTAAGATTTCATGAACTAGTTATGCGTTCATTGAATGTGTACCCACATTACACAGGACATTGCCTAAAGTGTTCAGTTTTCCCTATAATGCTTTTAGTTGTGAACTACAAAAAACAAACAAACAAGCCACTTGCCAGTTGCACACCGTTTCCACTGCTCAACCATCAATCAAGCACTCTACAAAAAGGAAAACGTCAATAACAGCAGCCCACATTGGAAAACATGCAAGCTTTTGAACAAACAATAAGCAAATATGCGTCAATTGCATCTATACCAATGGTCCAGAACACATTGCTTAGACCGCTTAGTTTTCCCTGCAATTCTTCTAGTTATTAAGCATCAAAAAAAATAAAACGTGCCACTCATCAGTTGCATACTTGATTTAGTTATGTTTGAACTATTGTATCACATGTTGCTACAGGCATACTTAATACATGAAATCTTAGACGACTTTTGGGTTTTGTTTGTGCTTAATCTCATTCGGTAAAAACATTTTGGATTTTTTAGCTCTTGATTGCGCTTTTGCATATTCGTTATTATGAAAAACTACACTTCCTGTGAATGGCTTGGTTGTGTGTTTATAAAACTTGATATCTCTCTGACTACGCATTCAATGAACACATAGCTAATTCATGAAATCTTATGCAACCACTGGGTTTTGTTTGTGCTTGTTCTTGTTTCATTATAGTTTGTTCAAAAGCTTTTGTGTTTTTTACCTATTTCTTGTGTTTTTGCATATGCGTCCACGTACAGTTTGACTACAGCATTTTTGCAACATCCAAAAATTAGACAAAATGAAACAAATTGCACAACTTTAACACACATTTCAACAATCAAGCTTGCTTGCAAAAAAATCTACAAAAACATCTCATACTCTAACCTTCCACTCTCTGCTTCAAGAACCAAATGTCTTTGTATCTCTACAGATCTTTGTCTCTACTCCAATCGCAAAAAATGGTTCCTGTTACAAGGACAATGTTAACAAAATGCAGTCAATGCATGTACACTTAACAAGATCTTACCCATGTCAATTAGTTTTTCACATGTTTGTTTCTGTAAGCTTTTGAATTAGGTTTTACCAAATACTCTAAGTTCTTCTACATTCAATTTCTAGTACTTCACAATCCAATAACAACTCACCTCTATCGCATTCTCCAAAACTCAATTCTTATTAAGCAAATGTCTTTTTCCTTTCGAACAATAAAACATGTCTTTTTGCCTGAACGCTCGTCACAAAACTTGGAGACCATAATCTTAGGCATTCACCAAAGGCCAAAATTCCCCCTCATCTAAATTCTTATATGTATACATGTAACACCTTTTCCAATTTCACTATACATGCACACATTTGATGCCTAGAAGCTATCGACTGCATCGAGGCATAGAAAACCATTGCTATTTATAGCTATTGATCATTTACACATTACAAAGTATTGGAAATGCTCCAAACCAGTAGCCTCAGCATACTTTTTTTGCAAAAACTTCTCGGGTCATGTGTTTGTTTCCCATACTTGATAAGAACAAGCATTACAGGGGAAACACAACAATTTGAGCAAGGTCTTGTGGACCGTGTGTGTGAGATATGTTGAAGGGTTGTTCTCAACAAACAATAAACAAACAACATGCAAATTAACCAAGCATTCTCTGCTTATCTTTGCACCAGTTGTCCAACACATATCGTGCGGTTTGCATTTAATGCATTTACTGCTTCAATACCGACCAACCCGCCGCCAAAACTCACACTACATGCATCCTCGATTAAATATTTTCCACAATATATAATGTTCCCCACCATATATAAAGTTACCCTATTTTCCTATTTTACTTAAAATAGAATGAAAAATTGACCCACTCAAACGAATAGAAAAAGAGATAAATAGTAATTTTCTAGTAGCAAAAATATGCGCTTAAATCCCGACTATAGGAAAAAGACAAAAATATTTTAAAGAAAACAATCTCATTGGCCAAGTGGCTAATTCAAAAGAAAATGCATCGATTGCAATAGTTAACCTGCCTATCGACAAGAAGTAATAATAATACTATGCATTGATGAGAATTCTTTTCAACAAACCATTTTTAGTGTTAAACCATGTTGCATATACTAGTAATTTGTCAAGTATAATGATACATAGTTTAATACTTAAATGCTCTTCTGAAAAAGAAGTCTCGTCAATGCTATGAGCTCCAATGTGACTACAAATTTCTGCCCTGTAATATGTAAATATTGTTGTCAGCCATATGCACATTGCCATATAGTTTTTCTGATATCAAATGGCTCCATTTATTGGTTTATTAAACGAGTATTTTTATCTGCATTTTTTACAATACGATGTCTAGGTTCACAGTGTGTTGCAATTACTTGTTAATGTAAGTCTGCTTAATTATATTAAAACTTGTTCAAGTCAATTCTATATCCATGGAACAACAAATGACGATTGTCCATGACAAATAATATTCAATTCATAAACCTCAACCACAAAAACAATACTATAATTGCAAAAAAATACACTAGCATGATAAATTTTTCTAAGCATTCCTTGTTAGCCCTTGTAACAGCAACCAAGCATTATAAACAAAGAAGGGAGCCACTTACCAATAGTGCATCCTCATAGAATAACAAATGTCGAAGAACGGAGACAAAAGCATAAAACACACAAGCTTTTTAACAAACAACAAACAAACAAGAATAAGCACAAGTAAAACCTAGCTCTCGCTTCACATTTCATAAATTAATTATGCATTCACTACTTCTGCACCCACCAATCCTTGAACATGTCTTGCACAATTTTTTTTGGAGCTTTGTTGATAGCGTACTAGCCACTCAAACAATGAACACATAATTAACACATTCATTGCCCTCACAGTCCACAAGACCTTGCTGAAAGCACATGTATTTTAATGTACCAACTTGACCCATTATCTCTTCTAACAACAAGCAATACTTCTAGTTATCAAGTACCATAAACACACAACAAGGCTATTGACAACCACTGCACTTCTAGAGAATAACAAACATGGAAAACCATAACCAACAGCTGGAAAAAGCTAGAAGCTTTTCAATGAACAATGAACAAACGGCAATAAATATTGCAAAAAGAATATGCGAACATGACAATTTTTTCCAAGCATTTCCCATTACCCCTTGTAATAGCAACCAAGTATCATAAACACATAAACAAGCCACTCACCAATAGTACACTGTGACATAAAAACAAACATCAAAGAACAAGACTAAAAGCTAAAAACACACAAGCCTTTTAATAAACAACAAACAAACAAGAATGAGCACAAATAAAATCCAGCTCTTGCCTCACATTTCATGCATTCACTGCTTTTATACCCGCCAGTTCTCTAACACATCTTGCACAATTTGCTTCCTAAGGTTTGTTGATAGCCACAGTCCACAGGACCTTGCTCAAAGCACATGTAACTTAATGTACCGGCTTGCTCTGTTATCCCTTATAACAACAAGCAATTTTTTTGGCTATCAAGTGTCATAAACACACAATGAAGCCATTGACAACCACTGCACTTTTATAGACTAACGAACGTGCAAGAGCGCAACCAACGGCCAAAAAACCCACAAGCTCTTCAACAAACGTTAAGGAAATGATAATAAGCATAAAAAAATCGCAACACTCACATAAGATTTCATGAATTATCTATGAATTCACTGCATATGTGCCCACCAACCCTCCAACACATCTCGCACACACAGTCCAAAAGACCTTGCTCAAACCATTCAATTTCCCCTTTAACACTTCTAATGATCAAGTATCAAAAACAAACAGATGACCCACTCACCAATTGCACACCATTCCTTCAGCTCCTCCCTCGTTCAAGCACCACATAGAATCACTAGTGTCAAAAACGGCAACCCATAGCCAAAAACACACAAGCTTTTCAATAAACAGTAAACAAACAAAAAGAAAACAACACGCACTTGCTTCATATTTCATGGATTAACTATGCATTGTCTACTTGCATACGCACCAGTTGTCCAACACATATCGCAAAGTTTGCATTTTATGCATTAAACATGCATCCACTACAATAGCTAATTAGACATGTTTAACTTTTAAAGGTGAACATGATGACTTGTTCTTGCCTTCATCCATGTACAATGTGTACATGTACAAATTACTGTCACTATGCCTCAAAGATAACTTGCATTTTTAGTAATAGTTGCCTAGCCTAATTGGAAATTCTTATACATAGTTGCATAGGTTTTTTTTACTATTAAGATTAGGAAGCACCTTAAAAATGCTTTGAGAAACAGAATATGTTGAGAGTATTGGTATCAAGCAATCCCAATGCATGTGTTGCTTGATGCATCAGAAGAGTAGTATGTTGTTGCTACATAAAGCAATATCATTTTAGATCTTTGAACAAGATCTTGTTCACTGTGCAAGCATAGTATGCATTAACTATGCATTGATTGCTTTAATGGACATTGGCCTACCAGCAAAACTTGTAAAATTTGGATCTAATGAATAGATATTTGCAACAAAAAATTTGTGTCGATCAATTTTCCCTATTTTCTCAAAGGAAAATGAACGATAGGACTACTTGAAAAAATAGAAAAAGATATAAATAATAATTTTCAAACAAAAAAAATATGTTCTAAAGCACTATAGTTATCAAGTATCATAAGCACACAGCCAACCCACTCAGTAGTGCACTTTTATTCAAGCAATAAACAGATGGTTTATGCTTTTAACGCACTCACAGTCAGCAAGACCTTGCTCAAATCATTCATCTTTCTTTGTAAGAGTGAGCAACAGTTCTAGTTATCAAGTATCACAAACAGACAAACAAGCCAGTCACCAATAGCACATCATTCGTACAGCCCTTCCCTCATTCAAGCATTGCATTGAGTATCAAACACCAAAGACAGAAGACCAAAGCTAAAAACATAGAAGGTTGTGAACAAACAATAAACAAATGATAGCAAGTAGAAATTAGCACTTGTCTCATATACCATTAATTAACCAAGCAAAGTGTGTTTAATGCATTAAACATGCATTCACTGATTAAGTATCTTAGACAAGTGTTGAATTATATTTCTACTAATTCTCGTTTGTTTATTGTTTGTTGAAAAACTTGTCTAATTTTAGCTATGCATCTCCTCAATCCTAGGAACAGTAGACTACTGGTAAGCAAGTTGTGTGTCTGTTTATGATACTTCTAACCTAGAAATACTAATTGTTGTTACAAGAGCTCGGGGTACAAATGGGTACAGAAGATCTATACAGTTGCAAAGATAGTTAACTGTTGAACAAGGAAGTAGAAGGTCAGATTCTTGTATGACTACTCCACTTTGTTTCCAATAATATATAATTTCCCCCTGTTTCCCTAACTTAAAGGAAAATGCAAAATGGACCTACTCAAACCAATAGGAAAAGAGATCAACTACAATTTTCAAGCACGAAAAATATGTGATTAAATCCCGAGTTTAGGAAAAGGACAAAAATATTTGAAACAATACAATCCCATTGGCCAAGCGACTAATTGAAAAGCAAATGCAATGGATGCAATAGTAAACCTGCCTATGAGAAGAACTAGTAAAAGTAGCAATGCTTACATTATAGAATTCAATTCGTTGACAGTGTTGTGTATCAAGTACAAAGAACAAATTTTCACCAACAAAGCCTTTACAGTTTCAATTTAATCGCTAAACATTTGGAAAAATTTGCTACGTGCTTCTATGTGCCATGTTTATGAATAACATGTTATATGCCATGCATTGCACCCATTTGTCTCCTTAGCCTTTGTACCAGTAAGCAATACTTGTACTTATAGAGTTTAATAAACAAACAGACCAGCCACTCACCAGTAGTACATTATACCTAGAATAAACAACCAAGAATTAACTATGCATTTATTGCTTCTGTATGGAGGAGCTATCCAACACATCTTGAACATTTTGCATTTAATGCATTAAACATGTATTCAGTGTTTCAGGATTGAATATTTTGCAGTATATATAATCTCCCTATTTTCCTAATTTACTCAAACTAAAATGAACATTAGGCGTACTCCAACCAATAGAAGAAGAGATAAAACATAATTTTCAAACATGAAAGATTTTTCCTTAAATCCCAATTGTGGTAAAAACACATAAAAATTTTAAATAGTATAATTTAATTTTCCAACCAATTATTTCAAAAGCAAATACAACAATTGCAATAGTAACTTGTTTGTGAAAAAAAAAAATCCATGTTTATGAATTACATGGCATGCCAGTCACTATGCTCCTCTGTCTATTCGGCAAGTCAGATTCTTGAACCAAACTTCTCCCTTATTGTTCACAATTCTTCCAAGGCACAATATTTAGGCACATTGGAAGACTTTAAATTCATTGTAAACAAAAGGGAAAATGATACAAGAATCTGACCTTTCAGTTGTTTGTTCAATAACCAAGTATACATGCAACCATTTATATCTTTTCCCCTGTCTCCATTCGCAACCAATGGTACCTATTAGAAAGATATATTAGACAAATGAACACAGTTCATAATATATAATATGCTATTCATAAACACGAAACACACAAGCACGTGATAAAATTTCCAAAAAATATAGACAAACGTGATAAGTTTTTCCAAGTATTCAGAAATTAAATCAAAATTTTGTCAACTTTGCTAATAGTGTAGAAAGCATTAAAGCGATCAGCACATGGTTAATACATTCAATGCTTTCATAGTGAACATGTTATGTACCAACAAGAGAAACATACAAGCTTTTCAAGAAACAGTAAACAAATGAGAAAAAGCAGAAAAAAGCCCAAGCACATGCCTGGCATTTCATGAATTAACTGTGTATTCACTGCTTGTGTACCCACCATGCCTTCAATTAACTTTTTATGTACAAATATACTTGATTCATTGAATATGTATAAGAATTATGCCAACTATTTGAAACTGTCAAATTTGTGCCAATAAGCAAATGATTGTTGCAATCGTTTGATTGCACTAATAATGTAGCTAGAGATATGCATAAGTGCAACCATGCAATATGCAATTCATATCCAATGCTTCATATAGCGTATCAGTCAGATTTTCTTACAAGCAAATGAAAGAAAATATACATATATTATACATTCTGGTGAACGTACAATGCAAAACATTGCACATGGACTCCATACCACATGCCTATAAGTATGCATAACTCTCATTGCAAAAGTAACTTGCTTTTGGCCATAAAATAGTTTCATGTTTATGAATTGTATACCATGTCATTGACTATACTAATATGTTTGTGTTTCCTAAGTCTGTGAGCCCCTTGAACACCAAAGAAGCTACAAAGTTTCCTTTCAGCAATTATCTCAATAGCTTAGTTTTTTGTGCTCGAAAATTACGGTTCATCTCTTTTTCTATTGCTTTCAGTAGGCCGATTTTTCATTTTTCTTTAAGTAAATCAAGCAATCAAGGCGACATTATATATTGTGGCAAATATTTAATTGGGGGATGCATATAGTGCGAGCTTTCGCAGTGGATTGATGTGTACTGAAACAGTGAACACATGTCTAATGCATTGAATGCAAACTTCATGATATCTGTTGGACAGCTCAAGCATATGCAAGTAGAGAATCCATAGTTAATTCATGAAATATGAGGCAAGCAGTGGTTTGTCCTTATTGTTTGTTTATTATTTGTTGAGAAGCTTTCATGTTTTTGGATGTGGGTTGTTGTCTGCAACGTTTATTATTTTGTGTAGTGCTTGAATGAGGGAGAAGTTGAAGGAACGATGTGCAACTGCTGAGTGGGCCATCTATTTCTTTTTGATACTTGGGCAGCAGAAGCGCTAGAGGGGAAATTGAACAGTTTGAGGGAACTGAACGGTTTGTGATTTTTTAAGATCTTGATTGCGCTTTTGCATGTTTGTTATTCTGTAAAAATGCAGTGGTCGTCAATGGCTTGGAAATGTGTTTATGATACTTGAAATCTAGAAGTATTGTTTGTTGTTACAAGGGCTAACGAGCCAACTGAGTACACTAAATTACATATGCTTTGTGAAAGGTCTTGTCAATTGTCGTAGTAGTGAACACGCTAATTTTTTTTATTGTTCACTGAATTCATTGTAATCAAAGGGAAAGAATCATACAAGAATATGATCTTGCACTTCCTTGTTCAACAATTAACTATATTTATAGCTACATATATCTTTTTCTCCCTCCACAGACACAAAAACATGTTACTTTTGCAACCAAGAATATGCATAATTACAATCATCGAATATGCAATTCATTGCTTAAGTATGAGATTGTTTTGTTTAAAATATTTGTCTTTTTCCTATACTCGAAATTTAAGCACATATTTTTTGTGCTGGAAAATTAGGGTTTATCTCTTTTTCCAATGGTTTGAGTAGATCGATTTTCATTTTCCTTTAAGTAAAATAGGAAAATAGGGGAACATTATATATCGTGGCAAATATTTAATCAGAGGATGCATGTAGTGCGAGTTTTGGCGACGACTTGGTGGGTGCTCAACTAGTCAATGCATGTTCAATTCATTAAATGCAAACCTCGCAATATGTGTTGCACAGCTAGTGTGAAGATAAGCAGAGAACACTTGGTTAATTTGCATGCAAAAAAAATAGACGAACATGATAAATTTTCCCAAGCATTTCCCATTAGCCCTTGTAATAGCAACCAAGCATCATAAACACAGAAACAAGCCACTCACCAATAGTACAGTGCAACAAAGTAATAAAAATCAAAGCACGGATACTTGCAGTTATCAAGTGTCAAAAACACAGCCAAGCCATCCATCAGCAATGCACCTTTGTAGTATAACGAACATGCAAAAGCACGACCAATAGCTAAAAAATCCACAAGCTTTTCAACAAATGATAAACAAACAAGATTAAACATAAACAAAACCCAACAGCCGCTTAAGATTTCATAAATTAACTATGCATTCACTGCACATATACCCACATGCAAAAACGCATCGAAGAGCTACAAAACCCACAATCTTTCTAACAAACGATAATAAAACGAGAATAAGCACAAACAAAATCTACCACTCCCCGAAGAATTCATGAACTAGTTATGCGTTCACTGCATGTGAACCCATGGAATTTGCAAAAATATATAATGTCGTATTCTCCCAATTTACTTAAACAAAATTGAATAGTAGACATAGTAGCATTTAATGCAATAGCTATACATTGATAGACAAGCATGCCATATCCAATGCATACGATACAATTGCAAAGTTGACCTACTCCAACATGCAGTGAACATATAGTTTATTCATGAAATGTTAGGCGAGTATTGGGTTTCGTTTCTGCTTATTGTAATTTAACCCATCAAATCTTAGGGTTGGCTTTTGTTTTTGCTTATTCTCATTTATTTATCATTTGTTGGAAAGCTTGTGAATACTTTAGCCTTTTGCATCTTTGTTATTTTGTAAAAGTCAACTGCAGGTGAATGGCTTCGTTGTGTCTCTATGACAGTTGACAACTAGAAGTATTCCTTGTTGCATTGCTTCTTGTCGTTAAATCCCGCCTATAGGGAAAAGGCAAAAATATTTTAAACAGTACAATTTCACTGGCAAAGCGATTTGAAAAGCAAGTGCAATCAATGCAATAATAAACCTGTCATTCAGCAGCAAGCAATAAAAGCACAAATGTTTATATTATACAATTCAATACATTGCCAAAGGTACTGTATCATTCATTTTTGTAAAAGTAAATCAGCAAATTAAGAACCCATTATATTTTTTGCAAATAGTCAAACATTGCATGCAAATGATGCCACCCTTAGCCACAAGGTAGTGGTTATAGAAGCAGTCAATGCATGTTGAATGCACTAAATGATATAACTATTGCATCACAAACAATAGTATAATAAATGCAAATTCTGCAACATAGTTTTTCCCAAACATTTAGACATTAAATAGAAATCCTGCAAACTTAGCCAATAGGTTGGTAGCTACTTTTGTCCCACTATGACTAGATATATTTTTCTATTGGTTTGAGTAGGTTGGCTTTTCATTTTCGTTCATTTTGCTTTAAGCAAATTAAGAAAATATGGGAACATTATATATTGTTGATTTTGTTGAATCTGGTTTTCAAATAGTTGCTTGTTGTTTATAAACTTTTGATGGAAAATTAAATTGTATTGTTTGAAGTATATTTCTCTTTGTGCCAGGGTACAATTGCAACAGTCTCATTTTCAATTAAGTGATAATAAATATTTATTTTGTCTCTCTATTTCTTTATCTACGCATATTATTTTTCCCCGTTAAAGAAAATTGCCAAAATAATAGCACATTATATATTTTGCAAATATTCAATGTCTAAATGCAAATTATGCAACCTTTCGCAACAAGATACTAGATACTAAAGCAGACAATGCATGTTTAATGCATTAAATAGTATGGCTCACAGATCAAAAACAACAATCTATTAAATGCAAATTGTGCAAGATAATATGATACCCATTAACATGAAACACATAAGCATATGTTTAGGAACAATGTACTATTGATGACCGACTAGTCTGTCTGTTTGTCATACTTGATAACTAGATGTATTGCTCACTGTTACAAAGAAAACTTAGCAGAAATAAAACCCAGCACTTGCCCAAGATTTCATGAATTAGTACCCACCAACTCTCCAACACATCGCATAATTTGCATGCAATGGAATAAACATGTATTCACTGCTTCATGATCAAATATTTTCCACAATATATAAATGTTTCCTTATTTTGCCAATTTAGTTAAACAAAAATGAATAAATTGTAATTTTCAAGCACCAAAAATATCTGCTTAAATCCCGACTATAGGAGAAACGCAAAAATATTTTAAACAACACAATATCATTGGCCAAGCGACTAATTAGAAAGTAAATGCAACGGATGCAATAGTAAACTTGCCTATCGGTAGGAACCAATAATAGACCTACTCCAACCATCTATGGGAAAAACACAAAAAATGCTTCAAACAATACAATTTGATTCACCATGAAAAGTTTAAGAACAACAAGCAATTATTTCAAAAGCAAATTCAACAAATGCAATTGTAAACCCGCCTACTGACAGAAACTAACAATTAGTGACCTGCCTTTCAACAAAAAAAAGTTGTGCTTATGAATTACATGACATGCCATTCACTATGCACATTTGTCTATTCAGTAAGTCAAATTCTTGAACCAAGCTTCTCCTTTATTGTCCACAACTCTTCCAAAGCATAAATTTTATGCACATTGGAAGACTTAAAATTCATTGGAAACAAAGGGGAATAATGTTACAAGAATCTGACCTTCCAATTCCTTTTTCAACAACCAAGTATATTTGTGCTCATATAGATGTCTGCCTCCAACTCCAATTGCAAATAATGGTTCCTGTTACAGGGACAAATTAGACAAATGAACACAGTCCATGACATATAATACACTATTCATAAACATGAACCACATAAACATTAATAAAATTTGCAAAAGAATAGACCAACACGATAATTTTTTGCGAACATTCCCCGCTACCCATTGTAACAGCAACCAAGTATCATAAACACAAGAACAAGGCACTCATCAGTGGTGCATTGCCACAGAATAACAAGTAGGCAAGACCACAACCAAAAGCTAAAAACACACAAGCTTTTAAACAAACAACAATAAGCACAAATAAAACCCAATACTCACATCATATTTTGTGAATTAACTACGCACACACTGCTTCTGTACTCACTAGGCCTTCAGCACATCTCGCACACTTTGCTTTCTAAGCCTTGATGATACACTACTACCCACACAAGCAATAAACACATAATACATTCACTCGCCCGTTATCCCATGTCATGCATATGTAATCCACTGTACCCATTTCCACCGTTACACCTTGTACCAAGCAATACTTCTAGTTATCAAATCTCAAAAAACACACAGCTAAGCTATTCACCACCAATGCACTTTTGCAGAATAACGAATATGCAAAAGCACAACCATTAGCTAAAAAATCCGCAAATTTTTCAACAAACCATAAACAAACAAGAATAAATACAAAGAAAACCCAACACTCGCCTAAAATTTCATGAATTAGCCATGCATTCATTGCACATATACCCACATGCAAAAACACAACGAAGAGCTACAAAACCCATAATCTTTCCAACAAATGATAATAAAATGAGAATAGGCACAAACAAAATTCAGCACTCGCCCAAGATCTCATGAACTAGTTATCTGTTCACTGCATGTGCACCCACGGACTTATCAAGTATCACAAATACACAGCCCAGCGATTCACAAGCAAATGCATCGATTGCAATAGAAAACCTGCCTACCGGCAGGAACTAATAATTACAATCAAATGTTTCATAATGTAAATAATGATCTTTTACTGAAGATAGTTGGATTTCTAAATTGACACGATAACTCGTTGTGGGCCTCTTTATCAAGTTCTCACTAGCGAATCCCTTAATTTGGAAAATGCTAAGCCTATATTGAAGTTTTAAAACAGTTCATTTGAAACTTGGTTGGCATTGATGTGTCTATTCATTTCATAAATGATAAATGGTGAATACAGCTACTACAAAAATGATGTCACAGTTTACTCATTATTTACATCATGGCTGAAATTGAGACATCATACAATGCAAAAGATGATCCTACAATGTCTAGTAGTGGAGTCTTCTACAATAGTACAACTTTCGCTCAAGATATTATAAATAGGCATCAAAACGTTCAGATTCATTGTCTGAAAAAACAAAAAAGGAACAGTACAACTTTATATAAATTTCAGCTTCTTTTATTCTTAATGTTCACTAACTTATTTTACTATTTTAATTATTAAATATTTATATATTATTTCAATACCCATTACCCTGCCCCCGCTTGTCCCCAAAATCTGCCTCCAGTCATCCCCAAAACTCGAAGAAACACTAGGAAAAATCAAATGCAGTTAAACATGAACTAACCCATCTTTTAAAAATTATGGAATAACATATTTGTGTATGCACGCACGTGAAAATGCATTTCTCAAAGGGCAAGTTTTACACATTTCACTCATCAGAGCATTAAATACTGAATAGCAAAACACGGTATAGGAAATAAAGAAGCATGTATTGAAGCTAAAAGTGCAATTCAGTAAATTTTAGTTTACATAATTCTTGGTCTGACTAACGGAAATAATTAATAATCTTTACTGTTTACATGATTGCAGTTCCACGAACTTGAACTTTTGTACCTATCAAATATCCAACCAGAGATTCAAGACTTTACACTGCCTGTGACGGGGCAAACCAGCATCAATTAGTATCACCTAACTAAAATTGATTGAAGTATACAACTGTAATCTCCAAGGGCAAATAATAAGCCTTTTGCCATGTTCAAGCAGTAGCATTCGATGCAGAGCAAGGCATCAAGTCCAAATTCGGCAGGTATAACTGTTGAATTTCCATGGCATCTGGTACTATGATGCATTAAATGATATAAAATATAAAGGACAATTTAATCAATTGCCAACCAAAGAATCTAGAGATTAGCAAGCACCATTCGATATATTAGGCACCAAAACTTCTTAAAGCTGAGACATCCAGCTTGAAGGCATTCCCCATCTTCAAAGATAGGGGGAACTGAAAATTAGCAAATAATTAAGTGGCCAGAAAATTTTGAGATCGACCACACCACACCACCTACGATGATCCAACTGAGTTGACAAATCAAACCACAATTTACCCCAAGAAGTTTAGAGACAAGCAAGCACTGCTTCATACGTTATCCACCAAAACTCTTTGAAGCTGATTGACATCCAGGGCATGAGCGCAGGCATTCCAATATCCAAAGAGGATGGAATTCTGAAAAATTAACAACAGCACTCTAAATTTAGTATTTTCTGAAGCTCCTAGCATACTCTCTATCCTACTTCCCCATTTCTACAGCAGTTAAAACAACCCACCTTCCCCCACTGAAGACTTTATAAACACATGAAGCTCCAGATGATAGTGAAAGCCCCTTTAATGTTTTATTGAGGTGTGGAAGTATGATTTCACCTGTAACAGTCAAGTCTATTTCTTAGTAAATGCATAGGCCTAGTGTCTTAGCATTGAATGCCTGCGCTAAAAAATATAACTGGGCTTTTAAAGTTTACTGCAATACCCAATGTGGCTATATTCCAAATTATGCAGGAAAGTTCACATTAAGGCATTTCCACTCAATGCAAAAGAAAATGGAACATACCTAAACTTGCAGAATTGATGCCTAGAGAAGAGACAACAATCTCTGAATCGCAAGGGAGGAAACCAAAGGAACACTGCCCATCTGGCATTTCTGCATTAGATAAATGAAAAGCTGATTTCTTGACAATTTCATCAGTATCCCTTAGGTTTTTTTCTTGACCAATTTCCTTTACTGTGAGGTATCTTGACTTAGCATCTGATAATTGGCTGCTTCCTGTCCATATTTGTTTAAACCATACTCCAGATGGAAATCTCTTTGGACGCATCAGCCAGATTGCTATTTCAGCATAAGGAAAAGCATGGAAGCCTGATATTAAAAACTGGAAACCAATACATGTTAAGCTGACCACCGTGTTGAGGATGGTGAAGAAAACATAGAATACTGAAGTAGTAGGAACCAAAAGCAGAAGAGGTGTAAAAACAAGGGATCCAACAACATGCTGCTCCACGCTATAATCAAAACTGTCAATTCTAGCACGAAGAGGATTTCTTTTCCGACCCCTGCTTGATCAATAGTGTCATCAGCCCCAAAAGATGTTCTAGTGGAATCAAATATAAAAAACTACAAAAGCAAATATTTTTCGGATGATCTATAAATCTAAGGAACAAAGATTCACCTGAAAAGTCGAGATAAAGCAGACAATGCTTGAATTTGATGTGAATATACAAATGCCAATAACCAATGTAGCGTGGATATGTGGAATGTTACAAGCAAAAGAACATCTATAAATAAAGCGGCTTGTATTGTGAAGCCGAGAAAGATTCCACAGACAGCAAACACTTTAATGGAGGGCTTCAAAAGTGACCTAACAAAGAACCACAATGCAGACCACACTTGAATAATATTCAGTGAAACCATACCCAGAGTTTCAGAAAGTTCAGTGTTTAGCTTGAACCCTGCTGGAACCCCCATCAACCAAACACAACCAGAACGTAAAATATCATCTGTAATGCCACAGGCAAAATGTAGGACCCAATCAGCTATAGCTTCACAATGAATAAGCAACAACATCCCTGCAACGTTTCCTATGAAAATGTCAATGGCAATAGCTGACCAAAAAGAATGCTTCAACAATGCAGTTCTATGAGCAACAGCTACATTCGGTTGAAACCTGAGCAAGATAGCCTCAGACAGATCAGGGTAAGCCTCAATATACCAGATAAGAGATCCAAACATAGAAAACAATTAAGGAAGGAAACTTCAAATCAGTTACGTCCTAGAGAAAAACAAGGAGTATTACCTGCAACCACTTTCTAAGAGGATGACAGGCCAATGCATCAGCTGACGGCTACGGATGTGTAAATTTATCGATGTATGTCTGAATAATTTAAGCAAGTTTGTATTCAGAATGGAGAACGCTCTTTTACTTAAAATCTTGGAAATCAGCTGCAAACTAACATAGAAAACTACAGCAATTAATGCCATACTTGCAGCTATCATTTTGTGCAGGATGACCATCATTCTGCCAGCCAAAAGTGCATGTTAATTACAACAAAAAGTTAACAAATCTTAGTCAGATATCTGGAGATAAGATATTGTTCAAAAGCATTAAGAAATCCCAAAGCATAGTGTTATTAAAGGGTTCTCTAAAAATGCATTTACAGCAGAAGGTGCCTTACATTGAAATTAAAGAAAGCTGCTTACAAGATGCACACGGAGAATTTAACAATTCCTGCGCTATATTCTGCAGAGCAGTAGCACTATTCATTGCCAGTACAACCGCATCCTGCAAACATTCTTATTACATCAGCAACTCTTAACCTTACATTGAGGATTTATCTCCTATGCCATAATCTTTCAATCGTTATCAAAGCACATGCTTTACTAACTCAACCCATAAACAAAAACAAATTTCTAAATGAGCAAGAATGGCCAAGAGTATGGAAACTTACAAGGTTAGAAGGCTCCAACTGCTGTTCAAGCTCAACCATCCAATTAGGCCTCATGGAAGGTTTTGCACCATTACAAATGTTTGATGCTTTATACAAGGAACTCCAAGACATATAAGAAAAATGATGACTACCATATCTTGGCTGCTCATACATTACTGTCTGCCAAAAGAAAATTGAGTTAGCATTTGTGATGAAGTTAATATTTTTCCTACCAAGCTATAAAGCTATAGAGCATAGTTCTAAAACTTGGACTCGGTCTCAGAAAGTTAAAATACATATAAATTGATCAAATAAATTTAAATTATATAGAAAATAATGTTAAAAAGCATAAGAAATGATTCTAAAGAATGAAAAGCTAGGAGAAGTGATGATATAAAACTGAAAAAAAAATTAAATATATTTTCAAAAAAATATTTCAGGAAAAAAAATTGGCAAACTGATTATTTCCTGGTAAGTACACGGCAAAAAAATCTGGCCATTATTTGCCAGAAACTTGTCCACTGAGTTTCTGGAAAGCAACTCACCAAGTCATGCAACTACACCATATGTTTTTAAATTTAAAACTATAATATAAAGAACGGTGTATGAAAGTGCAAGAATCTGAAAGCTGAAATGCAGAAAAGCACATGGCCAAAACTTACATACATGAATATCAGAGGAACAAATTGATCCCTCCCTGTGTAAGTTACACAATTCTGGAATCCATCTAAGTTCCTTTATTGGCAATCTCACAGTCTGACAGACCAATTCAATCCAGATGCTAGTTACAATTCTGCACCGCTGATACTGTTTGATTAACAGGTTTCCATTATTCCGCAGACCATTCTGATCATATCCACTGTAAGTGATAGATGAATTAGTATCTGTCTCTAACCCCTCTTTCCTGTTATTAGGTATTTTATTATTGGTTCTCTTTGTGTCATTTTGTAAATTCTTGCAGCCTGAATCAAAAATACAATGACCAACTATAGATACATTTGCACCCTCCTGCAAGTTCATAGGCATTTGAGCTTGAGTGGAGTCAACGATGGCCTGCAATAAGAAAATGCATACTGAAATTAGTGAATCAAATTGCACTATCCACAAAAATGAAAATGAATATACATCTCATTGTTGCAAAAAATAACACAATATTATTCTATTATTCTATTAGATATTGGAGTGACAATTACAATGAGGTTCATCTCCTTATGTAGAGTTTGGGAGTTGTAACCGACAAACATAAACATGAAACTTGTCCTAGATTCTAAATACTAAAAATAGCAATACTAACAAACGACTTGTGTCACTACAATGACTTTATTACAAAGGTAAGCCTTATATTTTAACACCCCCTCCTAAGGCTTATTGTACTAAAAAATAAAACATACTAACACAATGACTAAAAACTAAAAAAACTCAAAACCAAAACCATGCATTCTTTTGAAGCTTTTCTTTGAAAATAGTTCTTGGACCAGGTATAACTCTGTCAAGTTGTCTCATAACTGTTGTAAAGGTGTAGCTCCTGAGCTGAATTCTCGAATTCCCAGATTAGCACCTCCCCAAACTCCCAAATCACAAATCTCCCGAATTATTGGACAAAAATCCAAGCGGAGCTACATCCACAGTGCTCGGCAAATTGTCTTATGACCCTCATAAGGGTATAATTCCCAAGATCCACAAACTCCCAAGCTATCTGGGTAACCATCCATGCTGGTTTTTACCTACAGTAGATCCCTTCTTATCTTCAAACAATTGGGCTTCTTAAATTACGTATAACTATACTTCATAAGCGAATTCTTCACCATTACCAGTAATCGGAGCATCTTCAACAAACTATATTAACTTCATTTGGTTTTTCTTTGATCTTGTCTTTGAGAACATCACTTGCTCAAATTCTACAATTCTAGGTTGTGTGACCTATTTTCTTGCAATAATAACATTCAAATCCCCCTTTTGTCTTTCATCTAATCTTCTACAATTATTTCTTGGGTATAATGCTATCTCAGTTTGAGGATCATCTTTTGTATCTCCTGCAATTGTTCTCTTTACTTCAGCTAGGAGAGGTGAAATCAGAGTTTGAGAAGACAGTTGACTAAGAGTAAAGATGAAATTGCTGAATTTAGGAGGCAAACTATTTAACGAGATGGCTTTGGCATCCACATCATCCATTGTAGCATTGAATTTTGCTATCTATTGAAGAAGAGATGTAGTGACTCCATCAAGCATCTTGAATCTAAAAAGTTGAAGCTTTTGAGAAAATTTTGCATTAACCACTTTTGCTCCAAACAATAGATTCAAATTATCATAGATTTTCTTAAACTCAAAATCAAAGAGAGCAAGACCGATAATGGCTTTGGCTTTTTCATATCTGCTCTGCAAATCCAACAATTTATTGGCATCTACATAGGTGCTTTTTCATTTCCATTTACTATTCCACATAGGCCATATGTTCTTGTGCATCAACTGCATCTGGATTTTTTCTTTCTAAGTTTGAAAATTGAAGCCAAAATATTTTTCTGATAGAATTTTCCATTTATAGAAAAATAAAAGATACCCTAAAATTATACATACCCAAATGTGATCTTGAAATTTTTGAAACCCTAGCAACTCCTTCAGTTTGACTTAAAGAACATTTCTTCCCAAAACTTTAAAATATGAACTCATCAATTTGCCAACCCTCAAATATTCAAAAATTCTCTAGAAAATATTGGAAACACTATTTTAAATTTCTAAAAATTAAAAATCTTGAATTAGAATAAAAATACCAAAAAAAAAACTGATGTTGATTGTATTTTCCCTATAGCTGGGACTTATAATGGCAAAAAAAAATGATGAATTTCGTAATTAAAAATCACATATAAGTGTGTACCGTAATCACATACAAGCATGCCCTACACGTGCAATTTTTGAAAATGGTGATTTTCTAACTGCAACCCACATAGAGCTGTGCTCAAATTCGTCAATAAAATATTGTAAATCATCAGCAAACTACACATAAGAAAAATCACAACTTAGGATTTGTGATTTCCACATCTGATTAATGTCCAAAAAATCGCAATTTTTGCATCCGTCCAAGCTCGCGAGTTCCTCCTACAACTCTCCATAATTTTTGTGGAAGAACTTTAGAATTTTTGCCATGGTGGAAACGCGAACTTGCTGCTTTTCTTGTCTATGACCCCTACAAAATTCAACAAGCAAGAACAGTGATGACATGGGTTTTCTTTTATGTGACATCCCTAGGATAAAACCTCACTCTAATACCATGTTAAAAATACAACATAATATTATTCTATTAGATATTGGAGTGACAATTACAATGAGGTTCATCTCCTTCTATAGAATTTTAGAGATGTCACCAACAAACATAAACGTGACTTATACTAGAATCTTAATTGCCAAAAATAGCAATACTAACAAATCGCTTAAGTCACTATGGTAACTTTATTACAAAGGTAAGCCTTATATTCTAACAATCATGTAGCTTTATCTGAAAAAAGAATAATAGGATAATTTATTAACCAGTTCAAAAACTAATTTTATGTTCCACAATGACATGTCTGTACCCCTCGGTCCATGTACCCTTTCCACCTTTCCTCTTCCATGGTACACTCTTAATCAAATATCATCTCAGGATTCTAGGATTACTTCTACACATCTTTGAGATCAGTAAGATTCAATGTGATGATCTCTCAACTTGTAATTTGAGTGTAGGATCATAAACAGCATTCAAAACAACAAGACAATTATATATGAGAAAATACTTCAGGCAATGAAAATCTTTACCATGAACATTAGTAATCTCTAATATCTCCAAAAACCATAGGCAAAGGCACTTAATGGAAAGGTTGGAAAGAGATTCCTTAATTATCTACACAAGATGTTAGGTTAGGCTACAATAGGTCTGCTGATTTAAATTTTAAAGCAATAGCTCATATACAATCACCAATAGCAACTCAATCATGAAACTTGCCTATGTACATTAATTTGCACTTAAACATTTCCACAATGCATAACGTTGTAATGTCCCATTCCTTTATTTACAGTATCTATAACAAATTTGATCATCTGCCTAGATCAGGCATATTGTTAGGCTGCTGAGAAAGCCTAGAACCCATTAATTGCATGACCAAACCACTAGGAGGAAATTTTAAGAAGCAGAAACAAAACAGAGCATCTAAATTCAACAAAAGAAGTCTCGCTGATATCAACTACTAATGAGACCTTTTATGAAATTCATCATACATCTTTTTAATGTTTATGATACTCCTTGTGTTGACTAAAGTAAAATTTCTAAATTTTTTAATCTAAAAGATTTGTGACATTTTTCTCCCTGCCAACCTGACATTTATTGAAAGGAAATACAATCAATTTCCTACTTAATCCTACAATGGGAGATGTTACAAGTTATCCAATCTAATAAAATTTTGTCAAAGTAAAATGTAAACAACATTTGGAATAAGAAGGAGGCAAAAGAATAGAGAAGAAAAATAAAAACCACCACAAAAGAGAGTGACACCAATATACCCAAGAAAACCTTGCAAAGAAAAAAACCCAACCTCAAAAGCACCAAAACCAGTGTATTATCAACAACTGTAGGTTACAATCAGTGTTACGAGACTTGGACTCGGCAAGCTGATAATGACTCAGACTCGGATTCAACGTCCAAACTCAGCGCAGACTCAGCAAATTGAAAAACCCAAGATATTCAGAGATTTTTAAGGATTTAAAACTTGTTTCTTGCACTCTTTAATAAATAAACCTTAAAAACACAATAACCTATCCTTAAAAGCACAATAACCTCATCAAACAAAAGCTACTTTGATCACATATACAAGTACACATCAATCAAATAAATATAAACGCAAATTTTAGCTGAAGGAAATAACACATTTAGATATATAAATATTGTCAAATGCATACAAAACTCATGGAATATGAAATTCATGGCATCAAAACAAATATCAAAACTAAAAATACAAGTCTATGTCTCAGAGGAGCTTGCATTACTCATCCCAACCTCACGACAAGTCATGCGCTAGTGTCTAAGATAGGTCTTGGATGATGATGTAGCCATGATATTTGCTTGTGTCTCAATGACTGGTGTGTATATTCAAATGAGGAATTTATTATTAAAGTTTTCTTGAAGCCTTCAAGGCTGCATGTTTTGTTGTCAAGCTCATTAACAAAGAAGAACGGTAAAGTAAAAAGATAAATGGTTATGTTCTAGTTTGACCTTAGCTAGGATATTAATAGATGGGGTTGTTCTATGAGTTATCTATGTAGGGCATGATTGATACATTTTTGCATTATGAAAATGGCATTTCTTGCCAATTATGACTTAACATGTATTCAACAATACAATGATTGTAGCATACCAACTTTGCCTATGGCCGTCCTTGTATACTAAATAAGTTGTCCAATGTGTGAAACAAGATAATCCTTGATTGTGGCTTTTGATTGTGAAGATGCAAAGATTTGCAACAGGGGATATGTATTTTGTAGGTTTTATGATCATGATTCATCATTGGCCTATTGCTTGCTTAGACTTATAATTTGATAAGGGGTTTGGGGGCAACAACCAAATAGGGTCGAGGGGTAGCGCCCCTTGCAAGGGTTTGGAGTTAGTGCCCTAGCGAGGTCAAGGGGCAACGCCCTTGGCACATTCCCTTTCGCAATACAGGGTGGGGTTGAGGTGCAAAGCACCCACCACCAACCCAAATGAATACCTTCAAAACCACACAAACCTTCACAGCGCACACCAATTTCATATTTTTTGTAAATCCTAGATGGGCATGTCATAAATCAAAAAAGCATTGAAAGATTGTAATTTTTGTTTAAAAAGTTAAATAAAATGGCTGAATCTCTAGTTCAAGACTCACCTAGACTCAGCGAGTCTAGCGAGTACTCGGCTTTTGAGTCTCCCAGACTCGCTGAGGGTGGCTCACCTCAAGACTCGCCAAGTCTTGTACTATATTCAAGTGAGGAGTTTATTATTTAAGTTTTATTACCATGTACAAACCTCTTACACACTATAAATAGCCAATCAAAAATGTTAGTCATACTCCACTAAGTAACGCCCAACTCAATGACTTCTTACAACCATCATAAGACTAATAATCAGGGAAACCCAAGAACACATCCCTAGCATTTTTGGGGCATCCCCTTTTCTGAAACGTTCCAGGGACATGGGGACGCCTAGGGGACATACCCAAGCCATCCCCAAATTTTGAAAAACTGCAAGGAATGTCTTGAAAACTTGGGGACATCCCAAAAAATTGAAGGGGACAGCAAGCCATCCTCAAGATGGTCTGCCCATACCGGGGACAAGAGGTCATCCCCATAAAAAAAAAAATGTTCAAAAAAAAACAGCACTTTAAAAAAATGTTTTTTTGTTGTTTGTTGCCACATGCAGATTGGAGGCAACAATATACTTCCTTTGTTTTGGTATTTTCATATTGTTTTTGTATTTTCAATTTTTTAAGCATTTTTATAAACAAAAATATGTCAGATACCTAATTTTTCCATTAAATGATAAAATTGTGAAAATGGTGTGCGCTGCCCCTCCACCCCAATGGGGGCATTGCCCCTAGACCCCCATGACAGGTGTTGCCTGTCAATTCCATTCATATTGAGAAATGAATTATGAAAGCAAATAAGTTTTTGACATTTGCTAATTAGTAATTTGTTCGACTCTCATGTGAACTCTCAATTCAACACAGATGTTATGCATTAAAAATTTATAATGTATATGATGAATGCTTTATCAATGTTATCATATGAATATTTGAAATTTCCCTATGTATTTAAATTCTCCCTGTTTTTTATAGAGTCGTCCCCTTTGTTGTCCCCTAGCGTCCCCAAAAATGGCCCAAAAAAAAGTTGTCCCTGAAACTCATCCCCTCGTCCCCTGTCGTCCCCGTCCCAAAAACTTGGAGTAACATAGCAAATAACACATGGTGGGTAATGTCAACTATGGAATCTCAAGATTCCACCCAACTAGGACCCAACTAGGATGCCCTTTTCCATGTGGAAACAATATTACAAATATTAAATAATCGTTCACAGTCCTAGGACTTGCAAGGTGTACAACACATCTAATCCTTTAGTCCTAACATTTATGATGGCGCTAATTTACCGGACCCTTATTGCTAACTAGGCTGGCATGTACCATGTAAATTTCATTAATTGCAATTCAACACAAAAATAAAGAGCATTAAATGAATTTTTAAGCTTCCATAGTCCATGATGTCAAAATAAAGGGGGAGCATGTGGATAAATTAATTTGACAAGCTCTGAAAAAGAAATGTTATTTCCTTTCTTTTTCAAACAATTTCTTCCAAAAACTATTTCTTTTCAGCATCCAATGATCTCATAAATAACCACTGCCAAAGTAATAGATGTGCATGGAGATCCTTGAAGTGGACAGTTGAGATTTAGGAGGATTCTAAACTACTGATACTGGATGCAACTGCTTGTAACATCAGCAGATTGACCAGCATTGACTCAGACAGCTGGCTATGTAATTTGACCATTGTTTGACTAGATGCTACTGCTCCAATGTACAGCTTCAACTTCAACTGCAGGTAAGTTGGTAGTAACTTGTGTACTACTAAAAATTAAATGATGGATTTGACTTTTATAATACTGTTCACTGGCACAGTGATAGTTGAATGCCCTGATGTTGAGCATTACTGTCCTAATCACTATTGTACTTTGCAAAGATGTAGCATCTAGATCCATTGTGGGTGTCTATCCTTGCCATGATTGACTCTTGTTAATCATCAAATGGAAATGCTTAAGAGAGTTATTAAATATCAATACGTAAACAAACTATATCTTCAATATGTTTCCATGTGACTCTATTAATATTACTAGCAGAATAATTCAATATTCTTTGTTACTCCTGTCAACTAAAAACTTCTTCAATAGAGATCATGTCATTATATCTATTAAATTGTATATCCCTTTTCATATTAAGCAAAATTATATTGCTATGTTAGAAGAAGGCTAGCTATACTTAGTATACTTCAAATATACCCTTGGTATCATATTGACAATCAAACAAGGATTGTAGAAACAATGAATTTAAATAATCAGGATAATTCTTATGCTTTATCACACTGCTCTTTGGGGGTTATTTATGAACCATACAATACAGTAAGAAAGAAGATTTCATTTTTTCTTTTTCTCCTTCCTCCCCTTTTTCTTTTCTTGCATTACCAAAGACTCTTTTTCGCTTTACGAGAGATATAGGTTTATCTTTTCGTCTAAAAAAGTCTTTCGTTGATTTGATAGAACTATCTATATTTAAATAACTAGCTTATTGGCTCTTAGTAATTAATATAAAACAAATATACCAGAGACCAATTTGTTTTTAGTTGACAGGAGTTTACTTAGAAGACACCAATTTAATGTTCCTTCTCTATTGATCTTCCAATTTGGAACTTAAGCTGTGTCAAAGAAGCAGCTTCCCCAGTTGGTAGAGCAGAGGACTGAAAATAACCGTTATATAGATCATGTTTTTAGTTGACATGATCTATATTAAATATAATATACAGCTTAAGTTATTAATGTTTTTTTTTTTTGAGCAACCAATTTAATTTATCTTCTACTATATACCTTAGAATCCTATTTAATAACCAAACTATTTTAAGAAGAAGATCAATCCAAGTATTTTAAGTTTATAATAGCTTAAGTGATATGCATAAGCCATCCCTGTGTTGGTCATAATGTCCCCTTTTGGGAAATTTCTAGTTTTAGGCCTGCAAAACAACAATAATCACTAAAAACTGATATTAGTAAAAACAAATATCAACTTTATGGTTATATTCAGATTAATACATAAAATCTTATAATATTGAGAACAATATATCATAGCTAAAACATTATAATATTTAGATCTATTGTTCACAACATTATCAATATTTGAATTCAAAGGCATCTTAACATCGCTAATGATTATTCCAAGGCATATTCCTATAGCCAATCATATAAGGAATTCACTTGAAATGTTTGCAAACTGCAATCTCAAGGATGGTTGTCCTTGTATTGCAAGAGCATGAGTGGATCCGTATCCATCTATCTCAGGCTACTTGAGAAGACCCTGAAGCCCAGGAGCACTCTGTAATGATGCAACCCCAAATATTTTTTTTTTGCTTTTCCCCTGTTTTTACCAACTGTCGTTTGTAGTTTTCTGAGTATATTTTCAGGTTTGTTTAATTGTGTTTCTCATATGCCATTCATTGAGCAACGATACCAAATGATGCACATAATAAAGCAAATGAAAAAACAACAAGAACTTGCTGGAAATGTCTTTCATTCAACACTATAATCAGATATTTCAATGAATATTTTAAGAGTAGATTTACAAGTTATATCAGAAATCTAAAGACATTTCAGACCTGGAAAAATGCCTTACAGCAGCAAGAAAGCCATCTTCAAAACCCAACGACCAGCACCTAGTAATGAGCCCTCTTCCTCCTTAGTTCAATAGTGCTCCCAACGCAGCAAGGAGGAGCAGAAATGTCATCCTCAAACGCCAAAAAGAGTCTGGTCTAAAACAATAACTCAGCACCAAAGGCTGTCCCTCCTCTAGGGGCGATTTTGCCTTAGAAATTCAAATCTTCTTCAGAAAAATGCAAACCAATACTCAATCTGATCGCCATGAAGAAAGGAACATTTCTATTCAATACCCATAATGATTTAAAAATCCTTCTCTGAGATCTGAGCCAAAATATGGGTTCCATGTCCAAACTGAAGGTGCCCAAAAATTATAAAAAAACCACCAAAATGTGTTTTATCATCACCCAAATTGATTCCAAGATTTAACAAGCCAAAACCAACACCCCCACTTCAAAAATGATCAAAAATCGTCATCTCATATGTCTGAAATCTGCAACTTTGAAGCACAAATGAAGCTCCTGTGTGAAGCCTTCAATAATCCTTCCTGATGTGGTCTTTCACACACAAAGAAGGGTCTTTGATGAGGTTTTCATCTCAGCAAAGTCTGGTTCAAACCCTCAAACTTCCAAAGCTCAGAGAGAATGCACGACCAAGTTTCATCCTGTAATGTCCCCTTTTTCATGAGCAATGGATTTTTGAGGAATTAGCCTATTCTTGATCTTCGTAGGCTAATGGAGCTTGATAAGAGGATCGTTTGGCAGATACCCAGTTGATTGGTTGGCTCGTTTCGTGATTCAGTCTACATATGGAGGTGTTCTAATGATTTTTTGATATGTTTCTATTTTTAGAAACCTCATGTTATAAACTAATGTTATGTTTGCACTTTATGTTATGAATAATTATTTTATTATAAAGTGCAAAATAATAAAATAATAAAATAAAATAAAATAATATTCCTTCTAGAAGGTGACTTGGGAAAGTTCTAGAAGGAGGCCGACCTATTGAAGAAAAAGAATAAATAGGCATTGAGGGCTCATTTCCTATCAAGCAGATTTGTTGTTGATGTTGATGTTTGATGGTTGTGGAGCCTAGGGTTTTTGCAGTTGTCTTTGGCCATTGAGAACGAAAACTCTCAATTGGTGAGCAATTTTGAGGGTGTGAAATATCACTTGAATTGTTGCAGCTGGGAGAAAGTTACTTCAGACTTTCTATTTGAGCTTCATTGTAAAAACTTAGTGGCCTTTGGCCAAGTTTTTGAGTGTTTTGATTTGAGGAATTGTTGAAGACATTTTTGGTGATCAAAGTCTTCATCTTTTGGCTATGCCAGGGTTCGACTTGCAGCATTCTTCATTTCCAAACTTGCTGATATAATGTTTCAGTCACATAAGTCGGCATATTAGGGCCACAATTTTGCATGATATCGATTGCTATTTGCATTGGAGATTATAGCTATCATTTGGAGTTGGTTCATCATTCTTGGCATCATTTTTTCCTTGGTGAAGAAAGCAGATTATATTGGTGAATAAATCTGATATTAAAATCAGATATTACAGTCTTGAAAGGGCGCCTTTGGTAGGTGCGATTTTGGTTGTGGAGCTCACATTTGGCATCGATTTCATTCAAGGCTTGGTTCGCCCATTTCCTTGGATCTTGGAGATGATGTTTGGTGCTTGAGACGGAATTTATATGCTGCATATTATTTTATTTTCAAGATCAGACCAGAACAGGGGCGGCTGGCTTAGGGAGCTCAATTTGGCTTGGAAGAACACATTTTCAATTGGAGTTTGCTTGCTTCTTCATCTATTCACAAGGGCGCTTCAATCCAACCAGGTTTCATTGCATATAGTCCATCATTTCATTGTATAAGCATAACTTTTAGTTACAGCTGTAGGAGTGCATTTTCATACCAGCATATCATATATTTGTAATTCCTGTAAATGCCAAGAGTCTTGGCTTATTGATGAGCATTGTATTGGATCATTGTGTTGTAATAAGAGATACTAATTTGCTGGTCATTAATAGTTGTCTTTGAGCATTATTATATCATTTATTATCAGCTAGTTAGTTTGCATACCAACTGTTTGTAAAAATACCAGTTGGCTGTAGGTGATCATTTTTCATGATTAGAACTCATATATGCATTCAAAATTGTCAAAATAAGTTGCACATTCATGCTAGGACATTGTTTAGTCAATTTAGAGTCATTTGTAAGCATTCTCATTGATGCTAATTGAAGAAAAGCGTCATTAAAGCAAACTGAAATGTTATATCAGTCATATGACCCTTGTATGCAAAGTGTTTGACAAATTACTAAGGCCAAAAATCAGAAGTTTTCAATCAGATTTGAGTAGGGTCATTACAGTGGTATCAGAGCGGTCTCCTGCCATCCTGTTGGACATTGATCATGGCTACTTCAAGTAATCAAAAGCAGTTGGATCAAAGTATGAATAAGCTTTTGAAAGAGTTTGTAGAAATAAGTAAATTGCTTAGAGACCCTGCAACTAGAGGTAGTTTATCTCAGTTTATGACTTCCATTTCTAAGAAGTCTACATCACAAAATGAAAAGAAGGAGGAACAAGAGGTCTCTACAAGTGAGGTATCTAGAAACCTCTACAACGAGTTTGCAGCAGTTGATAACCAGCATACAGTTGATCACATGGAGAATAAAAATCAGACCAGCATAGAGGAAGAAAATGGGCACATGACACTTCCGGATGACTTCAAGGATGAAGAAGAGCAAGAGGTGTTTGAAGAAAAATCAGTTGCTTTGGAGCAGCCACTTGAGGATATGGTTTCTTCAATAGGTGAGTTTAGCATTGCTTCTTCCTCTCATGATAGTAGTTCAATGAATGATGTTCATTCATATGAAAGTTTATTGGAGGTCCAAGATATTAAGGAGGATGTGGAAATTGATCCTCTACTTAGTGGAGCAGCCACTAGTGTTTTGTCCTCACATGATGAAGAAGGCATTTTACAATGGCATGATGTCATCACGGATTTGTTTGAGGATAGCAACATGGTGCAGCATAATTCTTATGAAAAGGAAGCTTGTGATCATGAACAAGCCAATGATATGATATCAACTTTTGATAGCAGCCCTACATTCATTCGTGGACATGAAGATATCAAGAGGACTTATTTTGTGTACTTCGGCATTGAAAAGATTAGAAGGTCCGAAATGATGAATGAAGAGTGGATGAGAAAGGCCAAGGAGGCTAGATTAGTGGCTGCAAATGCGAGACAACATCTTGAACAAGTGAAAGAAAAAGTCAATCTTTCCAACATGGCAAGACAAAAAGGAATAGATAACATTAGAAGACTCCTCATTCAAATGAAGGATGATTCTGCTCTATGTTCTAATGTAAGTGATGAAGGTGATAAGTTTGGGCAATCGAAGGACATGGTACAATTTGAGGTTTCTTCATGTGTTGGGGAGGTTGATCATTCTCTTGAGAAGGATGAGGTTGTTGTTAATGACATTCTTAGTGGATCAGCCACTCAAGAGTTGTCTTTGGAAGGTAATGAAGGTATCTACAACCCATCTTTGGATTGGTTACCTATGACATATGATAGGGCAACTATCTACTTGCTGGTTGGTGACTTACTTCCGATCTCAGATGGTGATTCCAAGTTTGGCAGGTCTTCTACTTTGTTCTCTCATGATGATTACCATTTGATTCAAGACTTTGGGACTTGCTACTTTTTGGAGATGGGAGGTATCAGAGTGGCGCAACGGGAAGCAATGGGAGGTGGCTTTCCAACAGTATGGGCGCATCAAATTTATCATTGCAGTTTTGGGGTTGAGTTGATTCAGTAGGATGTGCTTGTGCTACAAGAGTTGCTTGATGATGTTTGGGACATTACACAGATCTTCACTTGGGATCCAGGTGGAGAAGAGTTGTACTTGTTGCTGAGATTGCTTGGGGACAAGCAATTTCAGGGAGGGCGGACTATAATGTCCCATTTTTCATGAGCAATGGATTTTTGAGGAATTAGCCTATTCTTGATCTTCGTAGGCTAATGGAGCTTGATAAGAGGATCGTTTGGCAAATACCCAGTTGATTGGTTGGCTCGTTTCGTGATTCAGTCTACATATGGAGGTGTTCTAATGATTTTTTGATATGTTTCTATTTTTAGAAACCTCATGTTATAAACTAATGTTATGTTTGCACTTTATGTTATGAATAATTATTTTATTATAAAGTGCAAAATAATAAAATAATAAAATAAAATAAAATAATATTCCTTCTAGAAGGTGACTTGGGAAAGTTCTAGAAGGAGGCCGACCTATTGAAGAAAAAGAATAAATAGGCATTGAGGGCTCATTTCCTATCAAGCAGATTTGTTGTTGTTGATGTTGATGTTTGATGGTTGTGGAGCCTAGGGTTTCTGCAGTTGTCTTTGGCCATTGAGAACGAAAACTCTCAATTGGTGAGCAATTTTTAGGGTGTAAAATATCACTTGAATTGTTGCAGCTGGGAGAAAGTTACTTCAGACTTTCTATTTGAGCTTCATTGTAAAAACTTAGTGGCCTTTGGCCAAGTTTTTGAGTGTTTTGATTTGAGGAATTGTTGAAGACATTTTTGGTGATCAAAGTCTTCATCTTTTGGCTATGCCAGGGTTCGACTTGCAGCATTCTTCATTTCCAGACTTGCTGATATAATGTTTTAGTCACATAAGTCGGCATATTAGGGCCACGATTTTGCATGATATCGATTGCTATTTGCATTGGAGATTATAGCTATCATTTGGAGTTGGTTCATCATTCTTGGCATCGATTTTTTCCTTGGTGAAGAAAGCAGATTATATTGGTGAATAAATCTGATATTAAAATCAGATATTACAGTCTTGAAAGGGCGCCTTTGGTAGGTGCGATTTTGGTTGTGGAGCTCACATTTGGCATCGATTTCATTCAAGGCTTGGTTCGCCCATTTCCTTGGATCTTGGAGATGATGTTTG
Source organism: Sequoia sempervirens (assembly GCA_007258455.2). Classification (NCBI taxonomy): domain Eukaryota; kingdom Viridiplantae; phylum Streptophyta; class Pinopsida; order Cupressales; family Cupressaceae; genus Sequoia; species Sequoia sempervirens. The sequence goes on along the minus strand of VDFB02000015.1, from coordinate 451,442,971 downwards.
GTGCTTGAGACGGAATTTATATGCTGCATATTATTTTATTTTCATGATCAGACCAGAACAGGGGCGGCTGGCTTAGGGAGCTCAATTTGGCTTGGAAGAACACATTTTCAATTGGAGTTTGCTTGCTTCTTCATCTATTCACAAGGGCGCTTCAATCCAACCAGGTTTCATTGCATATAGTCCATCATTTCATTGTATAAGCATAACTTTTAGTTACAGCTGTAGGAGTGCATTTTCATACCAGCATATCATATATTTGTAATTCCTGTAAATGCCATGAGTCTTGGCTTATTGATGAGCATTGTATTGGATCATTGTGTTGTAATAAGAGATACTAATTTGCTGGTCATTAATAGTTGTCTTTGAGCATTATTATATCATTTATTATCAGCTAGTTAGTTTGCATACCAACTGTTTGTAAAAATACCAGTTGGCTGTAGGTGATCATTTTTCATGATTAGAACTCATATATGCATTCAAAATTGTCAAAATAAGTTGCACATTCATGCTAGGACATTGTTTAGTCAATTTAGAGTCATTTGTAAGCATTCTCATTGATGCTAATTGAAGAAAAGAGTCATTAAAGCAAACTGAAATGTTATATCAGTCATATGACCCTTGTATGCAAAGTGTTTGACAAATTACTAAGGCCAAAAATCAGAAGTTTTCAATCAGATTTGAGTAGGGTCATTACACATCCCCAAAAACATCCATATGAAAATAAGCCTCCAAATGAAGTTTTTTAAGAAGCTCAACTTAGGGCAACCAAGAAATCCTAAAAACCCACGCCAATCTTCAAGCAATTGATTTAATTTAATTTTTTAATACTTTGCCTTCATCACTTTGGCGCCCAAGGAGAAAATAATAAGATATAACTTTAAAAACAACTTTAAATTGTGATACTAGGCGCCATGGTCACTTTTTAAAATGTCCCCCCTTATGTCCCCTTTAATTAAAAGATATAAAGTCACTTTAATAAAGCACACGTTTCGAGGCTAAATTCAATTATGTAAATGATTTTATCAAAGTAACTTTACCATCTGAATATGCTGCAACGACGAGCCTGACCAAGTCCAGTATTTTCCCAAAATAGGCTTACTACTTTTAGTAAGTACTAAAAATAGCAAGTGATGATCCAAGGGCTCAAACTAGAGAGAAACTGATGCCTCCATTGAGAAATGTTGCCGAGAGATAACCCTGACTGGGTCCAACTAACCCTGAATGACTTACTATTTTTAGAAAGTCCTAAAAATAGTAAGTAGTGGCCTAAAACTCGAGCTTGAGAGAGACTGAGGCAGTTGAGAAGGCTCACCGAAGACTGAAGCATCGTACCTGACCCTCTGCTAAAGATAGCACTTACTAAAAATAGCAAATGTACCAGAATCAACCCAACTGAAAGAGGACGTCGTAAAAATGGGGACATTACACACTCATCCGCCTCCCGGCACACGAACATGGCACGATCTTAGGACCACTCCATCCCTCAGTCAACCTTGGAGGCGCTCCATCCTCCTTGATCAAGCCCAAGAGCACTCATTCGCCTCCCAACCCATGAGCATGGCAGGAGTTCCATTTCATCCATCTCGAGGTGGTGTGCTTGATAAGATGCATGAAGATTGCCTTCCTCTACAAGCCCAAGTGCACTCATACGCCTCCCAGCCCACAAGCGTTGCATCTCTTGGTGGCATGCTTGATGAAGGAAAGGTTGGTACTTCACCTCTCATGAACTCGAAAGGTTGATCGGCCTCCCTATTTGCAAGTCACTTCTATAAATTCAAAATACATTGCTAAAGGAATCTACTATATTAATTGGTAATAAAATATCATTATGCAATTATGTGTGTGTGTGTATATATATATATAGCTATTCCTAATTTATATTCTCAAACTTACTTCCTAATAATGTTCTTGCTGAAAACAATATATATTTCCAACAGATTTCTTATGTTTCAATTTCTTATTTTCCTTGCTTGCTTTCCAATAATGTTCTTGCTGAAAACAATATTCTCAAGTTGCTTGCTTCAAGCTTGTAACTTTCCACGGAGAGGGTGATTTGCAATATCCTTCCATTGGGTCTATATCTTGACCTCCCATACAACCTCCTCCTAGGCTGACCATGGATTCACGCCATGAAAGTAGTACCATCCACATACCACCAATGCCTCAAACTCCCATATAATGGCACTGAAATCACAATTGTTGGTAATCCTGACCCATTTCAATATTGCAGCAACCTAAGGGGGACCACCCAACAACAAGTGCTCCTCAACCTGGAAGCATCGTCATCCACCTCATCTCACTACATTGATCCTTCCACGCTATCCAAAGCATCCACCTCCAAAGCTTTGCCCTCCGATCCCAAAATTGAGCTCCAAGACAAGGGGTGTGGTGAATATTGCATGAAGACATCTTACTATGTCAGCAAGTTGACAACTCCTAAGTCATATGGCAAACTGACAGCAAACAAGAGACAGTCCAAGGTCACTATTAAAATACCTCCCACTACCACTTTCACAAAATGGGGGGAGCTAAGCAAAGAAGCCATTAACGAAGAGGACATGACCTCCTGGCTATATAGAGAAGACGATGAAAAAGTCGTTCCACCCGCACAAATACCTACTGAACAATATGGCAAAGGTTTCAAAATTATGCAGAACAAAGGCTATGATGGACACAATGGACTTGAATTGAACAAAAGTGGGATGATTGAACCTTTGTCAATGTCTAAACGACCAAAAGGCCTAGGGCTAGGGTTTAAACCAATCAAGATTGGTGCTCCTAGTACTAAGGCACTTTCGACCGAGGAAGTAAGTGCTTTTGAGAATATTGAGACATCCGCAACACTCGACACCCCTGAACCATTCGAGACATATGACGATGACTATATTGAGATAGATTCTAATGAATCAAACTCTAATGAATATGAATGGGACTCCCTTGTCTCTAGCAAATATGATATAGCCGAGATGCTTGTCGAACGTGACTTATCTGACACCATGACCCAAGACCCTGAAAATACCTCAGTCTTTACTATATCAGCTCGAAACCTCGATACTACCGATGATGGTATGCCTTTAGTCTACCCCCAACTCATTGATTGGGACCAACAAGGACCTCCCGTCTTAAACGTATTCAAGAACGATGAAGCCATCGCTAAGTTCATGGGATTACGAGAAGGAATTCCTAGTGGCAATCATAAAGTTGGATTTACCATTGACTTGGATCACACGGCATACTTTGGGGAGTCTGTTTGCCCCTCTAGTCGCAAAAATAAAAATGATAAAACAAAAAATGATGGGTATCTAGGTGAAAACTACAAGGCGCCTTTTGACCAAGAAAAAGTAAAAAGAAAGGACGTATCCGAGGGCGAAAACCTCTCTGAGGCACCCAAGGATGGAGGGTTGGACATTCTTCCTATTAACCAAGAGAAGTCACCGATGCTTATCGAACAATCTATGGAAGTGAACATTGGCACAGATGAAAATCCCAGAGTTGTCCACTTTGCGGCATCATTGACTGAATCTAAGCAACCTAAGTTTCGCGCTTTCTTTGCAAAACGACAGATTAATTTCGCTTGGTCCTATGCCGACATGTCTGGGCGAGGCCCTGAGTTGGTATTGCACCATTTGCCATTATTTCCCGACACCAAACCTGTCAAACAGAAGCTCAGAAAGATGCACCCACAAATTGCATTATTGGTCAAGGCCGAGTTGAAAAAGTTACTAGATGTTGACCTTATCAGATCAATCAACTATGCAGAATGGATCTCTAACCTTGTGCCAATGACAAAGCCAACAAGTGGGATCCGTATTTGTACCAACTTTCGAGACTTGAATAAAGCTTTGTCTGAAGGATGACTTCCCCCTGTCGAACATTGACAATAGTGGACTTGATGTTGTCCCTCATGGATGGCTTCTCAGGGTACAACCAAATCAGAATAGCTACTGAAGATCAACATAAGATGGCCTTCACATGTCCATGGGGAACTTACTGTTGGAATGTCATGCCTTTCGGACTCAAAAATGCTAGGGCCACATACCAACGTGCTATGACAACAATTTTCAATGACCTCATGCATACCCTAATGGAAGACTATGTGGATGACTTGCTAGCAAAATCATTGACACGAGGCGACTATTTGTGAATCTTAGACAAGATTTTCAAAAGATTGGAAGAGTATAAAGTGAGACTAAATCCCAAGAAGTGTGTATTTGGAGTAACGTCGGGAAAACTCCTAGGCTATATTATTTCCAAACGAGGCATCGAAGTCGACCCAACCAAAGTCAAAGCTATAATAGACATGCCTCTGCCCACCAACATAAGTCAACTATGCACATTGCAAGGAAGATTACAGTCTATCAAAAGATTCATAGCACAACTGGCTGACAAAATACATCCATTTCAACACTTGCTCAAAAAAGGTGTACCATTCATGTGGACGGATAAGAGTCAGGAAGCATTCAACAAATTGAGGATTAGCTACTAGCACCTCCAGTTCTAATGCCACCTGTCGATGGGAGACCTCTCATCCTCTACATTTCCGCCATTACATCCACATTGGGGGCATTACTTGCGCAAAATGACGATGAAGGCCATAAACAAGCAATATATTATATCAGTCACACCTTGGTTGGTTATGAACTCAACTACAGTCCCATAGAACATGCTTGTCTTGCGGTAGTCTTTGCTTCTCAACGACTTAGGCACTACATGTAGAATCATCAGACAAAGCTTGTCGCCAAAATAGACCCATTAAAATATCTTCTCAGCAAGGTAGCCTTGACAAGACGACTAGCTAAATGGGTTATGATACTTAGTGAGTATGATATTCAATATGTCGAGAGAAAAGCAATAAAAGGACAAGTCATTGCCGATCAACTTGCGGATGCACCAACCAAAGCCGATCATCCATTAGTCTCCAATTTTCTCAATGAAACTATATTCACTTTGGACACGTCAGCAACATGGAAATCATACTTTGACGAGTCTCACACGAACCACGGTTCAGGAGCAGGCATACTATTTATCACCCCTCAAGGTGATCATACCCAAATCATTCAGAATTTCCTTCTCATGCACCAACAACATAGCAGAGTATGAGGCTCTCCTCACAAAACTTTGCATGGCAATCAAGTGGAAAATCAAGAACTTGCAAGTATACAGTGACTCTCAACTAGTAATCTGACAGGTCAATGATGATTATGACACTAAGTACGAATAGCTTACTCCATACAAACGAATGGTGGACAGTTTCAGACAATATTTTGACAACATTATCTTTCATCAAGTCCCTCGCGTTCAGAACAAAGCAACAGATGCCATGGCCACCATTGGCTCTCTCTTGGATATCCCAAAGAATGTGCCTCAATACAATTTTTTGGTAGAACAGTTGTTGATTCCTGCCTTTGACATCCCCGAGATTGAGATGGTCTACGAACTTGTTGGTCCTAACTCCACATGGTACCAGGACATTTACGACTACCTCCATGACCATATCCTTTCCCCTGACCTCTCTGCTAACCAACGGAAGACGTTCATCTGCAAAGCCTCCAAATATGCTATCATCGGTGACACCCTTTATAGACGAGCCCTTGACAATACCCTCTTGCGATGTCTCAATACCAAAGAAGCATAAACAACCTTGAGTGAAGTACACGAGGGTATATATAGAGCCCATTCTAGTGGTCCAACCCTGGCTAAGAAGATCATGAGAGCAAGATACTATTGGCCTACAATGGAACGAGATTCATATCACTTCATCAAATGATGTCAGCAATGTTAGATTCATGGAGACTTGATACACACACCAGCACAGGAGTTATGTCCGATAACATCATCATGGCCCTTCCCCCAATGGGGACTCAACCTCATAGGTAAGATCCATCCCACATCATCCAATGGCCACAAATTCATCATCACCGCAACCAAATACTTTACTAAATGGATTGAAGCCTTTCCCATGACATACATTATTGGCAAACAAATCTCAAAGTTTATCCTCAACTATATCATTTGCCAGTATGGTGTCCCTCAATCCATTATCACCAACAACGACCGTCCATTCAAGAATCAAGAAGTCTGCCACCTCTGTGAAAAGTTCCATATCCAACATCATTTCTCCACTCCATACTATCCGCAAGAAAACAACCAAGCTAAGGTGTCAAATAAAACCATTCTCATAATCCTTAAAAAGACTATCAATGACACTGGTCGTGACTGGCACCTTCAGCTTAACCCCGCCTTATGGGCCTACTGCACCAATATTCGTACTCCCACCGACGCCACTCCATATTCACTGGTCTTTGGTTCCAAAGCCATCTTACCTATTGAGGTAGAATTACCTTCCCTAAGGGTATCCATGCAAGGGCAAATCGACGATGAAGAATACCATGTATCAAGGCTACATGAGTTGGAATTTCTAGATGAACGGAGACAAAACGCATTGGTCCATTTACAAGCATATCAAAATCGTCTCCATCGCAGCTATAATTAAAAAAATTTGAATCGACACTTTGTCGTGGGTGACCTGGTGTTAATAGAGAATCCTAAGAACCAAGCAAAGCAAGAAAAGCCAAGAAAATTTGAGCCAAATTGGTTGGGTCCCTACATTGTCACAACAATCTTCGTGTCAGGAGCATATTATCTTTCAACTCCTGAAGGGGAACCCTTGTTAGAACCGATCAATAATCTGCACTTGCGCAGATTCTACACTTAGCTTCAGAGAGCCATGTCCTAACCAGAAAAATACAAAAAAAATTAAAAAATCAAAATAATCGTTACCTTGATGAAAACCTGGCAAACAGGCATCTTGGTGACACCAAAAAAGTCAAAAAATCTAAAAAAATAATTCGTCCAATAGTGAAAACCACTTCGGTGGCGCTTTGGATAAGTACCATGGTGAAAACCTGGCAAACAAGCGCCATGCGTAGTTCATCTTTGCTCCATCGTCTACCATCATTCTATCTGATTCCAACTATCCATTTCTTTGTCGCTCCATTTTGCACGACATCCATAATAATGCTTGGTTGTCCTTTCCATAACCTAGAACGATTGACATTTTGTGTCTTTTCGCCTTTTGTGTCCATTCGCCATAACAACTATCTCATTCCACCCCTAATAAATCGGTCTTATACCCGACTGGGGGCAAATACTTGACCTATGTCATCCTTGGATTCTACACTTGCTGTTGGAGGTCACTATATCAAAAAGACAAAAAAATCAAATATTCCCAAAAGACAAAAAAATCATAAAACCACAAAAATCAAAAAAATTCAAAATGTGTCAAAAACACAAAAACATCCAAATAACCTTCAAAAATCCCAAAAACAGAATCAAAGTCAGTCATGTCAGTCCAAGTCCAATAGAACTATGTTGCCTTTACGACTTAACGTAGGCAAGGCCATCTTAGGATGAACTCCCGAGGCATTAGGTCAATCCTTTAGGGTTTGTCGAATAAAAGTCAAATCATGATTCCATCATTGGTCAATATAACAAGGTCAAGACATGTCGAACTATGAGGTCTCTGCGCATTGTTTCGTAGGCAAGTCCATCTGTTGCTGAGCCCCCGAGACCACCTAGGTCGGTCCTTTAGGGTTTGTCGCATCAGTCACAATAAATCGGATATTGTCAACTCGGACACAAACAGTCGCCAAAAGATCCAACAAGTCACAAATCAACAAGACAAACAAGCGAACAAATCTTCAAGTTAACTCAGTCAATTGTCAAAACAGTCAACTACACCAAACCAACCTCAAACATCAAAACAGTCAATTATTTGTCTTATACAGGATGTGTCCTTCCTGTACATCAGACATTGTCACTATTAAACTGTCATTTTCCTAATACAGGTGGTTACATGATCGAAACCAAACTTGATGTCTTATACGACATGTTTCCTCCCCTGAAACCAAGCCTCGTCAAAACAATCAACCTGTCAATCACCTACTCAATTAAACATCGGCAAGCAATTATTGGCAAACACTTTGAATGGTTGTTGACTTTGTTGGGCTACTTTGTCTTTTCTTTTTGATTTGTCTTTTGAGTTATGTTATTAGCTACTCGAGGATGTCCCATGAAGGATTGAGAGGAGCGATGATGTCTCATGACTCGTCTTTTCTTTGACTGTTGTTTGAGGATTGTCTTGGCAAAAAGACTAGGGCAACTTTGCCTTTAGTATGAATCAGGATATTCCTTGCCTATGACTGTCTGTTTTGCAAGTGGATGACCTTGCACACCTTGGTCTATATCATACCATGGTGTTTGTTGTCCACTTGTCACATTTACTGCCCAATGATAATTAATGCAAAGCCTTACATAGAAAAATATTTATCTTTTACGTTGTCTCTACTAACGCCATGCTATCTTCCATATCCTCCATGCTAACATTTCTTCTATATCGCTTATCTATTTTCCTCTTATCCATTTCGAGAGCACACTCGTGTTCTTTGAACCTACATGTCCTCTCAAGGGGGCATACTACTACATCCTCGTCATCCTTCCTCATCTTGTTCACACTGGGGCATATTTTGAACTAAATTTCTTTAACACAACACGATAAACTGCATTGTATCAAAGGGGCAAAATGTAGACACTGAAAAATGTCTTAGAACTACTAATACCATTTTTCCTTGTCAATTCACTTGTCTAATGTCATAAGTCTACTATTAACTAAATAATTTTAATTATTTAATTAATTCATTTCTATCTTCTTTTGATTAATTAAATAAATTTTATTTATTTAATTATTTATCACTTTCTACTATAATTAAATAGTTATTCTAATTATTTATTCATTTATCCTTTTCTCCCACAAATTAAATTGTCTACTAATTTGTCATTTTCTTCCCACTTTTGAATTAAATTATTATTTAATGAAAAAGTCAACCTGTCACATGTCTTCTATAATTAAATAATGCTTTTATTATTTAATTATTCATTTCCCTCTCAAAACAAATAATTTTATAATTATTTGAATCTCTCCTACAACCTCTTTTTCTGGGCCAACTTCATTATTTGTGTCAATCTTATCTCTTGACATCTCATTTAATTTCAGTCGTTGATTGAATTATTTTATAATTCAATCTTAGCCATTCATTCTTATCTTTGCCCTAATTTTGCCCTAACCCTATTTCATACTACAACTTTCATTCTTGGTAATTGATTGACACATCTTATTGACATTGAATCTCATCCCTTCGTTCAAATTTGTCTTTTCTATAAAAGGCACCTATCCTTTTCATTTTCAGACATCTAGTTCATGTGCAAGTACATGTTAGTGAGACAACTATCTTCAATATTTTGCTATCATAGACATTAGGCTACTAGTGCATACTCAAATCTGAGGGCATCAAGTACATTCAAGCAAGATGGAGAAGAGCAATGGAGGTCAAGCAACCATGGCATAGGTGATATTTACTTTGTGTTTATGTTTCTTATGTTGGATTGTGCTCTATTGTTGGTTTAGGGCTTCATAGGTTTAGTTTTGATGCTATTTTACCTTAACTTGAATTTTACCCTAGATTACAATTAGTTGCCTTAAAAAGAGCCTTTGATGGTACGAATAAACATATTGCAAAATCACCTTTTGTGCATGAAAAGATTTAGAAGAGATAAATTTGGGCACTAAGGCTTCCCCTAAAAAGGTATACATTGGCAAAAAACTAAGTACAACAATAAGAACCGTACTTATCACTTTACTCAAAAAATATAATTATGTGTTTGTCTAGTCTTATGATGATTTGAAGGCATATGGAGGATTTATTTCAGCATGAGATTCCTCTAAAACCAGATGTTAAACCTTTCAAACAAAAACAAAGACCTATTAATCCCACATTGGCACCAAAAATGCAACAAGAACTTATGAAACTCAAGGATGGAGGAATTATCAAGCCAATCAAACCTTCTACCTAGATTTCAAACCTAGTGCCAATAAAAAAGAAAATGGTGATGTTAAATTGTGTGTAGACTTCAGAAACCTAAATGTGTCCTCATTAAAAGATAATTACCCTTTGCCTAACATGGAGGCCATGTTGCAAAAGATGATTGGTTGTGAATTACTATCAATGATGGATGGATTCTCAGGATACAACCAAGTGAAAGTGAAAAAATCTTAGCAATACAAGACTGCCTTCACAACACCTTAGGGTACTTATGTTTACATCAAAATGTATTTTGAGCTGACAAATGCAGGTGTAACATTTCAAAGAGCAATGGATGTAGCTTTTTTGACCTTATTGATATTATCATGGTAATGTATCAAGATGATCTCACTGCTTTCTCCAAAAAAATTGAAGATCATTGCATGCACCTTAAAAAATATTTATTAGAGCCATAGAATATGGCATATCTTTGAACCCAAAGATATGTATGTTTGGGGTGACAGAAGGCAAGTTGCTAGGTCACATTGTCTCAAAAGATGGAATCAGGATTGATCCAGAAAAAGTTACGGCTATAGATAAGATTCCACAACCTAAAACTATAAAAGGAGTCCAATCATTCTTTGGTCAAATCAATTTTGCAAGAAGGTTTGTTACAAACTTTGCAGAGACAACCAAACCTATTTCAAAGATGTTGACGAAAGGAGAATCAATCTCTTGGGGTAATGAATTCATAGAAGCATTTCAAAATATAAAGAATGCTATCAAGCATGCTCATGTGCGTAAGTCCCCAGATTTTTCAAAAGCTTTTCAAATATTTTCCTTTGCTTCTTTCCACACCATTGTTGTTGTTTTATTGCAAAAACATGAAGAAGGATATGAGCAACCTATTTCTTTCTTCAATAAGTCTCTCCAAGCATTTGAACTTAAATATGACATCATGGAGAAACAAGCTTATGCATTGGTCAAGGCTGTAAAGAGTTTCAGACCTTATTTGATTGGAGTTGAAGTCATTGCATATGTCTCTCATGTTGCAATCAAGGACATTCTCACACAACAAGAAGTAACAACAAGAAGATGCAAATGGATCAACAAGATTCAAGAGTTTAATATTGACTTACAATTCACAAAGTTAGTCAAAGGTCAGGGACTACCTAAACTCATGGTTGAATCTAATCTGGAGGTTGTTCAGGTGAACAATTTGGAAGAAGAGATATCTATGGAGGAATGTAAGTTGCAAACTTATCCATGGTAATAAAGACATTGTCCAATTTTTGGAGAATATGACATGTCCAAAAGGCATGAATGATAACCAAAGGACTTTGAAGTTTCATACCATCAAGTATGCTATTTTGCAAAATGATTTATATTGGAAAAACAGAGATGGAATCCTATTAAGATGTGTTAATGAAGAACAGGCATCTAGGATTTTGAATGAAATCCATAATGGAAGTTGTGGAGGCCACTTCATGGCCAAAACAACAACCCACAAGATCCTCAAGTCAGGATACAGGTGGCCAACCCTCTTCCCAGACACACACCAAAATGGTAAGGAAATGTGAGGCATGCCCCAAAAAAATTGGTAAGTTCAAGTATTTTGGTGCTTTACCATTAAGGGTTATGACTGTGGAAACCCCTTTTCAGCAATCGAGTATTGATTTCATAGGTGAAATTTTTGAGAAATCCACTAGTGGATTTAATTGGGTTTTAGTTGCCACAGGTTATTTTAGATAGTGGATTGAAGCAATCCCAACTAGAAAGGCAACAAGCAAGGTGGTCATGGATTTTATCATGGAACATATTGCCATAAGATTTGGTGCTCCTGCCAAACTAATAACAGACAATGCAATGTGTTTCAAAATCTGAGTTTACCTCTTTTTGTAATAACTATGGCATAAATGTAACAACCCATTCCATACTCCAAAAATTGCCACTGTTTTTTTTTTCAACTTTCTTATTTATTATCTTTATTATGTGTTCATTCATTTCCTCCATAACCATGTGCTTAAAAATAAAAATTAATATAATGTTTTTATTCAAATAATATTTGCAACATTAACTAAAATAATTTTAAATATTTATTATGTCCTTTTTAAATTTAATAACTCTAAACAATATAAGACGGGACATAAATATTTAGTCCTTTATTTTATAATGAAATTTCTTTTAGTAATACTTTAGTTCATTATAGAATTGATTAATTAATTTAATTTAATTACTTATTAATTTTTAATATTTTTCTTCTTTACTTTTAATAAAAAAAAAAATTTAAACCTTGCTACATGAACTAGTTAAAAGTGTTTTGCAATGTTATAAAGAAGAGGGTTATGACACCCTCCCCCCCTTACATTGTGCATCGTCATGATGCACTTATAGGTGCCGAAAGAAAGTTAACATTCATCGATCAAAATTCAACCAAGCTCTTTTGTTAGGTCTCATTATCTAGAGATTATTGTTTCAACTTATTCATTTAGTTATGTTATGCACTTTATTTGCCAATGTTCTTCTTAACGAAAAATACATGATGTAGATTAAAATATTCAAACATAATCATCTCAAAGATGAGAACAACATCAGTTAAAATAAATATTTGTCATGATATTGCTATCAGAATTCAACCGTGTAGTTTTACGAGTCAAACTCATTGACCCATGTTTCATGAGTAGTGGTTCACAAGAACCCATCTCTCATGATGGTGAATGGTCCACTTAGCACTCATTGCATCTAGGTGATGCTCACAGAGGTGAAGCATTGGGCCTTCCCAAGAGGTCACCCATCCCAGTACCTACTCCAGCTCAAGCGTGCTTAACCACGAAGTTTCCTCCAAGGTTAAGCCCACTTAGCTTGCAACCCCATTTGCAAAACCTTCAGCAAGTGTTGTGCCTTATGAACCATTCAATATAGAGCCCCTTTAGCTCATCAATTGATAAGGAGGTATTTTCCATAGCGTGTCAAATTATAATATTGCTATCAGGATTCAACCGTGTAGTTTTACGAATCAAACTCATTGACCCATGTTTCATGAGCAGTGGTTCACAAGAACCCATCTCTCATGATAGTGAATGGTCCACTTAGCACTCATTGCATCTAGGTGATGCTCACAGAGGTGAAGCACTGGACCTTCCCGAGAGGTCACCCATCCCAGTACTACTCCAACTCAAGCGTGCTTAACCACGAAGTTTCCTCCAAGGTTAAGCCCACTTAGCTTGCAACCCCATTTGCAAAACCTCCAACAAGTGTTGTGCCTTATGAACCATTCAATATAGAGCCCCTTTAGCTCATCAATTGATAAGGAGGTATTTTCCACAGCGTGTCAAATTATGCTATTGCTATCAGGATTCAACCATGTAGTTTTACGAGTCAAACTCATTGACCCATGTTTCATGAGTAGTGGTTCACAAGAACCCATCTCTCATGATAGTGAATGGTCCACTTAGCACTCATTGCATCTAGGTGATGCTCACAGAGGTGCAGCACTAGGCCTTCCCAGGAGGTCACCCATCCCAGTACTACTCTAGCTCAAGCGTGCTTAACCATGAAGTTTCCTCCAAGGTTAAGCCCACTTAGCTTGCAACCCCATTTGCAAAACCTTCAGCAAGTGTTGTGCCTTATGAACAATTCAATATAGAGCCCCTTAGCTCATCAATTGATAAGGAGGTATTTTCCACAGCATGTCAAATTATGATATTGCTATCAAGATTCAACCGTGTAGTTTTACGAGTCAAACTCATTGACCCATGTTTCATGAATAGTGGTTCACAAGAATCCATCTCTCATGATAGTGAATGGTCCAATTGGAACTCATTACAACTAGGTGATGCTCACAGAGGTGAAGCACTGGGCCTTCCCGGGAGGTCACCCATCCCAGTACTACTCCAGCTCAAGCGTGCTTAACCACGAAGTTTCAGGATGAGCTAAAGGGGCTCTATATTGAATGGTTCATAAGGCACAACACTTGCCGAAGGTTTTGCAAATGGGGTAACTAAGTGGGCTTAACCTTGGAGGAAACTTCGTGGTTAAGCACGCTTGAGCTGGAGTAGTACTAGGATGGGTGACCTCCTGGGAAGGCCCAGTGCTTCACCTTTGTGAGCATCACCTAGATGCAATGAGTGCTAAGTGGACCATTCACTATCATGAGAGATGGGTTCTTGTGAACCACTACTCATGAAACATGGTTCAATGAGTTTGACTCGTAAAACTACACAATTGAATCCTGATAGCAATATCATAATTTGACACGCTGTGGAAAATACCTCCTTATCAATAAATATTTGTTTCAATAATAAGACATAAATATACACATTCCACAATAAGTCAGAATATGTATAAAATCATATTCATTCTAATAGTAAGTCAAAAATATGTATTTTCTTCATCGATAAGTCATAAAATATACTTCATTCAAACATTAAATCATCAAAATGTATATGCATCCCAACAATAAATCATAAAAATATGTATACCAACAATAAGTTATAAAACATATCTAATACAAGCCGGCTCGGGTAGTGGGATTGGCTTGAGGCTGTGGGATGGCTCCTCATGGTCTCGGGTTCGATTCCGCTCTTGGTACTTACCTGGTGGTTGTGGTGGCCGGCGCTGCAAACACTCGCAGGGACTAGTCTCGCCCCCCCGCTCGCCTCTAGGTGACGCTGGGCGGGGGGCCGCGGGGACACCCTGTTGTAACAAAAAAAAAAACATATCTAATACAAAATTAAGGCACAAAATGTTTATTTCCAACAATAAGTCACAAAATGTGTCCATAATAAGTCATAAAATGTATCCATTTCAACAATAAGGTGTAAAGTTTATTCATTTACAACAACAAATCATAAAATATATTGATTCCAACAATAAGTTATATCAATACCAACAATAAGGTATAAAAGGTATTTTATTCAAACAATAAGATGTTTCATAAAATGCATACAATTTCAATAATAAATCCAAAGTCATTATATATATATATATACATATATATATTGGTGGCTAAAATATTGAAAAATAAATCAAAGAAAACCCTCATAAATATTCAAGAATCCATCAAGATCAATCAAAAAATTATATACAATATAACTAATTTTAGTTACAAGAGAAAATATAGTAAGACGAATTAGAAAATAATCAATAATAAAAAGATGTTTGTAGTTCAAAAACATTATGCACTTTTAATTTACGCAAGTCGTAGTAAGCTCAAGGCCTCGCTTCCAAACTTTGCTCTGATGCCATACTCCAAAAATTGCCACTGTTTTTTTTTGTCAACTTTCTTATTTATTATCTTTATTATGTGTTCATTCATTTCCTCCATAACCATGTGCTTAAAAATAAAAATTAATATAATATTTTTCATTCAAATAATATTTGCATAATTAACTAAAATAATTTTAAATATTTATTATGTCATTTTTAAATTTAATAACTCTAAACACTATAAGATGGGACATAAATATTTAGTCCTTTATTTTATAATGAAATTTCTTTTAGTAATACTTTAGTTCATTATAGAATTAATTAATTAATTAATTTAATTACTTATTAATTTCCAATATATTTCTTCTTTACTTTTAATAAATATTATTTTAATTTAAACCTTGCTACATGAACTTAATTAAAAGAGTTTTGCAATGTTCTAAATAAGAGGGTTATGACAATAAATTTGTCATAATCTTCCCCTTATCATCCACAAGGAAATGGACAAGTTGAATCAAAGAATAAAAGCTTGATGAAGATCATAAAAAGGATGATAGGGAAGAACAAAAAATCCTTAGACTCAAAGTTGAAGTTAGCACTATGGGCTGATAGGGTTACAATTAAAAAATCCATTAGGAAATCTCCATTTGAGCTGGTGTATGGCTTAGATGCTAGATTATCTATGAAAAATTTACTACCAGCATATAAGTTTATATAGGCACATGAAGAAGGCACTAATGATGTTATGACTTGCAAGATAAATCAATTGATATAACTTGATGAGTCAAGGAGATTAGCCCAAAGAATTAACATGAAAAAGCAACAAGAAGTCAAATATTTCTTTGACAAAAGAGCAACAAACAGGAATATTCAAATTGATGATATTGTTCTAATGTGGAATGCAAGAGTTCAAGATAAGGGCAAACATAGCAAATTTAATCCTTTATTGGTTGGCCCTTATATTGTCAACAATACTCATGAAAAAAATTCATATTTTTTGCACAGCTTAGACAAAGAAATGCAAGAGTTGCCAATGCATGGACAATCCTTAAAGCCCTTTTTTTCTTAAAAAACCCTTTCCATGCATAGTGTAACGTAAGTAAATTTTTGTATATAGCCGTTTTGTTTTTAGACCAAGCAAGATTACAAACCTAACTACTAATGTCCATACAATTCAAGGGAGAATTGGTCGTTGTGTTCCAAAACCGAATGCATCTATCAGTTGTCAATAAATAAATTGAGTCACCTCATTGGGATTTTTTGCCATATCATGGTCTAGAGAATTGACAATGCCCATTCCTACCCTTAGTGTAGAGCACTTCATATCTTGTGCCATATAATGTCTTGGTTTCTTGGTCACTAAGAAAGGTGATGTAGAAATTTGAGAGCTTGAGTTGATTTTCTCATTCAATGCAATTGATTTTAGTTTAATTTAGAGAGGGGACATTACAAGTACCGCACAATCAAGATTGATTCTGGCCAATTGTAGAGTCTTGCAATGTCAAGTAAGTCCAACAAAGGCAAATGGTAGTGCCACAAGAGCTTTGCATTGAAAACAGGTTGCAAACCAGGGTAAGCAAAAAGATTGAGCTCAAAGATGTTATCTCCTACTTGCTTAGTGATGGTGTAGGGCTTAAAGTGGACAAAGCCTGTGTGGTAAGGTCCTATGAGTCATTCCTTCTACAAATTTAACCATAACCACCAACCTAGAAGGTGTGTGGTGTACATTAACCAAGGTATGCAAGGAGATTGAGCTAAGAGACGTTATCTCCTACTTGCTCAGTGATGGTGTAGGGCTTAAGGTGACGAAGCTTACATTAAGGTCCCATGAGTAATTCCTTCTAAAAATTTAACCATAACCACCAACCTAGAAGGTGTGTGATGTACATTGTTTGTCATGGCACTACATGTACTTAGCATTTGCATTTTGAAGGATTATTTGCACATATTATTATATTTGTTAAATGTGCTTGAAGAATTTGACAACTTTGTTAACCTCCTTTTGAGCTGAAGGAGGTTTCACAAAGGCTGGTGGCATGGGATAAGCTACATCAACGAATGGAAAATGCTAGAAACACAAGCATAACTAAAAAAGAGTTGCATTGTAGAGTTGTGAAGTGCTTTGTTGTAGCTATGTTGAATGAAAGAAAGACTTTCAACACATGTGTTGCTTCCACTACTTATGTGCCTAGACAATGGCATAAAGCTCTTTGTCATACATAGGATACCATCATAATGTCGCAATTGTTCCATTTTGGAATGCAATTGGATGATTGTGTTGAGTTAAGACTAGTCTAAGACCATATTCAAAGGTCTTAGTCTCTATCTTGAATGGTTACTAAAGATTCAATAATGCATGCACTAGCACAAAACAAAGTCTACATTTTTGTTCTTTGAAAACTTTATTTTGTGTGGCTGATGACTAGATGATTTTTGCTTTTGCACCAATTTTGTGATTTGATTCAACGGCCATGTGGCCTAAGAGAAACCAAGTGCAAATCTCCTCTAGAAATTTTCCAATTCCAAGAAGCCATGGAGCCCTATGAGATTCTTTAGTGTAGACCATTCTTGGATGACTTGGGTTTTGGCCAAGTCTACATGTACTTGTTATGTGTCCACAATGTATTGTAGATATTGTTCTTCCTATATGGCAAATGAACATTTTCCTAAATTGACATAGATCTTCTATTGCCACAAGGTGTGAAATACCTACTAATTGTGGCACAAATGTCCATCCCATGTTTTGTTGAAGATTAGGACGTCATTCATCGATAGCATAAATGATGTTAGTGCATTGGCCAACCCAAAGGGCACAACTAATCATTCAAGTAGAATCTCCTTGGCTTTGAAGTTTGTCTTCTACAAGTGGAGCAATCATGGAGAGGGGATCGAATTAAAGATTATCCAACTATGCAGCCTAAAACAAAACACCCAAAACTTATGCAATGGAACTCAAATACTCACACACACCATTGTCACTAAATGAATGGAACACTACTTTATTGATTCATAGTCCAAAACTACTTAACAGATTTTACTACGAGGGCTTACAATCAAAATAAGTCCTAAATCTAGAATTACAACACAAACTAGCACAAATGAGTATGTAGCTTCTCAAAACAATATCTTCTCAACTAATTGTAGCCACCTAAAATCGTCCACATCCTAACCACACCTAATTCATCCCCTTCTAGCATTAATTAAATAAAACCAATTATTTAATTAACCTTTCCAATCATCTTCCTAGCATAAATTAAATAAATTCAAATCATTTATTGTAATATCCCCAATGGGATCTGCCCTAAAATTTCTGATTTATGCCCTAGATTTCTGATTTATATTTCTGCACTTTTTCGATTTAGTTTTCTGCTCAAACCCTAGGACTGAATTGTGATTTTTATTTTCTGATTCCAAACAAAATATCATAGCAAACATACAAGTGCCCAAACATGACAAATAAACATGCCAAATGATGCTACCAATTGATATTTGTATCAAACATGAAATCCACCATAAAAACACAATATAGGGCATCCAAATGCAACACACAAATCTGATTTTCTGTAGATAACTTCTGCAAAATTACAAACTGAATATTCTGGACTGAATTTACAATGAATTTATGGGCTCAAACATGTCAGACATATGCCCAGATTTCTTCTCTACAAATCAGATCTGAAACTATGATTATACATACCAAAAATATGCAAAATAGTCTTCAAATACCAAACCCTAGATTGGCAAAAAACCTCCTTGGTAAGTGCTTAGGGTCTGCTCCTCCAAATATGCAAAATCGCCCTCCAAAGTTGGGCGCTCAGGTCCGCTCCAAAGTGGCACTCCAAATTAAGGTAAAACCCTAATGCAATCTGCTCACAAAATGCCACAATAACTCTGCTCCAAATCTGATCTTCAAATCTGATTATGCAATGATGCTCCAAATCTCCAATTGTCTCCAACGAAGTGCAAGTAGAACTCCGTCATGACTTCTCCACAAGGTGTGCTAGGGTTTCATCCAACTCACCACATTCGCAAGGGTTTTGTCCTTGGAATGAAGCCCAACCAAGGTTGCAGCCAAAGAGAAGAATCTCCAAAATGAAATTAGATATGAATGGATACCCCAAATGTCTTGCACTTTTCTTTCTTTTATAGCCCTCCAAAGAAAAAACCTTAACAAGGCTGACCTCCTTTATTTATTTATTTATTTATTTTTCTTTTTTTCTCCTCCAAACTTGGTCGACCCCAATAAAGTATTTTTATTTTATTTAATTATATTATTTATATTTTACTATTATATAATATATATACTAGTGTTTAAAAACACTATTAAAATAAGGTGGATTTAGGGCAGGAAAAAGGGGACATTATGTTTATTTAATTCATTTATCATTTCACCCTCTTTAGTCTAGAGTCCACTCACCCTCATATCTCGATCTCCAAAAATTAAATAAATGTAACTTATTTATTTAATTCCCCCTCAAATCATTAGTTGATTAAAACCAATTAGTTAACAAATAGATCCACTTGCACATTCCTAAATATGTTTAACCCATGGTCAAACTTGCACATGTCATGCATGTACATGGCCCATGCTTCCCACTTCCTCACAAAATTTTATCATGAAATCTCATCCATCCAATTTTCCAGAAAAATATCGACCCTTCACATAAATCCAAAAATGAACCTTTTGGAATACCAAAAGGTCTTTTTTTATCATCACCTTTCATCATTTTTCAAGAAAACATTGACCATCCAAATCCCTCTAATCTTGAACCTCTTTAAGTGCATCAATCACAAAGTGACACTTGGAGGCTTCTCATTCTCCCAAACTTCTCAATCAACCTCATCCACTAATCCTTCAAATCAATATCAACTCTTGATCAAATAATCAATCCAATCTATAAACAGCACTTCTTGTAAGTTATTTTCAAAAGCCTCATATAAAACAAAGTCATATTGTCAATTTGAGCAACTAAATATCATTATCTCTCAATCACAAATCCATTGGAACACAACCACACACATCTTGTGTGTACAACAAGGAGTTGTGGGTGACAAAGGTCCTATTTCTTTCATCTTTTTATGCAATTCCTTAGCTTAATCTGAGGTGTCAATTAGGTGTAGAATAGGATTTGAATTTATGATTTGAGTTATTATTTTATGTTCTACATCTGCATTGATCACATTTTGCCAAAATGTGTACAAAGAAGCAAGAAGCAAAAAAATAAGACTCAAACATGCAAATTCAAACTTTTTCCTCTTGACTAATTGTTACCTCCATTTGAGCTTAAGAGGCAAGTGCACCCAAATTGAAAGACTCCAAGTAAACCTCTCAATGCCTCTTGTTGCATACTACGAAGTGTGTATTTGCACAAGGTTTTGGATTTAAATTCAATGATATGTGAATGCTCACTCTTAACAACATAACCTTGCATTCATGGATTATTTGAAAATAGTCCACAAGAGGTGTTACTTATAAATTTTTTAGATAGTTGATCATTGGATAGGATTGAATTTGAAGATCAAATGTTGGGATTGATTGAAAGCTTTAGAGTCATGAGCACCTTGCAATTGATGCACAAAGGGAGCTCCATGCTGCAAGGAGACTTGATGGATGAGATTTACTTGGAAAAGGATGGTGGGTGAAGATCAAAAAGGACACCTTTTAAAGATCAAAAAGGACCTTTTTAGAAGACCAAAAAGTCATTTTTTAGATTTATGTGAAGGGCCAAGGTCTTCTTGGAAAAATAGATGGATGAGATTTCATGAGAAGATTTTGTGGGAAAATGAGAAACATAGACCATGTACAAGCATGACATGCAAATTTGAGCATAGGTCAAGTATGCTTAAAACGTGCAAGTGGATTTATTAATTAACTAATTGGTTTTAGTCAACGAATGATTTGAGGGTGGACTTTACAAGAATTAAATAAATAAGTTGTATTTATTTAAATTTTGAAAGACAAGGATATAAAGGGCAAACTTAATTAAATAAATGTTTGGATTTATTTAATTAATGATGGACTATAGAAGAAATGGGGTGCAATAAAAAATTAATTAAATAAATAATTTGTTTTTTTTTTAAATTAATGCTAGGAAAATAATTGAAAGGTTAATTCAATAATTGCTTTTATTTAATTAACGTTGGCAGAGGATGAATTGAGTGTGGTTAGGATGTGGACGATTTTAGGTCTCTACACTAATCTTCAATCTAGTACTCTCTTGATCTTCTATATTCTTTTTGTTTGATTGAAAACAACTCTCTCCATGTTGAACTCATGATCTTTGATCCCTTCTTTGATGAGTGCAGAAAGATGTATGCTTTGAAACTCAATGTGGCCTTAACCACAAACTTCCCTAGAACTAATGATACCATGGATGACATTATTAATTAACGAGAGATTCAAAAGTGTGACATACAATTCAAATACGCCTTCCTTAGTTGGATGTTAAGTCGCATCACATTAATCCACAATAAACACCTATCAAAGACAAGGCATTCTAAAAGGAACCCCAATGACACTCAAATATCAATTTGAAGGCTTGATGGTGCATATGTAATACCACACATAAGAAACATTGTTTGGTTCTCTGTACATTAAGAATGATGATTTCAGTAAGAAATAAGTTATACAGCAAGAACAAGATGATTGTAGCAACTAAGAAAACCTACAAAAGACAAAATAACATAAAGGAAATATTCTTGGTTGATGCAAGATTGTTCTTACTCCATGGATGCTCTTGTACCAAAATGTCTAAGGGCTCAACAAGAATCTAATGTTACTCAAACTTAAGCTCAATTGATGAAGAACTTGGCACCATAGAGCTGGTCCAAGAGGTCTTCTATCTAGGGAAGAGGGTAGAGTTCTTCACTATGATCTTATTGATTGCTTTGTAATCAACATAGAACCACCAAGTGTCATCAATCTTTAGTGCAATCACAATTGGACTACTACAAGGTGAAGTGTTATACCTGATGTGTCCCTTGTCCACAAGTTCTTCAATCTCCCACCTAATCTCTTCATACTCAAGGAACAATCTATAATACAAAAATGCATTAGGTAGAGGTAGCCCTAGTATCAAGTCAATGGTATGCTTTTACTGCACAATGTTAAGGCACTGTTTGGTGACAAAAAAAGATCCTTATATTCCTCCATCACGCCTTTCACCTATTGTGTCTATGCAAAGGGAGTTGGAATACAAACTTAAGCTACAAGCGTTTTCTTACTTATAATTTGACCATGAAGGATAAACTTTCTATTGGAGCCACCTAGCTTTTTGCATTGTTTGGCACTAATAAGAGACAACTTATGAACTATTTATAGCATGTGATATCTATTTGCACCAACATATATAATAACATTCCTAGGGTTCCCTAATAGGTTGCAAGTTGATGAAATTGATATGGTTGCCCAAGATAAAATATCAAATACTTCTAATGATGCAATATCACAAAGTACCGAATCCTGAAAAGGCTAAATTTTGTACTCCAAGTGACACAATTGAGTGACCCATTTCTTTGATTGCAAACTAAACCATTCAATGGTGTGTAGTTGAGGCATCAATGGCAAGTTCAATCTACAATAAACTTCAAGAGAAACCAAGTTCTTTTGACTTCCATTGTAGACTATGAAATGTATTAGTTGTCCATTTACCCACATTTAAGAGTGGAACTTCTTTATTTCCTCTAAATCAATGTTGGAGGAAGAGGTAATGTTTGCAGCATCAACCATGGCACTAGTCTCGACATCTATTTCCCTTTGTTAGGTGTCATAATAGTAGTATCAAAGGAATCAAGTTGCACAAGTAAAGTTCTCTAGCATGACACGCTTTAGCTAAGTGATTCCCAATGTTATGGATTGTGCACCACTTGCCAATATTGGATTTTTCTTCTACTTGTCAAGTGGTGTATCCTTCTTCTAAGCTTATCGTAGAGGTCATTTTCTTGCTTAGAACTTTAAAGAGTTCCTCCCTTGGCGTTCTTTGTTTGTGGTTTACACTTTGTCCTGAGAATCTGACTTAGTCTTTTGCTAAGCCTTGGGCCCAAATTTGTAAGTGCTTCTATAGGCTTCTCTGAGAGTGGAGACCTAGGGGAATCCATGTTTGATTAAATGTATGGTCTCCCGACATATACTTGAGTAAGAGATTTTGCTCGAGGTCATTAATGTAAAGATTGAGGACTAAAGCGTGAAAGATGTCAATGTACTCTTGCACAGATTGGTCCTTTGTATAGCACAATTGTGCAAACTTGATGTATTTATCCTCATAGTTCCTAACTTGATAAATTGATGTATGTAAAAGATGTCAATGTACTCTTTACAAGCTTCAATGAAACCTCTCCAGGTGCCTAAAGAGTATGGCATAATGCCCTTATGGGAGGTATAGTGATTTTACCATCATTATTTGACAAGTAGGGCAACTTTCAAAAAGGTGAAGGTAATCTTTTAACTGTGTTATAATTGATCTATTACAAAGTATGCACAAAGGAGATTAAGCTAGTTGCCTAAAGCATTTATGTTTATTTTTCCTTTGAAAATAGGGTTGTCTAGATTGACTTGTACATTGTATAGTGAGGAACCACCAAAGGGTTTGGAGGAGGTAGAGCTCTCTTGGACATTGCACATGCTCGTGAAGCTACGCAAAGTGATCAATGCTTGCTCTATCATGTACATATTGTTGTTCTAGATCTTCTCAACATCATCATAATCCTTCTTCTATCATTATCTAGAGCATATATGTAGTTGGTGTCTCTAAAGATATGTTTAGCATCTTGAGTCACTAGAGAGGAAGATATGTAAAAGGATCACAAGTTTTGAGCCCTAACTTCCCATAGTCCAACCTCATATGGATGGGCATACAAAACTCTAATACATGATACAAATGTAACCTCAATACCACTAGACATGATACGATGTGTATTGAATCTAATACCACTAATATAAGGCGTAGAGTGGTACCCAATGGATAAAAAAACTTAGTGGACTAAATATGCTATGGTAGAAGAGTAACTCTGAATGGCAGAAGCCAAGAACTATATCAAAGTGCAACTGAATAAGGAAAGACAAAGGCACAAAAAAAGTTCAATGAAATTGTAATGAAAGATTTTACCATGCAATAGTCCTATACATGATCTAAGAGGTGGATATATCGAATGCCTAGGCTATCCTTTTGTCTTCTAAGCTCAATTGCAAATTGATTGCCTCTCTTGTGTATATTATCTCTACAAAGAATGGTAGTATAAAGTATTATACATGTGAAGGGTGAAGGATTAATTGAGCAATTAAGGGGCAGTCACAAGACTTCCTATAGCTCTAATGAATGCTAGCTTCATTGATGAGATTCCTCTATGTTGTTGTTATTTGGTAATAGTACTGCAACTGCATGTGTATCAATATAACTCAAAGTGGTTGTGTATTGATGATAAAAAAAGTATGGCCCAAGATCAATTCCCCAACTGCAATAAGGTGACCATAATTCCAATAAACAAGGTTGTTGTCTAACAATTATGGGTAAATTTGAGTGTCACCTATGCTTTACACATCTTCATAATGTAGTCCAAGCTTTTCCCACACCATATTGAAGGCAATCCATAACCTCACCTAACCCTTACCCAAAACAAATATAGCTTGAGATACAACTCCTTGAAATATAATCGAAGATTGGCAGTGCATTCTTTGTCATTATGATCTATGTAATGTCCCCTTTTTAGCTTGTTCCAGTTTCTCATTGGTTTAGCCTATTAGCTGACCCTCGTAGGCTAATACAGATGGTTTGAAGGTCTTGTTTGGCAGATATCGGAGTGTTTTCTTCTCCAGAGCTCAGTTTGGTTCAGGATTGGCCTTCGTTCGGTGATTCAGGACTCAGTTTCACACGCTTACTATTTATAGTAAGTCAGCAAGTCATGAGAGTCTAGTGTTTCTATTTATAGTAAGGCACCTGGAAATGTGATGATTTCAGTGTCAATCCCAGTTTTCAGTTGGTCTGGCGAAATAAGGATTAATGTGCAAGTTATATCATTTAATTATTATTAAAAGTGACTTTAATAATAATTAATCATTAAAAGCATATCATAAAGTTATATTGTCTAAAGGGGGCCATTTAATGACTTAAAGTACATTAAATGATTAATTAAATGGGCACCCACTTCGAGGAAATATTTAATAAAGTTTAAATGCACATTTAATGTTATTTTAAATGATTAAAAAGGAGGCTTCTAGAGGATCGACCTCTTCATGAGAAATTATAAAAAGGGATCAACCAAGCTTTTGGGCATTCGTTCGATCATATTACTCTTATGTCTTTTTGGTGATTTGTTGTGGAGAAGAAGAAACCTAGGGTTTCTGCAATTTCTACAATTCTTGATCATTGAGAACGAAACCTCTCATTGATTCACATACCTGAGGTTGTGAAAGATCTTCCGAAGGATTGCCTGTGAGATTGGCTTCATCCAGGAGTCAATATTGTGCATAATAGAGAAGTTTATGAAGGATTTGTTACCAGAAATCAGGGTTCATTGTGTGCTGATCAACTTCCAAATCTGTTGCTGCTCATTACTGCTCATCACAGCCTTGCTGGGCCATAGACAACAGTCCTTAGAGGCCGTACAGTACTTCAGCTGCAGGTCGTACAGTCTGGGAACTGAGACGCTACTTTCCTAGGCTGAAACGCCTAGTCTTGGGAGCTGCAAATAGTTTCATTAGGGGTGGCTAGAGGCTGGAAACAAGCCTAGTGCATTGATTTGGAGGAGAAGCCATTGCTGGCTGCAAATCGTCCACCATAAGGGTTTGATAGTTGCTGGTTACAAACTCCAGATTTTGCAAACAATCAAACTCAGCCCTTTCCGGGTATGAATTAATGAGGAAGCTTCATGTCTGTCAGCTAAGAGGAGGTCGATCATTTGCTGCATATCAGGTTCTTCTATTTTATATCATCCATGTAGGTTACATTGCATTGTCTTAGTCGCTGCCATATAGTGGCTGTAGTTGCATGAATATTTGGTATATGACATTATAGTGGAATTCATTCACGATTTGATGTAAGCCAAGAGTCTTGGCATTGCACTCAGTTTGTAATCAGCATTTGAACAGATTGTAATAAGTCTATGCATTCAATAAAGGAGATATAAGGCTGCACAACAGAAGTTTGTCAATATGTCATTGCTGTAGTTACTTATTCAATAAATAGTTTGCATGGCAAATGTTTGTAGTAATGTCAATTAAGCTGAAGGTGCATGTTTCATATCATATCAATCATATACTTGCATTGGAAGGTTACCATTAGTTGCTGCATTGCATGTCAGTCTTTTAGATTACTACTTTCAAGTCATTTCAGTATTTGCAAACATCCAAAACAAACAAAAGAAATCCAAGTCAGATCCGCAGTTGCACAAAATTTCATAACAGGGAGAACAGGGGTTCTTACAGTCTAAGTGGCTTGAACCCAAGACAGCTTGTTTTGGATGGTTACTGAATTTTAAAAAGGTGGTTGTTGACTCTATTCTCAAGGATGCAGACATTGATCCTTATATCTGACATGTCTTTTAGTGTTGTTGAAACTACTGAGGATTTGTTTTTTGATTGCCAATTTGCCAAAACGTGTTGGTCTGTATTTTTGGAGGGTAAAATGGGATGGGATGGTAGGAATAATATCTCATGGTGTGAAATTATTTTTTGGGTTCATGAAATGAATTGGAAAAGATATAAACTACTTGTGGCTTTCTTTGATTACTGAAGTTGAAGTATCCTTAGCTCGTATTCAATGGATAGGTGCTTAAATGTTTGCTTGAGTATGTATTGTTTAGATGATTCAGATGGTTTGTTTTAGAGCAAGGTTAATTTAATTGTATGAACAGTATCGATTTATAATGAATTACAAGAACAACATAACCAACGAAACTGTAGAACTCAGATAGTTTTATTGAATCCAGATACAACAAGTTCATATGACATTCCAGATTTATTCATGAAAAATCAGAAAATTCAGCACTGGCTGCGATTTTGATAACAAATCGCCCTCCTAGAATAATCCACGATTTGCATGCATGGCACCTCTCATGACCTTGCTGTGGCTGCAAATTTGACAGAGCAGCACCTATTTATAACTGCGATTTCTTGACCAAACTAGACAGGTTTCTTCAATCTGTATATTGCACTGTGATTGCTGCAAACGTCTAATGAACTGGGGTTTTCGTCCCACTCATATCAGGGCCAGGGGTTTCGTCCTGGAGAAGATTTCCTTCATGGCTCAATGAGAGAATAAAATCAAAATGAATTTCTGAATACCTCTCTCAACCCAATCGATGCCTCTTATCCTTTTTCACAAAAAGCCATTGATCCCTTACAAAGATCTTATCTCCATATTAATAAATCGCCCTTGGCATTAATAATGGACTTAGGCATTTAATTCATTAATCGCCTTGACGAGTCACCTAGTAAATGAAGCCGTCACTTAAAAGTGGCCCCCTAATAATCATAATGAATAATTAAATAATATCTAACTGAAACTATAGCTTTTTGGCCTCAGATTTAATTATTCTCCTATTCCCTTAGCAAACATTTGATTTTCGAACCTCCGGGAATGGAAAGGCTAGAAATTTTTCTCTTAAACATTCATTATGCGGAAAGGACATTACAGAAGTCTTATAGCACTTATTGAAGGCTAGGAATGAAGAGGTGTTCCATGACAAAAGAAAGATCCTTTCTGACTCTTGCAACTGGATTGCAGATTTGGATTCCATCTCTATCAGGGATGGGAAGCACCTCTTGTGGTCCCACCATTACTGGGCTCGATTCATTCCTAGACCTAGGCCAAGAGTTCAATAACACCCTCTGTAAATTTTTAAAAAAAACTGTGTATAATCCTCTACCTTGTTACGCCCACCCTACTTTCTACAAGATATAGAATGAGGATAAGCATAATATACTGCACAAAGTGATCCACAAACAAGGCTGGAAATTTAGCTCCTTCAGGGAAAAAATTATAGCTTGAGCAAATTGGCATGATCAAAGTGCCAAATACATATCAAAATTGTGTATATGCCCCCCCTACTTTTAGGGACATACACAATGTACATACTATACAAAGTGACCTGTAAAAATAGCTTGAAGTACAGCTCCGTCAGGAAAAATTCTAATCTTCCAGTAAATAGGTGTGATCAAAAACATCAAATAAACATATAAAAATAAATGTATAATTCTCCTCATCCCCCCATCCTCTTATTTAGAGATATGATAAAATTGTACTGTACAACATGACCTACCAACATAGCTTTAAATGCAGCTCCTTCAGGGAAATTCACAGATTTGAGCAAATGGGAAAGATCGAAAACATCAATTTATCATATAAAAACCGTCTTTTACTCTCCCCTGTGTTTAGCGTATAGAAAATGTGTATACTGCAGAAAGAGACCACAAACATTGCTCAAAATACAGTATTTTAAAGTAAAATTTGAGTCTGATAAAATCCACTTGATCTAAAACCTCGAGTAGGCATAGGAAAATTGTGGGCATGCTCTTCTGGAATATACACAATGTATATACTGCAGACATGTCCCAAGATAGCAAATTAGGGAGAAATTTGAGTCTGATTAAATCTGCGTGATATAAAATCTTAGTAAGCATAGGAGAACTGTGGGCATGCCCCTCCGAAAAATACACAATGTATATATAGTGCACAGATATGAATCGAAATAGAATAAATTAGAGACGAATTTCAGTCTGAGAAAATCTGCATGATGAAACCTGAAATAAACATAGGAAAACTGTGGGCATGCCCTCTAGACTATACACAATGTATATACTGCACAGAATTACCGGCTTGAACTGCAGCCCATTCGAGAAAAAGTCGGTTCCGAAAAAAAGGGCATGACTTAAAGCTTCGAATAAACCTATGAAAGTGTACATATGCCCCTTTCCGAATATACATATTGTATATACTACACAAACTGACGGGCATTCCATACAGCACGTTTAAGAAGAACTCAACTCTCATAAGCATGACCTAAAACCCAAATACAAACGAAAACTGCGCATTTACCAATTTGAGTATATATACGATGTATATAATGCACATAGTTCATTTAAGGCAAGAATAGCATACCTGCAGATGGGTACTAGTGGGATGCGAATCGGCTTCTTCCAATGACACGGATGTTGCCACTACAATATCAATCGAGTTGCGGAATCCAGGGATTACCCACCCCAACAAGAGCAAGGTCTGGGGAGAACCCTCTGGCACCAATATATGCGTCGGCCACCATAGCCTGCACTGCATTCTGCTAGCTCCTCCTCCTTTCTCCTCTTCCATTAGCCCATTCGTATATTGATATGTCTGATATGTTTCTGTGTTTTATATTATCACATATATGGACTTGCTGAAGGATCAATCGTGCAAAGGAATTCGATATAGGGTAGCCCAATCTTTTACTGTAATATTACAGCAGATTTGTTTAGAGGTGTTCACTAGAGTTAAAATCGTCCAGATGAAGTATGTCGTTACTAGGTATCGAACAGAACTTTAATATTTAAAACGACTGATAGCACCCCAAGTTGCAACGGGCACGGAATAGGTGTGATACAAAGGATTCATTACATTTGTAATGGGCAAAGGCGCATAGTCCTAATATCCAACAGACCAACGGTGAGGTCCCTTTCGTTTCACTTGGCACCACTCCTAGAGATATCGAAGGTGGCCCTCCCACTCCTAACAACATATAGGGGAGAGGACCTAATAGTTGAGCACCCTAACTTCGCGTCTCTAATTATCCTATGTGGAAATTTCAAATCACTCCCAATTTTTTACAGCAACTTACTTGGCAAGTCCCTTGCTTATAACTAAGGTTTCAGGGCCACATCATCAAATATGATGCCACATCAGCATGCTTTTTGTCAAGGTGTCCAAAAAGGCCCAAAATAAAAGTGAGACAAATACTTGTGCATTCACAACATGTTTTATTGAGCGCTGATGTGGAATCACATGATTGGTTGTTTTTTAGATCAAAGGAATACATTTTGTTTAATTATGGGTAGTCATCATCAACACTAACAACTTTAAAGTCACAACTATTGGTCCAATATTGATAAAAATATTGGACATTATATAAACAAATACTATCACAACTATTGAAACATGCAGAGGTATTGGGTTCTCTCCCCTGGTTTGGTCTTTTCCTCATGTATGAATGAACGATTTTTAATGATGTTCACGAGACCATCAATTTATGGGATCCAGAGTAGATCTTTAACCATTTTCAAGTTCCTTTCAATGTCAGCCTATATGATGTAGGATAGGTTGGTTGGTATTTTCTCTAAGTTGACTAGATTTCTTTGTTATCCACTCAATAGTGGAGTTGTGCTCTACTCTTAGGGCAAGACAAATTTCCCTCGTTGAATTTAGCTTTCTTGTCTTAATGAAAATATTTTAAACTAGTGATAATCAAGATACTTAAGTTTTAGCTACGTAGACATAATAAAATGAAAGAAAATGTTTTCACAATTTGGGAGCATATGAATAATGAAAGGACTACCCAATCTCATAAGGGCCCTCTTTTAGTTTTATATTTTTTATTATGTTTCAATGTTATTATGATAATGTAATTGGTTGTTTTGTTCTTTGGTCAAGTTCGTTGTAGTTATCTCTTTTTTGGGATCTTATTAATTTTATTTCATCCAAAAAAATTTATAGATTCATTCTTTTTTTCTTCATGTTTTGAGTCCACGACAATTAGGTTGTCTTTAATACATCTACTAGTATGTAAGATTATATGTTTTACATTGAAGTTGGCAAATAATATTTTCCATTCCTAAATCCCATCATCACTTATTTTCAAAACTCATACCATTTCTTAAATATTCCATTTTCCCTCATTAGTTCAAGTATGTGAGTGTGGAATTGATCTATATTAGTTCTACTCCCACTTATCTAAACCTCAAAATTTCAAAGCTATTGTCGCTCTTTTATTTGACCATTATGAGCCAACTAAAAGGTGAATTGTGCAAATTACATATTAAGGTGGTGTATTTAAAGACTAACTCTAATGAAAAGTAATCATATTGCATAACTAGGAAGTACATTTATGACTTAGATTAAAAGTGAACAAAAGAGATTACATCAACATTACATTGTCATTCAAGGAGCATATTGCATGTTTACATGTTGTTCTTGACCTTGGTTTATTGTTATTGAATAAATCCATCCAAGGGTCTAATTGAGGAGAACATGGCCCTCACAATTCAACAAATTTTCCAAAGGTGTTTGTAAACACCACTTGTCCTTACACAAATTCAAATACCAAAAATTGAGGGAAATAGCTTTCAATCTACAAAATTGTGCTAGATTAGATTTACAAGTTGCAAGTTATAAGTTCACATATGCATGTTAGGTTTACTTCCACACTCGTAAAGATCACTTCCACACTTAGAGAAGTTAATCCAAACAATATAAAGGTAGGTTATAATTCAACAATATAGTGTAAAATTCTAACATTTGACAAATAGATTCTTAACATATGGAAACATCTACAGCAAAAATAGAGTGAAGTACATGTGCATTTAATTTATTTAGTTTCTACATTTATTTAAAATTTAAAATTTTAATAATTTTAATTATCAATCCAAACCTATTCATTGGGGTAATTAGTTATTTAGATGCTCTACTATTTTATTACCCTTATGTAAGGTGGTGTTTTCCCCTTTGCACTTTTTGTGAACTTGACATTCTTACACAACCTAGGGTTTGACCTTTGTATTTATCCTTCATCCTCGTTAGGGTTTTTAGATCTAATTTATGATTATATCCTTTTTACTAGATTTTCCTAAGGTTTGGATCTAGCTTTCTTTGTTTTTCATTATCACATATTGATTAAGATTTATGCATTCATTTTTCACGTCTATTTGATCCAACCCACCCATCCTCAAATGATTCATCATCATGAATCCTCATAGATTTTTTCCTTTGGCTAATATACATACATACATTTTTTTTATTTTTATGTGCTCATATCTTTTATGATTTCCAATCCTTCCATCCCTAATACTCTCATGTATTTCTATCGTATGGATGAGAATGTATTTTCTATGAGGGTGTTGTTTTATCATGTTTATGATTTTCCTTCCTTTGTAGATTTGATTGGTGATTAACCTATTCTTTTAGACTATTACTTGTCCTTGACCTTTGTATTGATTGTATCTCTCCCATGGCTTGTAATAATGATGAGTGTAATGGGGAAAGCAAAAGAATAAATAAGAAAAACATAAACAAAATCAAATCCTATTCCAAGTCCTACCACTACCTACAATTGAGCAATTAAGGGATACAAATCAAATCAAAAAATAATACAAACCTTGGGTGATTAGATGTTCTCTTGATGTGTGTGGATGTTAAGTTGCTCCTGTGGAGTCAATAATGTGGTAGCATGTATTTGCATAATGATTCTTCTTTATATTTTGGGTAAGGAGGATGATCAAATTATGGAGTTGGGATGAGAGGAATTACGGGTTCAAATTCATTTTAAATGAACTTCTATGATTGAGTGAGGATTTTTTATTTGAATTTGGGAGGGAAGTGAAAATAAATGCTATTAGTTGGTGAATGGAGGACTAAGATTGATTTTATTGAGTGAATGACCAAGATTTGAAGTTGATTTGAGTTTAGATAGATGGTGGTTAGGGATGAATGGCGAGGATTTGGTTGATTAAATTGATGGTGTGGATTAGAATTGTTATTTAAATGGCCAAAGGTCAGCTATGGATGGTTAGGATGAATTATATGGCTAAGATTTAAAATTGATTTCTTTTAGAATTATAGTAATTTTAAATTAAAACAAATAGGTAATGTGGATATGATGGAAGATAAGTGCACATTTGGAGGCAATATGGAAATAGTGACAAAAATTTGTTAAAATGTAGAGATGGATTTTAGGTGTCTACAATGAGCATCACCCAATGGGGCTTTCCCTTATATTATTAATATACCTTATATGGGGGATATCGACACTTGGTTACACTTTCTTTACTCATTCATGATGTTGGTGTGTCTTGTGATGATATTCCTTTTATATGTTATAATAGTCATAAACCTATTCCCATACATTCATATTCATTTGATAATGCACCATGTGATAATATAAGGATAATGATCTATATGGTGGAACTCTTATTTTCATTGTTCCACTGGTACTATGGTCAAGTCTATGAGTTGTCATCTTTTAGCATCATTGGGGTTCAGGGTTTTGCCGCTCATTTCACTTGTACCCTCAGTATTTTTCATTGGCTTATGTTTTCCTGTTGATCAGCTGCATCAAGTCACCGTCTGAGCTAAGTGGCTTTTGTGACACTCGGCATCATTTTGTACCATCCCCATCTCTCAAGTCACCAGATGTGCCTAGGAAGGTGTTTCCTAATAAATGACCTATGCGCATGTGTGGCTTTATACTTTATGAAAGTTTTATTCACAATCAATCACTCATTGCGGGCTCTGTTCCAGGATTCTACATTCAACTGGTGATGAGTGATGCCCTTCCACTGGCACCGTTAGGATCTACAATTATGAGCTCATCGATCGTCACAGGTCATGCTTCATCCACCGTAAGAAAATCGTCGATTGGCAATATAGTATTTGCTTTCTAAGCTTGGTTCATCACCCGTCGCATGATTTGTTGCTCCTTTGGGGAGGTAACTGGCGATGAGCGATGTTTGATTTTGATGACCACGGGCTATCATCGCCTACCGCGGGTTGTTTCCTCAGGTTTGGAGGGTAACACGTGACCAACGACACGGTTATCTCTTGTAAGTCATCGACAGTATTTACATTATCGTCGGTTGGCTTTTGCCTTTCAAAGAAGAACCTGTGACCGCCAATGGGTTGAGTTTTCCCCATCGCATCGGCACAGTTTATCACCGGTTAGGGCAGCTTGTTGGGAGGAGGACTCATGATGAACAATGAGGAATGGGGATCTGGGTTGAAGTCTTCGAGTGGTCAGATCGATAGCTAGTAGCTCATCGCTCGCTCTTTAGCCATCACAGGGTGCTGTCATAATAGTGGTTTACAATTCCTAAGAGGAACAGATTTTAGCAGAAATCACATATTTTTTAAAAATATAATGATTTAAGCCTTAAAAAGTTCCATTTTAAGGATTCCAATTGAAGAGGGTTTGATCAAATCACCTTAGATCAAACCCCCTTAGATAGAACCTCGCTAGTTTTAAACCATACCTATAAATGCGTCTCCTTTACACCTATCAAAATGCTGATAAAAAATCACTTTTGATTTAGCTTTTGGGGGATCAAATGAATTCATTTAAGATTTATTTCAAATGATTATGGTATTCCTCCGAACAAGCTATCCAATTAATATAATTTTAATATGTTTTGGTTTTGTTATGTATTTGTTTTTTAAGTTTTATTAAACATAGGTTTTTCATCGAAAATGAATTTCTTTTTTCTTCACATGTGGGAAAATACAAGATTATCAAAAACAAAATTTGAAAAATATGAGTGCACCAGATATTGAAGTCCTTGATCCAACCAAAATAAATAAATTAAATTTTGACATATACAAAAAAAGTTATGCGTTATACGGTCACGCTGTGTCTGAATTATAATTCGTTTGATTTTGAAACTTGATTAAGGAAAAAATATTCAATAAAAAACTATCTAACTAAGTGGAAGCTTAGATATTAGAGTTACAAATCTAAATTTGAAAGAATTATAATTTTATCCTTCATGGAAAAAAAGTTATGTTATGGTCACTTTTAAAAATGTTGTTTTCTAAAAAAATCAATTTTCGGGAGATGGAAAAAAGTGCAATTTGATTCCAAAAATTTTGAAAAAAATATTTTTAGAATCTACAGAAAAAATTTGATGAGACTCTAGTTTGCACCATCTTCAAATTCCTCACAGTTTAGCCGCTATAGGTGCCGAAATGTGAAGATTTAGTTAAAAATAATAATTTTAGTGTCCAGTTTGGCCAAAAATTGTAAACCACTATTATGGGATCACCCCACATGATGATGTTTTGAGACGGATTTCAAACCGGCGATGGGCGATGCTGCAAAGATATGGTCAATATTTCTCCATGATTTAAATGATCGACAACAGACAGGGCAAGGATGATCGAGTAAGGATGTGAACGAACATGTGGCTACTTTAAAGCACCTCCTAATTGTTTCCTGGTATGGATCGTAAAGAAAGTGGCGATTCTTAATATACCTCGTCGATCGAGTTTTAAATCTATAGCGATCAACGGTGGAGATTTGACATATAGTAATGGAGTTCTTGTTCATGTGAGCGAGCCGAGATGAACATTAATTATAGTTAGCCTTACATTCTCTTATTTAATGAGGATTTGTTGTAGATGAATCAAGTCATTCGTAAAGTTATAGCCAAAGTCTAGAATTAATTGCTATAACTACGGGTGAGAGAAAATTATAGGAGGTTGTGAATGCAAGTGTTGCTAGGGTGGTGGTGCACTGTAACTTGGGTCGTGAAGAGTTTTGTTGCATATATGTGGGGATTGTCTGGAGTTGCAGTCTTCATCCTTTTTCATCACTCGCGCTGGTTATTGTGTTATTCAGAGAAGATGAGTGAACCCAACACTCCTATTGCACCAGTGCAGAGGTCCGAGAGGTTAAGTATGCAGGAGCCAATTGCATACATACCAAAGGATAAACTTCCCTCGACTGAGGCTCCTATTGTGCCGAAGAAGAGGAGTGTAGTAGAAAACCAAAGAAGGTGGCTGTCAGGAGCACATATATTTTGAGGAGCCAGATTGTTTCACAAAAACCGACTATTGGAAAGGAGAAGGGACCTCTGTTTGCAAAAGAATTAACAAGGTCTAGACCGAGTCTTGGGGTTTGTTCGGAGAAACCCATTACTCTTATCCTGTCTCTGATAGCTTGTCAAGTGGTGAGGGAGGAGTTGGTCCTGGCCCTGGCTGATGCTCTGCTTCCCTGGTGCCTTACAGTGACTCTAAAGATGAGATTGTTATTGCAAGTCCACTCTCTGTTGTACATCCTAGTGGGGGTGGTTACTTGGTGGCTGACAAGGCCAAGTAACACCCATGTCCTTTGCTAGCGGTGTGGGGTTTTGGGTGATGTGATGATGTGGCTTTCAGATGGTGGGCTCTATTTTAATGGTGACTGGTTTGTGGGCTCGTGCAGCTAATCGTGAGGGTGGTTATTTTGAGTGGTGGTAAATGTGCCAGTTTTGTTGATTCCTTTTGGAAGGCTTGCATGGCATCTTCGACAAATCGGTTAGTGCTCATTTTTCCTTTTTCCTTTTCCCATGCTTGTGGAATGATTAATGTAATAGTTTGGGAATTAAACATGTTGAAATGAACTTTGAAATGAATATAAAATGTAATTACATTTCAAGTCGGATGCTTTGTTGCTCCCTTGTATTATAAAAGGGATTTCATGGCTCAATGTATAGGGTTCTGGTTTTTTGAAATTTTGAGTCCAGTTTGTCTCAAGTATAAACTGATTGTAGTAAGTAA
Source organism: Sequoia sempervirens (assembly GCA_007258455.2). NCBI lineage: Eukaryota > Viridiplantae > Streptophyta > Pinopsida > Cupressales > Cupressaceae > Sequoia > Sequoia sempervirens. The sequence goes on along the minus strand of VDFB02000015.1, from coordinate 451,406,421 downwards.
GGATAAGGCTAAACACTCAATGAATTCACTGGAAATTTGTCTTGGGTTTAGGTCATATGGGACATGATCTTAATAAGTTTTGTATCGATTACTGGTATTAGTACATAATTCAAAAATCCAAATTACATGCTCTCATCTGTAGATTTTCATAGACTATAAATGAATTTATCAAAGATCTTTTTCATCTATCGTCAATTGTTCAATTGAATGCATGGCTTGATTTCTTTGCTTTGACTCAAAGGGTTAAGTAAATTGCTTAGGAAAAGTCATGGGTGTGTGAGAATTTACAAGGATTTGGTGAGAAGTAGTGTTTGGATAACATAAGTCTTTGCAATGTAAAGCATTACAAAGATAGTTTAAATATATCAGAGTTAGATAATTGGTGTATTTCTGGTTGTTTCTTATTTGACTCCATTCACCCAATTTGATGAGGCACTGGTGATTTATTGATTGTTTAGTAGTAAAATGAATGAATCCCATATTGAGCTATGGATTCAGAATTAGAACAAATTTTGTAAAATTATGCCAAAATATATGAAGTATATCCACATTCTTAGCAAAGCAAACATTAATTTGTTTGAAGGTTTGCCAAATCTTTGATGAAGTTAGTGTAAGTGCATCATATAAGAATGAATCTGTAATGACGTGTTCTTGAAACTTGATACACCAAATGAACACATTAAGGAACACCCTCCTTGGTCCTATAGAGCCTAAAGTGTAGGGATAGAGACCTCAGATATCTCTATTCATTGTGTTGGCCACTAGTCCTTGGTGATTTTTGAACATAGAGGTTGGCATCCTCTTAGAAAATTCCAAGGTTAGCTGGAAAAATCACCAACAAAAATGGCGATTCTGTTGGGGACAAATATTCTCATCCTCCAGTTGCAGATGGTCTTAATACAAAGTCACATGGTGATGAATCTGGATATTTAGTTCATATTGTATGCAGTTCTTGAACCTGGTCAAAATATTTGTAGCAGCAAAGTGTGAGAAATTTGAAGGTGACTCGGTTGGTGAGAGCAACCTAGAACTCAATCCATCCTGAAGTTGTTTCAATTTGTTTGAAACATAGTCCTCTAAAGAAGAGGTGGCAACTCTGACTCGAAGAACTTGACAAAGATTACGATAAAGCTTTAGATCTGCATGCTTCAAGACCGAAAGTGAAAAGTTGCACTTAAATACCAGGTATTCTCATAAATCTGAGGAAATATTGTTATATTTGTAGATAATTTGCAAGAATTTTCAAGATCTAGGCCATAAATGTTTCCCAATTTGGTGAAATAGCACAAAAATAGGGAAAGGAATGATATCTTTGCATAATCTTGAAGTGCAGTTGAAATAAATGTTGAAATTTGTCATATTCATGAATGTCACCTATTAAATAGTACTATGCAAAGAGGAATTAGAATATATACATCATAGAGGCTTACTCCCATAAAAGAAAGTTGGGTTACCCTTTTGGTGATACTAACAAGACTAGCAAAGGATAGGTTAAGGTGTCTTGTCAAATTGTACATCTAGAACCAAAATGAATACAACCACACATGATGAATACCCCTTGTCACATCAACGGGATTTTTGTACTGAAAGGTATAAAGCCATAGATTTTAGTGATGTTATTGATTACCCAAATATTATACCACCCAAGATCAGGGACAAAATACCAAAATTTAGTGGTGAAAAGTCAGAGTCAACAAATAAACATGTGCAAGAATTTGCTAACGTAATGGGTGACTATGAGATTGATTGTGAAGATGTGGTTATGAAGTTATTTGTTCAATCCCTAAAAGGAGATGCAAGAGATTGGTACTCTTATTTGCCAATGTCGTTTTTACGTTGTTGGAGTGAATTGAAGACAATTTTCATGGGATAGTTTAGTGAGAGGATAAATCCCAACATTGGAAGGAAGAAATTCATGGAGATTCTTAGGGGTAAGGAAGAGTTGATCCCTGCCTTTAACCTTAGATTTACGAAAGTCATAAGAGAAATCCTTGAGCACATAAGGCCAAACGATGCAAAATGTCTAGTTGTATATTTAGGGGCATTTGATAGTAAGATGGGTTTCTTGTTGAGGGATAAAGAGCCTGCTACTTTGCAGCAAGCTTATCAAAGTGCCATGGATATTGAGAACAATTTGAAGTACTCAATCATGAAGGGACATGTGATTGCAAATACGAGTGGCTCTGATAGAATCCAAACTATTGAGTCAATTCAATCAGGGAATAAATATGCATGTCAAGAAAAGGAGCCCTTAAATGTTATATCTACATTGCTATCAATAGATGCAGAACAAGAGCAAGCATCAACCTCATATCAACTGCAATCGAGAAGGGTCGATTCAATTTCCTCTATTAGGAAATTGTATGAGATAAATAGACATGCAAATGAGTCACCATATGACTTATTTTCAAGATTCTTGGATGTTATGATGGAGATACCCAAGAGCTTTGGGCCTAATGATATAATGTGCATTGCTCTATTTTGTGAAGCTTACATATCAGGATCAAGCCAGTGGTCTAAGAATCAAAGGCCTCATAGCCTTGATCAAGTAATGAACTGGATAAACAGTGTAGAAGGTACCGAGCATGATCATATGCCATTCATTTTTTCCCATAATGGGGACAACTATTTCCATAGTAAGGAAAATCAAAGGGTAGAACTGCTAAGTCAAGAAGATGCATTGGAAGGAGGGAAGTCAGCTCATGATTGTTGTTATTTCATAAGTATTCTAGATGTGGGACCTAGCAATAGTGATGAAGATGAAGAGATAGAGTGTGAGGATGAGGAGATTTTACCTAATTTTCTCCCTTTAGGTGTCATAGGACATGAGAAAATACAAGAGGAACATGGTAAAACCTCACAAGTGGATATAGTCATGAACAATGATCCATCAATCAGTGATTTGAATACACTGAATATGAATTATGTGATACCTATGAGGAATCAAAGGGATGAGATCGAGTTTGGGTAGTCATCAATTGAATATGACTCTTCTTACGAAGTGGAAATGGAGTCCTTTGCTTCAAGTGGAGGATGTGTCAATATCCTTGAGGGGGTTTGTTTCCTTGGTAGTAAGTAGTTCTCTTCATGTGAAGAATTTTCTGAATGTGGATCAATTGTCATGAGCGCAAATGATGAAGAGGATATTGAAGGTGCTTCTCTTTGTTCTTCAGATAATTGTACTGATTTTGAATATACTAATGATCAAGAGTATTGGCATCTAGGCACCGACAAGGATGAAGTATAGGAGACCATCATGAAGACATGGAAGAATCCTTTATTTGATGAATTTGCATTGGAAAGTGAGGTTATAGGTAATGACCCATACTGGTGTAGAGGCAATCCTATTTTTGAATAAAACCTTGATGGATATGTGGTAGACATTACTAATGAATATGTTGTGGATAGTGCAAACAAGAGCTAGGCTGATACTGTGTTAGATAAGTTTGTTTGTCAAAATGTCAACTCTGTCTCAATAGTTCCCCAACTGAATGGAGAATGGGGTGATTACAACACTGATGAATTAGTGCACCAATATGTGATTGAGAAAATTGTGCCTGATAAGCATCATGAAAATAACTTAGAACTATTGTCATTTAATCATGACAGTGGCCCATCTGATGAAAAAACTGAAGGTTGTGAGGGTAACCTTGAATATAGTGTTGCTATTGAGGGAGATGTGGATGATTGTGCTAGTTCTCTTATGATATTTGGAGGTGTGCTTGAAGAGAGGGTTGAGATGTCAGGTGTTCGAGTTTGAGATAATGATACTTGCCCTTGCATAAGTGGAAATCCACTCTTGGATGCCCAAAAGGAAAATTGGGATGAATACATGGATACTCAGGCAACATCATTTTATGTTGAGGAGAAGGAATTATTTGATGACTCTACAGAGTATGCTAATATTGCTAGATTGTTTGACCCATGTGAAGAGCAACTCAGAACTAGGAATAATCACCAGTATGATATTGGTCAATATGAAGTTGCATTGCAATATTTTGCAGAGGTTCCATATCTTATGGATCTTATCATGGGACTGCTTCCACCTAAAGGAATGGATGCTATAGTGGTGCAGAATGCAGATCCTCCTGTGCTTACAGGTTGTTTCTGGAATACCTTGGAGGAGGTTGAATATTGCATACAGGATGCTCATGAATACCTTCAGCTTGGTGAACAAGTTGAAAGTAATGTCACCAATTATGATCAGGTGGAGTATGAAAGTTTTACTTTTCCAATATATCAAAGTGAGCTTGCAATACAATAGGGTAATGAGCAGAATAATCTCGTGATAAGTGGGATGGATGAGGTTGGATATGACAAAATTTGTGGCTCAGAAGTGTACAATGCAGACTTGGGTCCTCTAAGATCAAAGTAAAAAAGGGTATTTGATAGAGGGAAGGTCTTCTCTTAAGCTTTGAGAGGCCATTAGACCTCCAATTTGAAAAGTGAACCTAATAAAATGAATGTCCCCTTGTTGGTCTACGTAACCTAAGAATCTGGATTCTTGTTATGCCTGCAGGAGGCATACATCCCCAGTCGGAGCCACTGGTGGAACTCTTATTTTCATTGTTCCACTGGTACTGTGGTCAAGTATGTGAGTTGTCATCTTTCAACATCATTTGGGTTTAGGGTTTTGCCACTCATTTCACTTATACCCTCAGTATTTTTCATCGGCTTATGTTTTCCTGTTGATCGACTACATCAAGTCACCGTCTAAGCTAAGTGGCTTTTGTGACACTCACCATCGTTTTGTACCAGCCCCATCTCTCAAGTCACCAGATGTGCCTAGGAAGGTGTTTCCTAACAAATGACCTATGCGCACGTGTGGCTTTATACTTTATGAAAGTTTTGTTCACGGTCTATCACTCATCGTGGGCTCTATTACGGGATTCTACATTCAAATGGTGATGAGCAATGCCTTTCCACTAGCACCATTAGGATCTACAATTATGAGCTCATCACTCATCGTGGGTCGTGCTTCATCCACTGTAAGAAAACCGGTGATGAGCGATATAGTATTTTCTTTCTAAGCTTGGTTCATCGCTCATCGCGTGATTTGTTGCTCCTTTGAGGAGGTAACTGGTGATGAGTGATGTTTGATTTTGATGACCATGGGCTATCATCGCCTATCGCAGGTTGTATCCTCAGGTTTGGAGGGTAACACACGACCAGTGATGTGATTATCTCTTGTAAGTCATCGTTGGTATTTACACTATCACCAATTGGCTTTTTCCTTTCAAAGAAGAACCCACGACTGTCGACGAGTTGAGTTTTCCCCATCACGTGGGAACGGTTTATCGCCAGTTAGGGCAACTTGCTGGGAGGAGGATCCATAATGAACGATGAGGAACAGGGATCCTGGGTTGAAGTCTTCAGGTGGTCAGATCGACGGCTAGTAGCTCATTGCTTGCTCTTTAGCCATTGCATGATGATGTTTTGAGACAAATTTCAAACTAGCGATGGGCGATGCTATAGAGATATGGTCGAGATTTCTCCACGATTTAAATGATCGATGACAGATAGGGCAAGGACAATCGGGTAAGGATGTGAATGGACACGTGGCTGCTTTAAAGCACCTCCTCATTATTTCTTGGTACGGCTCATAAAGCAAGTGGCAATTCTCAATACACCTCATCGATCGAGTTTTAAATCTGCAGTGATCAACGATGGTGGTTTGACATGCAATAATGGAGTTCTTGTTCACATGAGCGAGCTGAGATGAACATTAATCATAGTTAGCCTTACATTCTCTTATTTAATGAGGATTTTTTGTAGATGAATCAAGTCATTCATAAAGTTATAGCCAAAGTCTATAATTAATTGCTATAACTACGGGTGAAAGAATTATAGGAGGTTGTGAATGCAAGTGCTGCTAGGGTGGTGGCGCACTGTATCTTGGGTCATGAAGAGTTTTGTTGCATATACATGGGGACTGTCTGGAGTTGCAGTCTTCATCCTTTTTCATCACCCATGCTGGTTATTGTGCTATTCATAGAAGATGAGTGAACCCAATACTCTTATTGCACTAGTGCGGAGGTCCTGAAGGTTAAGTATACAGGAGCCAATTGCATACATACCAGAGGATAAACCTCCCTCGACCAAGGCTCATGTTGTGCCGAAGAAGAGGAGGAGTGTACATAGAAAACTAAAGAAGGTGGCCGTCAGGAGCACATATATTTTGAGGAGTCAGATTGTTTCACAGAAACTGACTGTTGGAAAGGAAAAGGGACCTCTGTTTGCGAAAGAATTAACGAGGCCTGGTTCAAGTCTTGGGGTTTGTTTGGAGAAACCCATTACTCTTATCCTGGTCTCTGATAACTCGTCAAGTGATGAGGGAGGAGTTGGTCCTGGCCCTAGCCGGTGCTCGACTTCCCTGGTGCCTTACAATGACTCCGAAGACAACATTGTGATTGCAACTCCACTCTTTTTTGTACATCTTGGCAGGGTTAGTTACTTGGCAGTTGACAAGGCCAAGTAACACCCATGTCCTTTGCTAGCAGTGTGGGGTTTTGGGTGATGTGGCTTTCAGATGGTGGGCTCTATTTTGATGGTGATTGGCTTGCAGGCTCGTGCAACTAATCGTGAGGGTGGTTATTTCAAGTGGTGGTAAATGTGCCAGTTTTGCTGATACCTTTCAGAAGGCTTACGTAGCATCTCCTACAAATGGGTTAGCACTTGTTTTTCCTTTTTGCTTTTCCCATGCTTGTGGAATGATTAATGTAACGGTTTGGGAATTAAACTCGTTGAAATGAACTTTGAAATGAATATAAAATGTAATTACATTTTGAGTCTAATGCTTTGTTACATTGTAAGGTAAGGTACATACTATTACTCTTCCTATCACCAATAGCCTACTTATTAAATACACATTATTCCATGTGATGTTGGGAAAGTTCTCATGATATTTTATTATAAAATTTATGGTTACATGTTGAGAATCATACCTTATAGCTTATATATATGTATTAATTTTTCACACAGTGGTCAAAAAATCCATATACCAGATGAACCATAGCCTATTAGTCTTTACCAAATGGTGGATAAGTCTAAGGACCTCACCACACAAAATCAATTAACCAAATATGAATCAACAAAGAAAGATCCCCCACCAAATGGAAATGCATTGTCTAGTGATGATTAGGGTACATTAGATATTATTTCTTATGGTTTTGGAGAGTATCATGTCAATCTAAAAGCTTAAATATTACATCTCTTTACATGGATTCAACTATTTATACAAACTGTGTATGAGGTATATAATGATGAGAAATTAGCATGTGTATATGACAATGATGCAAAGGTAACTACTTCTAGTGTTTTTTTATTCTTCCTCTCTATCATTTGATTAATTATATAGTCTTATATTTCAAACAATATAAAAAGTTAGTTATAAAGGTAAAGGACTTAAAAAATATGAATGTGGTGGACTTAAACCAATAACATTTCAATAAAATAAGCAGTTCAACATGGTATTGCTTACACGCCCAATGATATAATGTGTTGAGAAAGGAAGTGAAACTATTGCAATAAGAAATTTTTGATGTGTATGCAAATCTAAAACTAATCTCTCAATAATGGATTACCCAATAAAGGTTATCATGGAAGTTTTAAATAAAAATATGAAAATCAAACAAATGTATTGAGAAAATAAATAACACTAGATTTATGTGGATAAACCCTTTTGAGAAAAAAATCCACTAAAGAAATAGGACAACTATGCATTAATCTTGAATGAACAAGATACAATACGAAAACACTTCACTCTACACTCTAGCATTATTCTAACAACACTTAAGTATCTTTAAAATATAATATCAAACAACTATCTCAATGTACTCCAATATATAGGCAAAGAGAGAGGCAAAATTATAAATAGATTAACAAAAACAATAGATGTACCAAAACCATACTATCATGAAAAAACCCCAACCGACCTTGGAGAGCATATTCTAATAATAGTAAACATGATCAATGACTAACCCATGGACATCAAACAGGGTCAATTAATGAATCCTCAAATAGAAAGCTAACTATAGAAGCATATTCAAACCATAACTGCTCGACAACTCACATCCTCAAGTGTAGAGATATATTTTGAATTCCACTAATTCATCTAGGCCCCATCCATTATGATAAGATTATATATTCCTTCCTCTAAAACCTATAATTGAGAATATTAATTAAATAAATCTAAAATCAAATATAATTGTCACTATAGTGATCCACCTCCATCTTGAATGCATATGATAACCAATACCAAGATTCCAAGAGAATATAAATTATAAACTATTTCTCCAATTAAACCTTAAACATATTTGTACACCTTCCAAGAGTGTTGGATATACATTAAATATATATAGGATTTATAAGGTTAATGACAACTTAATCCTAACATTATTTCAATTAATAATATACATTATAAATACATCCATAGGAATCATAAAATGAAATAAGTACAATGGCCCATGATCTTCCTACACCAAGGGAACTTATCCATAGTCATTGGATTCATGAGGGAATCAACAACATTTTTATAAGTGTCAATATTTCATAATAAGACGTTATTATTCTCTAGCATCCCTTGCATAAAGTGATATTCAACATCATCATGTTTAGTATGAGCATGACATGTATGGGACTCCTAGGCAATCAAATATCACTTTGACTAACACAACCAATTCTAATGATGTTGCAATCAAAACTAATGTTTGTACTAAGTCTTTGTGTATTGTCTTAAATTGTTACCCATGACAATTTCACCTTATGTTTAGTCCACCCTTAAATTATTGGACCTAATTGAGTATTTAATTTCCTAGATTATGCATTCTATGGCCTACTTTTGACAATTTCTAAGGAATTGCAAGCGAGAATAAATTGCATTTATCTAATGCATTGCCCCTGTTACTCCAATTCCTATTGCATACCCTAAATGACCCTCATTTCTCTAAAATTTCTAAGTATAAGTTACAGGTCCTAACCGTGGTTTTCAGAACCTTGTTGGTGTCTGACAAGGTTGTCACAACTACTTCTAAACCAATATCTTTGAGAAAATGTATATAAGGTTTTGGGAGTATTGTCAGGGTCCAACGAGATTCTCGTAACCACATCAAGGCACGTCTATACAAAGAAGAACAAAAATATGAAGGGAAGTTAGTTTTATGTCAGAACCCTTGAGAGGTTTTGAAACCTTTGTCAACTCTCGAAAGGGTTTCAAAAACCTTCTTGTTGCTCGAGGATAAAGGCGTTCACAAGTTAAGTTTGACAAGCTTTTAAAAGGAAAATTGTAAAGCAGTAAAGTTGGGGGTTCTTACAACTTTAGCAGACTTTGACGAAATATTTAAAACCTTTTTGTCTAGTCTGATAACACTTCAAAGGTGGTAATTTTTAGTGTAGCTATAGAATAAACAACCATGCCAAAGGAAAGCTACATATAAACATTTAACAAAGATCAAATTGTTGAAATCCATCACAATTGTAGGAAAAGAAAAGAACACATAAGCCAGGATTATTGAACACAAAATTCTTTATATATTCATATGTATATATTTACATATATCATGTTACATTCAAAAAGAGGAGTATTCCATATACATAAATGCACAGAGAAAAAATGAGGATGTGAATCCCCTCTACCACTTCCTGCAGCCATTTAATCTAAGCCAACAAGAGTAATTTCTCATTCGACTCTATGAAATGAGCAAACAATTCCATGTTGTTTTGCTTGAGACCAACGTGAAGAAGGGACACAACTTATTCAATGAGCTCATGTTGAAGTGCAATTGCAATACAGATGGCGTCACCAACTAAACTAGTTCTCGAAAATTCACTGAGGCCTCTTATGGCTACCCTCACATTGGCTAAGTACTCAAGTTTAACTAGCTACTTTGTAGCTCTCATGCCCCACTCTATATTACTTGAAGTACAAATGATGTTGTACACAAAATACTCTAGAAGCTCAGAATTGTGTACATGAACCAAGGCCAAAAAATTATCTCCAATAATCTTCCAGACTATGCCTTCCTCCATGTTGTTGTTTATTAGGAAGATTTCTTTCAGTTGGTTTGTCACTAAGCACCGAGTCCTACTGCACTCCACATTCTCAATCGACAAATAATCACTCTTTGAAGAGGCATCACTTGCAGTGCTTGACCTCTTGAAATGGAAAAATTAGAATGATGAAAATGAAGGTAATCTTCTTCGAATTTACAAAAGCAAAATGGTGGTGGGAGATAGATATCAAAGATTTTATCAGGAATGACTAGCATCACAAGGACAACAACATTGCTCTCAAAATTAATGAAGGTAGCCCATGATGTGATGTAGTTTCATTAATTTATCAAATTTAACAAGATTTAGTGATGTAGTTGATTGTGTGTGCGCTCGGGTGCTCTTGCATCATTTAGGTTCAAGTGGCATTCTTTGCTAGGGAAACTTACACGAGCATAATCACAAAAGTATATATACATTAAATACAAATTTGAAGGTTGCATGTTGCTTACACTTACCTTAAGTCATGTTGGAAAGAGACACTGCACAAGTCATCTAGTGTTGTCATTGATGGCAACCCTAGTCAGTAATCCTATCCGCACTTCAGTATTTGCCTATACCGGAAGTCATATTGAAGATATGTGTTAACTGTCAAAGCTAAAACAGGGCATCCGACAAAGTTGTGTACATTGACTCATATGAAAATTCATGTTATCATTTTGTGTTGTGGATCTTAGGGAAAGTCTTTTGATGTATGAGCTATCTTATCTTTGAATCATAGGGCCTCGTATTGATTGGTGTGCAAGTTTGAAGATCTAGTTTATTGATTTTCAGTCTAATAGTGCAGAAAGGATGACTATATGAGTGTAGCGTGTTGTGGATCTTTGAGGCATAATTATTTAAGGTGTTTCATGTTCGAGACATGTTTTTTGGGGTCCTTACTATGTTTGGCCGACATTGTCTTGTTCACATTGATAATTGTGTATGGATTGGGCCGACAGTTTGTACATGTTTCATATTTTGTTAAAGTCAACATGCAGTTGTTCTAATCTCTAGTCGCAAATACATATAATCAATTATTCATATCATTTTGATGTGTGATGTGATATGATGCAAAATTCAGAAGGAATATAGATTGATTGTGCACAATTTCATTTGAGTAGAACAAAGATTGGTGATTCGAATTAAAGCAGATAGAGTTTCAAGAGCAAAATCAGACAAAATGTGAAGAATGAGATCAATGTGCTTAACCAGAACTATAATCTAGCATTAGAAGATGCTATCTCATAGTTCATCCACTCCAGTTGTCTTCCAACTGTGACTGTAAGACAACGAGTCTTCTTTTGGGCAATAAGCCTTTTGTATTTGAGCAGTGAGCTCTAGGTAGTGTGCCTGAATGCATGTGCATTCCCCATTTGTAAACACTTATTTTGAGTATACTCATATTGTGGATTAACCTCCACCATGGTTTTTCCACTAATAGGGTTTCCACGTAAAAATCCTTGTGTTATGGTGTTGTGGTTGATTGCCTTGTGTTCTTTCATCTTTCTTTTGGTTCAATGCTATAAGTGGTTTAAAGATCAAGTTAATAAAGTTAAATTTTGCATAACACTGATTCACCCCCCCTCTCAGTGTTCCTTGATTCCAACAATTCATGGGGCTGACATACATGCAACAATGCTTCATTCACCTATCATAATCAAATGAAGAAGATTAATGTAATTATGACTTGTTTAAAATTAGTCATAAATGTTCTTTGGAGCTCTGTTACTTAAAATTAGGTGATGGTTTACAAAAATGTCATTTGGAAAGATGACAATTACTTTAATGACCAAGAGTCAAGAATGGGGAGCCTATAAATTTATGTTTAAAGGAATTTTACAGGGTTCAATTTCCAAGTTCTAAATAACACTTTGATGTAAAGGAAACAAATGAGGAACAATTTGAATTGATTTTAGTTTCATAATATTTTATGTCTGTGAACATTGAATTGGTAATGTAATGTTAATATTGAATTAGTTTGTGAGATTAAACAATGGTCAAAGTTTCATCCTTTGTGAATGAGAGCTTCATAATGTTACATTTACCTATTTGAAATTGAAATTGGTTCTTTTGGAAAATATTTTATCAGCTAGTGTAATTTTGGCCTTTGTGTCAGGAGGTTAATAATTTGATTTAGCTTATCGCATTGATCTTATGGCTATCGGTTAATGTTAGTTCACCTTTCCTGCTTTCTGGTTTAAAGCATACCCATATTTAGTTATGTATAACCTTTGAGGGAGTTGTACCTCATTAAAAATTCAGAGGAAAGTCACAAATGGAATTGTGATCTTTCCTAGTTGTTAGTGAATTTGCTCTTATTATTATGGGCTATGGAGTTAAAAATTAATGTATTTCCATAAGGGAAAATCTATTTGCTAACAAATTTTTGGTGACTCTGCTGGGGAATCGAATGAGACATTGTAAAGGTTGTCTTGTCATGCACCAAAATGGTCCTGCCACATGAAAAAAAATATTCTTGTGCTTCAACCAACCATATCTTGATTGGATGCAAGTTGAGCAGGAAGATATTATTTCACAATTGAATACCCTATCCTGGAGGTATATGAGGAGTGTTGTAGATTATATGAGAGAAAATTTCATACTTAGAGAGGAAGAAGAACGAGCACAACGACCAGCCAGAAGGGTAGTCGAGAAGGCTCCAAGGATTGAAGTTGTATGGTATCCTCACCCTCAGGCTCATCCAAATTGTAATCGAAACCCTCCACCCAATCCAAATGTTCCCCCAAGGAATTGATTTACAAAAAAAGAAAAAAATTGGAGGTAGGAAAAGCATCCTTGGAATAAAGAAATTACTTTTCCTAAAATGAAGTTGGCAACTTTGTAAATTCCCTTTAGTAACAAACAATAATTTGTATGATGGTCGTTGCAACAACTCGATCTTAGAAAAATCATTTTGGACCCTTAGCTCTACCTCAGTATAACGTCTTACCTTGAGGATCTAGGAAGAATTTCTTGAAATTCGTTGGTGAAAATTTACAAGATCCTGAAAAACATATTTGGGTATTTATTATTGCATGTGGAATCCTAAGAGTTCAAGATGAAGATGTGTTTGTAAGGTTGTTTGTGGAAAGTCTTGTCAAGTGTGTTGTTGAATGGTTCAGAAGTTTGGAATACAAATGTATAACTGGTTGGAGTAGTTTGGACAAAATATTTCTTAATAGGTTCAAGGGTGCGACTGACATTAGCCATTTGTCACACAATTTTTTTCAAATTAAAAAGGAAGAAGAAACAATTTGTGATTTCATAGATTGTTTCAACAAGGACCTGCAATGGATTCCTCAACTTGAGCAACCAATTAAGTTGAATCAATTTCATGTTTTTATTTTAGTATTGCATCATGAAGTTCAATTTATTCTAAAAAAGACAAGGTGTGTGGTCTTGAACAAGCACAATAAGAGGCTATTAGTATTGAATATGATTTAATTTTATCTGGATTATGGAAACAAAGTTGTATTGAAGAACATGCTCTAACTAATAATACATAGAAATGTAAGGTTTTGAATTTTCAAACCCCACATACTCTAAAATCTTCATACCCTCCAGTTGAAAATACTAACCTTACCATCTTCAATCAAGAACACTTAGGAAGTTATGCAATAGATGATGAGGAAACTCAAACTCATGATGTTGAGGCATACAATTTGAGCTCTAAAAGAATTAAGGATGACTCTAGTTCGTCAAGTGAAGAAGAAGACTACTCTCCCCAAATACAACCTGTGAGTATAGTACATTTTGCTTACACTGAAAGATCTACTTCTAGTATGAGTACTTTGAACCTTGAAGAAAACTATTAGTTATCAATATCTTTATATATTCTTGAATTGGAAGCCTTCACTTTTAAAGACATTGATATAAAATCATTAGATGTTTTGGGGAATGTTGGAGATCCACCCATTGAGAAAAGGATTATTTGTGATTTGACGGGTGCTATTTCCCAAGCCAGTATATGGCCTAGATAAAAAGAACGAGATATAATTATCATTCTAGACTAGTGCTCAGAAGCTTTAGATAATGATTTTTATGGCAATTAAGGCAAGAATATGAAGATACCCATTCCCAAAGAGGTAGATAAAGCTAGAAATCAATCTCCAAGGGAGGAAAGTAGATCACTTAGCACCTCTCCATCATCAAATATGGCTATTGAATTAGAAGAAAAGGTTCATAAAAAATTGGTAGTTATAGAAACTCTTGAGAAAATAGGAGCATTAAGGGATCGAGATAATATGGAGTGATTCAAATACTCTAATCATTTTTTTATATTGGACAAATCCTATGAAGTTAGGGATAATCCTCTGTTCGAGTTCTCAAATCCTAAAATACCTTTGCCTTATAGCAACAAGATGTGTAAAAGGATTGATTGTGATCATGAAAAAAATGAAGAAAAGTTTGAGATGATGAAACATTGGAATACAAGAGGATTGGAACAAAAATAGAGTGCAGAAGATTGTCTTAATATGATAACTTTTATTCACAATCAGAAAAATGTGGAACCCTTACTTTTAGGAGGAAGAATAGATGGACTAAGATGTGAGTTGTGAGAAGATGAAGAGATTGTTGGAGAGACTCTTATAGAGTTCGTATGTATTGAGAAAGGCAAGGGAATTCAAATTTTTTGGTCATCTAAAACACAGGAGAAACAAGGTTAGGATTTTTTCCTTTACCCTCCTGATGAAGGGGAATTCAATCAAGAAACTAGATTCTTTAGAAGATTAATTGGAACATGAAGAGTGACATACAAGACTACATATGTTTATCAGGAAAAGGACATATATAATGAGGAATGGCTATTCCAAAATTTATTAATTTACAAAAATTTCTCATATGGAATAAATGCCCTATGGACATGTTTACTTTCCCTCATTCTTCATAAGTTATATGGAAATGTGTGCTTTTTTCCAAAATAGGTCATTCTTCTTGAAACATAGGAAAAATGGGTGAGGCGAATCAATAATGATAGCAAAAGGGGGTATGATGCACTTATTTTCCTTATTTCATTAGGAAAAAGAGATCCCTTGGGGGCAAGATTGACTTTCAACCCTTAGGTGAGTCAACCTTGGTGGAGATCTTCTTGTTTTCCTTATGACTTAGGATGGGGTAAATCAACCTGAAATGCACTTTTGGGAGATGGATGAAAAATACTAAACGAATGCAATGATACAATGTAACACATGAAACCTCTAAATTAAACCTTAATTTGACAGAATCCAGAAAGCAATTGCAGATCTAAGAAGGGCTTGATTTTATGCACCTGTGATAAAAAGGTTGTGTTGAGTGTCCTCTTGGGACTCATTCACCCAAGGGTGAATGGGTCTTGCTATAAGGGTTGAAAAATTGCTTTCACAGACCTTTGGTCCTATGTTTGCACTCTTGATTCCTCTAGGTTTCATAGTCAGAAATTTGGAAATAAATTTTGAAAGTGAGTTTTCGTGTTGACAACAACTTTTGCAACTTTGAAAACTTTTACAATTTTTCTTCTTTGATAGATTTTCAATCCTTCTTCAACCTAAGATCTGCAAAACACACAAGAGGGAAAAAATGTTTGTTTTTGGTGAATGGGGGTTTTCCTTGGTCAAACCTCATTTTTGTAATAAAACCTTGAATTGAAACAATGAAACATGAAAGGAATGATGAATGAACAATTGCTATGTTGCAACTCACCAAACCCTTAATTTGAAACCCCTTGAAGTACTGAAACTTAGTAGATCTCTCCAAGTTCTTGATCTTGCATGAAATAGCTTGATTGGATGTTGATCTTGATTCTTGAATGCTTGAAACCTACATCACAATGTTAGCTCCAAAAACATGCATGATGCTTGATAACTTTGACATGATGCTTGAGAAATCTGCTCTTGAACACCTTTGACAATAATTTTAGCTCTTGTGAAATTGGAACAATCTTTCTCATGAATTTCCTAGGATTTGAATTGATAAAAAGACTTTACTTTTATAGACAATTTTCTAATTTCCCAAAAATTAAACATTAGAATCCAACATTTGAATTTGAATTTAGGATCATAAAAAGGCCACCAAAAATATATTTAAATTTTGAATTAAGAAACTAAAGGGGACCCATTTTCCCTAACCTAAATTGCCAGGACCTATTCATTTCAAGGTGTTAAAAATGATAATTGCATTAATTAAATCATGATTCCCCTTTCAAAAATTGTAATTAATTAGGCTTGTAGATGCATAATTGGGCCAATTAGAGGCTTAATTAAGTACAGTTCATTAAGGGACCCAAACATAGTGTGAAAATGTAAAGGAATACATTTTCCAACACTACACTTCTCACAAGCAGTAAATGGCTTCGCATGATCAACTTAATTCCTCTAGCAGAGGTAGGGTTTCCCCTACCATATACATATTTTAAAATTTTGGTGTGTTGTTAGTTTAGGTCTTTCCTTGTTTGGTTTGTTTTTGGCTTGTTTTGGTCCTCTCATTTCATACTTGACTTTGTGCCCAATGGTTTAATATTGGTCTACTATCATGCTTCTAGGTTCCTTACTTCATCCTTACAATCTCCGTCCCTAGTAAGAGCCATTGTTACTCCAATTCCTATCACATACCCTAAATTACCCTCATTTCTCTACAATTTCTAAGTATAAGTTGTCGGTCCTAATCTTAGTTTTCAAAACCTAGTCAGGGTTTGACGAGGTTGTCACAACTGCTTTCTAACCCAGTGTATTTGAGAAGATTTATATAAGGTTTTGGGAGTATTGTCGAGGTTCGATGGGATTCTTGTAACTGCATCAAGGCCCATCTATACAAAGAAGAACAAAAAGTTGAAGGGAAGTTAGTTTTATGTCAGAACCCTTGAGAGGGTTTGAAACCTTTGTTGTCTCCCGATAGTGTTTTTAAAATCTTCTTGCTGCTTGAGGATAAAGGTGTTCATGGGTTAAGTTTGACAAGCTTTTAAAAGGAAAACTGCAAAGCTGTAAAGTTAAGGGTTCTTACAACTTTAGCAGACTCTGATGAAATATTCAAAACCTTTATGGATCCTGATGACACTTCAAAGGTGGTAATTTTCAACGTAGCTACATAATAAACAACCATGCCAAAGGAAAGCTACCTATAAACATTTAACATAGATAAATTGTTGAAATCCATCACAATTGCAGGGAAAGAAAAGAACACATAAGCCAAGATTATCAAACACAAAAATCTTTATATATTCATATGTATATATTTACATATATCATGTTACATTCAAAAGAGGAGTATTCTAGTACACTTAAATTCACAGAGAAAAAATGAGGATATGAATCCCCTCTACCACTTCCTACAGTCATTCAATCTGAGTTAGCAAGAGCAAGTTCTCATTCGAATCCATGAAATGAGCAAGCAGTCCCATGTCATTTCACTCAAGACTAGTGCAGAGAAGGGCCACAACTTCTTCAATGAGCTCATGTTGAAGTGTAGTGGCAATATAGATGGCATCACCAACTAAAATAGTTCTCAAAAATGGATTGAGGCCTCTTATGGCTACCCTCACACTAGCTAAGTACTCAAGTTTAACTAGTCAATCTGCAACTCTCATGCCTCACTTCGCTTTACCTAAAGTACAAATGATGTTATACAAAAAATGCTCCAGAAGCTCAGAATTGTATACATGAACTTGGGCCAGAAAATTCTCTCCAACAATCTTTTGGACTACACCTTCCTCCATGTCATTGTTTATTAAGAAGATGTCTTTTATTTGGCTTGTCACTAAGCACTGAGTCTGACTACACTCCACATTCTCAATCGATAGATAATCACTCTTTGAAGAGGCATCACTTGCAGTGCTCAAAATCTTAAAATGGAAAAATTAGAATGTGAAATGTTGAGAAAGATGGTCCTTAAATAATAAGGGGGTGTTTTCTCTATGTTAAGGGAATTTCATTAGGAAAGAGATCACAAAGTGTAAAGATTGGATTTCAACCTCAATGGTGAGTCAATCACACCTAGATATCAGTCCTTAAGACAATAAGACAGATCTAAAACCAAATTAAAATGATATGCAGTGCTCAAACTAAATGAACAATAAGACCTAATACATGAAATACAAATTGTTGAAAGTACAAAAATTGAAATCACAGTTTGTGGGCATATCTGAGAAGGGTTAGGACACATGCACCTGTCACCAAAAGTTAGTTTTGAGATCTGCTGAAGGAAAAATTCACCCCTGGGTGAATGGGTCCTAGTTAGATCTTTTGAAAATACTTTTGGCAGTCCTCTAATGCTAGATTTTAGCTTCTATTTTGCACAGGTTCCATTGTTGGGAAGCTATAAATAAAGTCTATAATTGAGTTTTTGTGGCTTGACAACAATGATGAAAACTTATGCAACAATGCAAAATTGCTCTTCAAGATCTTCAATCCTTCTTCAACCTGTAATATGCACATACACAAAGAGAGGGAAAAAGTGTTTTGTTTGAATGGGGGTTTGCCTTAGTCAAACCCCAAATTTGGTAATTAAACCTTAATAGAAATATAATGGAAAAGGATAAGGAAACGATGAATGAAAAATTCTTGCTACAACTCCACCCTTCAATGGCTTCCCTTAGAGGACTAAAGTCAAACACATCACTCCAAGGAACTTGATCTTGCTTTGCTTGATGGATTTGGACACTTGAAAATGCTTGGATGCTTTAGGATCAACAATGCATATTAGCCTTCACAAGATGACATGAACACACATAAGCTTGAAGATGATGTTAGGTTCTTGAATGTTGCAACAAATGACTGATAAATCTTCTCTTGAATTCTCTCGATAATAATATTTTCTCTTGAAAATATTTGATCATGTGTGGTAGAGTGTTCCTTAGATTTGAATTGATAAAAAGACTAGGTATTTATAGGTGTTTCTCTAATTTCCTAAAAATTCGATTCTAAAAGCCAAAATTGCATATTGAATTTGAATCATTAAAATGCCGCCAACAACATATTTAAAAATGGGTCCTAGGACTTAAAGGAAAGGGTGATTGGGTCCTGGCCTATAAGTCCATGACACACATGCTCCAATGTGATTAAAATTATTAATTGCATTAATTAAATGTCAATTTCTCTTTTGGAAAACAGTAAAAATAAGACTTTGGAATGCATAAATTGGAAAATTAGAAGCTTAATTAAGTCCAATAAATTAAGGGACCCAAACATAGTGTGAAATTGTAAAGGTATACAATTTCCTACACTATAGAATGATAAAAATGAAGGTAATTTTCTCTAGATTTATAGGAGAATGGTGGTGGGAGATATATATTGAATATTTTCTCGGGTGTAAGAATTGGCTATGAAGGTAGCCACCCAAGATCTAGAGGCCTAATAGAAAGCACAAAAGAGAGATAGAATATGACAAGAACAAACTGTATTCAATGTCAATAATATGAGATGCAATACAATACAGTGTACATAGGAGACCCCTTGGTTATATAGCCAAGGTGAGAACATAGGAGGGCATAAGATTATGACAAGTGTCATAATCTTATGACATGAGACAACAATGAAAAGTTATCACTCCACCTAAAGTGGGAAAGGATAATGTGATAATCACCACAAAAGGTGGATCACCCATAAAAGGTGGAGAGATAATCACATGATGTGTCCACAAAAGGTGGAAGTGATGAGTTAATGACATGTCAAGTCCATCAAAAGTGGAAAATCTTCAACAACCTCCTATGTGGTCCCTAAGTAAACTTAACTAAGGTGTAATCATGACCTAGGACAAGGTACAAGACATTTAATTACACCAACACCCCCCCTTAAGTGCAACTTAGGGAGAATGTACACAAATGCAAACAATGCAAGATGGGTCCCGGCTACTAAGCCATGTTAGGTACCCATATACAAATGCAATGAAATCTCTCACAAGTGGAGTAAAGATAGAAAAACCCAGTGGGAAAAAACTACCCCCCAAAAGAGAGATGAAATACAAAGGCCTATTAACATAGCATGAGAAGGATAAAACCCCATGTGAGGAAAAAGTCCCCCCCATACAAGAGAAGAAGAGAGACAAGGTAGCCCCCCCTCAATGTAGAATGATCACCCATGGAAGATGCTCGAGAAGGAATGAAGAAGCTGCTCCAAAACTGTCGAACAACGTTCCTCCCCTTAGGAAGAAACAATACCAAAGGTGTATGAATGAAGTCTCCCCAATCCACAAGTGAAGAAGGAAGAACCCTCAAAATGTAAGAAGTCTCTAAAATCTGTTCAAATGTCCCTGTGGTGATGCCAAAAGATGCCCTTCCCAAACCATGTGAAGCTGCAATAGTGTAGTCACTTCCTGGAACTTGTGAGAACCCCTTTGCAACAACACTCTCATCTGCTAAAAAAGACAACTCAAGATCTAGCAAGGATGAAGGTAGAACATACTCCAAAGACGATGTCTCCTCAAAAGAGAAAGTGGCCTCCTCCAACTGTTGTAAAGATGCATCCACAATCACATCAACCTCAAAAGACTGATCATGTAGAGGAGGGTCAGAGTGTTCCCTTGCAACAACTGAAGAAGAATCACCTTCATCAAAGAGAAGATGTAAAGAATCGAATGTGTCTCCCAAGTCTACAATGTAGGACTCCACAAACAAACTGCCAATGTCTGTCAAGTAGTCATCCCATGAAGCTGCTGCTGGAAGACAAGGTATACACTGTTGCACTGAATCACAAGGTACTGAAACTGTCGAAACACAAGTATCATTAGGTACATCAGTCAATGTAGGAGATGGAGTATCAACAATAGGTTCAAGAACCTTAGGAGTAGAGAGCACTCCAAGATTCAGGTAACCATACTCGATCTCATTAAGTTTGTAAACACTAGGGTGAACTGAATCATCAATAGGAGCAAAATATGAGAAGGTGTAGAATCAAGAATGATTATCAACCTCCCCAACTGCAAAAAGAGCCCTGCTATGCAAATCCTGAACAATGACAGAATCTGGTGTGAACTCTACACTCTTTCCTGTACCACTATGTGTAATCTGATAGATGGAAAGGATGTTCCTTGACAAAGTAGGTACACATAGAACATCATTAAATGCTCCACCTTCAACGTCAATAGAACCCTTCCCACAAACTGCCAAAGAAGTGTTGTTGGCCATCAAAATGGGTGGTGATGAACAAGAATCAAATGAAGAGTACATATCCTTGGACGAAGTCATATGATGTGAAGCTCCTGAATCAAGGATCCACCTATCTGAATTGGAATCTACAAAAGCAAGAAATGCTTGCCCCTTATGTTTCTCATATTGAGATGAAGAAGAAGGAGATGAGCTAGATGTTGTTGCCATGAGAGTTGTTCCTTTTCCCTTAGAAGAAGTGGAAGGATATGAGTCCTTCTCTTGATATGCAGCTGGCAAGTTGATGTTGTTCTTCTTAAGGATGTGTTTCAACTCATCAATTTGCTTAACATGACAACGATGCTCATCATGACCAATCCTTTTGCAATATGCACATGTTGGTTGCTCCCTCTTGCTTGAATTGTTGTACTTCTTTGAAGAAGATGAAGTTGAGCTTTGATGTGGAGGAGTGGATTGTTTGTTCTCTCCTTGTGGCTTTGGTGAAGATTGCTTTTGGTCCTTTCCTTTGCTTTGCTTAGTGTTTCCATGATTGACCACCAATGCTCTTGAAGTTGAAGACTTTAGAATGCCCATTTTCATTAACTTATTTTGCTCAAGAATCAAAAGATCTATGAGAGCCTCAAAAGATGGTGTTGTGAAGTTACTTATTGTCAATCTTTAAGTCTGAAAACTTGAAACAAAGGCTGCATACTCAACTGGAAGTTTATCTAACAAGTTGAAGACCAATTGATCATCCTCTTTTTCAATACCACAATCTTTTAGTTGTACTCTTAGTTCAGTTGCCTTAGTGACATAATCCTGAATTGTATCAAAATCTTTGGGATCAAGGCTTAGGAGATCATGTTCAAGCTTATATCCCTTAATCTTATCAACCTTGCCATACAAAGTAGCAAGCTTATCCCAAGCTTCCTTAGCTGTAGTACATTTATCAACATGGAAAATGAGATCATCTGAAATGAACTTCCTTAGTGTAGGAAATGCCATAGAAGTTTTAGTAAGCCAATCCATATATGTTGTTGGATTTGCCTTAGGATCTGAAGGTGCAGTAATGGTTCCATCAATGTAGTAAATTAAACCTTTTTCCATTAGTTTACTCCATGCACATACTTTCCATGTACCATAATTATGTGCAGTTAAGAGTGGAACTTTAGATGAACCCATGATGGAATGAAAGAGCACAAGAGAGAAAACATGCACAATCACAGAAGATACACCCCCCCAAATTCACTCAATCAAAGTATCCCCCCACAAATAGATGATTTTGGCACTTTATAATGTAGTGCGTGTACAATAGGCCACTTGCAACTTGGCTAAGTGGGCTTATGATTTCTAATTTACAACTTTCCAATAAAGAGGCTGATAATAGACTAGAACAAATAAGCAAAGACCTAAATTCAGATCTATGCAATACAAGTGCCAAATAGGCCAAAAAGGACCATATGCTGAAAGTACAAAATCCACTCAAGATCACTTCAAACTGATTGCAGATTCAAGAAGTAGACAAAAAATCATGCACTTTAAAAAAAAATAGCACCTAAAAAGGAGTTCATATGAGCCTGAACGAAGCCTCAGAAGTTGCATATATGGTGACAAGATAGGTATAGTGTTGAGAAACTAAAAATTCTGGAAAAATTTTCCATCAAAATCAGAAACCGAGTACACCATTGTGAAGTACATGAAAAATTAGCCCAAATAAAAAAAAATTGCTTGAAAAAAAGAGCAAAAATGAGCGAGATATGGAGCTCTGAAGTTGGACTACAAAATCAAAAACTCCATTGGAGAGGGGGGAAATTTTTTTTTAGAATGCCAACGCAATGCTGACGTCAGCAACCCATGTGCATAAATTTGACGGTCTGTAGCACGTCACAGAAAAATCCACCTTGCTGAGTTTGCATATCCGTACTGTACGAAAGATTGACGTGGCATTACGGTTCGTGTTGACTGGGCAAATGAAGTGGCTATACAGCTGCTGCGTTGGCACCGACTGGGCGCTGACATGGCGATAATGACATGTCTTCCTGTGCCGAATATGCCTTGGACGGTCACCAGAATCTTCAAGAAGCTTGCCCAGATTTTGTTTGATCGCCGGCAATTTGTGATGCCGGCTGCCGGAGGAGGCTACGACTGCGGGTGGGGCCGAGGTACGTGCGCAGGCAGGTACTGTCTGCAGTACCCTGCCTGCGCAGGGTACGAAATGTCTTTTGATTTTTTTGATTTTTTTTTTTTGATTTTATAAAAATCAATACAACGTAAAATATTTTGATTTTTTATTTATAAAAATCAAAAAATAAATACAATATAAATCTGCGAATTTTAAAGTTGATTTTTCTAAAAAAATTCACAGAATAAGATTTTTTTTGATTTAATCAAAAATACCCCAAATACAATTTCAAAATAGGGGTTTTTTAACTTTTCTAAAAAATTTCAAAAAATTTCTACTGAATTTTTTTTCTTCCGAAATACTGAAATTGGAAATTTTTCTCAGGAAATATTTTTCCAAAACTATAGAAAAATTCAGAAAATTGAGAAAAATACCCAAATTGGCTAAATTTTCAAATCTGGAGCTCCTGGTATCTGATTTTGATGAAACGAAAGGCAATCTTGACTGAAAACGGCCTCCCAAACGCAATGGTGGGCTCAGATTTGGTGTAGAATGCTCCAGAATGCTGCTACAACATAGGTCCAAAAATGGAATTCTTCAAGAATCTCTCCAAATGACTAACCAAAGGCACTCCAATAGCTTTGATACCATGTAAGAATTAGCTATGAAGGTAGCCACCCAAGATCTAGAGGCCTAATAGAAAGCACAAAAGAGAGAGATAGAATATGACAAGAACAAACTGTATTCAATGTCAATAATATGAGATGCAATACAATACAATGTACATAGGAGACCCCTTGGTTATATAGCCAAGGTGAGAACATAGGAGGGCATAAGATTATGACAAGTGTCGTAATCTTATGATATGAGACAACAATGAAAAGTTATCACTCCACCTAAAGTGGGAAAGGATAATGTGATAATCACCACAAAAGGTGGAGAGATAATCACATGATGTGTCCACAAAAGGTGGAAGTGATGAGTTAATGACATGTCAAGTCCATCAAAAGTGGAAAATCTCCAACAACCTCCTATGTGTTCCCTAAGTAAACTTAACTAAGGTGTAATCATGACCTAGGACAAGGTACAAGACATTTAATTACACCAACATCGGGAATGACTAACATCACAAGAACAACAATATTGATATGGAAATTAATGAAGGTGGCCAGTGATGTGATGTAGTTGCATTAATTTCTCAAATTTAACAAGTTTTAGCTTCAAGTGGCATCCTTTGCTAAGGCAATTTACATGAGCATAATCGCAAAAATATATATGCATTAAATCCAAATTTGAAGGTTGCATGCCGCCCACATGTACCTTAAGCCACAAGGTTGACATATAGGAAGCAATGCTTCATTTTCCTATCAAAATCAAATAAATAATAGTAATGTAATTATGACTTGTTTAAAAATAGTCATAAATGTTCTTTAGAGATCAATTACTTAAAATTAGGTGATGGTTTACGAAACTACCATTTGGAAAGATGACATTTACTTTAACGACCAAGATTCAAGAATGGGGGACCTAAAAATTTATGTTTAAAGGACTTTTATAGGGTCTAATTCCAAGTTATGAATAATACTATGATGTAAAGGAAATGAAGGAGGAACAATTTTGAATTGATTTCAGTTTCATAATATTTTTTGTCAGTGAACTTTGAATTGGTAATTTAATGTTAATATTGAATTAGTCTGTGATCTTAAACAATATTTGAAGTTTCATCCTTTGTGAATGAGAGCTTTGTAATGTTACATTTACATGTTTGAAATTGAAATTGGTTCTTTTGGAAATATTTTATTGGCTATTATAATTCTGGCCTTTGTGTCAGGAGGTCAATATTTTGATTTGGCTTATTGCATTGATCTCATGGTTATGGGTTAATGTTAGTTTACCTTTATCGCTTTTTGGTTTAAAGCGTACCCATTTTTAGTTATGTATAACCTTTGAGGGAGTTGTACCTCATTAAAAATTTAGAGGAAAGTCAAATCAAATTATGATCTTTCCTTCCTATTAGTGACTTTGCTCTTATTATTATGGGCTAGGTAGTTAATAATTGATGTATTTCCATAAGAGCAAATCCATTTGCTAACACCCCCAACACTAATTGTCCTAGAAAATAGGTCGACACTCACGCCTTGGGCGTGAGTGTCCTCTTATTTTCCTCCAAATTGAAATATGTGAGTTGTGGCAATTTAATATTTGAATTTCAAGTGTCCAAAGTCAGCCATCGGGATTTAAATTTTGGTAAATTGAATAAATGCCTATAAATACCTAGTTATTGCATCATTTGAATATCAAATAGCAAAAGGTGAACATTAAGAGAAATTGCTATCATCAAGAGAATTCAAGAGCAAGTCAAGAGAAACATTTAAAAGCTCTATTGCAATAATTCAAGATCCTAACATCATGTAAAATTCTATGTGAGTTTATGTGTATTCACGTTGCCATTATTTTGTGAAGGCTAACACTTTTGTAGATCTCCAAGAAATTCAAGCATTCAATCAATCAAGCAAAGCAAGATCCAAGACCTTCAAGTAATGTGTTTGAATTCAGTCCTTCAAGGAAGCCATTGAAGGGTGGTGAGTTGCAACACTTTATAATTTCATCATGTTACATTGGTGGTTATCATTGCACCAAAAGATCAACATGTCAATGCTTGATACAACCGCCAAATTTATGTGTTGATGCCAAAAATTGGCAAGGTAACAACCCTTTGTCGGAAACTCAGTTTATGGGGAACCTATTGTGCTAAACTGAGTGACCTCCAAATTTTTAAAGAAGCCGACTTCTTCTGTAATTGGGGTTTGGAAAGGGAAAATGAAGCAAATATAAAAATAAAGGATCTACTAAGGCGATGCGCTAGAATTTAGATAAAAGGAATGATAAATTGATCTTTTGGGTATGATCTAAGGACCTGTTCAACAATTTACTAAGTTCTAGAATGACATAAATTAAAGATTGAAGCATGAACAATGCATTCAATGACATAAAATAATTTTCATACCCATTCACTGAAAAGAGGAGTCAAAAGACATGAACTAAACCAACAAACTTGCATTAAAATTATAGAAGTTCTGCAAATGAACCATTCAAACAATAATGGCATAGTATAAAGTTAATCAAATAGCTTAAGAAAAATAGAAAGGTCGAACAATGGCATAGTTTGCGAGTCTTTATGCAATAATCTAATAATAATAAAAGTTAGGGTGTCTCTAAAATTCTATATTTCTACGATTCTCGAACTCTCATAACTCAAAACCTGGAACCCCTCTTTAGAAATAAAGAATAGTATATATAGTGAGCATTCCCATCACCTGTTGAGCAGTAACTGAAAAGATTTGGAATCCTGAGCAATAATGTAGCAGCGATGATTCCCTCGGCTGTTGTAATAGAAAAAGATTCAGCTACATAACATGTGGTCGCTCCCCATCTAGGTGCATCCCCTGCGAATGATGGCAATGGTCTCGGCATAGTCTCGTGCAAATAAGTGTCGCCACCTAGTACAGGCAGTTAGAACATGTGACATCATATCACAGCCCATAGTTTTCTCCATCCCTTGTATTGAAGAAGCACTTGTCAAGGAGATGCGTGGCGGCATTTCGCAGCCCGTAGTTCATTCCTCCTTCTCACCGTTGAAGGATTGCGCTAGGAAGACACATGGAATCGTGCTTTTATTTGGCTCTGACTGTGGGGTCTGCCAAAGTATATGTAGATGAATGCTACATGGCACACGGTCGGGGCCCAATTCAAAAGTGAGAGGGAGCAGCCTTTAAGCGTGCGCAGAGACGACACATGGAAACATGGTGGGGGCCGTTTAAAAAATGAAGGGAAGAATTCCTTTGGAAAGCACTAAGCGGACACGTGGCAAAGGCCGACGGTCATTTATCAAAAAGGGCCGATGATGTTAATTTGAGGCATGGGCCGGTACTTAGCAAAAAAAAAAAAACCTAAAGGGAGCTTGATGAATTTTATATTCATAGCTTTTGGCGACTACCAGGGGCATTTTGCTTGAGGAACGAGGAACCCAAAATTTTATCTAGTTCACAGACTAGAGCGCCATCCATTGGGCAACATAATTAGAGTTTACAAAGAGTCGCCTGTAGGGGTGACCAGTTGTCTTCAGATGGTCTCAATACATTGTGCAATTTTTCCTGCACTCCACCTAGGTCAAGCATTTCCTTATAAGGCAACACCTTAGGTAAACCGGCCCCTGACTCGCAATGGAAAAGTAGTCGCGCAACTAGATGGATGACACCTTCAATGTCTGTTGCGGTAGGAGGCTGGCTGAAACTTTGGAAAGTGGTTGGGTCCTGCTCCTTTTCTTCAATCTTTGTTGCAATTTGATCAATTATGGCGATCAACCCATCTTCAAGAAATGGGGACGACAGGCCCATCTCAGTTAGCCGAGAGAAATTTTCTAGCATACCATCCATAGTTTGGTTCAAAGTAGTTGTGCAGGCGTTAGTACGCAAGATGGTTGAGTGGCAATGGATGAATTTGTTTGTCGTCTAGGTAGCAATATTCTGATCCTCAACCCCTGCCTTTGCTAAGTTTTCATCAGAGACCATGTATAACTTGCTTAGCAAACTCTTTTCCTCAAGAATCCTCTCTGTGATGAACCTCAAGAACTGTTCAATTGTTCTGTGAACCTCCTTACTCAATTTTGTTGCTTTTGAGATGAACCAGAGCATTGGTTGTAGTGTTAGGCAGAAGGCCTTAACCTTTTCCCAGTATGAAATGTATAGTTGTTGAGCTACTGGGATGAGGTCCGATTGCATAGAAGAGGCCTGGGGAGTGCTCTTTAAAAGGGAAATCTCTGCATCCTTTGAGCCGACATCCTCTGTTAGTTTCAAAATTCTCCTTTTTGTGGATGTAAGTTGCTCCTCGATGTTACTTAGCTCCTTAAACCAGTTCTCCTTGGCCCTGGCGTGGTTTTCCAACTCTGCGTCAAGAGAAGACTTCGTCTCTTGGAGCTCTTTTTCTAATTGGGACTTTTGGCCCTCAAAGTCTGCCTTATTCTTTTCTAATTTCTGCTCATGTTGAGCGTGCTAAGATGCTAGCTCTTCATCTTTTTGTTGTAGATTCTGTTCTACTAGGGCCAATTGGCTCTGCTATTCTTGGTTCTTCATTCGCAGCTCGTTGATCAAGATGGGATCAACGGATTGGGATTTTGTGAGTTTCTCTTGGAGTTTGTTCTACTCCAACTCTTCTGCCCGCACTTTCTCTGATAAGCGCACAACTTCTACTTCCAGTGATTTCTCCCTCGTCTCTAGGAAACTGACCCTTTCCTTCACAAGCTTCAACTACTCCTCCTTTTTCTTTAGTTGACAGTCAGAGCGAAGGAAGTCAGTCATCACCACCTACTACATTTCCTTCATGGGTTCTACCTTTTCCTGCGGTTGGGTTGCTCTCAGATCGAGTCCCATAGCATACATGTCGTAATCATCCAGCAGCATCTCCCCTTGTGGTTTGGTGGTGTTCGAGTACATGGTGGTGAAATTCAGCGTTTGATGCGCCTCATTGTACACAGTATATACCTTCAGCTCCACCTCCTTTTTGTCATCCTTAGCCTTTTTCTTTTGCATTATGAGAGATCACGCTTATTTTGTGGCTTCTCCTTGGGCTATGAATTGGGATGGCAACTGCACTAGCCTACTTGCAAAGGGTGCACTAGGAGGTAGGGAAAAATGGAATGTAAGTGTGGCAGGCCCTTGCATTTTGCTCTTCTAGAGAGTAACAGTCTTCGGGGAGAAATAAGGGACTTGCCACAGTTCGGTTTGTGAATCAGTGGAAGGGCTCATTAGTTGTTGTGGTGATGGGGTAGTCATTGGAGAGTCTGCTTGCTAGGCATAGTGGGTCGAACCTGAGATAGTAGAAGCAATAGGGGTGTCAATGGCGACTGAGCCTGTAAGAAGAGAGGCAAGGAGAGATTGGGTAGCGACGACAAGTGTCAGGGTTTGTGGAGGCATTAAGATAAGTGGATCTATTTGGGTGAATTGGGAGAAACCTCCCGCAAACATTGTGGTAGAGGCAGAGAAGGTAGGACCAATATTTGTAGTGAGGGGCACCACAAAGATAACAGAGGATACTAAAGATTGAGAAGTAAGAAAAGAAGGAGCGAATGTTACCTGCTGATTGGATGATGGCAGTGCTCTGCTCGTTGCTAGCTCCTCACTTACTTCAAACTCCTGGCTTGCTATGAGCACTTGGCTTGCGGCGGGTTCTTGTGAACCTTCTCCCATAATAGCTTATGTGTGTTGTTGTTTAGGGGGTGGAGAGTCTCCCGTCCTTACAGTCTCTGGCTATTGTTGTTGGGACCCTCTTGTTGCTTTGGAGGCCTAGGTGAGTGTTTGAGAGGCTCTTGATATATTCAGTCGCACATTTGAAGCGACATAGGTAGGCTGCCCTGTGGACTTTTTCTTTTGTTGAGTGGAGGACATCGATGTCTCGACTTCCTCCTTCGCGTGCTCTTCTTCTTCATCGGATTCATTGCCTCTGCTAGCGCTTGAATTGGAAGCAGGATGCTCATCATCCCACAACTTATCAAACTGTTCATCATCCTTCATGCTATTATAAGGGGGATCAAGTTGTTTTGTCTCTTAGCGATACACCCTGAAGGCTCTGATTCTTTCCACACTCCATTCTTCTTCTTTTCTTAACTTATTGAACATGGCGGATCCCATTTTGCGATTCTCATCATAATCCGTGCAATGAAATAGAACCTATTCCATGGTGGTTTGATGTCGTATGTAGGAATGTGGATTAAGTCAACCAATTATTCATCTTCATCCTGTAGCGGGCTACGCCTCTTTTCCCAGTAAGGCCAAAAACTGTGAGTTACTTTGATATGCTCATATGGTAGATCATTGAAAGGGTTGTAACTCCATTTGTCGCAGATCATCACCAACCCTAGATGAGACAACTTATCTTGCAACAGTGAGTGCACCCCCTTTTTCTTTTTTACGATCACTGTCTTGAAGCTTATCAGACAGATGAACAATCCCTTCCTCTTTGCTTTTCCTGCATAGAAGGCAACATTAATAATGCATGCCTGCCTAAACAATTCAAGGGCTAACACTCAATTTTTAATGCATGTCGGAAGGGGGAATGGTTCCTCGGTGAAGCCTCGCATCTAGATGAATGTGAAATCCGCTCCAGAAAACTAGTCACATATGGGAATGAAGTTTTGCATATACTCTGTCTGTGTCTTAGTGAGCCAATTAATACCATCCTCTCCTTGCAAATCTTGCAAAATCAGAGTCAAGAAATAGTCCAAAAATGCATAATAGTCGAAAGTGGAAGAGAGGAGAGGAGTCTAGACATAAACTCGCTTCCTTCTATTCCTTTTATCAAAAATAGACAACTTCACACGCTTATCAAAGAAATCAGGGTTCTAATGCA
This sequence comes from Sequoia sempervirens, assembly GCA_007258455.2. Classification (NCBI taxonomy): domain Eukaryota; kingdom Viridiplantae; phylum Streptophyta; class Pinopsida; order Cupressales; family Cupressaceae; genus Sequoia; species Sequoia sempervirens. Next base: position 451,375,816 of record VDFB02000015.1, on the reverse strand, counting down.
AAAACATATGGGCAAGATAGGAGTGAAACCCAAACTTCCGTTCAACTTGGTAATTCTTAATTTACCCTATCATTTCCTTTGCGAGGTATTCTGCAAAATCATACCAGAAGAAAGATTGTTGCATGCGAAACTAGAAACCCAGGCCCAACTGAAATGTGTGAACCTCCTTGTCGATGTCCAAACCGCAAACAAATTCTAGCATTGAAAAGGCCTCTTGCAAGTTTGTGTCAAAAGCACCATGCTACGCTGGGATCCTTGGTAGCTTCTAGTGGTTTGCCTCAACCCTTTTGGTTTCTTTGTTATAAAATTCTAGAGCCTTATCCCTTCTGTTCCATATATTTTCCCCCTTTGTAGGAGTGAATGTCTCTATTTTTATCTTTCTGGAGGTATGATCAGGAATACACAACATATTCTAGATAACACCTGGGCTGATATTAATTGCCAAATTCTGGCCCTCGATAGTGTTGGTGCTTGGGTTGAAATGTTCGATGGCCGCATCGACTAATTCTGGGCAATAGTGCACATATGGTACCATATATTGTGGAAGCCCGCTGAACCATATCTTCTTTGCCATTGATATCAACTTTTTGGATACCTTCATTCTTTCGTAGGGCGCTTCCCTCAAAGTTTTAGGGTTCTTTACAAGACTGGGATCATGAATATTATGCCAGTCCTCCTGGATTAGGGTCTGGTTTATATAGCTTTTGGGCTTCTCCAGTTCCCATGTGTTCGCCCACTTTGGCTTGTCTGGAATACTAGGCATGGCATAAGAAATGTTGTTGAATACATTGACGGCTGATGTTCCTCGCATAACATTAAATAAGCTTCGCGTTGCCTCTCCCTGTACTTCTTGGCTTAAAATTTCTGCCATTTTTCCTTGTGGGAAGCTTCTACTTAGCTTGAACTTCTTTGCAATTTTACCTCGGCTCTAGTTGTGCACTAGAAATTGCTTTTGCTCTGATTAGCGTATTTGAAAAAACCTTTTAAGAGCTTAAAATTTTTGCATGCAATACTTAGCTACTTTTTTCTCAAGGTCATGGTAGATGGGAGTTACCTTTTTGCATTTAATTCGGCATGTACTGCCAAAATTTTGGCTTGTGTGAAATGAATCACTTGCCATTTTGAAATGACAATAATTCATAATTACAATTAGCAACCGTATTGTATAGCACAACTTTCTTGGAACTTGAGCCAATGATTTGCTAGCAACTTAAGCATTCATATGCGTTGGCAATTAATATCCCAAAAGGAATGATTAAGCCAAAGATGCGACTGGTGCTTGAAAAGATATGAGCTCAGCCTTGGAGTTCACAAAACACCTGGAGAACGACACCTCAGTATTTGGTCATGCAAAACACCGCCAATTGCTGCCACCAACTTAGGCTAATTAATTAGCCCTTATTAGTTTTGCACGCAACAAGTCGTACTCAACAGACACAACTAGGTGGGAAATTTGAGCAAGCTCTGGCATGAATTTTAAGTTGGTACTCGATTAGCATCATGTTTATGGTAAGAAAATCACCACACATTTCCTCGCTCTTTCTATAAATAGGCACCTAAGCAGTAGCGAAATCACACTTAGTGATTTGAGCAAAGCTGGTAATAGGTAATTGGTTTAGCAATTTAGCATTAGCAGTTGCGTAGCGTTTTCATAGGATAGACTTAGGCAGTTTGCAGAGATAGTTCCAGGATAGTTTCAGAGTGCCTACCAGCATGAATACCCCAATTAGGCTAGTTTGTCATAAGTCTTAGATGATTTTTTTAGGTGAGATTTCAACTAGGTGCTTGAAAAGGATGACAAAAATTAAACACTCACTGGCTATCATAGCCATGAAATGGGTTTTGGGATGTGATTGCCTCGAATACAAGGATAAATACCGAGTTAACAATGATGTGTGCTCACATTTCGTTGCCTCAATGCTTGATATTGGAATCCCCAAGCCACTAATTCTATGTTTGTTCAAATAAATTTTCCCAAAGAAATACCTGAACGACCTTGGGGAGGTAGTGGCGAACACTACATATGGTGGAGGCATTCCAACTGCAAGTGACCTTAGGAGGTTTATTGAAGAGGACATGGTTGTACCGTGGTTGCCATTCCTGAGTGGCTTTCGCCTCCAGTCGCAAGATGAGCACCACCAGAGGGTCACTCATGCCTGTCACTTCCTTTTCTGCATCTAGAATGTGTTTCCATTCTACGATATTGATTGGTACATGGACTTTAGGAACCTAGTGTTCCCTCTGCCTCTGGCCATTGCTGCCATGAATGATGTTGTTGTCGGTGATGATGCCCCTATTGATGAAGACATTGTGGACACTGTTGTTGATGCGTCCATTGCTGCTACTCATGCTATGGATTGAAGATCTCCATGTTTTTCATTTTGCTTTTAAAAAACTCATATCAGTCAGTCCATTTTTTGTATACATGCCTGCAAAACAGCTTTTCTGTAGAATATATGAAGGAAGCAGAATATAGCAATATACTTTAGAAGCATGGCCCTTGAGCCATTTTGGCAATGTAAATATTAAAGCATATATATAATGAAAATACAACTTTATATAATCATCTTGCTATTTGCCTCTGGATTTTGCAATATGGGTCATCCTTTTCTTTTTCAGCATATATGTATCAATTCAATTATGCATGTGGGTGTTTGATTTTTTGTATTCTTTTGAGCTGTGAGTTTATTCTTCCTGCTCTCTATAATAATGGGCTACCTTTTTTTCCACTGCCTCAAACCATAGAATGAATAAAAAGACTGGCCAACAAAAACAAAAGGGAAAAAAGGAAAAGAAGGAAAAAACACTATAAACATATTTACATCGGTAGGATATGCAAGCTTAATTAAATAATTTAAGGTGAATTTCGTTGACCGGAATTCCAAACACTTCTTTTTTCATGGTTTCTAACTCAAATGCATTATGTTCCTTGCATTGAATTATTTTGAACGGACCTTCCCAAAGGCTGTCAAACTTCCCATGCTGACCTGGCTTCGCAGCTCTTTCATTAAACTTTAGCACCAAGTCTCCACACTTTAAACCCCGGTTAGACGCTTTCTTGTGAAATCACATTTTAACCACCTGTTGGCAGTTAGTCATGGCTATTAGGGACTTTTCCTTTTTCTCTTGTACTTCTAGCAACTCGGCTATCCACACCTCCATTGCACCGTTTTGTTCCACCTTGAGAGATTTTAATAATTTCAACGCTGGAATCTCCATGGAGATAGGCAATGGTGCCTCTTTTCCATATAGTAGCTCATACGACGAAGTCTTGAGGACTTGCTTAGGAGTTCTACAGTCTACCTAGAGCACTGCTCAGAGGTTTTTATGCCATTCCCTTTGGTATTTTGACCTAATCCTTTTCAGGAATCAGACCAGGTTCTTGTTTGTCGACTCCGCTAAGTCGTTCCCTTGCAAATAGTAGTTTGATGATGTTTTAAGGAATATGCCATGCGTAAGTGTGAATTGACATACCTTAGAGCCTAGGAAAGCTTTGGCATTGTTAGAGATGATGGTTTTGGGTGGGATGAATCTCGTCACTAGTTCCTCTAGGAATTCCACTATCTCTGCCTCTGTCACATTCTTCAGTGGTATGACTTTGGTCCACCTAGTGAAGTAGTCAGTGGCTGTCAAGATCCATTTATGACCTATGTTGGAGGTTGGGTTGATCATTCCGATGAAGTCCAGGCCCCATTGCACAAATGGCTTGTCAACCACTATCGGATTGAGAGGCATTGCAAAATTCTTTCTTCTTCCTGCGAAGAACTGTCATTCCTTGCAAGCTTTTACCAAGGAGTAGGAATCATTGAATAGCGTTGGCTAGAAGTACCCTACGCATATGATTTTGATGGTGGTGGTTTTTGCAGAGAAGTGTCCGCCCACGACGCTATTGTGGTAAGTGTCAAGGATCCTTTTTTCTTGCTCAGTAGTGACACACTACAATAGAATTCCGTTCAAATTCCTTTTGAACAAGATCCCTTCAATGAGTGTGTATCCGTTGTTTTGTAGTCAATAGAATCTCCTCTTCTGGGAAGGAAGGCCCGATGAATATTTTCCTGTGTGCATAAATCTCACTCTGTTCGCTAGCCAACAACCTTCAGACTCTGACTCGTTCGTTAGGACTAGCTCTGGCTACTCTTCTTCAGTGGCCATTTCCTCATCATGCACAAGATATTCGCACAGTCCTCTTCCCCGAACGGTCTTTGTAGGCTTGACCTCAATGTCGTATTTGAGGATCTTGGTGATCCAATTGTCTCTTTTCTTGGAAATTTCTCATTCCATGATGTATTCGTGCATAGTAGAATGCGCAACATAAACAATCACCTTATTGTAAGAGATTAGGTGTCAAAACTTCTTGAGTCCCTTAACTATTGCAAACGCTTGTCTTTCTACAAGGTTGTAGTTTGTCTCATATTCCTTCAGGGTTCGGGAGTGAAATGCTATGGGGTGTTCTCCCTTGCCCTTGTCATATTTCTGAGTTAAGACAGTAGCAATGCTTGACTTGCTACTGAATACATACATTATGAAGTCCTTTGATAAGTTTGGATTGACCAAAACAGGGGCAGAGGAAATAACATCCTTGACTTTCTCAAAGGCTTCTTTTGTCCATTTAAATGTTTGATCCTTTTTCAACATCAGGGTCATTGGCCTAATTATTCCTACGAAGTCAAATAAATTTGCTAACAAAATTTACCTTTCCCAAGAAGGACTAGACACCTTTCTTGTTGACCAAAAGGGGAAGCTCTTTGATTGATTTCACCTGCTCGAGATCAATTGAAATTCTTTCTTTGGACACTACGTGTCCCAATAGCTTTCCTTGCAGTACTCCGAAGAAATATTTTTGGGTTCAGGGAGATCCCAAACTCTTAGCATTTCTTGAACACCATCTCAAGGTGATCAAAATGATCATCCTTGGACTTGGAGAACACTGTCAAATCATCCAAATAGATTAGGATAATCTTGTTGATTAGTTCGCTAAAAGCGATATCCATTTCCCGCTAGAAGGTGGATCCTGCATTTGAGAGTTCAAACGACATCTTAGCGTATGCCAACATTCCCCACTTAGTAGTGAATGTTGTCTTATGTTGATCCTCCTCTTTGACCCGGATCTTATTGTAACCAAAGAAATAATCCAACAGGGAAAACATCTCCGATCCTGCCACTATTTGCAGGATGGACTCCATTGAAGGTAGTGGGTAACAATCCTTTAGAAATGCTCTGTTTAGGTCCTAAAAGTCCACACATAGATGAATATCTCCATTCTTCTTTCAGACCAAGACTAGATTAGATACCCACATGCTATGATTGATTGAGAAGACAATCCACAACTGGATTAGCTTTGTTAATTCTTGCGCCGTTAGCGCTTCAATCTTAGGATTCACTAGCCTCTGTTTTTGGCAGACTGGTTTTGCGCCTTTCGCCAACTCTATTGTATGCTGGATGATATTGGGATCATATCCCCTAAGGTCATCATATGACCAGGCCACCACTCCATATTTTTTGCAAAAGTCAATAAGCCTTTTTTTATCATGATGCAGGACATCCTTCCCCACTTTGAGCTTCCTCTCATCTTCGACTTGAAGATCCGCATAGTCACCTTTGTTTGCTACAAACTTCCTCTTGTCATTTCTTGCATCGTCACAATCAATTTTTTTTTTGAGATTGACCAATCCCTTTGGAAGCTTGTTGGATTTTAGCTGAATGATTTGTCCTTCATAAGCTTCAGCGATCTTTGAGTGGAGTTGGTCGACAAATTCTCCCGACTGCTGAATAAATGAGGCAATGTGCTCATCACTATCAAACAATTGCTAGCTTTGGTCATTTTCTAGAATGGTTGGTCGTACTATCACTTATACAAAGTGTTTGTTGTGAATGAGGCCGGAGGTAGGATCAAATTGGGATCCGATTGCTGTCATGCGACCCACATCTATATTTTGTTCTCTAGGCATCATTTGAATGTTGAAGGCTTCAAAGCTCTCAATCAGGTCCCAAACTCAGTGTTTATAAGATCACATGTGAACATTCTTGGCCACATAAATTTCATGGACTTGATTGACTACTAGTTTAGAATCTCTGAACACCATTAATTGCTTAATGCCCATCTGTTTTGCAAGGTTGAGACCTTGCACTAATCCTTTGTATTCAGCTTCATTGTTCAAGCAAGCAAACTGGAAGCGGAAGGACCTCAGGGTCTTCTCATTTTGTGAGGATATTAAACATATCCCGACTCCTACACCAACCTTGCATCTTGCTCCATCGAATTGCAACGTCCATAGCTCTGAGGCTTGACCACTCTTGGGTTATTTGACGACCTTCGAGAGCACTTGATCTTCATCGTAGATGACATAGATTCCCAACCTGGTAGCATGGTAGTTTCCAAAAGGATCAGTATCCACATGTTCACTCAAGAGAGCATCTTCTTGATCGGCCCGATCTTTGGTCACTTTTTCATCTTCCAGTAGCTCAGTGCAATACATTTCTTGCTTGGTGATAGAAGTATGAGCGGCCTCAAAGTTGATCATGGCTTCATCGGCCACATGTTTCAAATGCAAAGCTTTAGATTCTATCTTCATTTTTGCACCGCACTTGGTCTTGAGGATCATATGTGACCAATCTAGGGACATGTATCTGCCTACCTTTGAAGTGAATTCTTGAGATAAACAAAGGCCAAACATGGGGGGAACATCTATGATCATAGTATCTTGCAACACTATAATGCTAGGGCAGACGAATAGGGTCAAGGGGAGGTCCTTGATGAGACCGATAGTTTTGACTTTGTTTCCATCAAGCTACATCACTCCTCTTTTTAAAGGTTCATAACTGAGCCCTAAAGCTTCAGCTATTTGTTTCAACATAACTATGGTGCTAGCACTAGAGTCAATCATGGCATTATGTAATAACTTCTCTCCCACAATAAGTGTTAGGAAGAAGGGTTTGGGTTTTGGCTTATCTCTTACCTCAGCGGGAGCTTCCACTGTGCTATTTGTGAGAACTTTGGTAGGAGGTGATTGGTCAACAAGCTTTCCTTTGAGCAACTACCCCGTTGGCATTGCACTTGCATCCTCCTAGAGAGCCTTCTATAGTAATTTTTATTTTGCTCTGGAATAGCTAATATATCCCAAAGGGACACATTAGTGGATGATTTTTTCAATTGTTCCACCACACTGAAGGGTGGCAGATTTAGAGATTTCTACTCCTTAGCCCTTGTTATAATGATTTCCCTTTGTGGCACCATTGCGGAGGTACTAGGTGTTTGGTCAGAAGCACTTTTAGGTTGCAGACTAACTAGTTGTAGGATGACTGGTTCACCCATGAATCTCCTCTTCGAGCGGGTGTTGTAATCAGACTGTACTTGCAGTGTTTTAGATGTGGATGCTTCATTGGAAAACATCGCTTCTTCTTCCATCCATGAGAAGAGTGCATGATCGGAAGCGATGTCTGCTTCTTTCTCTAGTGACATCCCCTACATTTGTGTGGTGAGCACCGCGTTGTCCATTTGCGAAGAGTTGTATACATAGCTTCCAGGATCTGATGTTGCGCCTTTGCTGCACTGCTCTGCCACCTTTTGTTGTAGGTTGTCACACAGATAATTTCAGGGCATGTGTGAATCGTCGCAAGGGAAACACTAGGGGTTGGTGTCATCAATTAAATTGTTTTTCCCCGCAGTTAGCTCTTTACTCGAGCTTAGATTAGTGCTCTATAGCGGAGTGGGTATCGACACTATTTGATTTGTTGTTTGCACCTGTAGATTTGTGCGAGCGCCTCCTTGGAATTGGTTTTGTTGGTAAGAGGACCTTCTGCCTTGATAATTTTGATAGGTCAGCTTTAGAGGCATGACCTAGTTGTGCTTGATAATAGTTATCTCGTTGGCCATGGCCCACAACATTTCCTTTATGTCACTCATATCCTCCTTTGAAGAGTCAGATGTAGACACAACATTCTGTGGTGCGTTCGGATATGTGTACATAGATTGAGGAGGATTTGACGAGATAGTAAAAGGAATCTCTTGATCAGGAACTGATATTTTTGGAAATATAGGAATGATTGGCTAAGGTGAAAACTTCCTGACGTCTATCAAATTATTCTCTGCCTTGACAACGACGCTGTAGGCGCCCGAAAGTGTGGTCCCACCCAAAGACTGGATCATCATTGAAATGTCAAGGTTGATAGATTTCAAGTAGAACATGAATGCCAGATCAAGCAACGGGAGGATATCAACTTAGATTCTCTGCCAAATTGTATGGAAATGAGCATTGAAGTTAGCCATGGCTTCGTGCGGGGCCCATTTTATGACCGATAGTTGATAATACATCGAGGATCGGTCTCCGTCGTTCGAAAATATTTGATAGAAAGGATCTCTGAGCTCATCCCAGGTACTGATAGTGTTTGCTTGCATCGTCTAGTACCAATCTAGTGCCTTGCCTCTAAAAGAGCCGGTGAGCAACCTTAGTGCTATATTTTGGTATGTAACGCTGTGTACCAGACATACGTGCACAACATCTTGCAGATGTTCGGTTGGTGTTCTTGAGCCATCTTCGATGAATTTAGGTATAGCTTTTAGGGAGGAGACCAGGATTGGTGCCCAAATGGCGGGCGCTACTAGTACTACAAGAGGACTTCTAGCATCCCATGCCACATAATTTTTGTTAGTAGCAGGCAATGTGGCTAGTGGAAAGGGCAAAGGAAACAAAATGTTCACTAATTGGGTCGCATGCTGTACTATCCCTAATGGAGGTACTTATAAACTAGGATTATTCGCTATTTGGGACCTAGTTGCAGGTTGGTGGCTCATACACCCTCCTTAAAATTAGGTTCATTTAAGCTCTGTCCCACCGGGCGTGCCAGGAAAAAGAAAAACTATTGATGCCAAAAATTGGCAAGGTAACAACCCTTTGTGGGAAACTCTGTTTATGGGGGACCTATTGCGCTAAACTGAGTGACCTCCATATTTTTAAAGAAGTTGACTTCTATAATTGGGGTTTAGAAAGGGAAAAGGAAGCAAATATAAAAATAAAGGATCTAACTAAGGCGATGCGCTAGAATTTAGTTAAAAGGAATGATAAATCGATCTTTTGGATATGATCTAAGGGCCCATTCAACAATCTACTAAGTCCTAGAATGACAAAAATTAAAGATTGAAGCATGAATAATGCATTCAATGACAAAATAATTTTCATACCCATTCACTGAAAGGAGGAGTCAAAAGACATGATCTAAACCAACAAACTTGCATTAAAATTATTGAAGTTCTGAAAATGAACCATTCAAACAATAATGGCACAGTATAAAGTTAATCAAATAGCTTAAGAAAAACAAAAAGGCTGAATAATGGCAAAGTCTGTGAGTATTTTTGCAATAATCTAATAATAATAAAAGGCTTGGTGTCTCTAAAATTCTATATTTATGCAATTATTGAACTCTCAGAACTCATGGAACTCAGAACCTGGAACCCCTCTTTAGAAATAAACAACAATATATATAGTGAGCATTCCCACCGCCTGTTGAGCAGTAACTGAAAATATTTGGAATCCTGAGCAATGATGTAGTAGTAATGATTCCCTCGACTGTTGTAACAGAAAAAGATTCAGGTACATGGCATGTGGTCACTCCCCATCCATGTGCACCCCCTACGAATGATGGCAGTGGTCCCAACATAGTCTCGTGCAAACAAGTGTTGCCACTGAGTATAGGTAGTTAGAACACGCAACACCATATCACAGCCCATAGTTCACTCCATCCCTTACGTTGAAGAAGCACTCGTCGAGGAGACGCGTGGCAATATTTCACAGCCTGTAGTTCATTCCTCCTCACCTTTGAAGGCTTGCGCTAGGAAGACATGTGGAAGCGTGCTTTTTATTTGGCGCTGACTGTGGGGTCTACCAAAGTATATGCAAATGAATGCTATGTGGCACACGGTCAGGGCCCGATTCAAAAGTGAGAGGGAGCAACCTTTAAGCATGCGCGACGATGACACGTGGAAACATGGCAGGGGCCATTTGAAAAATGAAGGGAAGAATTCCTTCGAAAATCACTGAGTGGACACGTGGCGAAGGACAATGGTCATTTATTAAAAAGGGTCGATGATGTTCATTTGAGGCATGGGCCAGTACTTAGCAAAAAAAAAAAACCCGAAGGGAGCTTGATGAATTTTATATTCACATTATGTAAGATCCATGTAGGAGGCAGTTAAGCTATGTCACAAACCTAAGCGTCATGTTGGACAAGGAAGACCAAGGGATACACCATCTTGCAACAATCCCCCTAGTGCAAACAAGGGGTTTGAACATGTGACCTTGACTTTGATACCAATTGTTACATTGGTGGTTGTCGTTGCACCAAAAGATCGACTTGTCAATGCCCGATACAACCGCCAGATTCATGTAAGATCCACAGGAGGTAGTTAAGCCATGTCACGAACCCAAGCATTGTGCTGGACAAGGAAGACCAAGGGACACACCATCTTGCAACACATCATTCCTTCCTTTCTATTATCCATTTAACATTAACATTACCATTGTGGAAGTGGAAACACTTACATGGGGTTTGACTGAGGTAAGCTCCTAAATAGCCCAACATTTCCTCTCTTTGTGAATATGCAGATCTTAGGTTTGAAGATGATTGAAAGGATCTTGAAGATAATTTATTCATTGTTGCATTCAAAACCCTACATATTTTCAAACCACATAAATTCAATTACAAAAGTATCTGATAGTGATCTAACAGATTTATAGGCAAGAATCTGAAGCTTAGATTTGACATCATAGGACTATGAAAATAGATCTAAAATATATCTACAAGGACACTCATGCCTTGGGTGTGAGTTTCCTCCAAAATCAGGTTCAGATTTGAACCATGGGTGCACAGTGTCCTGCTCAATTGTCTGAATTTTCCTGTGACTTTCTATGTTTTCTATATTTGCATCAAAACAATAAATTGCACTATTAGTCTAGTTATATCATTGTATTTAATTCTTAAATTCATCCTAGATTTGGTCAAGGGCTAGTTGACTCACCTTTTAGGCTATAAGTCAATCACATACCTTGTCTTAATCCATCAAACCCCCACTCCCAATCAAATCTCTAACGAATGAATGACACATTTTGAAAAATTGCATAAAAGCTAAGGTTAAATCTTAGGGTTTACCTTTTTCTATGTTTCATTTTGGTGAACTTGACCTGTTAACATTATATACCTTCTAAAATTTTCCATAATTCACCCTAGATCTAGATTTTTCCTATCATTATTTTGCATTTCTCATTCAAGGTTTCATCTTTGCATCATAAAAAGTCATAAAAAAAAATGCATTCATATTGCATTGAAAGTTGTAATAGGGTTTTTTTTAGTCATCTTAGATCTAGATTTACATTCAAAATGAATTCATTAGGTCACTACATTCTGAAATTGTGCATTGACTTTGTTTAGGCATCTTTCATTTAGGTCAAAAAAAGTGAAAAATTGCATAGTTTTATTTCAAAATTGCATCAAATCATCATTCTTAGACATTTGCATCTAGAAATCAGTCAACCATTGCATCTTGCATCTAAAAATTGCATTCAAAATTTATCATTCATTGTTCGCACATTTGCACACTTACATTTTCCATTTCCATAGTCATAAAATCAGAAAAATATGGAAAAATATTCACTACCAAAACCATTTGTGCATAGAATTAGGAACCTTAAATAGTAACAAACATAATAAAACTTTGAATTTTCAAACACCCTATCTAGGACATAGGCGCCATGGGTGCCTCTGTCCTACATTTTATGGCTAAAATTTGAATCAAATCTCTATTTCTGTGTTCTCTGTTGGATTCTGCTATCATAATTTTGTTTATGTATTTCAAAACTATCATTTACTTTTAACATTTCTGCATGTTTGCATTCTTAAGTTCACAATCATAAAATTAGTAAAATATAGAAAATAATTCACTATTAGACCTATTTGCATACAAATTTGGGAACCCTAAACAATACCCTAAATAGTCAAACTTTGAATTTCCATAAACCCTATCCAAGACACAGACACCATGGGCATCTTTTTCTTCCTATTTTTGGCTTAAATTTTACTTAGATCTCTATTTTTGTGTTCTCTATATGCTTCTACTGTCTGAATTTTGTTTCTGATCTCTATTTGTCCTGTAACAATATTTTTTGCTACAAACATTGCTAGCTTGATCCATAGAGCATAACATCATGTTCTCATTGCAAAAATATTTTGTTGTCATAATTCATGTTCTATTGTTAGATCTTGTTAGTAAGGAATTTTTGTTACAAGCATGTCACAATGAGTTTATTTCCCTGCTTTTGTTGTTTTTTATTGATCCTTCTCCCACTATCTCTCATGTGTGAGGTAAGTTTGGTGAAAGAGAATACAATCATTGACAATCATGACAATCATGTTTGCTCTTCTCTCAATACCTCTCCTCTTTGTGAAGAAGGTATCTTGGTGTTAGAAGATCCAATCATGGAGCATCTTGAGAATCTTGTTTGTTTCTCTTCACCTACCTCTCCTACTTGGGAATATATTTTTGGAAAAGAGTATGAAATCATTGATACATGTTTTTAAAAATATATTAAAAGGGATTTCTTAGATGAAAATGCTAAGGTGACATTAGATCCCCCCTCGATAGAAGAACATCAACAAGAAGTTAAATCCATTAAGGTTATGAAATCACAATTGAATATTAGATCTCCTTTGATTATTGGACCTCCTAAAACTCCTTTTGGACCTCCTAAGAGTCCTCTAATCATTGGAACTCCTAAACATCCTCTTGGACTTCCTAAGAGTCCTCTCATTATAGGACCTCCTAAACCTCAAGGCCATATCCTAAAATTTGCAAAATAGCTTACTAGTAACCATGTGTCACAACAACCAAGTTATCATACTATTGATCACACATATAATACTAGGAATAATAAGCAACCAAAATAAACTCTAACATCCATCCCATTGCCTCAACCATACCTCCCACCCACACCTAACATTATGCAGTGTAGTGGTAAAGAATTTGATCTTGTTGAGCAACTTCGTAACACTCTTGCTAAGATTTGTTTGTAGGATTTAATTCAAACATCACATGCTTATCATGGAATGCTTCAAAATTCTTTACAAAAAGTCACGATCCCTCCTAGTGCGCAACCAAATGATGTGGCAACTTTGATTGAGAATATGAATTGACCTAATTTGTACATTGTCTTTCATCAAAATGAATTACCTCCTTTATAAACAAAAAAAAAATGATGCCTTGATGATAATGATTATTATTAATAGGGTGGGGTTAGACGTACCCTTATTGAGAATGGTTTGGGGATTAATGTTTGTAGTGTAAATATTTTGGATAAAATCAAAGTGGACAAAACTTTAATTCAACCCATTGATTTGTCAATCAAAGGTTTTGATAACATAGAAAGCAAACCACTTGGTGTGTTAATGTTACTTGTTAAAGTTGGAAAGGTTGTGTTGTAAAATCCCATCCATGTCATGCTCCATGATCTTTCTTATAACCTTCTCTTGGGTAGGATATGGATTCATGAGATGAAAGGAGTGTCCTTAATGCTTCATTGTTCAATGAAATACATATACAACAATAATGTTTACACAATAAAAGCTAATCCAAAATCTAAAAATTGTTTACAAACTGAAATAGGAATGAAGGATCCTCTTAGAACATTGACACCAACTATTAAAGTGGAACCTTTACAAGTTGAGGATAAAGATAAGTGTCTTTCATTAGTGACAAATTTGTTAGATGATGACTGGGGTTCATTATATTTTCCTCCTACATTCATGGGAGAATACAAGATTACACAAAAATAAGAAAAAGAGAAAGAAGTAGCAATGGTATCAACACAACCTATCATTGAATCATCAAACACATCTGATTCTACAACTTTTAGCAAAGAGGAAAACAAAAATTACACATGCACTTAGGATGAAGATGATCATGAAGAACCACCTTCTTTGAAAGCAATGGAATGCATTTATGGAAGAGCTTATCAACTTTTGAAACAATTTGGCTATAATGGAAAAGGATGCGGTGTAAAATAACAAGGCATTTGTGTCCCTATAGAACCTAACACACAAGAAACAACAAGAGTTCTTGGCTATTGTCCTTCAAAGTAAAAAAAACATCAAAAATACTTTCACTTAATCAATATCATTAGTTGTTGCTCCTTTTCATGTGGTAGTTGTAGTATCACACAATGCTCACTATCATGCACAGGGGTATAAACTTGGATTTATGCAATCATATTTCATTTCACAAGGAGCAACATATCATAACCATCTAGGCTCATCTTTGTCCCTACACTTGGGGGGAAAGGGATTAGGTAGCCTTGTCCTTGGTGCATTCCTTCTTGCAAGGGATCCCCTTATTTCTTCTTAAAATGTTAAGTGTAGTGAGTACACTAACATTTTAAAGGAGGTCATATAGTTCACCAATCATTATTTGCATAGGAATTGTCCCTTCTTAGTGATGATAGCATGCATCTCCTAGGAAGTGTGACCTTGTTAGTCACCTTGTTAGTCAAAGTGTGGCATTCTTGATCTATGATTAGTGTCTCCTTTGTGGTGATATTAGGCTTGATATCCTTCAAGAGAGTGACCTTTCTTGGCATATGGTGTTCCCCTTGGTGCTAATGCTATGGATAGTATTTCCTAAGGCACAAATTTATTTTTCCATTACTTTTCTTCTTTTGGTGGTGATGTCATGGGTGATATCCCCTAAGGTGTGACCTTTTGTATATTGAGCAAAGCCCCTTTGTTATTCCCTCTTGTGGTGGTGTTTATATAGAATCCCTTGAGCTTTTAGCCTTATCCTATTGTGATGCACCCCTTGAGGTGAGTTTTATACACCCCTTGAGGTGAGTTTTGTTGCACAACCTAAGGTGAGTTTTGTTGCACCCCCTGAGGTGAGTATTATGCACCCCTTGAGGTGAGTTTTATGCATCCCCTGAGGTGAGTTTTGTTCATCCCCCGAAACATTAAACTTGAGCATCTTTTAACATGGCCACCTAGCATAGCATACCTTGCTTGCCAGTGGAGCCATGTGGCCCATGAGTGATGTGTATGACTTCAATCCTCATGGGAGCATTACTTTATTCGATGGATGCCATTTGGTATTTGAGGCAATTTAAGACTGAGGTCTCTTTACCTTACTGACTTGAATCCCTTTAGTACTAACCTTGTGTTTTGTTATGTGTTTTTTCATGTGTCTTCTTCGTGTTTGCATTGTATTTTCATCCATTTTGTTATTATTTTTATGTTATGTTATGTTATGTCATGTGTTTTCATCGTGTATGCTTCATGCTATCTGACATGTATGTTGTCTTGCTGCATAATCATACACATGTGTGTGTTCCTTTGTGCTTATGTTGTCTTGCCCTGGAATCTTGGATCTTGGGGGCTTGTGCACCCCTTAGATCCTTAGTCATCCTATCTCTCCAACATTTGGACAATTGGACCCCTCTTAGCATAGATTTTCTACTTTAGTGTGATTTTGAGCGTAAGTTCATACTCTCACTAAAGTGGGGGTTAAATATATTGTCATAAATTTTCACCCATTACGATTTCACCTTATTTTTGGTCCCCACTTAAATTATTGGACCTAAGTATTTAATTTCCTAAATTATGCATTCTATGGCCTATTTTTGATATTTTTCGAGGAATTGCAAGTGGGAATCAATTGCATTTATCTAATGCATTGCCTCTGACACTAACTATCCTAGAAAATAGGTCCAGGACACTCATGCACTGGATGTGAGTGTCCTATTTTCCCTCCAAATTGAAATATACCAGTTGTGGAAATTTAATATTTGAATTTCAAGTGTCCAAAGTCGGCCATCAAGATTTAGTTTTTAGGAAATTGAATAAATGCCTATAAATACCTAGTTATTGCATCATTTGAATACCAACTAGAAAGAGGTGAAAATTAAGAGCAATTACTCACATCAAGAGCATTCAAGAGCAAGTCAAGAGCAACACTTCAGAGCTTTATTGCAGCAATTCAAGATCCTAACATTATGTCAAAATCTATGTAAGTTTATGTGTATTCATGATGTCATTGTTTTGTGAAGGCTAACACTTTTGTAGGTCTCCAAGCAATTCAAGTGTTCAAGAAATCAAGAAAATCAAGAACCAAGACCTTGAATTGATGTGTATGCTTTTGCTCCTTCAAGGAAGCCATTGAAGGGTGGTGAGTTGCAAAACTTTGTGATTTCATCATTCCTTCCTTTCAATTATCCATTTATCATTAACATTGCCATTATGTAAGTGGAAACACTTACATGGGATTTGATTGAGGCAAGCCCCTAAATGACCCAATATTTCTTGTCTTTGTGAATGTGAAGATCTAAGGTTTGAAGGGGATTGAAAGAATCTTGAAGATAATTTATTCATTGTTGTATCTAAAACCCTACATCTTGTCAACCCACGTAAACTTAGTTACAAAAATATTTGACAGTGATAGATTTGTAGTTGAGAATCTAAAGCTTAGATCCAACATTAGAGGACTGTGAAAATAGATCCAAAAAATATTCTCCAAAATTAGGCTCATATTTGAACCACAAGCGCACAGTGCCCTACTTTGTCTTGCTCAATTGTCTAAATTTTCTTGTGACTTTTTGTGTTTTTGGTAATTGCATCAAATTAGTAAATTGCACTATTAGCCTAGTTAGATCATTACATTTCATTCATAAATTCATCCTAGATTTGGTCAAGGGCTAGTTGACTCACCTTTTAGGTTGTAAGTCAATCACATACCTTGTCTTAATCCATCAAACCCCACTACCATTCAAATCTATAATGAATGAATGACACATTTTGAAAAAGTGCAAAAATCCTAGAGTCAAATCTTAGGGTTCACCTTTTTCTATGTTTCACTTTGTAACCAAATTTCCTCCTTAGATGCATGTGTGGTAGTCATATACTCTACTTTGGTAGTGGAAAAATAACCATGGATTGCCTCTTTCTCATACAACTCACTACATATTCAAACAAAGAAAACACAACCACTAGTGGACTTTTGACTATCCAAGTTATCTACCCAATCTATGGAAACAAAGCCTTGTATGTCCAATGACTTATCTTCATCATCAGTACCATGATAATACAAATAGTAATTATAATTCCCTTGCAAATATTTGAAAACTCTCTCAACATAAATCAAATGCTCCTCACTACTTGGTTAGACATAAACCATCTCAAAACTCCCACTCCTTGGGAAATATTTGGCCTAGTGCAAACCATTGCATACATTAGGCTACCAATGACACTAACATCAAGCATATTAGATATATCCTAAAAATAATTATTTGATTTAATACACATATTTAAATAAAACTTAGTTCCAACATGCAATGGAGTACTCGTTTGTTTACAACCATGCATACTAAACTATTTCAAATGGTAGAAACATACTTATTTTAGCTTAACTAAAGCTTTCTATGTACCTAATTCCTAATGATATTTAACTCAATATATCCTTCAAATTATTTATATCAAATATACTATAAAGTTAAATTTTTAGCTCCTTAGTCATCACTTTATTGTTTTAAATCAATAAACATCATGTCATACACATGCAAGACAATTATTAGAATATAATACTTAATAATGTTAACATAAACACAATGATCCCCCTTTCTCTTAACAAAACCTAAACTCTATGTGAAAGCATCAAAATTCTAGTACCACATCTTGGGTGATTATTTCAATATACAAACCAAATGTTCCTTCCCATTCACAACAAAACTATTAGGTTGTTGCATATAAATATCCCTCTCAAGATCCCCATGCTAACATTCATTTTTCAATCTAAAAATTATAAATTGTTGCAATATATAATAGGAATCTAGTAGACGAAGACTACTCCCCTGGTTCTGATTCATCGTTGGAGGGTGAGTTTGATTCTCTTGCCATCTCAAATGGTAAGAAGAGAAAAAAGAATCAATCCCCTATTTCCCCTAGGAATGATTCTTTGCAATGGGGTGAACATGACCTTCTTCCCCTGAAGGCTCACTCAATTATTCATTATGAATCCCAAAGGTATTGAGAGGAGTGCTCTTTTAATGATGGCATGTTGTCATATGTCCTTACATGGTAGCTTTTTCTGAGGTGTAACTTGCTTAGAGGAAAGGCCAGGCGGTATGGTGAATAGGAATCTAGTAGAAGTTAGTAATAGTATCTTGCAGCCTATCATGGTTTGAAGTTAGCTCAATCAAGGGGATATGATAAAGTGTGGCTAGCGGGTGATTCTCTCGACATCATTAATTACCTTAGAAAGTTGTCTCATCCTTCGTGGATGGTGGAGGCACTCATTAATGATGCTATAAATATTATGGAATCATTTGATCAATGTCATATCTCACATGTTTATAGAGAAGGCAATAGGTTGGATTATTTTTTTGCCAATTATGGGTTGAATGATTCTTTGGAATGGGGCAAACATGACCTTCCCCTGGAGGCTCGCTCAATTATTCATTATGAATCCCAAAGGTGCTGAGAGGAGTGCTCTTTTAATGATGGCATGTTGTCACATGTTCATTACGTGGCAGCTTGTTTTGAGGTGTAACCCACTTAGAGGAAAGGTTGGGCGATATGGTGTGGTGGCACGAATGACTAGGCCTTATTTTATCATTATTCCTTTCTATCATCTTGTCCAATCAACATGGATTATGGGTATTCGGGGAGCCTTTGTTTTCTCAAGGTTTCCTTTTTTCCTTTGCAAGCTTTCTAAGTTTCTTTGGATCTGCTGCAAATTCTTCCTATTGTTGGGTTTTTTTCTTGCTTCTACTATGAGGGGTAACCAAAATAGAATGGAGCCCAAATCTTACGATACTATGAAGGCTAACAAGAGGGTGTGGGAATTGTTGGAAGCTGGGGGAGTCACCCTGTATATGGAAAAGTTGCATGGGTTTGATGTGAAGTCCTTATAGGATTTTCTTGAGGGTTGGCATAATAGGGTACTGGAAATTGGGGAAAAGGAGTTTAATATCACCAAGGATCTCATTTCCAAAATTACAGGCTTATCAACTGATGGGAAAAAATCTTATAGAGATAAGAATGAGTCTGGTTCGGCTATGGATGCTTTCTTCAAAGACAACGAGTGGAGGAAGATGGAAAAGGAAAAATGCAGAGGCTATCTTTGTTCTTCTCTCAAGTAAATTTGGAGAGATTTTGTTGAGGAGATAATGAGGTATTTTACTTCGGATGACCACTTTTCTATTGTTTCTGGGCATCATTTGTCTTGCTAAACCATTTTAGGCATAAGAAGAGAGTTTTGTTCCCTTACTATTTATTGGTATCCTTGGAAATTGGTATAAGCGATCATAAACACAATTCCAAAAACCCTATCCTCCATGAAGGTATTATTGTGTTGATTACTAAGTATGTCAAGGCCTTTACTCTCCCTGCTCAACCTAATATTTCCAATGTTGGGAGAAAAAAGAAGAATCTTGAGTATGTGACGGGGTCTGAGGAGGATTCCAAGGATGAAGACTACTCCCCTGGGTCTGATGCATCCTTGGAGGGTGAGTCAAATTCTCTTTCCATCTCAGATGGTAAGAAGAGAAAAAGAATCAATCCCCTATTTCCTCTAGGGATGATGAGTATATCACTGGTGACGAGGAAGAGATTGTATAGTCCTGCCAAAAGTATAAATCTGTGAAGGGGTTGGGTGGAAAAAAGTGAAAGGCTAAAGGAAAGAAAAGAAAGAAGAATCAAACTTCGGTCTCCTCAAGGGAAAATGAGTATGAAACGGGAGATGAGGTTGAGGTGGATTGGCCTAGCCAAAAATCTAACCCTGTGAAGGGGTCGGGTGGCAAAAAGATGAAGGGGACTGCGTTAGACAACTTGTGCAAGGAGGACTTGGTTAAAAAGGGTCAGTTGGGGGTCTCTCATGTTCCTAATGTGCAACATAAAGAGGGGAAGTAAAGGAAAAAATATCCTGTGAGTTTGGAAAGGGATGAGCAACAAGATCTTGTTGGTAATCTATCAGATGTTGAGAACTAAGTGGTGGAGAAGAATTTGGATAAAGGTGTTGCAGTCTCTACTAAAAAAGGGAAGGCAACTATGAAGAATGCTTCGACTAGCAATCACTCCAAGGAAGATTATACTATGGACAAAGATGGTTTTAATTTTAGGAGGGAGATTATGCTTGATTATCTTAGTATGGTTAAAGAGAGTTCTCTCTCCTTGTTGAAGCTTTTTAAGTGGGTTTTTCATGAGATGAATTTCACTAATGTTCGGGTTAGATTTGTGCGTAATAATGTTGATGAGGCCTCCTCTTCTAAGGGGGTGAATATGTAGGCTCAAATCAACAAGGTGCAGTTAGAGTTCAATCAAATTTTTGATACTCTCAAGATGGTAGCTGATGAAATGCTCAATATGAAGAATGCCTACAAGCAAAAGTTTTCTACTATTGATGGTAAGTAAACATGCTATATGCAATGAGGCTGAGGGATTGTGTTTAATGAATAAGAAGGCTAGGAAGTGGTCGGGGGACAACCCTGGAATGAAAGACATGTCAGGTGATGGTTGTGTGCAACATTAGACAACTAGTGATATTGGGCCTTCTACTCGTACCTACAACAAGAAAAAACTTAATGCAAAGTCTAGTATCCTTGTTGATGAAGTGGTGGAAATCATGAATTTCCATTAGAAAATAATTGGTAGTGATCTTGAAGTAGCATATATTCTTAAAAATCTCTAGTTTGTTTCTATTTTTTGTGCCTTTTTTTGGCTGTCTGTGTGCTGGTTTTTGGCTGCTTGTTCTATTTTTGATTATATGATGATGTAATGACTTATCTTGTAAAGGGTTTTGGGGCCCCTTCAAAACCTTTTTTCCTATAATAAAAAACTTTGTAATAGAAGATAAAATTTCACCAAAATTATCTCCATCTCTCTAGGAGTAGCCATTGGCCACTAGTATGGCCTTATATCACTTGAACCATCTACCTACACTAATTTTTATACACCCCACTTGTAATAGATTGGTGATCTGAGTTTTGAGCCCTAAATTCCCAAGGTTACATAATTTACCAAGTGTGAAGGGTGTCAAACTTGGGGAAGAAAATCACAAAACTTATATTTATGTTGGGAAACTAATGAAAAATTACTAAGGTGGGCAAGACCTCCTTCACTTTTGGTTTTGTAAGGCCAAGGGAGGTTTCTCTAAGGTGTTGAATTATATGATGTCACAAAAACTGAATAGTTATTTTGTGGCAAATCATATCCAATGCATAATGTACCCCTACTCTACTTGTCACAATGTAGTTATGTGCCAATTTGAACAAACAAGACTATACACCTTTATAGCAAAAAAGACTTACTAGGTAAAATCTCTAAAATATCAATATATGAACCCCTACTATTGTTATACACTTATACATGAAAGTTGAAAAATAAATACAAGTGATTATGATTATAATATTTATTTTTTCAATGTTTTGGAATGATGGAATGGGGAGAAAATTACATACCAATGCCTATATCTAGTGGGCTCAAAGTATTGAATTTATATAAAACATGCAATAGCTAAAACTTGATGGAATACCTTAATTAAGATACACCAAAGACTTCATTTACTCAAACACGCACATAAACTAGGTTCTACACATGCAAAGGAATAAGTAACATAAATTATAGAACCTTATATGATTCTACTCAATAATCTAGCAATAAACATTTATATTTCTTTGTTAATCTTGAGAAGATATGTTACAAAGACTTTGGAATTATTGTATGACCTTTTGACAAACCAATTAATAAAAAACCACCAAGAAGACATACAAGATACTCTCAGAGAGACTCAAAAAATGTTAGATATGCTATTTACACTCATTCTTCAAGGTTGCAAAGAGTTTAATACAAAATTTGGACAAACCCACATAATACAATCTCCAAAATAGAATAATTTGAATTCAAAAATTAAACCCTAGGTTTCTCTTGCTATGTCTTTTTGTTGGTTCTACAATTGTTTATTTTTTAATTTTTCCATTACCCTTCAATGAAAATATTATTTATTCTTAAAACCCTATTGTGAAGAATATTAGATATGTAATTAATGTGGCCTACTCGCAATAGTATGGTGCAAAGAACATCATACTTGCCAAGTACAATTTTACATCTAAGTTCCATAAATCATACTGCAAATCCATTTGGATGCATAAGAAAATATGGGGGAATGTTCTTCCTCAATCAATAAGTGTCCTTGTCATTAATTTTTGTTGAACACATAAGTACACTAAGAGGGGGGTGAATTAGTATATCATTAAACTTTAATTTTGATCAGTAAACATTAAAACATTAGAATCAATAATGAAAGCAGTCACACAAGATAGCACAAGATGTACATAGAAACCCTAGAGGGAAAGACCATAGTGAGAAAAGTTACTTGGATCTACTGCCCAAATCTAGCCTCATAAGAAAATTTAGATATTACAAATGATTTTGCAGGCATGAACCCTCTAGAGATACCAATCCCTAAAATAGTTTTATAGGAACCAACCTAAAGGAGACACCAATCCCAAAAATTGAGCACCAACTCAAAGAACAAGAGGCACCAACCCTAGGATACAATAAAAATGATTACAATGACACTTACAGACAAATCTCTATCAAATGCTTACAGAGTGAATTTGTACATTTTTGCTCAATATTTTGGACTACTATGAATACACACTTTTCTCTCCTTTACTCACACTGGCTTTGTTTTGAAACATAATACATGAATAGTTTGGATATATTACTCAACCATTATAGTCTCAAGTTTGTATTGTTCATCACACTAGATCAACATTTTGAAATAATCCACTTAAATACCGATCTAGGGTGAAAGATAACATTGCTACATGTTATCCTAGACAAAAAATTAGAATCATTGGTGATGGGAAAGTTGACCTGTGAAAATTAATTCTTATTGCTACCATGTCGGTCTACTTAGATTAAAATTTCAAACCAAGAACTAACCATTACACACATTTGAATCTAAGTTGTAGATATTCCTTTTTTGTGGGAAAATCAAATGATGTATATTCAAAAAAAGATATGGTTTCCCTTAGAATATTCTTCAACCAATAGGAAGTAGTTGTTGAAAATTCTTGGACATGTGTCACCATCACATAATTTCACACAACCTTCTCTCTCCTCTTTGTGGACACGCAATAGCTATCAATCTAGCATTGAAAATTCATCAACATTAGACATGCATCACTAGCCCACAATACCACAAACTTACCAAAAAATCCATATGATTTGGACAATCTCAAAATGCACTCATGCAGTAATGTGACATTTCTCTAACCTATCTTTCTCAGCACTTCCAAAAGTATTAACACTAGACTTAGGTAAAATATATCGAACTAGATTAGATGGTGAGCAAGGTTGGTAACCAACATTGTTAAAGGGCTTAAGTCATAACTCAAGCGACTGGGAATAACCAATAGCCAATCAATGATGAATTAGAACATAAAGAGCATGATAGGAAAACACTTAGGTTTTAAGGGAATTAGGGCTAAAACCCTATCAAGTGCACAAACCCTAGCAGAAACAATCTAGTCTAGAGCAACAAAACACATCTAGACAACAATGGCAACTTTTGCAACAATTCAAACAACATTGATAATATTTGCAACCAAATCCATCCTAGAGGCTTTGACACATTACCGATAGACTTCCAATGTAGAGTCTTTGACAACAATGCAACCATTTTATCATTGGTTCTATACTATGTGCTAAGAAGAAGCCTACAAAGTTTGTTAGAATAGTGGTCAAGCTTCACCTACTATATTAAAAACATAGTCAATAGTTTCTCTTTTTTAGCTACTAGAAGTGAGTGAATTTGTGCTCATAATGATCAATAATCATTTTCAAGAAATGAATCTTATATTTGGAAGGTTTCCACATCATACTAGGTCATTAAGGGTGGCCTAGGATGCATTGGTGGTAGGTGGGAGAAAGCTCCAAGAGTTTTAAAGTGTTATGGGTCATTTGGTGAGCTATTGGGTCTAGTAAGGACCTTGGAACCAAGTTTGGAGGTGTGAGGGAAGTCCAACAAAAGAAATGAATGAATGAAATGGTCAAAATTAAGAGGTGAAAGGAAATAGAGAATTGGGATCAAGTACACAACTAAAAATTTCCTCTAGGAGTCTTAGGTTTGATAGGAAATACTAAGAAATTGAGCTCCAAGAGTGAAACAAAAATTAAAATGGGGGCTTGGAGAGGAAAGGGAGCAGTGGAATAAAAATGTAAGAATTAGAGTTTGGGGTGGACTTGGCACATGGAACTTGGTGTCAAGGTTTGGGTTCTCTCAAAAATTTAAAGTTTACAAATAGGGGAGTTGCATCAAGGTTCTAGGATCACAGGGAACTCCAAAGCATGGAAAAAATAAACTCTAGGTATCAAGGCTTAAGACACAAAGGATTAGGAAAGAGGTGTCAAGAATACCTTAAAATACGTACCAAGATAAAGGGCCAATACTCCCAAAAAATAAATTTAAGGAATTGAAAAATCTTAGTGAATCAAAGGTGATAGGGAAATGGTACTCAAGGATTGGGATGCTCACAACTCTTCCAAGAAGTACTTAGGAAAAGTTTTACATTTGAATGAGACTGGGAAGTTGAAATAGTATGAAGCATAATTGAAAAACTCATAGAAAACTCGGAAAGTTGCAAAAAACTCACGAGTTTTTCTGCTTCCCAAGTTTTTTCAACAATTTACTCATCATTAGAACTTGCCAAACAAATGCAAAAAACTCACCTGCTAAAAAAATATTCTTCCACAACTGCTAAAATCATGTGTTACATGAATGTTTGTGTGGATTTGATGGTCTTAATTTTGGTTTTATTGTTAATGCAAAATTATGTACACCATGAAGGTTTGTGTGGTTTTGGAGGTCTTAATTTGGGCTTGGTACATGCTCCCTCCAAAACCTGTAAGGGGCATTGTCCCCCAACCTTGTTGGGGGCGTTTCTCCCAGACTCCAGAAGGGTCGTTGCCCCTAGACCCCACAAGGGGCATTTCCCCTCAACCCCACTGGGGGTGTTGCCCCTAGACCCCCACAAGGGGCACTACCCCTAGAACCCATTAGGAGTGTTACCCCTAGACCCCCACGAGGGACACTACCCCTCAACCCCATTGGGGTCATTGCCCTCAAAATCCCATTTAATTCATTTGATTTTCTAGGTACTCTCCAAGTCCAAGTTTCCAAGTTTTCCTTCAAGTCTTCATCTATATATCATCTAGACTCTAGTTATGCCTCTCCCCTAGTTTTCACTAGACATGGGAAGAGGAAGATGTAAATTTGTAAAATATATTAATGTTGTATTTACTTTTAGTTTTAAAGAAACAATTTGATATTTTCATTATGTTTCAGACTATCAGTATCTGTGCATTCCGCATGAGGCCATTTTATACCCAATTTGCTTTGAAATCAATCAAATACAACTAGACTTAGCTTCTTTCTTTTATGTACTCATTTATTGACTCATTGGATGCATCTTATCATTGAATTTTGCAAAAAATGCGTTTTTAATAAAAATTAAGCAATTTTTTAAGTTGTTGAGTTTTCACCGAGTTTTTTTCGAGTCGTGTTTTTTGGGCTTGGTGGGTTTTTCAAGATCGGGGGAAGAGTATGTCAGTATGGATAACCCTAACAATCTAAAATTTTAACAACTTACATAGAATTGGGAAATGACCAAACATGCCCAACACTTGGAATTTTTTGGGTTTCCTACAATTGTCAATGTATAAAGAGAATACACAAGGCAACATGTGCAATATTTTGGCTCATAAAAACCCCACTTAGACAATCTCAAATTGGCTATAAAATGTGGGTTAGCACAAAGCAACTATAGCACAAGGGAATAATAGGTAAAAGAGAGACAACAAAATAGATTTTTAACATTGACTCTTATTGGGGATTGTGTCTCTTGTGTGAAAAATAAGGTTCCAAATCTTTGAGAGTATACCAAAACAAGATAAAAAAATGGGAGACCAAGGAAAATATGGTTCATCATGATCAAACAAGGATCATGACTACACACACAACAAATATATGTATAAGAAAAAGATAAATAACAAAAACAACAACAACAACAAAACAATATACAAAGATTCATAGATCCTCACCCTCAAGAGTAGTGTTCAAGGTGCTAACCATGAACTGGCATCTCTATGGATTCTACATCCAAACTCTTGAGGTAAAAAGTGTCTTGACCATGTTCTTCAACAACTTGGTAAGGCCCAACCCGTAGGTCATCAAATTTCCCATTTTTTCCCTTGTCTTCTAACCTAGAATTCCATATGACGAAAAGTTACCCAATTTGAAACTCCTCTTCATAAATTTCTTATCAAAGAGGCATTTCATACTTTTTGTCTTAACAAGATTCTCTTATGGGAAACTCTTCTTGCTTCTTTAAGCTTGGTCAACTCATGCACTCTTTGAGAAATGACATCTACTTTTCCCCCTTCAAACTATTGTAGTAGCTTATAAAATAGTGACTCAAGGCTAATTGGTAGCTTGGCCTCCATTCCATAGACTAATTCAAACACTCTTTCTAATAGCCTTTTATGTGTCACCCTATTTGTCCAATCAACATATTTCAATTTATCATCCCATATCTTCTTATTTACATCCAAGGTTTTTAAATGATATTTATGATGATTTTGTTATTAAATTCAACTAGTCCATTTCCCTATGAATGATAAGGGGATGAATGTGTTAATAATATTCCATAATGTGAACACACATCAACAAAATATCAAGACCTAAACACATTGCATTATCAACAACTATTTTGGATGGCACACCAAACCTTGTCATTATATTATTTAGCTAAAATTTAATCACCACTTTTGAGGTCGTATTTATTGTAGGGAATACTTCTACACATTATGTGAAATAATCAATGACCATCAATATCCACCTGTATCCATTGCTATGTTTTTATTTCCCTATAAATTATATGCCCCACTGTTGAAATGGGGTCTCTATTGAAATGGTAGTAATGGCAAGAGAACCTAAAAATTTTAATTTATCAAATAACCTTTGACAAGCATCACACTATTTTAATAACTTATCCACACCTCTAAATAATGTAGGCCACCAATAACCCACTCTCATGATCTTATAAGTAGTAGTTTTTGACATGAAAATTCCACCTTGCAATCCTTGGTGGCATTCCTTGATAGTTTTAACTATTCCTATTCAAGGTGATATAATACATTTTCTTCATATTTAACTTTCTATGTATGACATCTTGAGAGGAAGAGGATATTTGTCAATATCATGTATTTCCACATCAAGTTAATTCATGTCAAAATTTTGTGCTTTATAAGATCTATCTCCTTTGTCCTTATAAGACATATAACATTTTTTTTAATTGAACTTATTGTAATTCAATTTTTTCTAGAACTTCTTGTTCCTCTTTTTCTTGGTGGTCTAGTAATTCTTCTTGTTCTATTTTACATATGTATGGCATATTTTGAGAAATAGGACATGGGTGAAAGATGCATGCATTACAAGATCGATTCCCACCCCTTTTTTCAATAATCATAACATTTATTTATATTAGAGCACCCTCATAGTTATGATATTATTTGTAATCATCACAAGGGAACTCCTTTCCACTCACTAGGAGGGTAGTGACATGCTCAAATAATGCTCTCTAATTTTCCACTAGCTCAATGTGTGGCCAACATTTTCCAATATCATCTTTATATGATATGTTGGGAGGAGGATATTGGTTAGCAATTTCATGATTCATAGTGTGAAAATGTTACATAACCATATCATAACCTTGTACATGATCCATCTAGGAATTGTTGGAGTTTATGGTAAACTCCTCAAACACCTTAGGATCACCTGCAAGACAAAATAACTTCCACAAGAGAGAAATGGCAGAAATATCATGCTATCATTAAGGATGCAAGAATGCTAAACTGAATACAAAAAAGTACATATGATTCCTTGCTTATAAAGGTAAGGAGTGAGATAGGATTAGACAAGATCATGAAAAGTGTCTTAATCCTATCACATGAGACAACTAAGTCATAACAACCTAGGACACACACATTAAATTCTCAATGCAAATATTAAATGCATGAGATAATTATTAAATTCCTAGATAACTAAAAGTAAATAATGAGACATGGCCCCATGACAACTAGGAAACTTAACTCCTAAGTAAACTTATAATAATGTGAATAGGTACTCAATAATAACTTGTTAGGAAATAACCCCATTCACACCAATAGGAATTAAGAATTGTAAGAAGCTCCATCACCTCCTCTTTAAGGAAGCATATCAAGTACTCCTATTCAACTTCATATTTATATGCTATGTTGGGAGAAGGGGATGGGGGCCATCAAAATATGTTATTAGATCTAGATATTGCATGGCATGACTTGCAAATAATTATCAATCATTTTACATGCCTTTATTCTCCTAACAAGCATATTTTATCTTCTTTTTTTATAATAAGACCACTATATCTTTCTATTTTTTATTATGCTATTAATTGAACTTTCAAAAGTTTATAGGTACTATTCTTTATAATCTATAAATAAATTATCTCTACCTAAAGTTCCTACTTCTAAAATTTGTTAGGTATCCCATTGATATATGTAGATATATCGTTTCTTAGAGTCCAACAACTTGTAGGAGCTTTGATATTGTGAAAACATTGAATATATGAGGAAAAATATGATAATATTCTCATGTAATTAATTGTTTGACATTCACATCCCAAAACATGTGAAAATTTCTTCAAAAATATCCTTTCATTCATTACACCTTTGGATAGGGCATGAAATTGGGTGGGGAAGCTTGAGAAAACTACTGTAGATGAGATTTAGACATACCTTGAGTGTATTAGGATCTACCATAGTAATCACATCATTACTTAGGGCATGCCCCCTTTTTATTCATTTCACTACTTAAATTTGTGCCCTTTTGATTAAAATATGCTTTCTAGACACCTAGACAAAATTAGTGGTTGTAGGGGCCTATTGGCCACTAATAGAATTTTGAGAATTGCAATAGGGTAGGTGAGATTTATTGTGGTATTGGTGTGGTTCTATTTTTTGGAACCCTTTTTCTATAAATTAGAACTTATTGCATTTACCCTTTACCTACTATGTCAAACCTTTTCATTTTCGTAAATCATATCACATTGTCAACATAATGGAAATTTTTTGAACTATGTTGTAGTTTTAGATGGTTCACAAACTCATGAACAATGCAACGTTTAAAAATTGGCCATCTTCTCCTTTGGCCCTCTTTTTATTTTGTTGATTATTTGACAGGTTATCAAACCCATGAACTTGTCGACACCCATTCACACATTATCTTCAAGTTGGAAATGTTTTTTAATAGGTAAGCTTGCAACAAAGTTGCTTGTATTAATTCTTCGAAAATATTTTATATTTCGTACCAAAAGGCCCATCCCAAGCACTGTAATTTGAGGCCTATTTGACTCTGGTCTATACAACAAAACCCATAGTTTCATCTATATCCCATCCCGAACATATATATTATAGCAAAAAACATAGACCATTATAATAACCAATATCCTAGACCTAACCCATAGCCTATTCTAACTTCTCCCCCTCCTCTTCCTTGACCTAGTTCAAAAATGCATACATCCATTTAATGCCAAAAATTAGCTCCATATTTGTTACCTTCTATAAGAAAGAACAAGATTTTGTGGCCTTTGCACGTGGTGTTCCACAAGCATAGTTCCAGAAAATTTGGCCAAGAATGGGAGCCACAAAACATCTTTGTTGCTCTCCCACAAACGCCCATAGTCTTTTTAGCATGGGATTCCATAGCCCAGGCACACCATTGCAACAAATTCCTCCAGCTCACCAAGGAAGTCCCGCCTCACCAGCTCCTTCACCAAGCCTAAGACCATTTCCTTTGATTCCCCCAAGTCCAACAATGAGGCCACAAAATTGGAAGATATGTCTGTGTTCTCCTAGTAATAATCATCCTCCATTAGGAAGTCACCCCACAAAACCCATTTTATGGCCATGAGCTCCAAGATTTTGTGGGTTTTAAAGACCATCTTGAGTCTATGATCAATCACCTCCCCCAAGACCCTAAGAAAGGCAGTTGGTGCTTCAAACACACCAATCTAATCAATGTATCCATCAATTCATATCCAGAGAGATACATAAGTGATGTGTCTTCACCTACCAAAGCTATATTTCCTTAAATAGACATGTATTTCCCTTAGATTAACTACAAAGGGCATACACTAATTAACTCACCCTACCAAAGTTTAGGATTTTACTTGGATTTTCTTGGATTTACCACTCACACCTATTATTTCTACCAGAATTTCACATGAGTGAAAGGACCACCTTGCCACATTACATCCTCCAAGGAAAACATGATGATATTCCAACTTATGATTAAGGTGCAATTCTTGATTCCATTTCCATTTCATGATAGCTTGCACACATGAGAATTAGTTTTTGTGAGTAATCGAATAAATGCTATTGGCTACTAGGTTGGCAAGCCTGTCAGCCTCTGAGTTGGCCTTTTTGTAATAATTATTTGCAATCATGTTGCTAAATGTGTCTAGCTTACCCAACACTTACTCCAAGTAACCATGGAGTTGCCAACTCTAAATTGAACGTGATTGAATTGCATTGATTATGATTATAGAGTATCCTTCAATCATTATGTTAGACACCTAATTTTCTTGAAAAAACTCCAATCCATGCAATAGAGCTTGGAGCTCAACAATGTTATTAGTGCCTTCTTGCAGCAAAATTGAAACACTACACACAACCTTTCCTTCCCAATTATGGATGATGTTATCAGTTCCAGAGGAACTAGGGTTTCCTCATGAAGTGCCATCAAAGTTCAACTTGTGCCACCCCATTTGAGGTGGTATCCAAATTTCCTTTGCCTTGGCTTTAAGAGATTTTTCCCCACCCACACCAACCACTATTGGGGGTTTTAGTCCATGCCACTTTTTGTTAACTTATTGTCCCACCCTATTCAGAGTTTGTTGCTTGAGATGTGCTGCAAGCAATTGTCCACTACTTCCATAATGGAAACTTGAACTTTGTTCCAGAAAGAAAGGATTCTCGTCGCCTTATCCTAAAAAATATGCCTATTTCATTCTTTCCAAATATCCCAAATCAGTACTGAGGCACTTATTGTCCATATACTAATGAATGTGGCTTGTTTATTGAGAAGGGACCATCCCTTGAACAAACTCAAAATATCGCTAGGAAGGGAACCAATCCAATCCAAATTTGCACACAACCATCACCAACATTATTGTGAAAATTTTCACCCTACAAGGAGATGATTTGAATTCTTCTTTGCATTCTTACACATGGGAACCTTGATGGCCCATTTATACCCAACTTCTGTAGAAACTTGGCTATTAGAATCCTACCCTGAAGAGTTGCCTAACAAAAATCCCTAGCTTTTAGGAGGCACAAGTTACTCAAGCATAGGTGAATATGAATTTATGTTTTGGTCACTCTCCCTTCTTGTAGTCTATAGCCATATTTGACATTGAATTGACCATTAGGAGTGTCATTCCATACCAAAATATCTTCACCATTTCTATGGTTTAAACATCTTATTTTCAAGGTTTCTTCAAGGAGTTGGACCTCCACCAAAGGGACATCAAGGAGGTCACATTTCTGCCATGACCACCTTTTTAAACCATCCTCTTGGTTTTCCTCCATGTAATCACCCCATACCTGTTCAGGAGCCACCTTGCCACATTACATCCTCCAAGGAAAGTTTGATGACATTCCAATTGTTGAATGCACAAGACAACTGAGAGGGGGGAGTGAATCAGTTGTACATTAACTTAATTAACCCTTAATCTATTATAGTGATTTAGCATGAAAAGCAAATAATAGAAATTGAAACAAATCAACACCATGCACAAGATAACACTATATTTATGTGGAAAATCCAAGATGGAAAAAACCACAATGAGGATTAGCTCACAATATAAAGTAATATCAACATCGAATACAATAGGGCTCATTTCCAGAGGTCTCACTACTCAAAGAAGAAAGGCTCATTGCCAGAATAGAAAGAAGATAAAGAAGAATGTTACATAGAGAAATCCATCTCAATGTAATAGAGAAATCCACCACAATATCACCCACGCCTTCACAACATTACTGAAGAATTGTAGACACATTTTGCTCACTGCATCCAGTAATCTAACACATGAAAGCTCACACTGCACTCTTCAAATTCATAATCTAATACTTTTCCCTTTGCATCATTCGCATCTTGCTTAACTATCTTCACATCTCTCAAAAACTCAACTCATATTTATATCATCTTCAACCTTGAAACCATTCTCCAAGGTTGTCTATGCATCTCAACCATGTAAATTCTAATTAGGTTGGCACAAAACACTTCCATGGAGGATACAAGTGAAAGTGGACCACATCACTCCTTATCTAGGACCCAAAACTAGAATACCATGCTACCACACACTTATATAAACAATAAATATCCAACACAATTAGTGTAAAATCCAAGGTTAGTCGTTACCCATGTAAACACCATTAAGATTTTAAGTACACGCTTCCTTTTATGCAACAACAACTCACGGACAAAAAATATCACTTGAACACAATTTGAAATATTCCATAAACACCATGAAATCCAATAAACTCCTTCGCATGAAACAAATTTCACCTGAGGAATGTACACACCCATTCCATTCAAACAAATCTGCCATACACTGCAACTTAAGAAACTAACTTTTGAAGCACCAAACCTCAAACAACTTTGTCTGAAGAAAGATACCAACACTGTCAACACCCCTTTAGATCTGCAAGACCTGAAATCAAACTCTAGAGAAATGAGGAGAAAAAACATTTCTCCTAGACACCTCTGCAATACACTATTCACACACTGGTGAACAAAACTTCTGCACATTGATCCAACACACCAAATTATGAATACAACACCTCTGATCAATACATCTAAAATGCACAGGTGGATCTTCAACTTAGAAGAAATGCAGAGCAATACCAAAACACTACTCTGCAACCTAGAACAACACTACAACACATTGTTTCCTCTTTTTATCAAATTTTCTCAAAAGCACTTGGAAACCAAGAACCAAAGAAACATCCTCATCATCTTCAACACTTCCTTAAACATAGACAAAATCTTATCACAACAACACTAGAGGTTGACACCAATAGCTTACCAATGACAACATAATGCAACTAGTCAAAGCATGGATAACACCAACATACTCTTGCAACCATCTTCTTCTCATACAGTTGACACCAATGACAACATAGGCTTGTTGACATCAATGACAACACCAATCTACTCATAATTGCAACACCAACTTATGATCAAGGTGCAATTCCTAATTCCATTTCCATTTCATGATAGCTTGTGCATGTGAGAATTAGTTTCTATGGGTAATTGAATAAACACCATCAACTTCCAGGTTGGAAAGTGTATCAGCCTCTGAGTTGGCCTCTTTGTAAACATGGTTTGCAACCATGTTGCTAAATGTGTCTATCTTACCCAACACCTGCTCCAATTAACCATGGATTTTCTAATTATGATTGAGCATGATCAAATTACATTGATTATGATTGTAGAGTATGCTTCAATCATTAAGTTAGACACCTAGTTCTCTTGACATAGCTCCAATCCATGCAACCGAGCTTGCATCTTAGCCATGTTATTAGTGCCTTCTTGTAGTGGAATTGAAGCACTACACACAAACTTTCCTTCCCAATCACAAATGATGCAACTAGTACCAGAGGCAATAGGGTTGCCTCACGAAGTGCCATTGAAGTTCAACTTGTGCCACCCCATCTAAGGTGGTATCCAAATTGCCTCTACCCTGGCTTTTAGAGATTCCGCCTCACCCACACCAGCTACTATTGGGGGTTTTAGCCCATGCCACTTTTTGTTAACTCGTTATCCCACTTTGTCCAAGTTTTCTACTTGAGATGATGTGCTATGAGTAACTGTTCACTACTTCCACAATGGCATCTTCAAATTTGTTCCAAAAAGAAAGGATTCCCATCACCTTATCCTAAAAAATATGCTTATTTCATTCTTTCCAAATCTCCCAAATTAGTACTAAGGAAGTGATTGTCCATTTACTAGAGAATGTGACCTATTTATTGAGAAGGGACCATCCCTTGAACAAACTCAAAATATTTCTAGGAAGGGCATCAATCCAACCCAACTTTTCACACAACCATCACCAACATTGTTGTGCAAATTCATACACTAGAAGGAGATGATTCAAATTCTTCTCTGCATTCTTACGTGGGGATACCTTGATGGTCCATTTATACCCAACTTTTTCAAATGCTCGGATGTTAGAATCCTACTCTGGAGAGCTACTAGCAAAAAGACCCAACTTTTGGGAGTCACAAGTTGCTCCAACATAGGTGAATAGGAATTTATGTTTTGGCCGCTCCCCCTTCTTGTATTCTATAGCCATCTTTTCCATTGAATTGACCATTAGGAGAGCCATTCCATACCAAAATATCTTCACCATTTCTATGGTTTAAACATTTTCTTTCCAAGGTTTCCTCAAGGAGTCGGGCCTCCATCAAAGGGACATCAAGGAGGTCACATTTTTGTCATGACCACCTTTTAAAACCATCCTCTTGGTTTTCCTCCATGTAATCACAAACCCTTTCACCCCATGCCTATTCAAGAACCCCCCTTATCCATTGTAAGCCATGAATTTTGGACACTAGAGGATATCCACCCCATGAATCTTCTTAGAAGAGGGTCATTCTTCCATTGTGGACATCCCAAGTCAAATAGTCTCTTATTAGATCTATGTTTTTGGACATGAAGTTCCAAATTCTAGACCGCTCAAGAAAATGGGATATAGTTAAAATGTCCAATGGGTCCGAACTCCCTAAGTAATTTTATTGTAGAATTTTAGCCCACTTGATCTTAGGTTGTTTAAATAACCTCTATACCATTTTTTCCCGAAAGGCCTTGTTCTGAAGAATTTGCTTCTTTAGACCTACTCCGCCATCCTCTTTAGGTTTGCAAACCTTGTCCCAAGCTACTAAGGCCAATTTGTCCTTGTTGACAAACCCTTGTCAGAAGAATTTTCTTAGAATGCTGGATATTTTTTGATGTGAACCACCTGGGAGTGGGAGATAGGAAATAAGATAGATGGGAATGGCTACCAAAGTTGCTTTGATCATTTTTATTCTCCTAGCCTAGGAAAGCCACCTATCTTTCCATGAAGCAACTCTACTGGATAATTTCTCCACCAATGGATCCCATAGTTTATTCGACCTCAACCCAGGGGCTAGTGGAAGGCCAAGATAAGAGCTAGGAAAGTTGTCTATTTTGAAATTCAAGACAAGAAGAATTTCTTGTTACTTTATGCGAGGGGTTGCTAAGAAGAACACTTCAAATTTTTGACAATTCACCTCTTGAATTGATGCCAATGAATATTTCCCTAGGACACATTTGAAAGACAAGGCATCTTTCCTTTTTTCCACACTGAATAACATTGTTCCATCAACAAATTGTTGGTGAGTAATGGGGCTTATGAGACTTGTGACCTAAAACCCTTCAATCTTGCCCACTAATCTTACACGATGGAGTGCTCAACTCAATGCATCAACCATAACTACAAAGAGAAATGGTGAAAGGCGATCACCCTATCGCAATGCCCTGAAGGATTTGAATCCTTCAGGAGAGTCATTCACAAGAATTGAGAACCTTTGGCTAGACACCAAGCTAAAAATCCAATCAAGCCATCTTTGATCAAAACCAAATGCTTTTAGCATTTAAAAAAGGAATCTCCAATCCACCTTATCATATGCCTTCTGCATGTCCAATTTTATCAGCATTTGTTTCCTATAGGTTTATTGAGCCGAGTGAACAACCTCTCAAGCAATAATGACACCATCCAAAATGGATCTACCAGGGATGAACCTCATTTGTTCTTTAGTAATAATGTCAGGAAGCATCTTCTTTAGCATATTTGCAATTGCCTTAGACACAATTTTATATATGGTATTGCATAGAGAGATTGATCAAAATTCTTCTAGGGAAGCAACTTGTTCTTTCTTGGGGATTAGAGCAATGAAGGTATTGCTTATTTCTTTCAATTTATTCCCTATCCTTCTTGAGTCATTTGCAGCTTCCCACACATCCTTGCCCATAAATTAGCCAACATTTTTTAAAAAGGAGGTAGGGAGTCCGTCTCAACCAGGAGCCTTATCAGGTGCAATTGCCATAAGGAAACTTTATTTCCTCTACCGTGAAGGTCACATTCATAAGTATTTTTTGTTCCTCTAATATTAATTTTGGAATATTCTCCACCAACATGTTTATATGGTAAATATTTGAGTCATTCCAATTATTCAACAGGTTCTTGAAATGCTCCATTGCAACTAGCTTTATCGATCTGGGGTCATCAGTGGTAGAGCCATTTGGTAATCTCAGTTGGTGAATTTGATTCTGTTGCCTCCAAATTCTAGTTGAATTGTGGAAGAACTTTGAATTCCTATCCCCATCCTTCAACCACACTTCCCTTGACTTTTGCTGCCAAAAATGTTTCCTCCTTTGCCAAAATGTTTGAAAAAGTCCCTAATAGACCCTTTTCCTTCATGTACCTGGCTTGATCCATTCCATTCTTAAGGACATTTTCATTTAGGAGATGGATTTCCTCTTCCAATTTGATTTTGACTCAAAAATGTTCTTGAAGTGAGTTTTCTTCCAATCCCTCAACATATGCTTCACATATTTTAGTTTTTCTACCAAGTAATACATTTTAGTACCATCAAAGACAACTTCATTCCACTAAACAACCACTGAGTCCATGAAATTAGGGTCCTCGAGCCACATCCGCTCGAACTTAAAGGGGCACCTCTCAAGCCTAGCATCACCAATCATACTAAATTGAATTGGGAAGTGATTAGAACTAGAGGAAAGGGTAATCATGATTTCAAAGGTGAAAGGGAATGAATTGAGGTCCCCTTTCATGAGGAATCTATCCAACTTCTCTGAAATATTGTTGAACTTGAGCCTTCTATTAGTCCATGTGAAGCTCCCTTTTTTTATCAAGATGTCTATTGAAGAGTTTCTGTCTACAAAATATTCAAAGTTGATTTGATATTGAAGCCTTATCTAAACACCACCCATTTTATCTTGGCTATGTAAGATTACATTGAAATAACCCTTAGAACAAACATGCGATTCTCCATCCCAACCATGAACCCCTCAATTTCTAACCACGTTCTTCTTTTTGCTACATGGGGTTTTGTGTTAGAAAAAAGAAGGTGAACGACAACAATATAAGATTAAATCAATTGTAAATCAGATCTAACAATGTTTACCATTTGGAGTTTAAATCAATAATAACAATAAAAGCATAAAACAAAAAAATGAACACCAAACACAGTGTTTAACGTGGAGAAACCATTTCAGGAACAAAATCCACAAAAGAAGAGATGAATAGATTGTATTATCAAAAAAATATTATTACAATATATATAATCTAACTCCTCTTTGGCTTTCAATCTGATAACATAATCCCTATAAAAAACTTGAAGAAAACTCATTGTCATCTCCACTTTCAAGCACCTATTATATATAATAATGTAACCCATGAAGAATAGCATCCAAATTGGACAAATACTCATGCCATCACCTTGGAATCATCAATTACAACTCATAATGACCTCTTAAAAATGCTCTTACAAATTTCACAAGGCATCTTTCATTCATGGGTGCCTAGGGACCAAGATAGCAAAGATATCGTCATAGATCTTGTCATAGTCATCATATAATATTATGACATGTGTCATAGCTATCATAGATGCTCTGGAAACTTATGCAAATTTTCATAACATCTCATAATGTTAGATTCCCAAGGTGGACACCTAGAATCTTCATATTAATCATTTCATTGTTACCATGACAACTATCCAGTAAAAGTAACATAGTAAATCCATGCCAATAAAACGATAATTATCGAGGCCAACAAAAAATTAATTACCACTGTTGGTGAAACCTTCCATCCCTTATGAGTAAATTACAAACAATATTAGGAGTAATTAAATTACATGATATTTACAAGGTTGATTGAACCTTTATCCCAACATTCTCCCATTTGACATCATACATTGTAAACACACTCATAGGAAAACATAAATATAAACCAACTAAGCACAAGTAACAAGGCCCATGGCCTTCCAGTACCAAGTAAATTTTTATGTGCTCACAGGTTTGGTAAGTACATCTACAATATTTTCTTGTGTGTCAATATTCTTCAACTTAATATAACTATTAAAAATATATTCACAAACAAAATGGTATTGAATATCCACATGTTTAGTTCATGCATGATACATCAGATTCTTAGCTAAATGAATTGCACTTTGACTATCACAATTAATCTAAATAATTTTGTAATCAAAACTAATACCTATACATAACCTTTGTAACCAAATTGCCTCCTTAGAGACATGAGTAGAAACCATATACTTTGCTTTTGTGGTGGATAAAGCAACTGTAACCTGCCTTTTACTCATCCAACTCACTGCTCCTCCAAACAGAGTACACATACCCATTGGTGGACCATCGACTATCCAAGTCACCTACCCAATCTGCATCAACAAATCCCTATATGTCCAATTACTTGACCACATTATTAGTACGATGATAAAGAAAATAGTGATCAAAAGTACCTCACAAATATCTAAACACCCTCTTAACAAAAGTCCCATGTTCTTTACTAGGGTTAGACATAAACCTGCTTAGAACTCCCACTGCTTGGGCTATATCTGGTCTAGTGAAAACCATTGCATACATCAAACTACCAATGATACTAGCATAAGGAACCTTAGACATATCCTCAAAATCATCATCAGAATTAGGACACATATCTAAGCTCAATTTAGTACCAATTAGAAATGGAATAAAAACTAGCTTATAGTCATGCATATTAAACCTCAACAAAATGGTATCAACATACTTACTTTGACTTAACCAAAGCTTTATGTGACCCTAATCCCTATTGATCTCCATCCCAAGAATGTATTTTGTAGCCCCCAAGTCCTTCATATAAAATATGCTAGAAAGTTGTGTCTTGAGCTCACCAATAATCACCTTGTTGTTAATAATAAACAACATATCATCAACATACAAGACAATAATTAGGATTTGATTATCAATAACCTTAATGTACACACAATGATCCTCCTCGCTCCTAAGAAAACCAAAATTTAATGCAAAAGCATCAAACTTCTAGTACCACATCCTAGGTGACTGTTTTAAACCATACAAAGATCTATTTAACCTGCAAACCAATTATTCTTTTCCCTTCACAACAAAACCACTAGGCTATCACATATAAATCTCCTCCTCAAGATCCCCATGCAAGAAAGTGGTTTTAACATTCATTTTCTCTATCTCAAAATCAAAAGCAACAACAATAAATAATAGGAATCTAATATAAGTCAATTTAGCAACAATAAAGTGAATTTCACCAAAATCAACTTTCCATAATATTATTTTCATTGCTCTCTAGGAAGGGTTTTTCTCTTCCCAAATATTAGCATCCTAGTTGTCTTCAGCTGCCCCTCTACATCCCTGTTGATGGTGTTTTCTGCACAGCAACAACTCAGACAGAAAATGATATTATATCTCTCTTGAAAGATAATCTTCAACAATAAATTGTTGAAAATCACCCCAAGGTCTCTCGGGTGTCAGGTCATGACAATGCATAAACAACTTAGATAATATGTGAAAATGCTGGTAATCACAAGGGGCCTTACAAATGAACAATGCTGGAAGTGAATTTTCATCAGATGCAACAATATGGTGATGCTTTCAACCCTAAAACTAACCTGAATTCAAAATAAACAGCAAAAGAGATAAGGGTTTAGAGAGATTCTATTCTATTCTAACTCCTAAGATTAACAATGCAAATGATAAAACACTTGAAATGGACCAACCCAAAAAACCAATCTCTGCTTGACCAAGATTAATCTGCAATCTTACAGAAACAGTGCAATTTTCTAAGGTTTTAAAGATTTTCAGATCATGAACATTCACCCAAGACAACCCAATTGCAGCTGAAATAAATAAATCTCCATAATTGAACCAAGCACAATGAATATAAAGGTCCAGGATGACTTTACAAAGCAACTAACAATCAACTAGCTGCAAAAAGTATGGACCAGGGATTGCTGCAAACACTTCAAACATTAAATCATAAACATCATTGAATCAGATTTAAATCTAAATCTAACAACCTTGAGCAATTTGAAAGATAGAACCATAAGAACCATGCAAGATAAGTCAACACAAAAGATATCACCAGAGAATCACAATGTCTGCAATTATATTGAATCACCAAATTTCAGCAACAATTCCTGTGTTCTGTTACATCACTTGCTCAGAAATTGACTAACTTCTACCTCTGTTCTACCACTAAATTCGCTCTCTATCAAATCTTCTCCTAATCTCTCCCTTACAAATGAGGCACAAACGCCATTTATAGAAAACCCCAAACATGTCAGCCTAATTAGATTTTACAATAATAACGGGCCCCAAAACAGGTCGGCTAGGAGAATTTTAAAATAGGACAAGATTTGCATTAAATGCATGAATATTATCCATGTCGGCCCACAATCTCCAGCAAGATCAGATTCACGTGCCCTCCAGAAAGTCCTCCAGCTGTAGACAGTTTTGGCACGGATTCTTAGGCAGGTCCCACTTTGAAAATTTGTTTAGTCCTGAAAAACAGATATCATCATTAATAGCCCACATGTTCAAATTAAATTTGAATAAAATTTTGACCTTTTCTAAAAAAACTTACATTTTTATAAGGAAACTTTCCACTTTCAGAATTTTTTCCATTTTTGGAAATTTTTATTTTCAATTTTTTATCTCAAGAAATTTTCATTTTCAGGATCATTTTTAAAAAATTTCCATTTTTGGAAAAATAATCATTTTCGGAAAAATTTCCATTTCGGGAAACTAGACCAAGGAGAAAATCTGGGAAAATCCAGGTCAGGTGGATTCCAGACCAGAATCCGGGAAAATCCAGGCTAGGCGGATTTTACTAAATAAGGCAAAAATTTCAACAATAGATCATCAAAACGAACCAAGAATGCGTGTAATATCGTGTAATATATCAAATTAAGCATGGGGTGTTGAGCATTTATCATCAAATTCATCAATTTAATCCAATATTTCAATTTGCACAAAGTTTGGCAAAAAAATCCAGAAAAATCTGGGTGGACTGGATTTCCGCGGACGACATAAAATTCCGGACTTTGGCACATACCCGGAAAACTGAAGAAATCTAGGAAAATCTGGGTTGGGCGAAAAATCACAGACGCAGGCAAAGACCCAGACTTCGCTCGGATCTGGAATCTGAGTAGAATCCAAGAAAATCCAGACGGACCAGAAAATCCCGGATTGGGGTAAAAACCCGGATTTTTGCATAGAGCCGGACTTTGAGTAGAATCTGGGAAAATCTGGACGGACCGAAAAATCCTGGATTGGGGTAAAAACCCAGATTTTGCTCAGAACTTAGTTTTTTCAAAGTGCAACCTGGGGAAATCACTTGGGCAAGCAAGAAGAACATCTAAGGACCTCCAAAGGCAACCAAATCAATAAAATTAAGGGGCCAAAAGACACCAAAATCTAGAGCAAAAAGAGGGTCCCTACTTTCAGTGGGGCGTGTGTGCAAAACTGCACAACAATCCCCATCCTCTTCTAATTTTTCAATGTTTGACTTCCTACTCTTCTTCCTGCCCTCCCCATAATCTAGGGAGCTTATCTTCAACTTCTTTTCTTTTATCCCCAAATTTCCCATCTCTATCTAGGCCACTGGCACCATGGATGAATTTCTCCTCCTCTTGGGCTATTCATTCCTCAGTTTTATCTACCCACTCCCCCTCTTCCAATGCAGGAATTTCTTCTCACTTAGCATTCGCCTCTTGGTCTTGATGGTCTTCCATAATTTTGTTCAGTGAGATTTCCCTTTAGGTGTTGGTTATCCCAAATAAATCCCTGGTGATGTCTTTTATTATCCGATCACTTCCTACCGACAGGGTTGCCACCACTAGGGATTCATCCTAGTCTTCCTTCTCATAGGATTTCTCACCTATTTTATCCAATTGAGGATGGTTTGGATCCTCCCTACTTCCTCCCTCGAGCTTTCCACCCTTCTATCTATGATTTCTTTTCACATCAAGGCTACATGCTTGGAGGGTATTCTTGGCACTACTCATCCTTTTTTAGAGATGATTTTACTATCTCCAGTTCAATTGACCCAACCATTTTTAACTTGCCTTCCTCACTGCTCCCACCTATTGGAACAATCGTCTGAGGTGAGGATGATGGGGTTCCTCCTGCGATCGAGCTTCCAAATTTTGATCCAATCCTCCTTCCTAGGAAATTTTGGCTCCAATTCTATTCTTTGATTCCATTTCCCAAACTTGGATATCAATTCTACTTCTCCCAGCGATTCTTCACTAAGGTCCACCTCCACACATATCCTAAAAAAACTCCCCAAATTACTTGTTTAGCATATTTTCATCTACCTGAATGAAGGAACCTATAACATCTCTGATCACTTTCAGTGACTCTTCATTCCAAAATTCCAAGGGAAGATTGTGGAGCCGGACCCACATGGGGATTTTACCCATTTATGGTTGAGGGGATCAAAACTTGGTGCCCAATCTGTCAGATAAAAACCACATCCCTCTAGCATCAATGGATTTTTGTTTAAAATTTCTTCTTTTAGTGTTTTTGAATTGCATTCAATGAACAAAAAACCATTGGGTAAAGATTTGACTCTCACCTCTTCCCCCCATCTATCCTTCCACTATTTTTCGCATGTTTGGCCATGGATTTGCTTGCCCACCCATTTAGCAAAGAAGGCCTTGCACTTCAACTTATCAATTTTGCATTGAATCAACATTGTGTTGATCACAACTACCATGTTGTTGGGAAATTTTCCTCTACCATTCTTCTAGAGCCACTCCTTTCACAACTTACCTTGTGTACCCTCGAGATCCAAGTAGAGACTATGGTTCACCCTCCACCAGCGCAAATTCGGTGCATAATCCTATGCAACCCTTGTTTTATGGGGGTCTTTTCCCTAGGGGAATGTGATTTTCACCATTGCAAAAGGGGGGGATAATACCTACCGATCCCTTCCCTTTCACCACCCATGCACCATCCTCTGCACCTACTCCCATGAACTGGCCGTAAAAATGAAAATTTTGACCATGAGCCATTTTTCTTCCCTATTATGTTGGTTATTGTATTTCAAGTTGGAAATGTAGGTCTATGTGGAACCATGACAAAGGTTAAAGAGGTTCTTAAATCATCAAAATGTCTAACACCAATACTTGGTATTTTATGATTTATTTCACATCAAATATTTGGACAACCTTTTAATTTGTCAAGGTTTGAGAGTACTAAATAAATTATACCTTAAGGCAAGTGGATGGAGGGAAGTCCAACAAGCTGATAAGTATAAATGAAAGTCAAAATTTTGTCAAGAAGCATGAAGGGAGAGGGAAGTTTGAAAGCATAAAAAATAGACATAGAAAAATTTCAAAGGGGAAAGGATCAAGAGGTTGGGCTAAGGGGAAAGGCATGACATCAAGGCAAACTTTAAAAGCCCACAACTTTGACAAACATTGAAAATGCTTATGAATTCAATAATAAATCCCTCATACTAATAATTTTATGGATTTTGGAAATTTTTAACATATGAGGGGATGATAGAGAACCACACCAAGGAAAAATCATAAATGAAGACCCCCATAAATATTTCTCATATCAGTTATAAGTAGTGGGTGAAAAAGGGTTAGATACACAAAAGGGAAGGGACTCAAGAAAAATTTGACATGGAAGGATTGAGTCGAAATGCCATCTCTTTTCATAGTTCCAACACTTTACTCTACCCTAGGGTTTTTTTACCATACTTTTGACTTGGATCTATCTTTATTTTATACCCTTTTGATCCATATTTATCCTTAGGCCTTTCCTAAACATGTAGTGCATCCTTCAAGCCACCATTCATGGGTTTTCTTATCATCTCCTCTGAAATCAAAAGTAACAAAAAAAATCCATCTTGATCTCTACATCACTATCACTAATATAAATAATTAAATTTCCCCAAAATTCAAGTAAAGAACAAAGTAACAAGATGCATTTATCTTCTTCTTCCAAGTTAACATCTACAAAAAATAGCTGACTCAAAATCTAATTAAATATATTGAAATGATTTATAACCAAACCATAATTTTTATTTTCAAATATATATCTTTTGAGATAAAATTTATTGGTTAGAATTTTAGTTTGATAAATATAACCCATCCTCTTCCATATCTTGCATGTAGTAATCTCCTTAGAGATATTAAAGAGGATGGAATCAAGAAGGCACTGCTAATTGGTTCCTTGTGCCTTCTTGTCCAACTTTAATTAATCCTCATCAGACATTCCAAATGACTTTGTATATTTTTCAACACCTGTCCATTAATATCTTTCTTTAAAACTACCTTCCATCTTTAGCTTACATCTCATACCTAATAATACAGAAATTATCAATAACCAAATGAGAGGTAGGTTTTCAAACCTTCACAAACATGCAAAACCACACAAATAAAATATCCTACTACAATAAAAACCCTTCACAAGTGAGACTTTCCAAAAATAAATCCTCCTTTGTACATAACCATTATCTTTGATACTAAATATT
The DNA here is from genome assembly GCA_007258455.2 of Sequoia sempervirens. Classification (NCBI taxonomy): domain Eukaryota; kingdom Viridiplantae; phylum Streptophyta; class Pinopsida; order Cupressales; family Cupressaceae; genus Sequoia; species Sequoia sempervirens. The sequence goes on along the minus strand of VDFB02000015.1, from coordinate 451,331,066 downwards.
GTGAAACAAGGTGAAACTACTATAATTTTTTTTTTATGTATATGTAAACCTAAAATTAATTTCTTAATAATAGATTACCCAATAAATATTAAATATGGAAGCTTAAATCAATAAACCATCATACAAAAATATATATTAGATTTACATGATAAATCCCTTTGAAGAAAAGATCCACCAAAGAAAGAGAACAAGAATGTATTAATCTTCAATGAACAAGATATAATTCTAGTAACATTTATGTACCTATAAAGTATGATATCAAAATACCATCTCATATCTCTAATATATAAGAAAAGGGAGAGGCAATACTATAAATGGTTTGACCAAAACTATGGTATCATACAAAAACCATGTGCCTACCTTGGAGAGCATCTTTCAAGAATATTAAACATGATTAGTGACTTCAAATGGACATCATATGGGCTCAATCAATGAATCCTCAAATATAAAACATAAACACAAAGGCATATTTGACAAGCATAACTCCCTAATGACTCACATATTCAAGTTTTTTGCTCTATTTTTCAATCCACTAACTCATGTGGGTATTATCCATTATGAAAAGATTCTCTATTTCTTCCTCTAGTGCCTAGAATTGGAAATATGCCTTAAATAAGTTCAAAGTAAAACATAAACCACCACCATAATGTTTGTATGTGAAGTAAATTTTATTTATTCAATATTGATTAAGCTTGATGTTGAGTACATCCGATTTGGACAAAAAATGCACTTACTACTTTTGGCCATACAACATGCAATTGTATGACTCACATTTTCTATTTTTGGAAAGTCTTCTTTAAAGAGGATTCAACAAGTTACATGTTTATGGTTCAATTAATCATGTTTTTTTTAGATGAATTGTGCATTGTTGTAACAAAATACTGATTCTTGATAGAATAAAATATTGAGACCTTTGCTCATGGTTTTTACTAGTATATTACCAAGTTTCCATATAAATTTATGTGTTCTTGTGTAACATGCCCCTTGTTCTACACATTAATTTTCCTATGTTTTACCACAAGTGAATTTAATATAAAGGCTAAACACATAGCAATAAAAAATTTCTTTCCAAAATACAAGATAATATGCACACATAATAGCAACAAAATGTATTTCTCATTTCACTCAACGAATCATGTATAATATTTCCTAAGAAATGATTTCATAATCCAAATACAAAATAGATTTTTCATCTTTCAAAGAAACAATACAAGTTACATACATAGCTCATCTGAGCTCCATTGGCACTAGAAATACAAATGATTCAGGAAATCCCCTTTCAAATCTTGGCTTGTCGATTGAGAGGAGAATCATCACTCAAGCGCTTTTCTGCCATCCACAGAATAACTGTGGTCCCTCACACATCTACCACATATGGTAAGATGAACCTACCCTTCGATGAAGAGCTTTGGTTTGGAAACCACATAGTACTAGCCTATCTTGAGCTAGTGTTGTGTTCTGCATAACTAGAGATTTACCATACTACACATCTATGTTTTGCATGTATGCCAATCTCAGACTAGCATGTAAGAAGGTAACACAATGAATTGACAGTGTAACTAGTGGTGAATTACACCACTTTGGCCAAAGTATTCGTCACCCAGTACTTCGAGTGGATGTCACATGATCACCCACCATTCTAGCTCAATTTGTTAAGATCAATTATATTCTATGCATAGACAATTCCATCCATTAGATAATATACAACCCCAAGAACAACCTATATACTCTAAGTAATCTATGACTCTTCTACTAGGTTAAACATGTGTTTCCATAGCCTACCAATTTGAATCTAACTACAAGCTATAAATACCTCATTCTATTGATAACTTTATACTAAATGTATATATATCTATGTAAAAAATCACTCCTTAATGTGGAGTATGTACAATCACTTCACACGATATGGAATTCCTTTCTACAACAACAAATGACTATCCATTCTCAAATGCTGAAAACAATCTTTCCCTAAAAGCTTATTACTTTTCCAAATAGAAAACAAGAAAAATATAATCAATTCAAATCAAACAAATATAAAAGAGTAAGATTCAATATGCCTGTAAGTATTAAGATCCAATTGATCTGGCTGGTTTCCAATCCTAGCCTCCTCAAATCAGCTTGCTACTTGGCAACAAATCACTTCTACACTTTCCCAATTTCCCTCACAAATTCTCACAATATTTATCTTGCAATTCACTCTTAAACTCTCCCTCACAAATCTAAAAAAATAGAGTAACTTCAAAAAATAACAGCAGAGTACAAATTATGCGTCCCTTTGAGGTAAAAAATGCCTCTATATATACACAAAAATAAGCTTCCAAAGGATAGAAACATGGTGGATGGATCGACACTTCTCAACTTGCATGGTTCGACTTAGCTTGGCAAAAAAAAGGTGGCATATTTTAAACATAATACTCAACAAATTAACACAGCAGATCGTCCCATTCAAAGACAACAAGAATGCATTTCAGATATGCAAGGTAAAAGGTTAAATAGGTCGACTCTAATCCTTCCAGCATTCACATGACTTATTCTCCCATTTAATTTGGTTTCAATCTTTGTACAAAGCTCACAAAATAGACTTCTAGTGCAAAGTAGATATTCATAGTTTGGCACCACATTAACCTCTTTTCATGTTTTTGGTGTTTTGCAGATTTTGACAAAGTCAAAGCTTTTAAATGTTTTGCAAAAAACTTACAATACTTATTGACCAAGTCTACATATTCCCACACACCTTCCTTTATATACTACATTCTATTTGCAAGCAAGATAAATCATTTTAAATGTTAATAGTGCTGCATTTATGTGCACTACATTGTTGCGCCCTTCATTATATGAAATGCATTATATACTATGGTTACATAGTATGCACATGGTTTATATTAATATCAACGCTTTACTTATATAAACAATACTTTATCAATCTTTTAGAATATATTAACAATAACGATAATATATATATTTATATATATATATGCATTGCATATATTCATTATACATATATATATATATATAACTTAACATGTTATTATAAATACATACATACATACATATATATCCATTGTATATATATATATGTATATATGTATATATATACATATGTATATATGTATATATATATGTATATATATGTATATATATAACACATTACCTTCGAACATACATAAAAGCAATAATATCGATTGACATACACACAGACACAGACACACACACACACACACATATATAGGTCTCTTTATCCATTTGATGTTCCCATGCATATGGGTAATTTTTCTCATAAGCATGCGTAAATACGTCTATCTACGTATACTTATGTATGTGACTACTCATGTGTATGAGTTCATTGTGGACATGCGTATATGTATGTATATATACATCCTATGTATATACCTCATCGATTGTACTCTTAAGGAAGTACTCAAAAACACAAAGAAACTCAAACACTTCAAGCATTACCTCACAAACAAACAAAACTTCTCCTAAACAATCAATTCAAGGTATTTTACCTTTTACCCGAAACTATTGACTTGACTATTCTATCAATGAGTGTGTGAAAGCTTAGATTAGACTCTCCTAAGGGTTTCCAGACCAAAATCCTTTTATTGAGTGATACTTCCCATCCCTTCTAGAGGCGTGAACCTGCACCTGCAACCAACTTGTCACATTTGCAAAGGTAGTCAATTGATCACAAAACAATCACTTGTAATATATATTCAATAGTCAACATTAAGACACATGTATAACATCAATTTGAATCAACCTTTTATTCATTATATTTCCAATGATTCATACAATCAAAGTACATTCACATTTATTTCCATCAAAGTTACAAACACACACACATATGCAAGTATTTCATCTAGCTAGGTAAAAGTAACTAAGTAAATAAACTATGGGGTGTAACATCTTGGTTTATTAATTTTTATTTGTTTATTTATGTACTATCAATTTTCTAACAATTGGGATCAAAGCTCATGGTTTTGTGCATGAACTATATTTTATTTTATCTTTGTGGGAAGTAAAGAATGACAAGAAGCATGGTTACTAGATTTGAGGTTTAAAAATTCAATGGTTCCAATTTTGATCTATGAAAACTAAAGGTTCAAGCCTTATTGGTGAAGGATGGATGTGCCTTGGCTCTCAAGTGGGAAATGTCAAAACTCTTAGACATGAATCAAGAAGAATATGGTGAAAAGGACAACATGGTTAGAGCTACAATCCAATTATCTCTAGAAAATTCAATTCTATTCAATGTTGTAGAGGAGAAAACATCAAATGAATTATGGGATAAGCTCAAAAAGTTATATGAGACCAAGTCATTGGGAAAATGTTATGTTATGTTGGCAACTAAATAATTTGAGGATGCATGATAGCTCATCATTCATATATCATCTAAATAATTTCAATACACTAATAAGCAAGTTGGTTTTAGTTGAGGTCAAAATCAAAGAATAGGATAAAACAACTATATTATTGTGCTCCTTACCTAGAAATTGGGATCAATTTGTTGTTGCGGTTAGTAACTTAGAATTGAGTGGGAAACTTGTCTTTGAAGATGTGGTGGCTGCAATAATTTCTAAAAATTCAAGGCAAAATACATCTCAAGGACCTTAGTCCAATGAAATCCTAATTGCAAGGGGTAGAAAAGAGTCAAATATTGGAATTGTTAAAAAACAAGGAATATCAAAAAGGATCGTAGGCTACTAAAAGAAAACAAATAAAATCCTAGTTTATAAGAATTTGAGGCAAACAAAAAAAAATTTAAAACACCATTGGAAGACAGAGAGGTATTGTCTGTTAATTTGAGAGGTTCATTTCATCATATTTAACTTCTTGATTCTAGAGCCTCTTTTCACATGACTCCTCACAGGGATTGGTTTTCTTCTCACTGGTCATGTGATGGAGGTATAATTTACATAGGAGATGAAAAATTTGTGTGAAGCTATTGGTGAAGAAGTCAAAATAACTTTTTTTCTTCTCTTCGGATGTCTTGGGAGGTGATGAATAGGAATTTTTTTTCTCCACATTTTTTTTTGCAACTCATTCTCAAGTCTCTCAATCTAAACACATAAGATATAAGAACCTTATCTTTGCACTCATTAGGAGTTTCTTTAGGATTCTCTATATAGGTATCAAGAATGAAATGACTTGAATAAGAAATAGGTATATGGTTATCTCTTTAGTTTAACAACTATATCACATATGGATATGGCACTAGAGGGATGAAAAGCAACATTGGAAGGCAAAGATGGTGTAATACTAGTAAGACGAGATGGAGGGATGTCATTAATAGTATAATGTATAGGTATGCCACTTGTAGGCAAAGAAGGAATGGAACTAGTGAGATGAAAGGAAAGTAGAACACTAGTGGAAGGAGAGGTAGTGAGGATACTAGAGAAAGGAACATGAAAAGTGAGTCTCACTAGAAGTGGTAACATAAAAGGTAGTCACAATGAAGGGATCTCCCTTAGGATGAGAAGAGAATAGGATCGATGGAAGAGGTAGGGTTAGTGGGTAGAGGAGAATATGCACCATGCAAAGAACTAGATAGGGCCATCATAATACCAATGCAATAGAGAACCTCGATACCAAAGGAAGCACCAATCAACAAATTATGATAAGATGCAATTAATGGTGAAGGAAAAGTAGCATTATCAAGCTCTTAGAAAAGTAATAGTCCAATGAGAGAAATATTGCTTATCCATGTGTATCATGATCAAAATCAAAATTATAACTAGTCTCAATGGAGATCTCTTGATTAGTGAAATGAAAAGCCATTAGGCAAGCAATACTCAAAGGTAAAGTAGGGTTTTTAAGTCTTGGCATAAAAAAATCCTAGAAAGATAATCAAGGCTAGTTAAGAATATGACCATAAAAAATATAAAACCTCAATTTAAAAATCAAAAGATAAACACTATGGAGTGTAAGAGTAGAGTCCATGATGCAGGAGCATCCAAGGTGTAAGGGAAATCTTGTATCACCCAAAAAATGTTTTCTTTTGATTTCCATTTTGGTTCGTTGAATAAGGGCTAAAGATAGCAGGGATTTTTATTTGAGCATGTATGTACCTAAAAATTTACCTAGAGCTTCAAAATTGTAAAAATAGCCTAGAGTTAAAATGTTAGCCAAAGATCATTTGCAAATAGTGAGATATCAAGGTTTCAAGGTTCAAAAAATATTATAAAAAATATTCAACTTGAGTTTTGGAACCTTAAATGAAGGACTTAGGTGGGAAAAACTAATTGTTTCTCAATACAAAATGATTATGTTGTAAAGCACTCCAAGCTCTATAGTTTAAAAAAAATAGGCTCAATAGGGTGCACAAATCAAAAGTTATGGCTCTCGGAAGTTGGGCTATTTTTGGGTGGGAGTTACAAAATTCAAATTTTTTTCTTGTGGGTGCCAAAGGACTAGTTATGGCCATTCTTTTGAGAAAATTTCAATGTTGGTTGGATGATGGGATGATGGGAAGGTGGTAAGTCATGAGGAAGGAGGGAAAGCAAGATTTGAAGGTGGAGTCTTAAGCCTTTTAGTGACCATTAGCCTATTTTCGGAGTCCTGTAGGCTACACGGAGCAGTTTAGAGGATTACATATTCCTTGGAGGATTCATGTCAACACTTTTAGAAGTGTATGCAGTTATTGCCATAGAGTTTTTTGGGTTTTTTTGGGGCTTGGGGTAGTGTTGTTATTTTTAGCACTTACTATTTTTAGTAAGTTTCAATTTGATCCAATTTGGGCCAATTTGGATTTTGGACATACTATTTTTAGTAGTTTGTTATTTTTACTAGGTGTTATTTTGGGCACCTGGTCTTGGTAGCAAGGTTTCTAGTTTTGGCATTGGTTGGCAATTTCAGTTTGGTGAGTTTTGATATTTTTAGCATATTATTCAGTCGCCATTACTTGTCTTCAAAAAGGTAATTTTCATGACTAAAGTTATAAAGTTCAAATATGACCCCTCCTTGTACCCCACGCCTAGGTTGATGACTTAATTTTTTTAAAAAGGTGGACACCAAAATAGAGGATAATAATGAGAAATTAAATAAATTAAATCTCTTGGAGAGGGGCATCCCATTTTGGAGGGAAAAAGCATTTAAAAATTGGAGCCCTGATTTCTATATAAACCCACCTTGTGTTCTCATTTGGGTTATGCTATTTTGATGATAACGAAGTGTTGTTGGAGTGAGGATTGAATCCTTCAAGGGCTTTCAAAACATCAACCTTCAAAGTTGCTCTAGTTTTGAAGTTGAGAGATACTCCATAGTTAGACATTGGAGTGGCTTCATTGCAGGAGTCCTCATTGGGGTTATTGGTGAAATAATTTTAGTTTGCTTTCAGTTGTGGCTTCTTTTTATATTTTCTAGCTACGTTTTTGGTGCGATATCTAATTTTTCAAAGCATTGGAGTGGATTTTTTGAGATCCCTACTTGTTGGTCATGCCATTTTCCATGCCTAGGCCATACCATCAAGTTGCTTATGTTGATTGGATTGAGTGCTTAACTTTTTGTAGGTGTTGGCTTATACTATTCTTCTCCCTAGGGCAACTTGATTCACTAAGTTACAAAATTTTTTGAGAGATGGATTTGTAAGGGCTGCTCACTCCTCCCAACAGGCCATACAACTAGGGTTTCTAATGTCTAGGCTTTGTAAAGGTTGCTTCTACTTCTAATTTTCCCTTTGGAGTCTCATTTTGGGGTGCCTTAAGAGTCTTATTGACCTGTAAATAGTTTTAAGTCTTTCTTTGGTGTTGGGAGGACTTCCTAAGGTGGTGTTCCATTCCATAACATGATGTTTGGAGTCATATCAGATCCGTGAGTTTTGTTGTTCATTCCATTTTTATACTTCCAATTGCCATTGTTGAGGTATACTTGTTCAATTTTATCAAGGAATAACTTATTCATGTGTTGGGGTTCATTTTGGGGAGTTGTGCCAAGAGTTTAGCATCATTTTCATTGTAGCAAAAATTTACGTTAGTCTGAAACTATTTATAACGAGCTCTTATTGTAACACCATTTTGGTAGTACCATCGATGATTTAGCTCATTATGCATATTGCTACTTACCCCACTAAATAAGTGGTTCCATTTCTAACCCCACTGAAATAAGTGGTATCTCTATTTCCCACTGAATAAGTGGATGATCTCTTTCTAGTTTTATGTAATTCTCATTGAATAAGTGAATGAGCTCTTTCTTGCTTTCCTATTGAATAAGCAAAGGTTTCCTTTCATGTTTTGGAGGTTTCATACTTACTCCACTGAACAAGTGGTTTAATTCAGAAGCATTTCATTGTAAGCCTTTCCAGCGTATGCTCTCTCCTTGCCCACATCGAGATCTAGGTGATTAGAAAGTGGAAGGTAATTGGTTTCAGTTGATTTTTTCTTATCACTCACCCCACTAAACATTGATTTTCAATTATTGCAATGTACACCTTGCTACCCTATGCTCTCACCTTGTCCACATCAGGATTTGGGTGATCAAAAAGTGGAAGGTAGCTTATTTTAGTTACTTATCATTTTTATTTTGCTAATGCTAACACCTGCAAAATTTGAAAAAAAATGGGGTGGATATTATAGTGGTATCGGGGCTAGTCATCTTGCCAACCTGTGCCTAACATTGCTTGCATATGTTAAAACTTCTCTATGAGTGATAGAGAAATAAGATATTATAACCATGAGTAGAAGAGACAGTTGTTTCAGAATCCTCAAGTTCTAGTTGAGGAAACCTTGTCAAAAACCCTCAGAGCCCATTAGAAACCAAGGGGTGATAGTGACAATTCAGTAGAGTGTTGAAAACACATAATATTGAGAGGGGGGGTGAATTAGTATTCTACAAAACCATTTGATTACTAACCATCCAATTATCAAAACATATTTAGTAGCAACTGCAAGTAAAAACATGAAAGAGATCATAACATCTCACAAATCATAGACACCAAGATTTTTATGCGGAAAACCCAAAGTGGGAAAAACCATGGTGAGGATTAACTCACTATATATTATAACCGATCATAAAATATTATAGGGAAAACTACCAGGACACACTGTCCTTGAAAGGCTCACAACCTGAAAATGATTACAAAAGAGTGTGGGTCACTGCCAAAATATGAATTGATGGAATGCACCTTCTGTGTGCTAAGTACAGTTCCAATTAAGCTCTAGAAAACAAAATTCTTGCACCAGTTTGTAGGTATATAGAAACTATCAACAACTATCAGTAGCTTTACAATATCTCTCTGTCACATATTTTCACACTATTACATTTTATATATGAACAATATATGGATGTTCCATATATATACACAATTACATCTTCATGCATCAATTAGGTAGGCCTAATTGGATGTAAGCATACTTAACTCAAAATGTATTATCGCCTTCAAAACAGAAACATCCTAGATGCTTAAAATAAGATGTGTCAAGCATAAGTTAGGTCAGCCTAAACCAAAACAAAAGCACATTAAGCATCCATGAAGCATATACTGCTTGATTAAGTCAGTCAGATGAAGATCATGCCAAAAACTGTAAGTTGAACAACTATCATTTACAATTTTAAACTTATTCAACCAAAGTTGTTGAATCCATGACCAAAGCTGCATCTAGCAATCCTGAATAACATATCAAAATCATATGAGTCGATATTCTACCTAGAGTGAATCCAAAGCAAATTACCGGATAAATTTAGCACAAACATAGTTTACCAGATGAGCAAAAAATTAGACACCAAACGATATTGGCATCAATGACAACAAAGAAAACAAAACTGGAGGTATCCTTCTTCATCCTTCCAACAATCTTCGTATTTGTCATTGATGGTAGCATGTGCCAAAAATGAAGCTTACTTCAAAACCAAAATTGTGCGACATCAACTCATTTAACTCCAAAACCAAAATTTTATTCAACTACCCTTTTCAAATATACAAAGACACAAAACTATTTTTGAAACCAAAACATTATTTACACTGAACCTTCCTTCACATAGAACCTTCTCCCCCTTTGACATTAAGGACAAAGGGTAAAATAGAGATTTTTAATTAAGAACTAGGGGTACCTTGTAACTCCTTGAGAATTGCTTCCCAAGTAGGTCTTCCATCATCCCAAATCCCTTTTGCTCTGGTAAGAGATTTATTCAGTGATTCCAGTTCCATTAGGCACTCTTCTCCCTCTTCCGGAGTGGAAGGATTGATGTTCATCTTCACCAATTTTTTTGCATTTACCAATACGTTTGAAATGGAAATATATCTGGACATTACTAGATCTCCAAGCTGTTTGAACCTCCTTATAGCATCTTATTTTTTCTTTTGCAGAATGAAAAACTTGTTTTGAAGGTCTGCAATAGAAGTCCAACCAATGTAGTTTCTATGTTGCAAGAATGGAAAGATTGAAGGTGTTGTCATTGATGTCAACTGGTCAACTAGTTATCAACTAGTTGTTGTTGGTTGTATATGTCGAGGATATTGAGAAAATTTTAATGAAGATATGTTGCATATATTCAGTGGTTGCTTCGGGTTTTGGTTCAGATTTACTCCTATGTTTGTACGGTTTAGACATGTTCATGGTTGTTAAAAGATGCTATATTCAAATTTTTGGTTGTTGATTTGTTGTACAGTGCAAGTTGTGTTCACCAGTTGTGAACTATGGTTTTCTGTGTTTCTAGTTGAGGTTCGGGATAAATGTTGTTGGTCTAGATTTCTCTTTGATGAAGTCTTATGACTTGCAGTTCTAGAGTTGAGTTGCCCTGATTCTATTGAAGATAGTTTCTACATTTAGAAGATTCATGCTTAATGGTTTTATGTGTTTTACACTGGTTTGGATGACCTTGTGTGAAATACTACTTTTGAGGTTGATGAAGCGTGTTGGATCTTTTTGGGTCCCTTGATGCGTATTTTTGGGTCACCCTCATTCTAATTCCACCCTAGGATGTTTTGGTGCTGACCTAATTTGAATTTGAATTTGGATGATCGACTTTGGATATGTTTCAAAGTTGAAGATGATATAAATACAAGATGAGTTAGTGGTGAAGAAATATACAAGAGTGAAGAAGAAGAGTGATAAGAGAAAAGAGGAAGTGTAGTTAGATGTGACATTAATTCTATTCAGTGAGTATGTGTGATGCGAGTGTGGCAGATTAGTGCAAAGCATAATGCTGAGTTTATGGATACAGTGAGGAGAAGGTGAACTCTATCATTCATGCATATCTGCTAGTGATTGTGGTGGAATCCTTTGTTGCATTGGGATTGTAGTCTCTGTGTAACAAGTCTTCTTTGTATTTATGTGGTAGTGAGTCATCTGAGTTGTTAGCCCTATTGGACAGTGAGTCCTTGTTCTGGATAGTGAGTCCTTTTTTTGGTAGTGAACCTTATTTTTGACAGTGAGCCTCTTGTAATTAGTTTTGATATTCTCTATAGTGTGAGTTAATCCTCACCGTGGTTTTTTCCTTATTGGGTTTTCCACGTAAATCTGGTGTTATTGTGTTTATGTGTTGGATTTGAGTTTCTACATTGGCATTTGATGATTAATCATTGAAGCAGTATTAAGAATTAGTTTTGGTGATTGAATTAATGGTTTAATTTTGTGACAACTGATTCACCCCCCCTCTCAGTTGTCCTATTCAAAAATTGGTATTAGAGCATGGTTCCTTGGTGAAGAGCTTAACTGCTTGAGGAAGGTTTGAGATGGTTGGAAAATGATTTATGATTATCCAAGGTTTGATGGAACTAATTATGGTATTTTAAAAGTATTGATGGAAGAATATTTAGAGTATTGTGCATATGATGTGGAGAAAGCTTACAAAAATCCTTACACTTCTACTAATGGTCTGAGTATGTCTGAAGAGATCAAAGTACATGAAGCGAACAATAAGGCGAAGTTCATCTTGAAGAATAGTCTAGTACATTCTGAGTTGATCAAAGTTTAGAATTTGAAGACTGCTAAGGAAGTCTGGGATGCCTTGGAAAGAGTGCATGATGGTGATGAAAGAGTTAAAGAAGTGAAACTATAGAACTTGGAGACATAGTTTGATCTTCTACATATGTTTGAAGATGAGAATGTTAAAGCTTATGTACAAAGATTGGATGAGATAGTGGTCAGAATGCAAGGACTTGGTGCTACTATAGATGAAACCAAGATTGTAAAGAAGATTCTAAAAACTCTTCTTGATGCTTACAGTGAGAAGGTGAGTGCTATTGAGCAGACTATAGATTATAAGACCTATACTAAGGATTTTCTATTAGGATTTTTGACATCTTATGAGATGAGGAAGCCGAGTTTAAGGAATAGATGCAAATCAGAGACTGCTTTTAAAGATACAAAAGTTGAAGATTAGAATGAAGAAAACTTTGATGAGATAGAAGCTAACTTTGTAAGAAGGATGAGGAAAGGCTCTGGTAAGTATGAAGGTAAGTTTCCCTTTAAATTCTTTAGTTCTGGAGAAATAGGTCATTATGCTACAAAATGTTTGGAAAGAGCTAAAAGGAATAAACAAAGATATAAGAAAGAAAAGAAAGGAAAGAAGATTAAAAAGGCTTACTATGTGAATGAGAATGCTAGTATATTTGATAAAGATTAAGAATATGAAGATCTTGATGACAATGAATGCTTGTTCTCGACGATTAAGGATGAACCTACTTCTGCTAATTTTGAAAAACAGGTAAAGGAAAGCCCTCTGGAGAAGGAGAAAAATGAAGGTACGGTTATCTCTGCCCTACATGCTAAACAAGAGAAAAACTATTGGGTAGTTGATGGTGGTTGTCCACATCACATGAATGGTGATAAGAGTAAGTTTGTTAAGCTTGAAAAATATGATGGAGGCTTGGTTATGTTTGGAGATGATATTGGTGCTAAAATATGTGGGATAGGTTCAGTGTGTTTTGATGGAAAGCATCATACTGATGATGTCTACTATGTTAATGGTTTAAGGCATAATCTATTGAGTGTTGGTTAGATGTGCAGAAAAGGATATGATCTTGTGTTTAAGGATGAGAGATGTGAGATCTGGAAAGGATCTTGAACATTGATTGCTATAGGAAATAAATCTAAAGGGAATATCTATCAACTTAAGGGTGCCGATGGACGATGCTTTATGACTCAAATTAATGACATTTGGTTATGGCATAGGAGAATGTGTCACATGGGTTTTGATAACTTGACAAGGATTAGTGTTGTTCAAGCCGTGAGAGATTTACTGAGAATTACAAAGCCCATTAATGTTATTTGCAAGAATTGTTAGTTTGGAAAGCAAGCAAGAAATAATTATAGATCAAATGAATAGTCTACTACCAGACTATTGGATTTAGTTCATACAGATATTTGTGGTCCTACAAGAGTGATAAGTCTACTTGGTGAAAGGTACTTTATGCTTTTATTGATGATTATTCTAGATATACATGGGTTACATTTCTTGGAGAGAAATCAAATGCATTAGATAGATTCAAGACATTCAAAGCTATGGTTGAAAATGAAGTGAACTTGAAGATAAAATGCTTAAGGTCTAACAAAGGTGGAGAATTCACCTCCCATGAGTTTAATATGTTTTTTGAAGTGCATGGAATAAAAATACAGTTATCTGCTTCGAGAACTCCTCAGTAGAATGGAGTTGTTGAAAGGAAAAATAGAACATTCAAGAAGCTACTAGATCAATGATTACTGAGGATGGTTTACCAGAAGTCTATTGGAAAGAAGTTATTCATACTGTCGTTTATGTATTCAATCGAGTTCAAGCAAGAGAAAATAGTACAAAGACTCCCTATGAGCTATGATATGGAATAATTCCTACTGTTAAGTATTTCAAGGTATTCAGAAGCAAGTGTTATATCAGAAGAGATGAAGAAAATTTGGGAAAGTTTGATGCAAGAAGTGATGAAGGAATTTTCCTTCGATATTCTACTAAAAGTAAGGCATACAAATGTTTCGATAAAATACCGAGAAAGATTGTAGAGAGTTCAAATGTCAAGGTTGATGAGACAATGAAGAATTCTATTGACATTGATGGATATGAATTTGATGAGCTTGATCATGTAAGAATTGAAGAGATTGTGGAAGAACAGGAAAAAGATGAGAAAGAGAAACAAGATGAATAGAATGAAAGAGAATAAGATGCTTCGGTGATGTCCCCTAAGACACCTAGATATGTACAGAAGAATCATTCAAAAATTCAAATCATTGGAGATAAGACAAAAGGTGTATTAACTAGAAGTAGAGCTGCTGCTGAAGTGAATCTGTGTTTACTTTCTGAGATTGAACCGAAGACTATAAGTGAAGCTTGTAAAGATGAACATTGGAAGGAAGCAATGAAAGAAGAACTTATGTAGATTGAGAAGAATCAAACTTGGGAATTGGCCCCAAGACCAATAGACAAAACATCATTGGATCGAAGTGAGTATTCAAAAATAAGTTGAATGAGAATGGAGAAGTGGTTAGAAACAAAGCAAGGCTTGTGTGTAAGGGTTACTCACAAGTAGAAGGTATAGATTTTCATGAAAAATTTTCTTTGGTAGCAAGAATAGAAGCTATAATAATTTTCTTGGCATTTGCTGCTCATAAAGACTTTAAGGTCTATCAGATGGATGTTAAGTCAACATTTTTGAATGGTGAGCTAGAAGAAGTCTATATGGAACAACCAAAAGTATTTCAATTGACAGATCAACTGGATATGGTGTGCAGATTGAAGAAAGCTTTATATGGATTGAAGCAAGCTCCTAGAGCTTGGTATGCGAGATTGGACATGTATTTGATTCAACAAGGTTTTAACAAAGGGACGACAGATAGTAATATGTACTTTAAGATTGAAAATGACAAAATCTTGATTGTAGTTGCATATGTTGATGACATTATCTTTGGGGGAAATAAAAATATGTGTAAGATGTTTGCGAAAGAGATGCAGAAAGAATTTGAAATTTCTATGTTTGGGGAGATGAATTTCTTTCTTGGACTACAAATTAATCAAACAGAGAAAGGAATTTTCATTTCAGAGTCCAAGTATGTGAGAGAGGTGTTGAAGAAGTTTTGGATGGATGGTTCCAAACCGGTAATTACTCCTCTAGTGACTGGTTGCAAATTGTGTAAAGATGATGATTCACCTAAGGTTGATCAGAGCATGTACATATCTATGATTGGTGGACTACTATATTTGACTACTACTAGACTGGATATTATGCATGTTGTTTGTCTTGTGGCTAGATTTCAAGAAGATCCTAAGGAAACACATCTTGCTACCATCAAAAGAATATTCAGATATTTGAATGGCACTATGAATTATGAATTATGGTATCCTAAAGATATTAATTTTACACTTAGTGCCTATACAAATGCAGATTGGGCTGGATGTGTAGATGACAAAAAAAGTACAAGTGGTGGTGCATTCTTTCTTGGATGCAAATTGGTGGCATGGTCAAGTAAAAAGAAAGATTCAGTCTCCTTGTCTACTGCTGAAGTTGAGTATATTACTGCTACATCTTGTTGTACACAAGTTCTATGGATGAAATAAACATTAAAAAAATCATAGTGGTATATGATGATCCTATTTCTATTTTCTATGATAATACAAGTGCAATTAACATTTCAAAGAATCCGGTGATGAACTCGAGGATGAAGCACATATCTATCAGGTATCATTTTTTGAGAGAGAAGGTCATGGAGAATGGAGTAAAGCTTGAGTATGTTTCAATTGTAAGGAAATATTAGGTGCATAACAAACTCTCCTAACATCAAAACCTCAGGGAAGAATGCAAATATGACTTTAAATTTTACAATTACAGTTCATTAAGATACACTTGAAAGGAATAACATAACAAAGAAATGAACATACACAATTGGACACCAAATTTATGTAGGAAAACCCTTACGGGAGAAAAACCCACCACACTAAGAAAAGCCTCTTTGTATTATAGTAAACAAAATTACATACAGAGTACAAACTTCACTTTCTAATGTCAATTAACAACAACATTCACTGATCAATCTTGTACATAATAGCTCTTAGAAACATCCAAAGAATTCACTCAGATCAAACTGTGTTCAATCGACCAACACTTCGTTATCTCACCCTGTTCATCGTCATCTGCCATTTCCAGAGAGTAATCCATTCTCTCAGAGTCTGTTCATCTCCCTCACAGGAATGGTCGCAACAATCCAACTGCTAACGATTCAGATTCTTCTTCTCTGATTGGTCCAAAACAGACCACATAGGATAGTCATTCAGTCAAAGAAGTTCAAATGGAATCGCATGTCTACGAGACACTAGGTCATGTCTCCTTGATGCCAAAATGCCCGATCACAGAACCATCGGCAAGACCACTGCTATTGGCGAGACATCATACCGAACACAAATCCAACTTGTGCATATCTATCGACAAGAGTTTCGCTATTGCTAAGAGTCTTATAGAACCTTTATGTCATACCGATGTTCATACCCATCGGCGAGAGGAAAACCATCCGCAAGAGTTCTCATCGAAAGCACCTGTCTATCGGCGAGACCAACAGTCATCGGTAGGAGATCACATCGAAGGAATACCTGACAGTTCATGTCACCCCGACCAATCTATTGGCAAGAGCAACACCATAGGAAAGAGGTTACACCGAAGTTCATTGCGTGGAGATCCATTGGCAGTTCATAAAAAAATCCGTCGGTGAGACTAGTACTCTCGGCAAGAGTTCATACCGACTGCACCAACCTATCGGCAAGAGCTTATACCAAATGCTAATCTGTCAACCAAGAGTCTCCCCGATGATCACCAGGAGCCATCCCATTGGTGAGACTAGCACTATCGAAATGAGTCACTTTGAAGGTTCATACTATCTCCCTGATGACATCCGTCGCCAATATGTAAAACCTCGACGAGACATACTCTGTCAGAATGAGTCACTCTGAAGCTTCATGTCTCTCCCTGATGCCACTCATCACCAAGAGTCTCCCTGATAACCAAGTGGAACCAATCCGTCGGCAAGAGATCTGCCATGACGAAATGAGATGGAAAACTCATAGCGATAGCCATGTCTTGCCGATGACTCCCATCGGCAAGATAGAACCAAAGTCTCAGCGACTTTAAACTTAAGAACACAACTGCTAGTCGGTAAGACTTTCTAAGGGTCTCACCAATTTTTCTCTTTCAGGAGTTTCATGTTAGTAAGCTTGAGGCACGTTTTCCAACATCGATGAAGGATCAAGTGTTTGATATTTTCATGAAGGCTTTTCCTAAAGATACTTTTGAGTATCTCTAGGAGAAGTTATGGGTTATTTCCCCTCCTTTCTTGAACTGTATGCATATGGAGATGCATCAATCTAGTGGGTCTATGGATCTATTCTTCTTCCAGACTGATGTTTTGGTGGCTACCTCTCAAAGGGAGCAGGTAGTATCAGGTGTTGTCATTGTGTGTATTCTATTTTTCATGTTAAAGGAGAAATCAATGTAAAATATTCTTTTGCCTTTGCCATTGGGGGAGAAGAAGCACGTGAAAAAAAGAAGAAAAAAAGAGAGGAAGAATGGGAGAAGAAGCATGTGAAAGGAAAGGAAGCATATAAGAGATTATCCACTAAGGGGGAGAAACATAAAAGTGTATTTAGAACTAGTATGTTGTCTTTGATGGTTTTTCACATTGTGTGTTTCCATCAATGACCAAGGGCGAGATTGTTGTAAGAATGGAAAGATTGAAGGTGTTGTCATTGATGTCAACTGGTCAACTGGTTATCAACTAGTTGTTGTTGGCTATATATGTCGAGGATATTGAGAAAATTGTAATGAAGATATGTTGTAGGTATTCAATGGTTTCTCTAGGTTTTGGTTTGGATTTTCTCTTATGTTTGTGCGGTTCAGACATGTTGTTCATGGTTGTTAGAAGATGTTATATCTATATTTTTGGTTGTTGATTTGTTGTATAGTGCAAGTTATGTTCACTAGTTGTGAACTGTGGTTTTCTGTGTTTCTGGTTGAGGTCCGAGAGAAATGTTGTTGGTATGGATTTCTCTTTGATGAAGTCTTATGACTTTCAGTTCTAGGTTTGAGTTTCCCTAATTCAATTGAAGATAGTTTCAGCAACTAGAAGATTCGTGCTTAATGGTTTTATGTGTTTTATACTAGTTTTTCCGACCTTGTGTGAAATACTAATTTCAAGGTTGATGAAGTGTGTTGGATATTTTTGGGTCCGTTGAAACGTATGTTTGGATCACCCTCATTCTAATTCCACCTTAGGATGTTTTGGCGCCAACCTAATTTGAATTTGAATTTGGAAGGCCGAATTTGGATATGTTTCAAAGTTGAAGATGATATAAATACAAGATGAGTTAGTGGTGAAGAAATATATAAGACTGAAGAAGAAGAGTGATAAGAGAAAAGAGGAAGTGTAGTTAGATGTGACATTGATTCTATTAAGTGAGTTTGTGTGATACGAGTGTGGCAGATTAGTGTGAAGCTTAATGTTGAGTTTCCAGATGCAGTGAGCAAAAGGTAAACTCTATCATTCATGCATATCTGCGAGTGATTGTGGTGGAATCCTTTGTTGCATTGGGATTGTAGTCTCTCTATAACAAGTATTCTTTGTCTTCTTTGTATCTCTGTGGCAGTTAGTCCTCCAGGTTGTTAGCCTTGTTGGATAGTGAGTCCTTGTTTTGGACAATGAGTCCTTGTTTTGGCAGTGAGCCTTATTTCTAGTAGTGAGCCTCTTATATTTGGTTTTGATATTCTCTATAGTGTGAGTTAATCCTCTCCGTGTTTTTTCCCTTATTGGATTTTCCAAGTAAATATGGTGTTATTGTGTTTATGTGTTGGATTTGAGTTTATGTATTGACATTTGATGATTAATCTTTTAAGCAGTATTAAGAATTAGTTCTGGTGATTAAATTAAAGGTTTAATTCAGTGACAACTAATTCACCCCCACCCTCTCAGTTGTCCTATTCAACATTCTATCATCTACAACCTTGTATTCTCTGAAGGCATCAACAAGTTGAGACTCTATTGAGTCCATTAATTCCATAATACCTCAAGTGGCATCAGGCCACCACATGCAGTAAGCAAATAGTATCTGAGGTTCCTCATCATAGCCCCTTACCTCTATCAACCTTCGTAATACTCTGTTATGTAGAATTGCACACTTATCTTGTAGAGTTAGTAACCTTTTCTCTAGAAGACTTGACTCCACCTCTTTCATAGTTTGTACCTTGAGATTGGAGGTGTATTCCTTGAAAAAATCAACTACAATCTTTAAGTTCTCAATTGGTGCTAAAGAATCATCAGTGGTGACGCTGGCGGCTGTCTCCTGTAAAGCTCTAATAGATTCATTTATCAATTTATTTCCTTTCTGATAAGTTTCAATAGTTTCTTGTGTAACAAAATTGAGAAAGGTAACACAAATTTTTATTTTCTCACTTGGTGCAATCTTAGTTAAATCTACATAGCTTGGATGTGATGGTAGCTTAATTAACTAAGGTGGTAGCACAGGATGAAGTATTTTTTGCCTTGACAATAGACCTTTTAGAGTGATTTTGGATGATTCTCCAGTGGGCTTTGATAACTTAGTAGCCTTGGGGTTTTCTTCTTCATCTCTTTCAGCTTGAGTTGCTCTCTTATCTTCCTCTTCCTTATCTTCTTCTTTTCCTTCTTTTCCTTCTTATTTCTCTTCTTTAGAGGATTTTCCAAAATATTTATCTTTGTTTTATTTCTCCTTTTTATCCTCATCATCCTTATCATTATTGTTCTTTTTACTATCGCTTCCTTCATTTTCATATTTATCTTTCTCACCATTGTTTCTGGTAGATTCATGATGTTCTTTTGGTTTATTACCAATATCATCTTTATGTTGATCTTCAGTCTGTTTGCTGGTAGTTTCCTCTGTATCATTTAGAGGGGTAGGTGTCTTTGAAACATCATGTATTTCACCAACACTTTCCAGAATTGGATGATCCATTACTTCTATGATATTAACATGCTCCTGTTCCTGAGCTGTATGGGATGAAAAATTGGTTCTTGTCCCATAATTCCTTGCCAAATTTCTGATTGTATCTAGAGTTTCTTGTCTTAAGCATATTGAATCTTTGTTTGAATCTAAACATTTTAGAACATTCTTTTAATAGATTAGTAGCCTCTTCCTTACATAGGGAGGAACCATAAGAATTAAAGGCATCAATTTTCATCTTATCATCAACATCTAAAGCTTCGTGCCTTCTTTGTACTAATGCTTTCCAAACATTGTTAGTCACTTTGTTCAGGATAGATTCCATACTCACATTGTTAATAACTATATACTAAGTGAAAGCATTGATAATGGTTTCCTTATCTTCATTATTGACTTCATCAAACAATTTAGTAGTCAACATAAGATTAGAGTCAATCATATTATTCACTAAGGCTGCTAGATTTAGAGATGGTCGTTCACTTATGGGAGGAGAGCTAGGAATATCCTCCTTAGGATCTAATGTGCCTTCTTCATTCTTCTTCCTATGACTCTTTATTTGTTGAGATATTGACTCTGGTTTCTACTTCTTCATTGCTAATGAAAGTACTGCTCCTTTTATTCCTTTTCAACTGTTGCTCTTCTTGCAAACCAAGATCTGTTTCTTCCTGTACAACATCACTTAGGTTTCTTTTCCTGATTTCCTTTTTCTTTACCCTTCTTTTGAGAGTAAGAAATGTTGCAGCAGGGGGTATGTTCTTTCTTTTAGAAGCATGAGTATTAGGTATGTTGGAGGCAATTACATCAATTGATGCAGGAGTATTCGCACATCTGCACTTTATTTGGCATACATTCAATCTTATGCACACACTAACTTTGCTTAAAAAATCACTCTTATATATCCACTACATGGGATTTCATCACAACTTAGTTGGCCAGGAAAATAAAACATATTTGCAATGTCGGCCCAAATTTACAAATAAAATTTCAATGCGAATCCATCAAGGTCGGCCACAACATAGTGGAGACCCAAATTAATATCTCCAACACAAAAATACTTTAATTAAATTCACCACGAAGATCCACAACACGCTACTACCAATATGTCAGCTAGGGACATGAAAAACTGAACATGCACAAGAAAAGATCTTCAACCACGATCTCTCTGAATAATGTGGTCATACCACAAAGATAGAGAATGATCTAGAGACATCTGAGAACACCAAGAAACAACAAAGAAGCATCCAAAAAAACTAATATTATCAAATTTACATAAACTTCATTCAGGAACACTAACAAAGACCACAACAACACTGTTAGACCAAAACACAGTCAAAACTTCACGTGGACCTCTGAAACTTCCGATAGATAATCTAGAAACACTCAGTAATAAACCCTTTAATCCACACCAACTAATCTTCAACGTAAACAACAAGATGCCTTCTTGACCTGCACAGTTCCACTGAGAACCTAGAACACTTCCTTTTACAATTTTCTCAATATCCTCGACATATACAACCGTTAATACACCAAATGCTAATAGTGTTGACATCAATGGAAACCACATATCAGCAACCATATCCACAACATCCAACAATCTCCCCCTTTGGAATTGATGGCAACACATGATGTAAAAAATACCATCAACCCAACACATTGACTCTTCTTCTCAACTGTGCTTCTCCCCACAAGGCTCTTCTCCTTAGAAATATTTTTCACATTACACTTCCCCCCCTTTGACATCAATGGAAAAGGTAACCATGACCTTTCCATATACATGCTTTGAGCCACATATCTGCACATCTGACTACTCCCCCTGAGTAGCAGCCACGAAAACATCAATCCGGATCAGAATATAGCAATGTAGCTCATGGATTGATGCAAGCAAATGCATCTTTAGTTCTTACCTGGAGGGGTAATGACCCCTAGCATTCCTCTGAGACACTCAGAAGTATCCTTCAACAATGGCTTAGTAAATATATCTGCGATTTGTTCTTTGGTAGGCACATGTTCCAATCTGAGTTCTTTCTCATTCACTTTTTCCCTCAAGAAATGAAACTTGATTGATATATGTTTAGTCTTGGAATGCAATACTAGATTCTTTGAAATATTTATTGCACTTGAATTGTCATAGTATATGGCAATAGGTTCTTCATATACCATCCTGATATCTTTCAACATCTATTTCATCCATATCACTTGAGTACAATTATTTGTAGCAGCAATGTATTCTGCTTCTGTAATAGATAGAAAAATGGAATTATGGTTTTTGCTTAACCAGGACACCAACTTCTTCCCTAGGAAGAAAGAACCACCACTAGTACTTTTCCTATCATCTACATCTCCAACCCAATCCGCATTAGTATATGCACTCAAAGTGAGATCATCATCCTTTGGATACCAAAGTCCAAAGTCAATTATTCCTTTAAGATATCTAAAGATTTTGTTGACAATAGTCACATGTGATTCTTTTGGATTAGCCTAAAATATAGCAACCATACATACAACATTCATAATGTATGGTCTAGTCTGCGTTTAAATAGAGCATTCCACCAATCATTGACCTGTATCTAGTTTGATTCGCCTTAGGAGAAACATCATTCTTTGTCAACTTACATCCGATTACCATGGGAGTACCAACAGGTTTTGAATCATCCATTCCAAACTTCTTCAACAGTTCTCTCACATATTTGGATTGAGATATGAAAATTCTTTTGTCTAGTTGAGTAACTTGCAATCCTAGAAATAACTTCATCTCTCCAATCATACTCATCTCAAACTCATCATTCATCTCATCAACAAACTTCATACATAGATTTCCATCTCCTCCAAAAATGATGTCATCAACAAAAACTTCTATAATTAACTCCTTATCATGATCTAATTTGAAGTACAAGTTTCTATTAGCAGTACCTTTAGTGAATCCAAGCTTCAGTAAATATTTATCTAATCTAGCGTATCAGGCTCTAGGGGCTTACTTAAGTCCATACAGAGGTTTCTTTAATTGACAAACCATATCTTCCTTGTCAGTTAGCTAAAATCCATCTGGCTGTTCAATGTATACTTCTTCTAATTCTCCATTCAAAAATGTTGACTTCACATCCATCTGATAGACTTTGTAATCCTTGTATGCAACATAAGCAAGAAATAATCTAATAGCTTCAATTCTAGCAACAAGAGCAAAGGTTTCTTCAAAATCAATACCTTCCATTTGAGAATACCCTTTACATACTAGTCTTTCTTTATTTCAGACCACTTCAGCTTGTTCCTAAACACCCATTTAGTACCAATCACATTTTTGTCTTGAGGCATGGGAACCAGTATCCATGTGTCATTCTTTTCTATCTATATCAATTCTTCCTTCATAGCTTCCAACCAGTGTTCATCTTAACAGGCTTCAATGACATTTTTAGGTTCAATCTTGGAAATTAGACAATATTCTTCTGCAATCTTTCTAGTCTGCACTCCTTTATTCTTATCTCCTATGATTTTATTTTTAGAATGATTTAGCCTTACATACCTTGGAGTTTTGAGACATTCTTGACCTTCTGATTCTTCTGATTTCTCTTCTACACTTGCACTTGTCTGTGCTTCCTGACTAACTTGATTTACCAGAACAAATTGAGGTTGCTTAACCGGAACATATGGAATAATCTGAAGTAGATTATGTGTTTGAGAATTATTCCCTTTGCAAGTATTGTTTTCATCAGAATCATAACCACAATATCTGGATGATTTTATAGAGTCCTCATCAACCTTGACATTTTCACTTTCAACCATCTTTCTTAGTCTTTTATTATAGCACCGGTATGCCTGGCTTTTAGTGTAGTAACCTAGGAAAATTCCTTCATCACTTCTTGCATCAAACTTACCTATATCATCATCTCTCTTGATATAACACCTACTTCCAAAGATCTTGAAATATTTAACAGTAGGCTTGTAACCAAACCATAACTCAAAAGGGGTCTTACCAGAGTTACCATTAACATTTACCCGGTTCAAAGTATACATAGCAGTGCTTTCTGCTTCACTCCAGTACATCTAAGATACATTTCCTTCCATCATCATTGTTCTGGTAGCATCCAAAATTGTTCTATTCTTTCTCTTTGCAACTCCATTCTATTGAGGGTTTTGAGGAGTAGATAATTGTCTCTTAATTCCATTCTCTTCACAAAAAGAGTTGAACTCCCTGGAGGTGAACTCACCACCTCTGTTAGATCTCAGGCACTTGATTTTTAAGACCTTTCTCATTCTTTTCCATAGCCTTAAAACTTTTGAACTTTTCAAATGCTTCACATTTTTCTCTTAAGAAGGAAACCCATATCATTCTAGATTAATCATCAACAATCAACATAAAGTACCTTTCTCCATGAATACTTCTGACTCAGGAGGGACCAAAAAGGTCAGTATGTAGTAGCTCCAACAAATTATTTCAATGAAATTGTTTGCTCCGGAAAGAGACTCTAGTTTTTTAACCCATCTGACATTCCTTGCAGATTGTGTTAGCAGGCTTTACTAACTTAGGTAGATCTCTTATTGCTTGAGTAGAACTTATCTTGATAATGTTGTCAAAATTTACATGACACAATCTCCTATGCCATAACCAACTTTCATCTACTTGAGCAATTAAACAACTCCCACTAGCAGTAGTCGGGTGAAAGATATTACCTTTTGTTTGTTTACCAGTAGCAATCATATTCCCAGAACTTCCCTGTATCTTGCATCTTCCATTTTTGAATTGAAGATCATAGCCCTTGTGCACCATCTGTCCTACACTCAACAAGTTGTGCTTCAAGCCTTCAACATATAGAACATCATCAGTGTTATCCTTACCACCAAGGCAAATAGATCCTCTGCCACAAATCACACCAGCATTGTTATCTCCAAATCTTACAACCCTACCGTCATACTTCTCTAGACTCACAAATTTGCCTTTATCACCAGTCATATGATGTGAGCATCCACTATCAATGATCCACTCATCTTTTTCTTCAACTCAGGCTGCAAGAGCCTTTTCATCTTTAGCAGATTCAATAGTCACAGGATTATCTTCAATGGTAGAAATGAAAACCCATTTATCTCCATTTCCATTATCTTTATCAGACTCATCATCAGTCACTGCTTCTTCAACAAAGTAACAGCTCTTTTGGAATCTAGACTTCTTAGGCTTAGATCTAGGAACTCTTTCAGGACACCTTGATGCAAAATGACCTATTTTATTACAAGAGAAACATTTAATAGCTAATACATCTTCATACTTACCTTTTCCTCTGCCTTCTTGTTTTGCAATCAGTGCTTCCAATTCTTCTACCTCTCTTTCTTTATCTTCAAGTTGTTTTATTTCTTCATCATAATTAGATACTTTTATGGAACACTCTCCCAGACCATATCTTTTCCTGCTACTTCTGGATACTGTAGCCTTGAATGCTGATTCAGTCTTTGGTGCAGATTCACCAAATTCACTTTTTTCAAAAGCAACAAGCTTTCCAACTAGTGTGTCTCTTGATATCTTTATTACTAATCTAATTTATTCTATAACATGAGCTTTCACTTTGTAGGATGGAGGCAAGGATCTAAGTATCTTACCCACAATTTCATCTTCATCCACAAAACCACGACACATCTAATACCCATCACTATCTCATCTACTCTTTAAATAAAAGAAGTGATATTTTCATCTTCACCCATCTTTAAATTCTCATACTTGCCTTTGAAGCTTTGCAGCTTAGCCATCTTCACCTGAGCATCTCCTTCATACAAAGTTTCTAGCTTCATCCAAATCTCATGAGTTGTCTGCAACCCTATCACATTAGCCATCTATGAATCTGTCAGAGCACTCACCAAAGCTTCAATAGCCCTAATATTATTTTCAACATCTTTGATTTCATCAGCAGTGGAGGGACCATTCTAAGGAATAACATATGGATCTTTTGTAATCTTCCAGAAAGCTTCACCAATACATCTTAGATGACATTGCATCCTAACTTTCCACAGTGAGTAGCTAGTGCCATCATATCTCGGACTATCCTTCTTGAATGTTGCCATCTCAGATCACCTCAAGCTTTTAGACTTCTTCAGAGGAACCTGCTCTGATACCAATTGTTGGCAGAACAAGGATACACAACTGAGAGGGGGGTGAATCAGTTGTGATAGAAACTTAAACTTTTCTTACTTAACTTAAGCTCAGATATGATGAATAAGCAATTAACCACAAAAAATTAACACATCAGAGAGACAAATAACACCAAGATTTTTATGTGGAAACCCTGTTAGGGGAAAAACCACAGTGGATGTCAGTCCACAAGATTATACCCTGTTAAAAGTATAATGAGAAATAATAAGGGGAATGCACATGCATTCAGGCACACTGCCTAGAGCTCATTGCTCAAATACAAAAGAGGACTCATTTTCCAACAATACAGGAATATGGATTAAATCCATAGAGTATGAATTGAAAGAATAGCTTCTACACAATCCTGATTACAGTTCCAATTAAGCACAAAAAACCTTCTTCACTCTTCTCTCAATCTTCTTCACACTCCATTCTACTATCGAATGATTAGAACACTATTCACACATCTGCACTTTCTCTGGCATACATTCACTCTTATGCACACACTAAATTTTCTTAAAAAATCACTCTTATATATCCACTACATGGGATTTCATTACAACTTAGTCGGCCAAGAAAATAAAACATATTTGCAATGTCGACCCAAATTTACAAATAAATTTTCAATGCGAATCCACCAAGGTTGGCCACAACATAGTGGAGACCCAAATTAATATCTCCAACACAAAAATACTTTAATTAAATTCACCACAAAGATCCACAACACGCTACTACCAATATGTCGGCCAAGGACATGAAAAACCGAACATGCGTAAGAAAATATCTTCAACCACAAGCTCTCCGAATAATGTGGTCGTACCACAAAGATAGAGAATGATCTAGAGACATCTGAGAACACCAATAAACAATAGAGAAGCATCCACAACAACTGATATTATCAGATTTACAAAAACTTCATTCAGGAACACTGACATAGATTGTATACACCTAAAAATGGTCTGGAGAATATAATTAATTAAATATAAATTATTTGATTAATTAACCTTTATTTCATCTACTATTAAATAAATAGAAATATTTATTTATAGCTCATCTTAAAATTCTTCAATCTTTATTCTATCATTATTGTCTTAATTAAATAAACAAATTTCACTTGGTTTTATTTAATTATCATAAATAAATCCATCTACTTAATAAATAAATAGAAATATTTATTTATATTAAGTTCACTTTTAATTCTTCTATTATTTTCCTCTTAATTAAATAAAGATATCCTAAAAGTCTTATTTAATTATCATATCCCTTTTTATTAAATAAGCAAATATCAAATATTTGTTTTATTTAAATATCTTCTTACTTTGCTAAATTTGAATAAAACATAAAATATTCAAATTAAGGCATAAAACAATATTCCTCTATTCACTCACCAATAAAATTAGATTTTTAAATCTAATTAATTTAACTGGCATTCACGGAAAAGCTTCAGAGACAAACTTGCAGGCAATCATCCTCAATTTCCTTCCTCTGATTCTTCCTATCATCTTGTCTGATGTTTTCATGGGGAGAAACCATTCCCATGATCAACTCAAGCTTCTCAATCTCTCACCACTCAATTCTCTAGATTGAATCCAAGCCTTTGTTGTGCTGCCCCTGTGCAAATGTGTTGCCGTGAAATCTATATATACAACCTTCTTCAACAGGAAATGCATCCGAGAATTCTCATCTTTTATGCAAACTTACTCTGCAGGAATAGCAATCAAGCATCTTAAGCATAGCATCAACATTTTTATCAATAGTAATAGCATCATAGCATCTGTAGAATTTGTATCATGGCTCCATCATAGTTTTACTCTAGCTTCCATTCATTAGGTTTCATGTCAGCATAGATTACAGAAGCATCAATATCATCTAGAAATCATTATCAATCATTAGATCATTGCATTTAGCATCATTCCATTCTCTAGATAGGCATTTTAAAAAGTCACATTGCTTACCAAATTTGAGAGCCCTCTATGATTTGATAAATATTTGGAGATAGGAAACAATGAGACGCTTTCAAGTTTTTTGTGCTCTTAATTAGTTAATTGTTGTTAAATCTTGATATAATGTTTCATTAAGAAGTGTTTTAGTTGTTTTACTTATTTACTTATTCCACACTTACAATTTGGTTCCCACCATGGGGCTTAACCCCATGTTTTTAACAATTTTTTTTTAAAAGTGTTTGTATAGGATATAGGCATGTTTTCTTTAGCACGATCGGAAGATTCTGCAGTGCATCTAACCCAAACTATAACACTTTTGACTATTTTAGCGCTTCCAACGAAAACTATAGCGCTTCTGAAGACTGTTTTAGTGCTTTGATCAAACAACTTTCAACACAGACTGATAGTTATTCAAAATCTATTTTAGCGCTTCTGACAACTTCTGTAGTGCTTCTGACAACTTTTGGAGTGCTTCTAATGATTTTTACAGTGCATTTGAGCATTTATATAGCACTTCTAACCTATGTTATAATGCTTCTGTAACTATTATCTAGATCTGACGTGATCGCGACCAGTAAACTTCATTTTTTTTTCAATTGGATTTAAAATGAATCAATCCTAGGATAGTCACTTAAGTTAAAATATATCAATCTAGGGTAGTCACCAAATATTTCAATTTGGGATTAAAAATGAACACCATCTCTTTTTGTGAAGCAATATCTTCACATAGATAGCAAATTGTTGTTTGGGCTCTAAAATTGAACAATTGATTACTGTGGTTGTGTGGTGATAGGCATATGCTCTCCCCTTAATTGGGTGATCAAAATACTAGACTCATCCTTTATTTTATGCATTTCATGCTTTATTAAATCCTTTAGAAGGCCTATCGTAGTGGGAAAAAATACTCACCCTACGGGAACGACCTGAGTGGGAACAACCAAAGCCAAGTTTTCCAACCCACTATAAAATAAAATTAAATCTGGATAAATCCTCATTTACCGGAAGTGTGCAAGATAACCATCCCCAAAATCTTTGTTCTAAAGATTGGGAGGTCTCTTGAGGGAGTTTATTATTTCTGCTCTGAACGAAAACCCTATCTATGAACCATAGTGTAGTATCCAACTTGTCAGTTTCTGAACATTGTAATACTTAGCAGTGTCGGGGAAGGGAAGAATCTACCCCAAGACACTCACCATATAATTTCCAAGGACTATTTGCTTAGGGGATCAAAAAATCTAACCTTGAGTATGTCCCTGGAAAAGACAAAAACACAGGCGCCCTCTAGAGGGTGACACGACTGTGTGAGTTGACACAATTTTAAGATGTGGGTTGATTGAGTATAACGATGACCTACTTGTCCTTAAGAGTGAGTCTGTCTAAAGTGTCTTTTTGTCAATAAACCTATGGAAATCAAGAAGGATCTATTTGATCCTTGAACATGCACTCACTATTCAAATCTTAGGAATTAAAAAACACTTGTTCTACAATTGTTTGATGTGTCTTTGAATCATTAAATCAGATAAAGATCAATCAAAAAGAACACAAAAAGTTGACAAGTCAGTCCATGAAAACTTATGATTAGTGATTGGAAATCCACAAACTTTGTTAAGAAATCCCTTGCAAAAAGAGTCAGAAAACCAAAAAAACAACTTAGTCACAAGAAACTGTTGGAAAGAAGAATTTTATTGTATCAAAATTAGAAAATCTTACTTCACCATAGGACCTTCATCCATAGATTTCATTATTTTTCTAGGGGATACACAAATGATTATGCCATAGAGCCCTTATATTCACAAGCCTACTTTCAAAGAAGAGCTCTTTCACAGAAACATAATCATAGTCAACCTATTCATCCATCTTCCATTCCACAACCAGCGATAGAGTATTCTAATAGTCTAGATCAATTCATACAATAGAGGAAACATTTGAAACTTTAGGCTTGTTATCAGAATCAGGAAATTTACCAACAAAAATACTTTGTTAAAATACCTTAGATTTTGTCCAAAAATCAATCCATTCATTGGGAAAAACTAGACAAACACTGAAAAATCCTGAAACAACGCATCCGTAGTTTACTTTAGCGCGTCTACCCACTGTTTTAGCGCATCTACCCACTGTTTTAGTGCATCTACAGTCTATCATAAACATCCATCAGTGTCAAAAAAATACCACAAACTATAGCGCATCTACGGTCTGTCTTAACGCATACACCCTGTTGGTTAGCACATACAATGTCTGTTTTAGCGCTTACACTGTCTGTTTCAACGCATCTGACAAAAATCACAGCGCATCCATAGTCTTTCAAAACAAAATTTTACCAGTGACAGAAATACCAAAAAATTTAGTGCTTCTATATTTGCGCATCCACAAAACCAGAAAATAGAGAGCTTTTAGAAACATCTCTCAGATTATAGACATCGAAAACTCAAGTTTTTACCAGTCAAAAATATTTTCCACAATCCCAATAGAGTCTTAAACCTGAATCAAATAGGATCATACAAATCAAAACTTTTCAAATTGAACCTAGATCTTGCAAACTCTAAAAGTGTCCACAAATCAAACACAAAATCTTGATTATTAGGTTAAGTTTCTTCATCAGGATATTATCATCCTACCATCACGAAACAAAACATAATAATCGGATTTTTAACTTAGTCTCATCAATAGGATATGTCATCCTATTTGACTTTGTTAAAATCCATTTGACACTTATCCAAACTCGGAAGATCAAAGTTTAGGGAGAAAAAAAAACATTTGTATTCCAATTTTAACAAGGTTACAAAGACAAAAACTCAGAGAGAAGGAAATTGAAACACCAAACATAATGGCTGAAGAAAACCCCTTTTATAGATTCCAACAACATGATACCAACCAAATAACTCAAGAAGATATACAACATGCCCAATAGGATCCAAATTTTCATAAATTCATGGAAAAGGTCCTAGAACAAGACATGGAAAAATATCTCTTGATGTTAGTGGAATTGGGCGCAAAACTTCTAAAAGATTTTGACATGAATTGATTGAAGGAAACACATAGAAACAATGAAATAGAACCACTCAACACGCAAGAAACAGATCAAGTGGTTTCTCTAACAAACCAAATGCAAACTTTACAACAATTGATTTAAGATATGAAAAAGGGAACCACAAAGAGGTATTCATTACAAGACATTTTTCCTTATCCCTTTCATCTGAGTGTTGACATGATACCCTTCACTAGGCATTGTGAATTTCCCAAATATGAAAAATACAACGACAAGACAGATCCAGTTGACCATGTAAGGGAATTCAGAACAATGAGTCTAGAGTTTGCACAGGAAGACACTTACCTAATGAGGTTGTTTCCTAGAAGTTTAGGAGCACAATGCATGGAATGGTTCTCCAAATTACAACTGGGGATTCAATCCTTTGAAGAACTGGTCAACAGATTTATCACATAGTTCTCCTTCAACATTCAACATAACATAACCATAAAATATTTGTACAACATGAAACAAAAGAAGGGAGAGACATTCCTACCATTCTTACAACATTGGCAAAAGTTGTTCGCTAGATATCCTCTATCTATTCCTGAAGAGGAAAAGATTGAATTATTTATTGACAACTTAATTGATGAAATGAGTTATAGACTGGATCTACAATTTCCCCCGACCTTTGAAAAGGTGATTGAGAATGAGCTTAAAATTGAAGAAGCCTTAGTCAAAAGAGGAGTGATTAAACATTATAATGACACATCAAACAACACCAATTCCTCAAATCACTATGGAAACAATGACAAGCCTAAATTTTGGCAGAAAAACATGAATACTGGAAACAATGATACTACAACTGACACAAAATACAAAACCAGTATTCAATTTAACAACAAAAAATGTGAAAAAAAATCAAAATGAAAACCAGAACAACAATCAAGGTACCACTCAAAGCAATAACCCAAATAATGGAGAATCTCAACCGCCACCATATCACAGACAATCTAATCAATGGAGATTTACACCTTTAGGACAAACTTTGGAATCAACAATGAGAGAGCTTATTGCAAATAGACTTATTACTCTACCAGAAGCAAGAAATTGGGAGTCGAAAGTGAAGCCATCTTGGTGGAACGGTGCTGACTATTGCAACTTTCACAAAAGTAAAGGACATAAAACAAATGACTGTATACAATTAAAGCATCTGATACAAGATTTAATTGAAGCAAAGAAGGTTTTTGTCAAAGGACCTCAAACAAACAACGATCACATTGCATTTAAAAATCCTTTACCCAACTACGAAAAAGGAGAATCTTCTTCAAATGGTAAAGGAAAAAGTGTAAACTATATCTATGACACCACCATTCTTTGCATTTTTGAGGTTGAGAAAGACAATTTCATTGATAATCAAACAAATAACAACATCAATGACACTGTATCCCTGAACATGATTCCAAACACAAACACATCCGACAACCAAATCAACGTCATCAAAATCATAGAAACACAAGACTACCAACCGATCAATACAATGACAAGGGCGTAGTCCAAAGTGATACTGAAAGGAGTTCCACCTAAAATCACTACTACCCCATCACATCAAAACAACATTGTGGATTAATTACAAAAGATACCCGCACAGATATCCATACTGGAACTTCTTAAAATTTCACCATCACATAAAGAGGTTCTAGAACAGGATTTGGTAGCCACTATGGTACCCAAAAATTTGGATGTCTGTCAATTTCAAGCTATGGTGGGACATTTGACCACACCTCATTGTCTGCCATTCTCTGAACAAGATGACGTGTCACTAAATCACCCACACAACACAACCTTGCATATAGAGGTTCTAATCAATAAACACCATTTCAAGTGTGTCTTAATAGATGGTGGAGTTGGATTAAATATTTGTACTTAAAACTAATTTGTGCACTAGGCTATTCTGACAATGCAATTGATGCCAGAAGAAAGATAACAATAAAAGCATATGATGAAGAGGAAAGGTCTTCCATGGGGCTGATTATACTACCAATTCAAGTGGGACCGATTGTCAAAAATATTGTTTGCCAAGTGTTAGATAAGGAGCTAACATATAACATACTCTTGGGATGTCCATGGATCCATGAGATGCAAGCGGTACCTTTAACATATCATCAATGTTTGAAATTTACTGTCAATGGACAAGAGGTCACAATTTCAGCAGACAACAATAATCCTCAAACTTGTAACATGATTAAGGAAAATCAAGACACTCTGATACCCTACAATAGAGAAGCTAGCATAGCTGCTTCATCCAATGGTGAAAAAACAACTCAATTTTATATCCAAATGGGTTGAAAAGAAGGACCAGGAAAAGGAAACAACTGTTGTTGACTCAATTATATCAAATAATGAAAGACCCTTGAACACTCTCACAACAATTTTCAGACAAGATCCAATTAAAGGACAAAGGCTTGGGAGAGTATTCCCTTTAGCAATATTTGTGTCTTTCACAATTGATACCAACCCCAAAATCATATGGACAACCTACAACAAACACACGCCAATCATCACAACCCATCACGGTTCTAGATGAAAGGTTTGTAAAAGCAGGAACTCTAGAAGATGAATAAGAAGACAAGGCAAATATCAGCATCTGAACAGATTAGTATGGAAAAGGAAAGGATATATTAGAAAAAATGGGCTATGAGGGCCAAGGAACAATTGGAAAGAGAAAATATGGTATTATAGAACCTATTTAGCCTCTAACACTTCAGCCTAAAGACAAAATAGGATTAGGTTATACAGGGCAATCAAGAGAAGAAGTAACCCAGAAAGTGGTAGAAAGGATTCTACAAATGAGGGATGGGTTTGAAACAAATTAAAATGAATATGAATGGGATCATTTATTTGCAACATCATACACTAACAAAAAAATTGACGTCATCCAAGCGTATACACCCACACGAGAGGAGGGACAGAGTTCAGGAACTAGACCACTTGTTTTGGGATCAACAAATATCGATGACTCATGTGAGGATGAATAGACATCGAGGGGATAAATGAATCAGAGGAGGGAAATATCATAGACCTCGACCTTCCCACTAACTTTGACCACTTGGCTATTGGAACACTTACGACCGTCGACCTTACTCAAATTGATGATTTATTACCTTTGATCCATCCTGAACTAATTGATTGGGAACCCACCGAACCTATTAATATACCAGTCTTTTCAAATGATGAGGCCATCATAAAATTTCTTTGCAGTGATGAACCTGATACAAGTTCTATCCATAACACTCAAAACAATACTTCAAATCAGGAGGGTGCCAAATCTTCCAGTTGTAAAAATGACAACAGGGAAGAAAGATCTAATGGTGAAAACCTTTTTGAGGCAGCATTAGATTTTGAAAATAAATAAATAAAGAACCTATCTAACAATGAAAACCTTTCTGAGGCACTAAAAGATGGAAGATTTGACAACCTTCCAGAGCATTACGATGACAGATCATTAGTACTGGTGGAACCGACACAATCCATAAATATTGGAACAACTGAAAAGACAAAGATTCTACATCTGGCAGTGTTTATGATGGAACAGGAGAAGCCTGCATTCACAAAATTCTTTGAAGAGTGACATATCAACTTTTCTTGGTCTTATTCTGACATGCCAGGATTAGATCCAAATCTCCTGATGCATCATCTGTCTTTACCATCCAGAATCAAACCAATAAAGAAAAAATTGAGAAAAATGCATCCCCACATCGCCTTGATGGTAAAAGCCGAGCTAAAGAAATTGTTGGATGCAAGTTTCATCAGGTCCATAGATTATGCTGAGTGGATCTCCAATATTGTGCATATATCTAAACTGGATAATAACATCAAGATATGCATAGATTTCAGAGATCTAAATAAAGCCTGCCCAAAAGATGATTTTCCTCTACCAAGCATTGATATCATTGTGGATCTAACGGCAGGCCATGCCATGTTGTCGTTAATGGATGGTTTCTTGGGGTACAACCAAATAAAGATAGCACCTAAAGATCAAGAAAAGACAACATTCACTTTTCCATGGGGTACATTTTGTTGGAATGTCATGCCCTTCGGGCTGAAAAATGCAGGTGCAACATATCAGCGGGAAATGACCACTATTTTTCATGATATGATGCATACTTTCATGGAAGATTATGTGGATGACATCTTAGAAAAATCATACACTCGAGAAGGACATTTGAAAATCCTCGACAAAATGTTTACTAGACTGGAAAAGTTCAATGTCAGATTGAACTCTAAGAAATGTGTGTTTGGGGTAACATATACAAAGCTCCTTGGATACATAGTGTCAGAGAAAGGAATCGAAATAGATCCGGCTAAGGTCAAAGAAATAATGGAGATGCTGCCGCCTAAAAATATCAATCAATTATGATCTCTACAAGGTAGGATACAATCCATCAAAAGATTTATCTCCCAATTGGTAGACAAAATCCATCCATTCAATCATCTACTTCATAAGAATGTCTCATTCAAGTGGGATCATGAATGCGAAATAACTTTTAACCAGATAAAGCAATATTTGATGTCGCCTCCAATACTCAATCCACTTGCAGCAGAAAGACCATTGTTACTCTATTTCGCAACAACAAACATTTCTTTAGGAGCTCTCTTAGCACAAGAAGATTATGAGGGAAAGGAACAAGCTATTTACTACATCAACAGGACTCTCAACGGTTATGAAATAAATTACTCATTCATAGAAAAAGATTTTTTGGCAGTGGTATTTGCAACCCAACAATTGCGGCACTACATGTTGACTCATACAGTTAGACTCATCGCAAAAATAGACCCATTCAAATATCTACTTAGCAAAGCGGCTCTAACAGGGAGACTAGAAAAATGGGTCATGATCTTAAGCGAGTTCAACATCCAATATGTAGACCGGAAAGCCATCAAAGGATAGGTGATAGCTGATCAATTAGCTGAAGCTCCGTTACAAGATAATCATCCAATGAACATTGAATTTCTGGATGTGGACATTCTCAATATTACCACACAACAATGGAGACTTTATTTTGATGGATCATACACACAAAGAGGATCTGGTGTGGGAATTCTATTTGTTACACCTCAGGGACACATCATCCCAAGGTCATATAGACTAATGTTTCCATGTACCAATAATGTGGCTGAGTATGAGGCATTGATTATCGACATCAAAGTGGCTATTGAATGGAACATCACAAAAATACAAGTGTATGGGGACTCACAGCTTGTCATCTATCAAGCAAATGACGAGTATCAGACAAAGGATGAAAAACTCATGCCATATAAGAAAATGCTAGATGATCTTAAAAATTACTTTGTGGAGATCAAGTTCGAACATATACCAAGGGCAGAGAACAAAGTTGCGGATGCTATGGTGACAATTGCTTCCCTCTTGCAATTACCAGAAAAACAAAGTCGTTAAGAGTTTATGGTAGAACAAGTATCTAACCCTGCATACGATAATCCTAAATCACAGACCATATGTCAAATAGCTGACATTCAAAACTCACTATATGGAGAGATCTATACTTATCTCAAGGATAATATCCTTCCTCCTAATCTTTCTAGAAACAAAAAGTGTAACTTCATCCGCCAATCCACTCGACATACTTTGATTGCCGATATCCTTTACTGTTGAGGTCTATATGGTACTCTTCTTCGATGTATAGAACACAATGAGTCTGAATTAGCCTTATGTGAGGTTCATGAAGGTATTTGTGGAACTCATTCAAGTGGACCAACCCTAGCAAAGAAACTCCTCTGTTTGGGGTATTACTGGCCGAACATGGAAAATGAGTCTTATCAATTTGTTAAGAAATGTCAAAAATGTCAAATCCATGGAAATCTAATCCATGCGCCAGCACAAGAATTACTCCCATTTACATCAACATGGCCTTTTTTTCAGTGGGGATTGGACCTGGTAGGAAAGAAAAACCCATCTTCATCCAATGGACACAAGTTCATAATCACAATAAAATACTTTACAAAATGGATAGAAGCGGTTCCTTTAACAACAATCACTGGAAAACAGATCTTGTCTTTCATATTGAACTACATAATCTGTCGATATGACATACCTCAGTCCATTGTTATAGACAATGGAAGACCATTTAAGAACCAAGACGTCCAGGAATTGTGTGAAAAATTTCATATCCAACATCGTTTCTCAACACCGTACTATCCTCAGGGAAATGGCCAAGCAGAGGCCTCAAACAAGACAATTTTGAAAATACTAAAGAAAATGGTTAACGATGTTAGACATGATTGGCATGTTCAACTAAATTTTTCATTATGGGCCTACAAAACCAGCATCAGAACGCCAACAGGAGCTACACCATATGCCTTGGTACATGGATCAAAAGCTATACTAACTATTGAGGTTGAGATACCATCACTTCATGTCTCACTAAAGGGTATCATTATAGATGAGGATTATAGAATCTCTAGACTACAAGAACTGGAATTACTGGATGAACATCATCAACAAGTTGTCAACCATTTGATGACATATCAACAAAGGATGTCAAGGAGCTACAATCACAGGGTAAAACCTCAAATCTTTCAGGTTGGTGAATTGGTCCTAAAGGAAAACCCTAGAAATCAGTAGGACAAAGAAAATAAAGGGAAGTTTGAGCCTAATTGGCTAGGTCCTTTTGTCATCATATCAGTATATGGATATGGAGCCTATCGACTATCTACACCTGAAGGGGATCTGTTCGATGAACCTATCAACAATATCCATCTTAGAAAGTTCTACACCTGAATCACCTAGTGCACAGATTAGTTTCTGAAAAAGGTTACCTTGATGAAAACCTGGTAAACAGCGTCTTGGTAACAAAAAAATACAAAAAAAACAAAAAAGCAGAAAATACAAAAAAAACAAAAAAATTAAAAAAATTAAAAATAACAAAATAAAAAAGACTGAAAAAGTGCAATAAAAACAAATAGTGAAAACTTGGAAATAGGCACTATTTGTGATTTGAACTAGCTTTTCCATCTATTGGACACATGTCATGGTCATTACTTCCATCATCATTTTACATCCATTATCATATCATTACGAGTGGTCATGTCTCACCCTAGCTTGGGGAAAACATCTGGACCTCACTGGGGGCAATAAATCTTGAGCTTAACCAAATGGATAAACAACAGGAAGACAAACAAAGAAAAAACAATGATCAAAACACAACCCAACACGAACATCACCATTAGGAACACATCGAACATCCATTATCACAACAAAAAATCCAAAAAGAAAAACAAGTCTAAAGGTCAGTTTCAAAAATCCAAAAAAATGAGTCTATGTTAGTCGAACTACGTGGTCTCTACATGTATAACGTAGGCAAGGCTAATATTTGATCAGCCCCTGAGACCCCTAAGATAGGTCTTTAGGTTAGGTCTTTGGTCAAAACTCTCGAAAACACAAAAACATCATAAAATCAGGATGGATGATCTAATATGAATAATAGTTGAAATACTTTAAGCAAATGTTGGATATGTTGTACTTTGATCATTATTATCATTTCTTTGGAGAAACTCATGATGTATTGAACTAGAGAAGCTAGGAAGAAGAATGGTATTTTTCTTTATCTGCTATTTGTGAGTTAATCATAATCATTGTGTGAATTGTCACGAGACGTGCTCTACAAAGTATCACTAATAACATTCCAATTCACATAGGAAAGTGATTAATTCTTGTCTATTTATGCAAGAAATGCTTAGGTCATCTCAGTTTAATTATACCTCGATGCTTGTGTTCGCTTGCAATATCAAAAATCATGAAAGTAATACTCAGGTCATCATTGGTTTACATTATACCATTGATGCTTGTACTCACTTTCAACATTTTTTTAAGCTCTATGATGATACAAAGCACAAAAGTACTATTAAAATTCCAATATTTGCATGTAGATTTGCATGGTAACATTAGATTGCATTCATATAGTTTTTGCATATGCAGAGTGTTTTTTACAAAAGCTCGTGAAGGATTCAAATTCATGATTATCTTTTCTCATAATATATTGAGTATACTTGACATTAACAAAAACATCATCATGATCATGTAATTGCATCATCATTTTCATGCACACATTAGAAATAATTTAATTATTATTTCATCATTCATAGATTTGAATAAAATAATTTTGCATTGATCATATCATATTTTTCATATCACATAAATTTGCATAAGAAAATCTCAAAAATAAATCTATATCATTGCATTTTCATTCATCCATCAATTATATCATATATCATAATCCATTTAACAAATCATTTATCATTCATCATTTTCATCCATTTATTATATCATAAATCATAGTCCATTTTGAATATCATTTATTATACCTCATTTTCATCCTTTTATTACATCATATAACACATTCATTCAAAATTATAATCCACTTATTACATCATATTCATTCATTTATTACATCATATGTTTACATAAGAATAAAAATACACAAATCCCATCATAAATCATTTAAACCATTTCATCCACATCCATGCATATAGTTACATCATCATATATAATTACACATCATCATGCATATAATCATACATACATCCATACATCATCATTATGCACATCATTAATCATACATCATCATGCATATCATCATGTTAATAAATTGCATCCATAACATCATAATATAAGGATCATCACATGGCATATAGAACATAAAAATAAATTCATTCAACATAGAATCATATAACACACATGATAGATCGATAAAGTTTGCTGCATATCATATAGATCAAAATCATTAATGTCAAGTATACAATGATGCCTAAAATGAAGAGAGATATAACATCAAAAAATGGTTGTAATTGGATTGTACATCATCATCTCAAAATACAACAAAGGAATCACATGTAAACTAAGTGTTGTTGGCTCCAGATGGTGCAGGCATCACATGAGTGGTCCCTCTACCACCACTAGATGTACTAGGATCTCTCTGGAGAGGTTGTGTCACACCCGCACTGAAAATATTTGAATGAGTCCTGCCAGATCGGGACTACCTGTAGCTCACTCTCTGCTCAGAAGGGACGACATCATAATATTTCCCTCTGTAGTACTCCACCTCCCCACCAATATGGGAAACCTCTCGCATATAATCTGCTAAAGAGGTACCATCTGCCAATCTCTGTAATCTCTTAGTTGTAGCCTGAGCACCCTCTGCTGTAAATTTGGCGGCATCCCTCTCAGTTTTCAAGGATGCAATATGAGCCTGAGATTCCCCTATAGTCTGCCTAGCGGCATCCCTCTCAGCTATCAATGTTGTAATCTATGACTGCATTGCAGCCAACTAAGTCTGCATTGATGCTAAAGCCTCTATGTGTGACTGGGCTTGTGCTTGCATCTGAGCCTGAGTTTGTGCTAATAAACCTTGAGCCTGAACAAGCTGCTCCTATATGATCTCTAACTACACTTGAAGGCTCGTAATCTGCAACTAATCTATAACATCTTCCACTGTATGCTCAGGAAAATCTAAAGCAGGACTTGACCCACCTGCATCATCTCCATTGACGAAACCATAATCATCTCCACTACTCTCATCAACAGTACCTTCCTCCTCACTGACATCCTTCTCATCTCCAATACCCTCCTCCACATCAACATCCTCCACCTCAACCTCACCAACCTCCTCTCTCCTGTGCCTACGACCATGTGCCACAACAACATCCTCCTCTGCAGGTAGTGGAGCAGACTCATTAGGAATGGTAATGTGTGGGAAAGGATGCAAACCTAGATACTCAGCATAATTTGTTGTCACAGGTGGCTCAACAATGTCTGGATGGATATCCCACTCTAACAGTTGCAAAGACTAATACTCCTGAACATCATATGATAGAACAAACCCCCACTATGTAGAATTTGATTGACGACGGGCATAATGAGCAACACCTTGGGGCATACCCTGAACCAAACCATACTATATGTACACTTGTCTGATCAAAAATATCTCTAACACCTAATGATTTTTACCAATCAGTAGCAACGACTGATAGAGAAAAGGCACCTGAATATCATCCTCATCCCAATGCTCACAATCAAGGTAGGGACACCATGTCACATACTCTATATCATCAATCACTCTCCTCTAGTGCTCTAACTTACCCAGTTTGAACTGAGTAAGGTGGCTTGCATATCTATACACATATGGTCTCATAGCTAGTCTCTGTCTCACTGGCACTGGACGCATGACAACTATGTGCTCTCATGCCCATACCTGTAGTAATGTAGCTCCAAATGACAGACTCTGACCTCGAAGGTAAACTGCCGAATGAAAATCATGATAAAGGTGGGCAAGTATACACATGCCCCAAGCATATCTCATACCATGCAAGATCATGCTCTCCAACACACGACCCCAACCAACATAAAGTCCCTTTGACCTACGATCAGGACAAAGGAAACCTCCAATGAAACTGGCCAAAACTGAGGGAAGGGTGGCATAAGCATCCACCATCTCATGCCAAGGAATCCAACACATAGAAATCTGATCGTCCTGAAACACTCTGCAGAGAGCATCAGTCCCACCCTGCTCTATAGAATCATAGACAACCAACTCTCCAACAATGGGAATCTGCAAAATCTGCTAGACATCCTCAGGGGTGACTATCATCTCACTGGTGGGAAGGTGAAAGGTGTTATGCTCACTATGCCACCTCTCAGCTAACGTTGTCAAGAGATCCCAATTAATCCTAATCTGGGGCATGAATAATAGAGAAGACAATCCACAATGTGTAATAATAGCTGTCTCAGGCTGAGCCAAATTTTGTATCAGATCGAATGTCCATGGGAAACACTCTTGAACCTGGAGGTTCGTCAAAGCCTACTATCATCATAAAATGATCAAAGTCAGTATTCCTTGTTAAAACATTAAACATCAATTATCCTATCAAATCTAATCAACTCTTAGTGAGAATTTTGATTAAATCTCATAAGCAAGCATCATTAAACCTCACCTATCATGAGGTCAATCATCAATCTTAAAATTGTACCTCGCCTATCATGAGGTCAATCATCAATGCATCAAATCAACCTCGCCTATCAGGAGGTACATCAATCAAACTATAATTATTTCTCACCTATCATGAGGATAAGTATCATCAATCAAACATCAAACCTCACCTATCATGAGGTTGAACATCATCTACTTGATCAGGATCATCAATCATATCAAACCAAAGGCTAACACGATAAAAAATTGACAAAATCAAGGACAAATTTGACAAACTTTATCAATCTGACTTGTATGCACTAAATCATGGCATGCGCCATTTCATCAGTCAAAAGCGCTAAAACAGCCGGTCAAAGTGCCATTTCACAATAAGCACTATTCTATTAAGTCAATGCACTAAAAATTTGGGTCGAAGCACTAAACTAATCAAAGCACTAAAATAGAAGGTCAAGGCGCTAAAGTTTCTATCCTAAGCGCTGAAACTTTGGAAACGCTAATTTATTCTACCTAAGCGCTAAAACAATTGACAAAAGCGCTAAAGTTTTCTAAGCACTAAAACAGATGACCTAAATGCTAAATTTTTCTAAGCACTACAATGGAATGCGAAAGTGCTAAAAGAAAGGAAAATTTTACAAATCCGAAAAAGCACAAAAAAAGAGGGAAGTCAAGGGTACATACTGAAGGTTCGTAGGCGGCCGGGTGGTTGTGTCATCGCATGCGCTCGAACCGCTGAGAGTGATATGGGATTTGCATCTTGCTCCAAGT
Source organism: Sequoia sempervirens (assembly GCA_007258455.2). NCBI lineage: Eukaryota > Viridiplantae > Streptophyta > Pinopsida > Cupressales > Cupressaceae > Sequoia > Sequoia sempervirens. The sequence continues at coordinate 451,288,403 of VDFB02000015.1, read as the reverse complement.
TGGTCAAATAGCTCTCTGTCTCAAAAATTTAAAAACTCAAATCCACAAATGAGGTTGAAAATGACCCTTTTTACCTTTTAAAGGTTATTTTGATAGGATTTTTATGGGGTTAATTAATTTTATTTTTATTTTTTAAGGGGAGATTAATTCAAATTCATCTAGGGGCACTTTCTACATTCTTTATCGGGAGATAAATTATTTCACCACCGAATCTTCATCGAATCTACGTCAAATCATTGAAAAATCATAAAAAAAAATGAAAATTCCAAAAAAAATAAAAATAAAAATAAAAAAATCATTAATTTATCTCTCGAGGGGGCATATATCCATCATCACAGCAAAATCAATGTCTAGGGCATTCTGATTTTTTTTTTTCGATACTAGCAGCAACAACACAAAATTTTCTTTGAAGCAATGTGTAAACACATCATTTCAAAGAGGGGGAAAATGTATACACCTAAAAATGGTCTGGAGAATATAATTAATTAAATATAAATTATTTGATTAATTAACCTTGATTTCATTTACTATTAAATAAATAGAAATATTTATTTATAGTTCATCTTAAAATTCTTCAATCTTTATTCTATCGTTATTGTCTTAATTAAATAAACGAATTTCACTTGGTTTTATTTAATTATCATAAATAAATTCATCTACTTAATAAATAAATATAAATAGTTATTTATATTAAGTTCACTTTTAATTCTTCTAATATTTTCCTTTTAATTAAATAAAGATATCTTAAAAGTCTTATTTAATTATCATATCGCTTCTTATTAAATAAGCAAATATCAAATATTTGTTTTATTTAAATATCTTCTTACTTTGCTAAATTTGAATAAATCATAAAATATTCAAATTAAGGCATAAAGCAATATTCCTCTATTCACTCACCAATAAAATTAGATTTTTAAATCTAATTAATTTAATTGGCATTCATGGGAAAGCTTCAGAGACAAACTTGCAGGAAATCATCCTCAATTTCCTTCCTCTGATTCTTCCTATCATCTTGCCTAATGTTTTCATGGGGAGAAACCATTCCCATGATCAACTCAAGCTTCTCAATTTCTCACCACTCAATTCTCTAGATTGAATCCAAGCCTTTGTTGTGCTGCCCCTGTGCAAATGTGTTGCCATGAAATCTATATATACAACCTTCTTCAATAGGAAATGCATCCGAGAATTCTCATCTTTTGTGCAAACTTACTTTGTAGGAATAGCAATCAAGCATCCTAAGCATAACGTTAGCATTTTTATCAATAGCAATAGCATCATAGCATCTGTAGAATCCATATCATGGCTCCATCATAGTTTTACTGTAGTTTCCATTTATCAGGTTTCATGTCAACATATATTATAGAAGCATCAATAACATCTAGAAATCATTATCAATCATTAGATCATTGCAATTAGCATCATTCCATTCTCTAGATAGGCATTTAAACAGTCACACTACTTACCAAATCTGAGAGCCCTCTGTGATTTGATAATTTTTTGGAAATAGGAAACAATGAGACGCTTTCAAGTTTTCTGTGCTCTTAATTAGTTAATTGTTGTTAAATCTTGATATAATGTTTCATTAAGAAGTGTTTTAGTTGTTTTACTTATTTACTTATTCCACACTTATAGAGACCACATAAACACTGTCAGACCACAACACAGTCAAAAATTCATGCAGACCTCTGAAACTTCCAGTAGATAATCTAGAAACACTCAACAATAAACCCTTTAATCCACACCAGCTAATCTTCAACGTAAACAACAAGATGCCTTCTTGACCTGCATAGTTCCACTGGGAACCTAGAACACTTCCTTTTACAATTTTCTCAATATGCTCGACATATACAACCTTTAATACACCAAATGCTAATAGTGTTGAAATCAATGACAACCACATATCAACAACCATATCCACAACATCCAACAGTTCCATCCTAACAAATTTAGTATCCATCTCATTTGAAAAGTTTGGGAACCAATTCCAAACATCCAGCTTCTTTTGTATTAGGTTTTCATATTTAGGTTTTACAAAGTGATTATCCCCTATCAATTCATCCATCCAAAGATCCCTAAGTTCTTGGTAGTTAAATTCTTCTAGCTTTTCATGAATGTATGTTCTAGTGTCTTTAGTGGGTAGGACATTAGTTGGAATATGTGAGAACACACCCATGGGATCCATTTCATGGAATTTCTAGGAATATCTTCTGAATTTGGGTCGGGGTCTCTCAGAGACTTCCACAACAGTGGGAGTGGCCATTTCTTTCCTTCAAACTACTAGTATATGCTTAAGAAAAGTAGCTTCAACTAAAACCCACAAAGTTAAGATAATAGTAAATACCTTTTCAAGCTTCATCGAAAACTAGGGTTTTGATGCCAAATACTCTAAATCGCTTTCAAATCTCTTCAAATCGCTCTACTTCTTCCCAATTGTGCAAATGTGATTTAATTTGACTTAGTTTCTTTCTTTATGACTTATGGATTTTTCCCTAATTTTGCATTAAATGCATTCCAACTTCAAAATTTGATACACTTTGTAACATACACTGTAAACCCTAAAATGCTCTGCAATTCTCCAGATTTGCATATTTTTTGCTAGAAACTTCTTCAACATCTTCAGAATGATACCTTACATCATATATCCTTGTGTCACTACTTGACACCTCTTATATTAGGGGTTTGTTAGATTTCTCTATCACTGCTCCCCCTAAAACCATTACTAGGCTTAGTTTTTATAAGTATTTGCACCAGGTGCAAGTACAAATACATTTGACTCATCCTTATTCTCAGGTTCTTCCTTTTTCTTCCAAATTTTCTCCATTTATTTTCTCACTTCGGTAGGATCCACTTTGTTCACAGGTTTTTTCTTTTGTTTCGGAGCAGGTTTCTTCTTAATTTTGCTTCTGTAGAATTTTGAGATGTGTCCTAGTTTGTTGCAACTGTAGCACACAACTTGTTTCTAACCAAACTGATTTGAATTTATCCTTGATCTTCACTAGTTAGCTTTATGTCCAAAAGCATAACATATATAGCAATAGCCTTGAAAAGATTGCGCCATTCTACCAGTATTGAATCTATTCATCATTGTGTGACTTCTACACTCAGTGGCTCTATGTCCAAACCTTTTGCAAGAAAAACATTGTCCAGAGAAGAATCCAACATTCTAATTTATTCTAATTCTACATTTAGTTTCCCTATGACCAAATTTATTGTATGAGAAAAAAATGTCATTAGAAGATGGGTACCTTTGAGCATAAGGTTGTTTGATAGGGATCCTTTTTGTATTGCTTCTTTGATTCTTGAGTTGTTTTTTCTTGCCTTGAATCTTCCTTTGATTGCCCACTTTGTTGGGAATCTGATTTTCCTTTGAAATTTGTCCTTCTTCAAGTCCTAGACCACCTTTATCCTTAGCTAGTTTCTGAAATGTGATCAACTCTTTAAGCATTGTGGAACTTGTTTTGAATTTTTCTTAATGAGCTCTTGCTTTCTCCAAGTCAAATCTTAGAGTTACCACTTCTTGTTCAAGCTTTGTGCATTCATTAATTTTATTCTAAATTTCAGCTTTCTGACATTCTTCAATTCTTTTATTTTCTTCCACTTGCACCTTTAGTCCAGTGATGTATTCACTAGCTTTCTTCAATTGATCACTAACATCTCTATGCATTTCTTTGAACTTCTTGATTTTCTCTCTTAATTTTATGATGCATTCATTTGCTTCTTTCAAGTTTTCTTTCAGAGTTTCTTTCTTATCTTCACTTTTATCCAGATCTTCAAGAGTAGCATGGAGTTCCTTAGTTGCAGAGATCTCTTCCAAAGGAACATGATACTTTTTGTCAACCATGTGTTCAAACTTCAAGATCTTCCTTAAGCTGTTAAATTTTTCCAAAGGAACCAAACTCTGATACCAATTTTTGAACACACAAAATACTGAGAGAAGAGGGTGAATCAATATTCTACAAAACCATTTGATTACTAACCATCCAATTATCAAAACATATCTAGTAGGAACTTCAAGTAAAAAAATGAAATAGATCATAACATCACACAACTCATAGATACCAATATTTTTACATGGAAAACCCAAAGTGGGAAAAACCACGGTGAGGATTAACTCACAATATATTATAACCAGTCATAAAATATTATAGGGCACATTGCCAGGACACACTACCCTTGAAAGGCTCACAACTTGAAAATGATTACAAAAGATTGTGGCTCACTGCTAAAATATGAATTGATGGAATGCACCTTCTGTGTGTTGAGTACAGTTCCAATTAAGCTTTTGAAAATAAAATTCCTACACTAGTTTGTAGGTATATAACAACTATCAACAACTATCAACATCTTTACAATATCTCTCTATTGCATATTTTTGCACTATTACATTTTCTATATATGAACAGTAAATGGATGTTCCATATATATAAAAATTACATCTTCATTCATCAATTAGGTCGGCCTAATAGGATGTAAGCATACTTAACTCAAAGTGTCTTGTCAACTTCAAAACAAAAACATCGTAGATGCTTACAACAAAATGTGCCAAGCATAAGTTAGGTTGGCCCAAACAAAAACAAAAGCACATTAAGCATCCATGAAATGTATACTGCTTGATTAAGTTGTCCAGATGAACATCATGCCAAAAACTGTAAGCCGAACAACTGTCATTTATAATTTTCAACTTATTCAACCAAAATTGTTGAATCCCTAACCATAGATGCATCTAGCAATCTTGAATAACATACCAAAATCATATGAGCTGATATTCTACGTAGAATGATTCTGGACCAAATTATCGGATCAATGTAGCACAAACATAGTTTATTGGATGAGAAAAAAATTAGACACCAAACGATGTTGGCATCAATGACAACAAAGATAACAAAACTGGAGGTCTCCTTCATTTTTCCAACATAGAAGTCATGGTAGAAAGGGATAAGGGACCAACCCAACTAGAGAGTCTAAATTCCAGAGTAGAGAGGAAGTTTGATGTCATGATGGACATGATGTCAGTTGCTAGCTAAGATGAATCAGAATATGACTCCCACACGTCAATGCCAGAATGGTGAAGCTAGTGCTTCAAATATAAACAATCATGGAAGATAAAGTGGTCGCACGGTTGACATGGCTAATGGATTAGTTCCTAGACCCCTCCAACCTACCTTCACTTGAAAGGAGGGACCTCCAGTTGAGCAAGAAGCTCAAATTCCAATAGCCAAGGAGGTGAGGAATAGCTATGCAAAATATGCGACTCTTCTTGCTAAGATCCGAGACATTTTGTCTTTGGAGCAATTCATGAACCAAAATAAGAGAGGTGGTGGAAGATATGAAAACCCAGGTTATATGGCTCCAAAAGACTATCAACAAGCCTTAGGAAAGGAGAATCTATCACATTTTGATGGAGATGACAAATGCACCGCTAGAGCTTGGGTCCAAAAGCTGGATAATTATCTCTCATTGAGGCCAATGCCAGAGTTGGATGCCATAAAATTTGCCACTCTCCACCTAGATGGAGTTTTCCATGAATGGTGGTATCACAGTTTGGTCACACTTGGCCATAACCATATTGATACCTATGATGAGTTCACCAACAAACTCATTGAAAGATTTTATTGTAAGGCTCTTGAGATGCAGTTTAGAGAGCTTGCCTAATTAAGACAACACAACTCTCTTGATGCTTATATATCTGAATTCTAGAGACTCTTCGTGATGGTGCCCAACATCACAAAAAGGAGGCTAGTAGTCCTTTTCATTGAAGGACCGATAGAACCGTTGAAGGGATGGGTGAAGGATTTTGACCCACCAACTCTACAAGAGGCTATCATAAAAACAAGGAGTATGGAGTTGATTTCCCCTAGGCATAAATTTCAATAAAATCCTTTTCCAAATAAGAAAGATAAGAGGCCCGCCCTTTCACAAAGATACAAATCAAACCAAGAAGTTTCCTTCTCAAATTGATGATGACCTCTAAAACGAGCTTCGAAGGAAGAAACTATGCTTCACTTGTAAAGAGTCATGGGCCCTAGGACACGAGTGCTTCAAAAGAGATAAAGTGCATCATTTGGAGGTGTATTATTTTGATGAATCTATATCTGAAATGTCTGAACATCAATCAAATTTTGATGAAAAAGAGGAAGAAGAGACCCTAAAAGAGGTGGAAAAAGATCAGGAAAGTGGGGGAACATTTTCCCAACTTTCCAGTTTCAAAAAGAATGAGTCTTTTTGTGTTCATGGAGTCTTGTGTGTGTTGGACTCCTCTAATGGTTCAATAACTAAGCCCTTAAAGCTATAAATTAGAGATTAGATATTTGCACTAAGTAGTCATCTTGCTCATCATGAAGGTTCATTTCATTGTCAACCCAGGGACGTGAACTTGAAATGGGTCAGCATTGTTTGTGCACTAGGACTCAATTGTCATCATCCTTATCCTATAACTAGAAAGGAAACAGTACTGAAAGTAGAATGTTTGAAAGGAATTACCATAAGTACTGAGCATGAATCAACAACTAAACTGAATTCAAATGAATGACAAAAACATAAATCTCAGCAAACAGACAAGAAGTTACTCGGTCTTCCTTGGTTGTAGGAATAGACACAGAAAAAAGTTCCAATGGCTTTAGGAACAAACAACTGCTAAGACCATAACTAATTACTGAACATAAAAGTAACTACTAAACTGAATGGATGGAATTCTCACCAAGTGGCCCCCCTTGAATGAGTCTTCCTAGAACTAACTCAGATACAACAAATCAAAGTATCATTTTATTCATGAAAAACATTGTTACATCATAATAGTAACATGACTATATTCCTTCAAAACTAAAAAATGAAAGTACAATATCAGAACATCCAACCTTGTGAAGAGGGACATCTAACCATTATTTATATAAGGAAAGCTTATAACTAACCCTAACTAATTGGGAAGTCAACTCCATCAAACTAGGAGGATGCCATTTATTGAAAGCATGAAAAAGAGGAAGGAGGTTATGCATGTGCCAGATTTAGTCAAACTAGACTTGCCTCAATGACGATCCAACATAGCAACACCTCCTAAATCTACTCAACTAACAAACATGGTCATTTAAAGGTAAGTTATAACTTCCACACGAGCTAGAAGTTTTCCCTCCATTGACTTCTTTAATGTCCATGTATTTGACTCCTTTAGTAACCGGTCAGCTGGCATGAACTTCTTCCACCTTGCAAGCTTCATTTATATTTGCATCTTAATGTGAACCTACATTATGACATTAGTGTGCACAAGACAATTGCATATCCATAATCACCTTAGAATAACATTCATTCAATCACATGTAAAATTAATATAGATATATCACATAGTAGGTTAATACTATCAAAAGTTACAGGGATAGGTTCATGCCCAAAGTTCATAAGTTTTAGGGAAATAACATAGAAAATATTAGTGACCAAGTACTAAAACCCCATAGTAACAATAACAAACATATGATAAACCCTAATAAAATGAGTCATTAATTGGACTCATCATCTCCCCCCAACCTAATGATCTATTGGTCCTCTAGCAGAGGGAACTCAACACCTTTATCTTACCAAAGCCCTGAAATCACCAATTTCTATCTACCCATGATCAGTCTCTGCATTTTCTGAATTCGGATCCCAATAGAACCCCTACTTGCTTTCCATTCTTCCCCACCTGGGCCTCTCTACATCTAGATCATACTGATAAATTTTGTGGTCTAGTACTGGCCACAACAGAATAGGTGGCTAAAATACTAACGAGAGCCAATATTGTTGCTTTGTTCTCCCAAGATGTATATACTTGATGCTTCATTTGCAAGTTGCATGATAATTTTGCAGGGAATGGGGTTCAATCTATTTTAACTGATCTGGAAAGTCATTCCATCTCTGTGATAAATATCCCAATATTGTCTTTCTTGCAGTGGCAACTACCTGTTCATATTCTAGGTATGCTTCCTCCCTAAAGAGTATGATCCTCTTTTTGTACTCTATATTGTATAGAACTCTATACCATGTGTAAAAGATGCAGGTTTTCTTGATTAATCTCTTAGAGATAGGGGAGTATGGAGTTCTCTTTCTTTGTATATTTTGAATTGTTTCCCCAGCTGATTTCATTTTGAATCCATGACATTAATTCCCTCAAGTGAATATCCCCAATATATAGCAATGGATTCCATTCATGGTAATTGGGAACGACATAGTTGTGCAAATACAATTCACACAATAAATTCTTAATTTCAGGAGGAGAGGATTGGTAAGCTTGGAAAAATTCTTGTGGGGCTTCAATGGAAGGGTTTAGACCATAAATGACCCTTGACAACTTAAAATAAAAATGACACTCCTTTAAATGCAATGCATATACCCTTGGGGGAGTCTTACATCCCATAATTTGTGGTATTAGAGTCACTACATTGTTTAGCTTATATTTTAATGCAATAATCTCTACATTCTTCTCCTCAATTTCCTCATTTTTCTTATTGATCTCTTCCTGTAGCCTAAGTTTTTCCTTATTCCATTATTCTTCTTTCTCTTGCATTTCTTTCCATAAGTGCAGGGATACTGATGCCCATGATAAAGTAGGAGGTTTGTACTTTCCTACTAGAATCTTCCCTTGCACTAATTCATGATGTTCATCTTGCTCTTATTGCACTGGTTCCTGATGTTCAACTTGCTCTACAACAACAACAAGTTCTACCAATCATATATTTGCTTGCTCCTTAGGAGCTTCTACCAATCCTATATTTTCTTGCTCCTTAGGAGCTTTTTCCTTCTTCCCAGGTTTCCCTTTGAGTCTATGGATCCTTTTTGGAGGCACACCAGCAATAGACTCAGTCAATTTTGATTTCTTTGGAGGAATTTCATTTTTCCTAGCAGCTGCGGGATGCTCAGTTTCTTCAGTTTTTTGCTCCCTAGGGCTAGGGTTTACCTTTTCCGGTTTTTGCTTCTTAGACTTCTCTTTGCTAATTTCTACTTTTCTCATTTTTTCTTCCTCTTTTCTAATAGCATCCCTAGTGCGAAGTGTGGTTTTAGGGAAAACATCAACATTGGGATCCAAAGATGAACTATCTTCATCTACATTTTCAGATTCAGAAGAATTAATTTCTACTGCGGGTTTTGTTGTAGGAGGGTTTGTACTCGGAATTGCCTCAGAAGTTGAATTTCTAGGAGTGATTTTAATAACCTCCTCATCCCCACTAACCCTATGAGTTAGGGATTGACCTCTAGGACCCACATTTTCTAATTTGAACTTCTTAATTTTTAAGAATTCATCCCATGACATATTGGAAACTTCTTGCAAAAACTTTTCTACTAGCAATCTAATCAAACAATGATGGGAAATAGAGTTTTCCCTACCTTTCTATGTCTCAACAACCATGATTGTAAGAAGATTGTATAGGACATTTGACACATTCATCCTCCTACCATGTCTCATGTGATTCAAAATCTTGAAATGCACAAATTGGAGACAGGATTAGCGCCCCTCGCAGGTAATGTATTTGATGATATAGACACCAACTTGCTTCCATGTTTCTGGCAAAGAAGTTCTTGTTCCTTGCTTGTGTATAACAAGCGGAGGATCACTAGGCTCGATGAATTCTTCTCTAGCTGATCTAGCATCCCCAGAAGTAGGGTAGGGTTCTCCTTCAACGACCAAACCTGACACTTCAACAATCCTTTCTTCAGTGGCTATAACTTTTAATACTTTCACCATTGCTTTTCCATTAGAAAATGTTTGTGCAAATTCTAAGGAAATGTCATTATTGAAACTATTTAGCTTTAGAAAGTAATCTAGCCAACTGTAATTTCTGAATTCAGGCTCATAGAGTGCATCCTGTAGGATTACCTAGTGAACTATTGGTTTATTTCTAATTAACTAACCTCCCATTTCCTCCACTTACACTATGGCAAACACCTCTGCAAAGATTTATTTCCTACAATCCTTCTTCCGAAAACCCAATTTCTCTTTCGCTTCCCGCAATTCTCACCAATACTAGCACCAATGTCATATGTCCTCTTCAATTTTACCTTTTTAGTGGCATCATGATTTCGACTAAGGCAGTAAAGAAGACATAAAGGAGGGGTATTATCAAAGAAAATGGCGGTGGCCTAATGTCATATCATGCATGCAAAACGTCACTTTAGCTTCATCATTTTAAATTTGTTGCCATGTTAGCGCATGAAATATGACTACTGACACATATGACATGTAGGTTCACACTTTCCCCCCCAACCTAAATAAAAGCATGTGTTTGCATAGGATAGAATGGAATTATGATAAAATAGGGCATACTAACAAGATTTGTTATGTGAAATATCAATATTAAAGTAAAATAATCGAATAAATACATGCAAGGTAATTAATATACATTAAGTTGTTATGCACGTACCTGAAAAGGTGGAATGTATTTTCCAAAGAATGTGGAAGGAAGTACCGGTCACTAGAAAAGTACGATTGAGCTATTAAATGAAGTGATGATGGAGTGAAGTGATGGTGGAGTGGAGTGAAGTGGAAGAGAAAGAGGGGGTGGAGATGAATGGGCGGTTAGGTTTATTGATGGAGAAATGAATTCCCATAAAAAGTGGACATATTTATTATGGTTGCATGCATACCTTTGACTAGCCAAAAGGTTGGACACTAGGTCTGCTTCCTTCAGCTGCAGTAACTTCAGAATTCTGCTATTCAATAAATTGTTGCATGAATTCCTATTTTGAGGTAGGTTTATGATATAGCTTGAGACGATAACCATTGACCAGGAGCTTGAACCTGATAGGATCAATTCTTGTAAGCTGAACAACACCATTGGGGAAGACCTTTGCAATCTCATATTGTCCCAACCACCGGGTTTGAAGTTTGCTTAAGTTGTCTTTATACTTGGAATTGTAAAGAAGTTCCCAATCACCTGGCTAGAACTTCTTTTCTTTGATGTATTTATCATGCCATCTAACTCTTTGGTTTTGTACCATCTAGGTATGGTGGAGATTTGATTTCCTCATCTCATCTAAGGTATTTAGTTACATAACCCTGTCCATCTGTGCCTCAGATATATCTATTCCAAGGTCTAGTGTTGTTCTAATAGTTTTGTGTTCAAACTTTATAGGCATCATTGTTGTTTTTCCATATAATAGTTCAAAGGGAGTAAAACTAGTGGTCGTTTTCCAAGTGGTTCTACAGGCCCAGATAGCTTTTGGCAACCTATTTTCCCAATCTTTTTTGTGGATTGCTACTGTTTTGGTCAGAATAGATTATATTTCCCTATTTGTTACCTCAGACTGGCCATTGGCTTGAGGGTGATAGGGTGTAGATTTTCTATGCTTGACATTATACTCATTCACCATTGTTGTGACAAGAGTTGATGTGAACTGTGCCCCTTGATTTGTGACTATTTCTTTACGAACTCCATAGCATGTGAAGATCTCTTCATAGAGGAATTCTACAACTTTATTTTCCCGAGCATGTTTTATGGCTTTGACATCAACCCATTTAGTCACATAATCAGTACAAACTAAGATGTAAGATTTGTCATTTGATGGTGGATCAATTGGATCCAAAAAATAAAGTCCCCATTTATCAAATGATGTGATAACTATTTGAGGGTGTGGAGGCATGTAATCTGATTTAGTTGGTCGACCCATCCTTTGACACCTATCACACTTCCTAGTGTACTTGCTTGCATCCTTATGAAGTGTAGGCCAGTAATACCCTGTATTGAGAATCTTCATGGTTGTTTTCTTAGCTGCAAAGTGTCTCCCACATGGTTCATTATGGCATGCATGTAGTATATCATAAGTTTCATCTTCTCTTACACATCTTCTCATCACATGATCTGGTCGAGTATATAATAAACAATCTACAATCCATGAGAATGAATTTTTTTCTCAATAAGAACCCTTCGCTCTTTTGGAGAGAAATGAGGAGGAACCCTTCTGGTGACCAAATAATTGGCTATATCTGCATACCAGGGTGTGTGCACATTGATGGAGAACAAATGTTCATCAGGAAAGGATTCATCAATGACTTGAGTGTCCTCTGATGTAGTCAATCTGGAGAGAAAATCTGCCACAATATTTTCCTTATTTGGCTTGTCTATAATGGTGATATCAAATTCTTGCATTAATAGCAACCATCTTGCTAAACTTCCTATGATCAATGACTTGTTCATAAGGTATTTTATGGCTGCATGGTCTATATGGACAAAGATCTGGTATCCTGTGATATAATGCTTGAACTTGTTAAGAGCATAAATGACTGCCAACATCTCCTTCTTTGTCACCATGTAGTTAAACTCAACCCCTTGTAGGTTCTTGCTAACAAAGTAGATTGCATTCTCTATTTCTCCCTCTTTTTGTCCTAAGACAACCCCTATAGCATAATCAGATGCATCTATGTGAATATGGAAAGGGAGTCCCCAATTAGGACCTTTGAGCACAGGAGCATGGGTCAATGTTGTTTTTAAATCAGAGAATGCTTTATCACAATCCTTTGTCCACTCGAACTCAATATCTTTAGTTAAAAGATTGTAAAGTGGTGCTGCCATCTTACTGAAATCTTTTATGAAGTGCCTATAGTATTCTGCATGTCCCAAGAAACTTCTAACATCTTTTTGTTTGACAGGAATAGAAAAATTGGTAAATACCTCAATTTTAGCTGGGTCCACTTGAATTTCTTTCTGAGAGATATAATGGCCAAGAACCACTCCTTGCATCATCATAAAGCATTTCTCATTGTTCAAGGACAAATTATGGTCCTCACATCTCTACAAAACCTTTCTTAAGTTTTCTAATGCTGTTGCAAAATTAGTACCATAAGTAGTGAAAACATCCATGTAGATCTCCATACAATCATGTGAATTAATAACTGAGAATATACTAATAACTGCTCTTTGGAAGGTTGTAGGTGCATTGCATAGACCAAATGGGAGTACAGAATAGGCATAAGTCCCCCAAGGAGAGGTGAAAGTTGTCTTCTCCTGATCTTCAAGTGCAATTTTTATTTGATTATAACCACTAAATCCATCTAAGAAGGAAAAATACTACTTACCTGCAAGTGAATCCAATACTTGGTCTAAAAGGAAGGGGAAATTGATCATTTTTTGTGGTGGAGTTTAGTTCTCTATAGTCAACACAAACTTTCCATTTACCTCCCTTTTTAGGCACAATTACCAAAGGGGACACCCATTGGTTGTCTGAGATAGGATAGATAAATCCTGCATCCAATAACTTCTATATTTCTCCCTTCACAATCTCCCTCAATACAGGGTTGATTCTGCTTTGTGGTTGCCTCACTGGTGTGCATTCATCTCTAATATAGATTGTATGAGTACAAAGTTTGGGATCTAATCCTTTCATGTCATGGTAATCTCATGCAAATGCATGCTGATGCAACTTTAACAGGTTTCTCAGGGACAACTACTGCTCTTGACTAAGCTTGTTATTAATATTCAAATGTTTTCCCTCTAAAACTTGTACTTGTGTACTCAACTCAATCATGGTTGTTTCATTGATGCTTGGCATTTTTAATTCATGCGGTAACAATGTATGAAGCACATCTGTTGCTACAGGAAATTCAGGTGCAGGAGAAGTTGGCAGAAGTATCTGCAATGGAAATACAAAACTAGATTCATGAGTGGGTGGTTCTTCATGCACTTCACAATGGTTCTGAATTATATGGGATAATATTTCATCTTCTTCTTGAAGCTGGATAAAAGGAATTTTTCCTATCATCATGAGTTGTGCCACTAAATTGACCTCCTTGGCCTCTTCTCCAACATGTGGCCAGATGGGATTTTCCATGTCATGGGATGGTTGATTAGGAGGATAAAGGACAAGCTTTTTATTGCTTCTCCACTAATACATTTGACTACAAAATACGATGAAACTGTCCGACGAAATATGTAAAATTCGATGTTCATCGGGTGCTTGTAAAATTTGATGTGTAATTTCCATTTTTTTGAAAGTTTATGCCCGATGTTCATCGAAATGTCGGCTATCAGTTTCGTCGAATTTTTGACAAACATGAAAAATTAAAAAAAATCAAATTGTGGCCGACATAAAGAAAAGTGAGTTCACGCCTGATTTATTGCGACAGTGTTTTGCTCTACTTGAGACAGTTTGTGGAGAACTAAGGACAATTTTCTTGGGAAAAATCAGAAAAAATTGAAGATATCACCAGGTTGAGGGTAGTCATTGTCTTTTGCGAATCTTGTGAAGTCAAATTTGTAGTTCCAGTGTTTGAAAATCATATTTTAAAGCAACATCTCATCAGATTTCATTTTAGAGGTTAAGGGTTTTGAGAATTTCATGTCCATATTTTGTTGTGTGGAATCACCATAAGATCACAACCGAGGAACAGATTCTTGTGACTGTAATTATGTGATCCATAACTCTATTGGTTATGTGGCACAGTTGTGCTATAACAAATACATGATGCATTCATGTGTGACCCAAGTTTAATGTGGCTATGTTGTGATAGAAATGGAGGCACTCATATAATTTAGTTAATTCAAGTTATATAATGTAGGTGTCAATCATCATTGGGTGCATTCAGGTTGTCTCAAGTTTAACAGGTTAAGATGTAATTATAATATGATCGAAAAGTGATTACATCTTGCTGCAATAAAGAGCCTATAACTCTAGTTGATATGTAGAGTGGTTGTGTTATATCAATTATGTAGTGCATTCAAGCACAACCCATGTTTAATGGGCTATTCTAGAGAGTGATAAAGATTTTTTAAACCTTATGAATGTTACTTGACATATATTTGCATAATCTCAAATTCCTTCAGATGCTTTTGAAGTATCAATGTATCCTATATAGGGTTTAGAATGATTTCTTTTAATTAAAAAAATAAATAAATGATGTATTTCCCTGTAATTAGATAATGTGGAGATCTCCTAAATCTGCCCCAGCACACTATCCTCTTTGGCACTGTATTCATTACTCCAGCTACTAGGTTTTTGCATGTGACATTTTTAATATCTTCATGACCGTGGCTTTTAAATAGATCTCAGTCTTTTCTTTAATCCTTTTCATGGTAACCCTTGAGTTCCATAATCCACCTTCAATCTCTTCTAAGAATGTTGTCTTAAGCTAGACTGCATAGTATGCATATAAAGCAAGTCCTTCATACCTACCATTATTCCAAACCACCACTCACTGCCTTGCTTAAAATGTTGCCTCCATAAGCACAATAGCATGTTTTAAAATCATGGTTGCCAGTGATTGACCATTAAGGTCATCACTTTCATCATGAAGATATAATGAGATTTTTGTCTTCAAACTCAAGGCATTATGGAAGATAACATTGTGAATTGTTTGTTATGTACGATTCAATTTTCTTGCACATTTACTGCTTTGCTAACTTCCTTTAAGACTGGGTATTGCACCCTCAGCTGCAATCTCAAACAGCTCACTCACTATCACTTTAGGATTCCTTTTATGAGCATCCTTTTATAAACTCAAACTATGCCTATAGACTGCCTACTTACTACAAGGGACTCATTGTTTCATAGTATTGTAGTTCTTAAGATCCTTCAACCTTATTGACACTACTTCATAGTCCACAAGGTATTATTCACTATTCTCCCATCTTTGGTGAGTCTAAAAACACTGCTCAAACATGCAATCCATTACCTCCATTATACAATATTAATGGCTAAGAAGAAACATTGAACCTATGATTACCACTGTTACTTCATTTGGACAATCATTCCTTGATTGCATTTACCTTGTCCAACACTACCAAAAGTATTTGAAAAACCCTTAAGGTCAGCAAGGGGGTAAGGAAACTCACTGTTAAAATCTCCACTTTACTATGCAAGGTTTGAGCTTTATTATCTTGTCACTATTGAGCCTATTTTTGACTGTCACATCTCAAGTGACTCATTCTTCTTACCGTAGATTGCATTTACAAATGTCACTAAGCTACATAGTGTGCTTGTTATTGGCTACAATCTTTAGATTGCAATATTTTGTTATTACCTACAATGTCTCAATTTTTTTGGTATTGCAACCTCACTAATCTGCTATAGTTATTGTTTATGTTTCTATGGAGGCCTAGGGTTTGTACCCTAATCATGCTTTTACCAATGCTTCTGTTGTTTTTTATTAGGGCTCTCTCAATGTTGAGGGCCCTAGGGATAAGCTCGTCATAAGAAGTGACACATTGCATCTTTAACTAAAAGGATAAATCCATATTGATATAGCAATGATGATTCTGACTTGTTGCTCCTTAGGAATGGGTCACTTGCTCTTACTAGCTCGCTACCTCCATTGTTGTAGAAATTTTGTGATCAAGTTCAATATTCTAATTTTAAGAGTCTTAATGGTTGGAAATCATAGTAAAATCAGAATTTAATAAGTTTTGAAATTAGCATTGTAAAGTGTTTTTTGGGGTCATTAACTTCAGACTATCTTTTCTTTTGCAGGGGTGGTTGCATGCCAAATTTTTTGGGTGTAAAATATAAGAATTATTATATTATGTTACCTGTCTATGAATAAAAATTATTGGAGTGTGAGTTTGATATTTTTTGAAGATCTAAATAGTCAAGCTTGGTAAAGAAAAATCATGTCAGATAATATTAGTCCAGAACAAAATGAAGAGACACTTGATAGATTATGGGCTAGATTGAAAAGAAAGGGTGATGGGAAATGTTATTGTCCTTGCAATAATTGCAAGGGCTTAAAGACGAGATGACTTTTAATCACAACAGCTGAGAAACATTGTAGGCAACATGGTCACGTTGAAGGGGGGCATGATTATCGTCCATTAGTAAGTTGTTCATTATATGTGTTTATATTGATTGAATTTGTAAATGTTTATATTGTTTTAACATTTTATATATATATATATAATCACTTGATCATGATCATGGTTTATTTGTGTCTATCATTATTATAAGGTGGCCTAGGAGATGATATGGATTATCACACCGAGAGAATGTGTTTTGCAAGAACGAACATGGAGCTGTGAATATCGAAGATGAAGTTAATGATCCTATGGAAGAAGATGATCATGTGCTAGAAAACACAGTTGAAGATGATGGTACGAATACATTGATTCATGCCACATTTAGTGGCAGAGCTGATCATGATGATCAAGATGACTTTGATGATGTTCATGATTTACCTGTACTTGACAAGGCATACGAGCCCCTTTATGAAGGCTCTGAAACAACTCTTCTCTCTGTTGTATTGTTGTTGTTGAGCTTGAAGGTTATGAATGGTTTATCAAACATAGCAATCTCACGGATGTTAAATTATGTCATATATGTCATCTTTTTTCATCTATTTTAATTGTTGTTAGTTCATCACTAGTAAATAAAGGAAGAAATATGTACCATTAATATTCTTTATATGAACAAATTATTTTTTGTTGTAGATTGATTGGTGAATTTTTGTTACCACCATCAAATATTTTACCTCGCTCATACCGAGATTTATGTGCCATTATGAAAGATATTAGAATGGAGTATCAAGCAATAGATGCATGTCCCAATGATCATATTATATATTATAAACAACATGAATTTGCAATAGAATGCCCAGAATGTCATATCAGTAAGATATCAAATGAATCAACTAACAAAAAAGGTGCCTCGCAAGGTTTTTCGTTATATTCCCATTATTCCACGTATGCAACGATTATTTAGGTGCGAAAGCTTAGCGCAATTTATGGATTACCATGCATGAAATAGAAGTGGAGATGATATTCTTCGAGATTCCTGTAGATGGTTCTACATTTAGGGACATGGAGGAAAAATGGCCACACTTTAAAGAAGAACCTCGTAATCTTAGACTTTCATTGGGAGCATACCTGTCAATCCTTTTGAGAGCTGAGATCTATTTACTCAGGTGGCCTGCTTTTGTTATCAATAATAACATTCCTCCATGGATGTCAATAAAGAGGGAGCACATAATGTTGTCAATGATTGTTCCAGGTATTTGTTTACATCAATTTTCTTTAACGTAGTAGCATCTCATTTGTCTTATTTGTTGCATAATGACATATTTTTTTCATTCAATAGTCATGTACATTAATTTATATATATTGCAGTAAAATGGTTATAATAATTATGTAATGTTTATGTTCATTCAACTAGGTAAGTACCAAGTTAAAGATATGAATGTATATATCGAGCCTCTTATCGACGAGTTACTAAAGTTATGGAATGGCGTCACTATGTATGACGTCTCTAGACCAATAGGACAAAGACAATTTCAATTCTATGCAATGCTTGTATGGACAATTCATGATGCCCCAGGGCTAACACATTTTTGTGGTATGTTATAACGTTCGACTGCACTTTAACAATATTTAATTTGATGAAGTAGATATCATGAATGTTTTTAAAATAATCTATTCATTATATATAATTATAAAAATTGACATATTTAATCCAATTATATATCATCTTGCAGGTCTTCAAACAAAGGGAAAATTTGCATGTCCAATTTGTGGTCCAAAGATGAAATCTCGTCGTTCAACAAGTTTAGGAAAGTAGGTGTTTAATGAGTATAGGCACTTCCTCCATAGAAATCATAAGTATCGAACTACTGAAAAACATCTTTTCAATGGGAAAGATGAGACTACATCAAAACCACGAAGAATGTCACCTCGCCTATGGAAATTGGAATATAATAAGTGTCACGTTGGGTTATACATGGGATCAAATTGTTTATCTATCATATATGATATATTTTGAATTATATTTTTATATTGTGTTGTGTTTGCTCATGTTGTAATTGACAATGATTTTCGTTGTTAATTTGTTTAACTTATATTTTTTATGAAGGTCGTCAAGGCATTAATGGTTGGCTTCCACAGGGACTAAAAAGTTATCCCAGACAATTTAGTAAGTTGACCTACTATGAGCAGCTACAAATTGTGCATTTGTTTGATACAATGCATATCGGAAAGAATATAACAGAAACGTTATTGAAAATATTGGATGGAAGGAATG
>VDFB02000015.1:451233764-451269349 GCA_007258455.2 Sequoia sempervirens | reverse complement strand
TGCTCAAGAGTGTCAGTTACAGGTATAAATGAGCTTTTAGCTATCTTTGTTGATCCAGCTGTGTAATCCAAGTGATAGAAGTTCAATATTCCTTTGGCCGACAAGGTTAAGAATTATTTTTATCTTGTGTGTTTCTTATTAGGTCCAGGCCGACCTAATGTATGGATGACACATTTTGTTCTGTGTGCCAAAAAGAGTTTTGTATTGAGCCAACAAGTCATGTTGAATTTTATGTGTTTACTTTCAATTAGGCCAACCTAATTGATGTTGGAAGACATGATTGTGTATATATGTGTGTGTATGATGGACAAAAGAAGATATAGAGATATAAAATATCTTTGGGAGCAATGTGACAAATGAAGTAGTGCGAAATGATTGATAATGATTGTATATCTGCAACAAAGCATATTTTTGGTGTTTCTAGAGCTTAACCAGAACTGATTTCTGCATTTGTAGGTGCACTTCACCAGTTCACTTTTGGCTATAAGCCATATTTTGTATTCAGGCTGTGAGCCTCTCAAGGATAGTGCATCCTGGTAGTGAGCCTTGTAATATCTTATTACTAGTTATAATATATTGTGAGCTAATCCTCACTGTGATTTTTCCCACCTTAGGTTTTCCACATAAAAATCTTGGTGTCAATGTGTTATGATCTCTTTTATGTTTTGGATTACTATTAGAGCTATATGTGGATTGTTGATTGGATGGTTAATAATTAATTTTGTTAGCAAAATACTGATTCACCCGCCCTCTCAATATTCAGTGTATTCAACATTTGGTATCAGAGCTTGGTACCTCTAAAAAAGTCTTACAACTTGAGGAAGGCCCCAAAATTTGAATACATGGCTAACAAAAGCTATCTTACTTCTCCAAAAGAAAATTCTGTATTTGAGGAAGTCAATGCCACTCTTGAAGAATTGGATAAAAGTGAAGATGTGAAGGAAACTCTAAAAGGAAACCTAAAGGAAGCAAATGAATGTATCTGGAAGCTAAGAGAGCAGATCAAAAAATTCAAGGAAAGTCATAGAGAAGTTAGTGATCAATTGAAATAGGCTAATGAAGACATTGCCGGATTGAGGGTGCAAGTAGAAGAGAAGTGATTTGAGGAATGCCAAAAAGCTGAGATTCAAAATAAAATTGATGAATGCAAAAAGCTTGAACAAGAAGTGGTAACCCTAAGAGATGATCTAGAAAAAGCAAAATCTCATGAAGAAAGGTTCAAAACTAGCTCTGCAAGGCTTGATGAGTTGATTAATTCTTAGAAACTTGCTAAGGATAAAGGTGGTCTAGGACTTGAAGAAGGACAAAGCTCAAAGACAAAACTTATTTCTAGCAAAGTGGACAATCAAAAGAAGATTCAAGGAAACTCTCATCAAACCAAGGACCAAATGAGCAATACCAGAATAATTCCTATCCGACAACCTAATGCTCAAAGGTACCCATCTTTTAATGGCTTTTGTTTCTCATGCAATAAATTTGGTCATAGAGAAACATAATGTAGAAGTAGGATGAACCATAATAGAATGAGTTAGAATGTTAGATTCTTTACCAGACAATGCTATGTTTGTAATAAGTTTGGACATAGAGCCACCGAATGTAGAAGCCAAATAATTTGTGCATCTTCACTCGATGTAAAATAATCTTTGAGTAGAAATCATCACCCATTACAAGGCTTTAAATTGTCCTTTAATTTCCTCCAAGAAAAGTTTCACTTTCAATCATTAAAATTTTCTCTAGGTAAAGTAATTACCTCTCCCTTGGTAAAAATATTTCATCTTGCATTTCCCCGTATGTATTTTCACTATGTTCTTCGAACAAAATAACTAATCCCCTCGATGAAATGCACTTTATATTTTCCACATCAACATTACCATAATCACGATGAAATTTTTATTTAATCCTTTCTTTCCTTTTCACCCATTTCACTCTATCGGAGGGACTTACACTTTTATCTCCACGATATTGGCTTCTCCATTCGATGTTCTGCTATGTTTTTCTTTTGTATCATCTCCTGTCAATACACTTAAGTCTCCTCGATAAAGTTTTATGTCTTTATCTTTCCTTTGGGGTATCGATGGGATGCTAGATAATTTCTCCTTGATACACTTTAATCCCTCCAATCCCTTTCCTTAGCTTATATTTGATCATTTATAATATGATCTTTCTCTTCATGTGTTATTGGCTCATTGGGGGAACTCACGTTCATATCCTGCCGATAGGCATTGTTCATTCCCATACTCATTGCTTTTGATTGTTTATTGGTGAATCAAAGGGACCGAATTTTCTATCAGCTCAATAGCCTTATGTTTCCCCGATATTACTTACCGCTGCATATTTTTGATTTAATAAATGTCTTCATTATGTCATGTATTAGTCCATTGACGGGACACAATGTCATCTCTCCTCGATATGCTTCAGTGTCTTCGATACATTTTTCTCAGGCTGTCGGGGGGACAATGAGGTATGTCCTATCAATATTTATTACTCACTCTGATGAATTCACCTTAGTTAGCTCTGTTTTTCTATCGGGGAGACCGTGTTAGAAGTCCACCCGATAGAAAGTTGTTTCATCGATGGTGTATGTTTTGTGGTTTTCCTCCATCGATTCATCAATGAGACTATGATGAGAGTTCCCCCAACATGGTATTATCATGCCGATATGTCTTATATTGCCGAGGTAATACTTTAGGAAGGGGAATTGCTTAGAATAATGATTAGAGACTTTATTTTATTTACAATGGTAGGTTTGGGAGCTATATACATTAGGATTTTTTTTATGTTTTATGCCAAATATAGTGAAATATCAAGGGAGATGGGGATTGTGATGAAAATGAAATGAGAAATGATAATGAAGGCATGAAAAAACTAAGGTGGATTTTTTTAGCTCCAATAGTGGCTCTGACTGGGGATGAATGAATGTGAGATCATTGCAAGAATCCATAAGTGATCTCTAGGAGGCAAACCATGGGTGAATGTGACAAAATGGGATGGGAAGAGGGAGGGAAACCTAAATTGTTGTGCATGGAAAATCATATTTTTTAAGAAAAGAAGCGTTTCAGGAATTGTCCATGCACTGGCAATTCTTGATCTTCTCCTGACATATTTTGAAGATAATAAGAATCTTCACCACCTTTGCCTATAATAACAAACAGTTCTATCTAGAGAGCTTCAAATTTCCCATGATTCCCTTTGCCTTGGCATATGGAATTCCATAACATAACCATGTCATTTACTTCAAGCTTTCTATCTTTTGCCCTTTTTTCAAACAAGTACTTTGTTTGTGACTACATTTTTGTGTTACACTCTTGGGACAAGCTTCTAATCTCATCCAATTCTACCAACTACTCCATTCTATCTTCCATGGGTTTAGGGATATCCAAGTCTTCTTGGAGCATAAAATTATATACCAGTAAAAAGTTTTGCAAGGACATCCTTGCTTGTGTCCCATAAACCAATTCAAAAGGTGATTTTCCAGTTGACTTCTTTACTATGATTCTATCTGCCCAAACTACCAGCCTTAATTTGGAATCCCACACCCTTTTGTTTTTGTCCAACATCCTTTTAATTATTTTTAGGATACTCTTGTTGCTTGATTTAGCCACCCATTTGCTTGTGGATGGTATGGAGATGCATACAAAATTGCTATGCCATATGTCTCAATTTTTTTTTTGAACTCTTTCAATTTGAAGCACACACCATTGTTTGTAACTATCCTTACAGGTGTTCCAAATCCAGTGATGATATTCTCCATCAAAATTTTTATCACAACCTTACTAGTGGCTTGATTTGTAGGGATGGCTTCTATCCATTTTGTAAAATATTCAGTTGCCACTAGAATCCATTTATGGCCTCCACTAGATTTCTCTGGGATTTCTCCAATGAAATAAATCCATCATTGATGCAATGGAGCTTCAACTTGCATTGGTCTAAGTGGTAGTGCTCCTTTATACTTCATTTTTCCAAAAAATCTTTGACAAGCCTCACACTTTCGTAAATATGTAAAAGAGTCATTGAAGACCCTAGGCCAGTAGTATCCAACCCTTAGGATCTTGTGGGTAGTGGTCTTGGCTGAAAAATGTCCTTCAAAAACTCCTTCATGCATCTCCTTCAACACGTGATTTGCTTGTGATTCATCTAAGCACAACAACAACACTCTATCTCTATTCTTCCAGTATAAGTCTCCGTCCATAAAGACATACTTTGAGGTATGTAATTTTAAGGTTCTTTTTTGATTTTTATTCAAGTATTTAGGACATTTCTAATTTTTGAGGTAATACATTATATTGGTGTACCATGGGGTATTCTCAATGCTAGCAATCATACCTTCTTCCTCCCCTATATTACAGATTTGAGATGCTTCAAGATTTGATTCAGTCATGAGCTTAGCCAACCCTTGTCCTCTTACCAATTTGGTGATTTGGATTTCAATATCAAACTCTTGAATTCTATTAATCCATTTACACCTTCTCCCTGTAACTTCATTTTGTACAAATACATCCTTGACTACAACATTAGGAACATATGCAATTACTTCAACACCTACCAAATAAGGTCTGAAGGCCTTCACAACTTTGACAAGTGCATACGCCTGCTTTTCTATAATTTAATTCTTTAGTTCTACACTTTGAAGGGATTTTTTGAAGAATGATATTGGTTGCTCATACCCTTCATCATCTTTCTGCAACATCATTGCTGTAATAGTGTGGTAAGATGCAAATGAGAAAATCTAGAATGGTTTACTGAAATAAGGTGATTTTAACACTGGGGCCTCCTTGATTGCTCTTTCTATATAGATATGAATGCATCAATCACTTATGTTGTCCAATCAATCTTGGCTCCTTTCTTCAACATTTTTGAAATAGGCTTGACAATCTCAAGAAAATTTGATATAAACCTCCTCACAAAGTTTATCTGCCCAAAGAAAGACTGAATGGCTTTTACTATCTTCGGGATAAGAATCTTATCTATAGCCTCCACTCTCTTAGGATCAATTCTTACTCCATCCTTGGATACTATGTGGCCCAACAATTTTCCTTTAGTCACAACAAAATGGAACTTCTTAGGGTTTAAGGAAATACCGTACTCCAGAGCTTTGAGGAAGATCTTTTCTAGATGTTCAACATGGTCTTTTGCTTTCTTAGAATATGCTGTGAGGTCATCTTGATACACCACCATTATTGTATTAATTAGGTCAGCAAAGGAAACATCCATAGATCTTTGAAAGGTGGCACTAACATTTTTGAGGCCAAATGGCATCCCTATGTATACATAGGTGCCCCAAGGTGTGGTGAATGCAGTCTTATATTGTTCTAATTCTTTTACTTTCACTTGGTTATACCCCAAAAAACCATCCATCACAGACAATAACTCACATCCTGTTACCCTTTGCAACATAACTTCCATGTTTGGGAGGGGATAATTGTCTTTAAGGGAGGAGACATTCAAATTTCAAAAACCTACACACAACCTTATATCTCCATTTTTCTTCCTGAAAGGCACCAAGTTGGAAACCCAAGTAGAATGTCTGATGGGTTTAATAGTACCTCCTTCTCTGAGTTTCATGAGTTCTTCATGCATCTTGGGTTCTAGAGTAGGGTTTATTGGTCTTCATTTCTATCTAAAGGGTTTTGCATCAGGCTTCAGTGGGATTTCATGTTGAAATAGATCTTCTCTATATGCTTTAAGGTCATCATATGACCATGGAAAAAACATGCTTATATTTTCTCAACAATGTGATCAACATCTTTCTAATCGTAGGGCTTATCTTTTTCCCAATGTACACCTTTTTTGGAGCCAATTCAGTCCCAAGATTAATTTATTCAATATCTTCCCTTCTTACTAGTGTTTGCTTCATAATTGCTCGGTCACTCCCATTGAACACTCTTTCCAATGCTACTAATCCTTTAGGAATCTTATTTGTTTTAAGTTGTACTACTTCTTGGCCAAACAGTTTTTTTACCATCCACTTTTTCAATAAATGCATTGAAATCAATTTCTTACACCTCATACTGATAAATGCAGTGCAAGAAATTGATCAAATTTGTGTCATCATTGAAGACCTGCCAATTATAAATATTGTCAGGAATCATGGGTCTAGTCTTGAGTTCCACTTTTGAGATACCTACTAGGGTAATGTCATCCCTTTTCAAGGCCACATTTTCCAAGAATTTAGCCAATAAATTTTTTGATCTATCCACCTAGTCAATAGAGAAGGCATCAAAGAGTTCTATAGTATCCCACACCACATGTTTGTATTGCTTCAATCTTTTGTTTTTTGTGGAATACTTTGACCTTGTGAAACAACCAATTCTAAATCTCCAAAAACGGTTAACACTTTGATCCCGTGCTTTGTGGCAATGTTTAAACCTAGTAACAATGCCTTGTACTCTACTATGTTATTTGTGCATTCAAATTGCAACAAAAATGAGTACTTAAATGTTGTTCCATTGGTGAAATGAAAATAATCCCAGCTCTGTTCCCCTCTCTATTGCAGGCTCCATCAAAATACATCTACTATATGCCTTGTTCGTTTTGAGAAACATCTCTAGCAATTGGATCTGTGTTTAGCAATTTAGGGTTTGAATGCTCAACTCTAAAACTCCTAAGGTCCACATCACAAAATAAATTTATTTGATTAGGGTCAAAGAGATCAATGACATGTTCTAATCTAGGTTCTCTGTACAACTTGACTTCCCTTCCATTCAAAGCTATTGTGGCATAAGATAAATCTAGCTAGAAATTTCCACCTACTACTACAATCCATTGCTTAGATAATAACATTCCATAGTAAGGGGGAGTGTCCACCATAGTGATGTCTATCCTATATGTTTCCTCAGGGTATGATGCTAATTTCAATTCTATGTCCCATATCACTCCAACTATTGGGACTGATTTGTTATCCATGGCGTAGCACTTTCCATAGGTGGTCTTCACCCACAAACCTAATTCCTTCATGACAACCAAAGGCATGATATTGATTGCTACCCCTAAGTCAATCATGTAATTTTTCACTAATTTGTTATTGATCACCAATGTGGTGTAAAATGGATCCACATGGGAGGCATTTTTTGTAAGGGTATCACCCAAATAAACTTCTGGTGCCTTTGTAGTTTCCTACTCAACGACATTGACCTCTTTGTTTTGATCTTACTGTTTGTGAGATGCGTTGGCAATCAATTTTAGGGCTGTCTCTGTACTCATCAATTTTCATCATTTCCATCAAGGGCACTGTCATCTTTATTTGAGTTAGTGCTTGGGAAATGTTGAATGAAGGGGTAGTCATCCCTTGTTCTATTTTCTTTGTTTTAGCAACCCTTTTTCCTTCAGCTTGAACTTTGACATTATTTGGTTTTTTCTTAGATTCAACATTTGTAGCTTCCTTTTGAGCCATCTTCTGAGGATTTTTGGTTTCACCCTTCTTTTGGTTAGATGATACCTTCTCCTTGTTCTTTTGTTCTTTTATAAATAGGAATCTAGGTGTTCCCTGGTCTACATCTATGGGTCTACTTCTTAGGTTGTATTTATTTCTTTTTGCTTTAGCCACAACTTTTGCTATGATGGCCCTCTTCTCTTCTTTTGTTGGTGTTCTCAATTGAAATTGTGGTGTTGTATTGTATGCATAGGCTATTTCTTCTATATTTTATTCTAGGTCATAGAACACCTCTTGCTCCATATTAACATTGTTTTTCTGATTGCTAACATCATATTCACACCCATCCTCGGAGGATGAGTATCCATCATTGGTTTGATGGGACCCCCATCTTAACATATTCACGGTGTGGCCATCTCTATCTTGTTATTGTGACCATTCATCTTCCTGGAAAGTTTGAGCCACTACAAAATATTATATTGTGTGGGGTCTATGACATGGTGGACACCATGTGTAGTGTCTACCACGTGTGTTCTATGTTTTTTTAAAGGATCCAAAGTATCTTTCCAATTTGGCTTTCATCTTTCTAATTTGGATTTCCCACTGGTTGTCCATCCTTCCAAGTGGCGTTATAGGGCATGTCATGTAATCTTGGCCTTTCATTCTTGTACTAGTTTTCTTGTCTACTTTGGTGATTGTTAGGATTTTGTGGGATCCTAAGGTTATCTCTTTTGCCAATTATGTTGACAACTTTCCTATTATTTTCAATGGTTATAGTAGCCTTTTGTGCTTTATTCAAGCTATTAGGACATATTTTTCTGAGCTCATACCCTGTTTTAGGATCAAAGGCTCACAAATAGATGCTTAAGGCTGCTAAGTTAGCTGACTTAGATCCATGTGGCATCTTGTTATTAATCTTGGAGAACTTCAGATTGAAGTCAAAAATAGATTAATTCTGATGCTTCTGAATGCTTATTAACTCATGTAGGGAAAATTTAGGGGCACATTGATTCCCATATTGCTCAAAGAATTGATCTTTGAAGTCTACTGTAGAGGTAATTGAAGCATCTGGTAGGCTATTGAACCAGTCCCTTGCTGATTTAGTCAAGGACATCATGAATAGCCTCATAAGGACATCCTCCTGTTCCATGCCCAAATCCTGAATGAAAGCATCAAAGTTTCTTACATGTTCCTTTGTTGTAGTTGCTTTGTTCCTTGTGAATTTGGGGGCAATATTTTTCAAGTTGGTATCAATAGGGTATGGGTATATTGGATATCTAACCAACTCAAATTGTCTGCTCATACTTGCAAGATTATGTGGACAAGGATTTTGATGTGGCAGATTGGGGTAATATTGAAATCCATATTGAGGTTGGTATACATTTTGTTGGGCATTCTGGTGAGAATATACATTCTATTGTGGCACATGGTGCTGATAATGTGGAACATATTATCTCGGTGGTGGGTGAGATCATGGAATTTTGCTAGTGTTTTGTGATTGTGAGTTTTGTGTTGGAACATTATGCTGCACATGTTGATTTGATTTCCCAACTGTGTTGTGAGGTGCTTTTGAAGTACTTGGAACACCTGTATTATGAGATGACCCATGTGGATTGATTTTTCCCCCTTGCTTATGGGGAGGGACACATCTTGGCCATTTTGATGAATGGATATTCATCTGGGACATTTGTTGCTTCAGTTCTTTACTTTCTTTTATCAATTGCTGCCACCTCCTAACTTCCTCCCTCTGTCTTTCCACATGTTGTTCCAACTCTTGAGTGGTCATTTTGTCATAATTCTCATCAGGAGTAGAATGGTCCATAAATCCATACCGGGTCTCTTCTCCTTGCTGTGATGAAAACCTCTAGTCATACTCATTTTGTCTTTGAATTATTTTTTCATCTATATGTGCGAAGAATTCATTCTCCTGTTGAGGATTTGGATTGAAATTGAGAATGATGTTAGTTAGATTATTTTGTTCAAGTGGCATTGAATGGTGTCCTTCATCACCGTGAAAAGGACTATTATGCACTATGAAAGGTTTCTCTAAGGTATTCCCCTTATCACCACACATGACATTTGATTGATTAGATTCCACTTCATTCCTATTTGTGTCAGCCTTTGTAGGAGGAGATTCATGCTTATCTGTCCACCTGCCATTGTTCTTTGGAATTTCTTGGTGCAAAGATCTCCTGCTATTCATTTCGTAGGATGCTTTGATGCTTTGAACTCTAGGATTTATTCTTTTTGATGTGTATTTTAATTTCTCAGTCATGCACTCGTTCCTGCAAACTTTTGATAGAGTCACCACTCACTTTTATGAAAAGTGAGTAAAGTTTACAATCTTTTATATGTGTTCCCAGTGGAATCTTTTAATGACTTATACAATGAAATATTTTCGAATGACTCTATGGTGACTTGTTTCAAGGTGTAGATTTGCTTAGTTGTTCCCTAGTAGAGTCACCAATCTGTTAGGTGCGTGACTCAGATGGGGAGTGCAAATGACACAATTATGAACCTTTGGTTGAAGATCAATTTGAAAAAACTTTGTTGACTCTTTAAATGGATAGGCTAGAACCAAATTTTTCTTGAGTTGATCCCTAGTAGAGTCACCAATCTATTAGGTCTCAAAAACGCAGGTTTTGAACCTTAAGAGGGTGCTAATCTCTTAGTACATTTTTGGCTAATGAACGTGGCGAATATGGTTGATAACCCCCTACTCTTTAGGCTCTGCTAAACCTAGGCGGGTGTACCTGAATGATAAGGCAGATTTGAAGGTTTGAATATGATCTCTAATTTGGGAAATCTAATCATAATGGAATGTGGGTGTGAAGTAGATGCAAAGCTTAATGACTAGTTCCTACTGTAGATGTTTCAAGAATTGGGTGTATAAGTAAAGTTTGTATAAAATGTTCTAAATTTGATTAGTGCCTAATCCTAGTGGGTGAATGGAGTTGAGGAGTGGATGATGATGATGGAGACAAATATATAAGATAGGTGAATCTATTTCTCAGATTAACTCTAACTTGTTAGGCACTTTGGATGTTTGCACCTTGTACAAACGTGTAGGTTTGTCAGTTACTTTACTCTTCTTTATGAATCCTAGTGTTATGCTCCCAAATTACTGTGATATCATGAAAGGATTTTTAATTCTTAACTTGAGGGAAACCAGTCAGAGCAATCAATTTAAAAGGATTTTAATTCCTAGCAGGAACCCATTAAAATGAATTACTTGAAAGGAATTTAATTCACCCTAGTCAGAACCCAATCAAGAAAATCACACAACAACAAATGTGTCCTGAAAAATTGTATAAATTTGAATAATTAAGGAAAACCACTTTGGAGACAACACAAAACATATAGGAATGAATATTAACACAATAGTTGAACACTAGAAATAAATCACCGATTATGAACAATCATCTCCATTATATTGCTTCAAAAGATATACATTAATAGAAAAAGTTTTTGAAATATGAAAGTGGATGACCGAAAGGTCATATGCGAATGGATGAACCTAACTACTATTATTGATGATTTTTCTAACCTACTCTCTATTGATTGATGATATGATTTCATCTTACATATATACATTACATTTTTTAGGGTTATGACCCTTCATACGTTCGTCTGTTGCAACTCTTCATTTAATTAATTTTCCTTTGACATATTAAAATATTTAATTTTAATCTTTATTGTCTTCCCATGAAAATTAATTTTAATAATCTCCTTTCACTAGTAATTTCACTTTGTATTTAATTTGTGCATCTTCACTCGGTGTAAAATACTCTTTGAGTAAAAATAATCACCCATTACAAGGCTTTAAATTGTCCTTTAATTTCCTTTGTGAAAAGTTTCACTTTCAATCATGAAAATATTCTCCATGCAAAGTAATTACCTCTCCCTTGGTAAAAATATTTTATCTTGCATTTACCTATATGAATTTTCACTACGTTCTTAAAAAAAAAAACTAATCCCCTCGATGAAATGCACTTTATATTTTCCACATCAACATTACCATAATCATGATGAAATTTTTATTCAATCCTTGTTTTCCTTTTCATGCATTTCGCTCTATTGGAGGGACTTATACTTTTATCTCCATGATATTGGCTTCTTCGTTCGATGTTTTGCTATGTTATGATTTTTTTTCATCTCCTGTCGATACACTTAAGTCTCCTCGATGAAGTTTTATGTCTTTATCTTTCCTTCGGGGTATCAGTGGGACACTAGATAATTTCTCCCCGATAAGCTCTAGTCCCTCCGATCCCTTTCCTTAGCTTATATATGATCATTTATAATATGATCTTTCTCTTCATGTGTTATCGACTCATCGGGGGAACTTACGTTCATATCCTGCCGATAGCCATCGTTCATTTCAATACTCTTTTCTTTTGATTGTTTATAGCTGAATCGGGGGACCGAGTTTTCTGTTAGCCTGATAGCCTTATGTTTCCTTGATATTACCTACCACTGCAAATTTGTGATTTAATAAATGTCTTCATTATGTCATGTATGGTTCCATCGGCGGGACATAATGTCATCTCTCCCGATATGCTTCGGTGTCTCCAATATGTTTTTCTTGAGCTGTCAGGGGGACAATGAGGTATGTCCTACTGATATCTATTACTAACTCTGATGAGTTCACCTTAGTTAGCTCTATCGGTCTATTGGGGAGATTGTCTTAGAAGTTCACTCGATAGAAAGTTGTTTCACCAATGGTGTATGTTTTGTGGTTTTCCTCCATCGGTTCACTGATGAGACTATGATGAGAGTTCCCCCAATGTGGTATTGTCATGCCAATATGTCTTATATTACCAAGGTAATACTTTAGGAAGGGGAATTTCTTAGAATAATGATTGAAGAATTTATTTTATTTACAATCATAGGTCCGAGAGCTATATACATTAGGAATTTTTTTATTTTTTATGCCAAATATAGTGAAATATCAAGGGCAATGGGGATTATGATGAAAATGAAATGAAAAATGATAATGAAGGCATGTGAAAACCAAGGTGGATTTTTTTAGCTCCAACATTGTGGCACAAGGATATGTGATGTGAGTCATTATTTTAAAGGTATCAAAGAAATTTCTGGCAGAAAATGGGTAGATCTAGAGAATTGTGAAACTTTTCTTGGTTTATAGTGTGTTTTATAAAGTGGTTGGAAGCTTTAAAGCTGAAAAACAATAAATGAAAATTAGGACTAAATTTGTAATTAATAAAGTAAGAGACTAAGTTAAAGAAAAGCACATTTGCAAAATATGGAAGAAGCAGTGCAAGCTAAAGTGAAACTAAAGGTGATTCAGAGCATCATACATCAAAACCCTAGTTTTTGACAAGCAGAAAAGGTATTCTCTATTATCTAAATTATATGAATTTTAAATTTGAAGGAACTTTTTGTTAAGCATTTTTAAGATTGTTTGGGGAATATGGCCACTCCTACGGTTGTGGAAGTCTTTGAGAGACCGCGACCTATATTTAGAAGATGTTCATGGAAAGTGTATGAAAATGACCCTGTGGGTGTGTTCTCGCACATTCCAAGCCATGTGCTACCCATCAAAGATCCAATAACATACATTCATGGGAAGTTGGAAGAATTCAATCATCAGGAGTTGAAGGATTTGTGGGACAATGAATTGACTAGAGATGATCTACTGCTTAATGTGAAATATGCAAACCTAGCTCAAATGAAGCTGAACATTTGGAATTGGTTTCTAAACTTTTCTAGTGAGAGTGAGGAAAAGTTTTTCAGAATGGCCATTAGTAGGGTTCATAGAAAATTTGTTTGGGAAAATGAACTAGGGATTGTCAATAAGGAAGCAATTCAAGCTGTGATTGGTCTTTGTGATACTGGTGCCATTCCTGTTCTAAAAATAGTGAAAAATGACGAAGTCACAAGGTTGAATAGTGCTAAGTTTGATGAGAGAGCTTTAACCACAAAGGCTATTGTAAACCTTGCCGTCAAGTATGCTACCATCATGATTGGGTAGAAAATCTATTTCACTAATTGAGTAAATTTAGTATCAGCTACAATAGTTTATATTGCTTATGAAATGGTAGTGAATGGAAAGGATTTTGATCTTTATGAGTTGATTAGGTTGCAACTTATGGAGAACCTAAGTATGACAAAGGCGAGGAAGAATGTTTTAAAATTTGGCACTTTAGTTGTTTGTTTGTTATTATATTTCTTGAAGGAGTTACCGGGAAGAAAAGGCATAATATGGGACAACACGAAACTGGTTGCTCATCATATTTTTCACCATCTACGTAGTCTGGGAGATTTTAGGGCACAAAAAAATTCCCTAACTACTTTCTTTGTAGTATTTTAGAATGAAATGCATGAAAGAGAACAAATTCCAAGGAGTTTGGTAAAGAAGTATGAGGAGATAACATTTCTTATATCTACAAATGAATGCATCATTGAGGCTGTAGAACCCAAAATTCAATGGATTGAACCTCTAGGCTATGAGATTGAAGAAAAAATGGTGGAGAGGCATATTAAGATCTTATTGGATAGTCCTAAGAACCCCTCTCTTCCTAAGCATGGTACATATTAGGAGAAATCTATTGAAATACATCTGGAGGCTACTGCATCTAAACGAAGAAAGAAGGTTGAAGCATTCTTCCAAGGTCAAACATACTCCAAGGATGATATAGAACAATTGAAGTAGGTACTTGATGAAAGGAAAGCCAAATTTGTTGAACAACCCTCCAGACCTAGAAAATCAGGAAGACTATCTTCTAGTGCTACATCAACAACTATCTCTAGCACTGCCACTTCCAGTGCTACTAATATTGAGAAAGGAAAGAAGAAGGAACAAAGTGTTCCTGCATCTGCTGATATTGTTGCCCCTACTAGTCCTAGTACCAGGGCATCCAAGAAGAAGGAAATACCTCCTACTACACCATCTGTTGCTTCAAGAGGAAGAAGAGTGAAACAAAAGGTTGACAAAGAAAACAAGTTTGAGTGATGCTATTGAGGAAGAAATTAAACTTGGCTTAGAAGGAGAGCAACAACTGAAAAAAAAACAAAAGGGGTGGTACCTCCCATGAAGAAGCCAAAACCAATGTTGTTGTCTCTACAGATGAGGAGTTAGAGGAAGAGGAGGATACTTATTGAATTCATGTACATACAAAGAAGAATGAAGAGGGATCATCTAATCCTATGGAGGACATTCCTAGATCTCCTCTGGTAAGTGGTCATCCACCCTTAGATCTAGGAGGCTTTGTTAACAATATGATTGATAATCATCTTATGCCAACTGCTGATCTATATGATAAAGTCAATGATGAAGGGAAAGAAATCATCATAAATGCATTTGTTTAGTACCTTATCATTTGTAATATAAACATGGATACAATACAGTCAAAAGTTACTGAAAAAGTGTGGAAAGAGTTAGTACTTGGAAGGAAAGAGGCTTTAAATGTTGAAGAAAGATGAGAAGTGAAGCCTTAAAATCTATCAGTTCCACTTTTTTGGAGATAGAAGCTGCAAATCTATTGAAATAGTGTTCTACATTATTTAGAGTCAAGCAGAGAGTTAACATGTTAATGACTAAGGAAGTTGATTATATGGAAAAAATAAGTAAAGATACGCAAGATGTGATTAGACAATTAGTAGGGAGCTATGGGACAAGAACCAATTCTTCATCCCAAACTACTAAGGCACAAGAACATGTTACCATTACAGAAGTAATGGATAATCCAATCTTGGAGACTGTTGATGAAACACTTGGTGTTTCAGAGACCCCTGCCCCTCTGATTGACATAGAAGAAACCACCATCAAAAGGTCTAATGATCATTATAAAGATCATTCTGGTGATAAGAGAGAAGAACATCAAGAATCTATTGGAAATAGGGAAGATAAAAACAAAGATGAGAGTGAAGGGAGTAAGGACAAAAAAAGGAAGAAGAAGAAGAAAAAGAAAACGAAAAAGAAGAAGAAGAAAAGAAGAAAGAGGAAGAAAAGGAAGCCATTCTAGCTGAGAAGAGCAAAGGAGAAATTTCCAAAGGCCCTAATGCATCAAATCCATCTGTAGAATCATCCGAAAGTACCCTTAAAGGTCTTCTTTCAAGATAGACTGTATTTCAACATGTGCTTCCACCATAGCTAGTCAAACTGCCATCACACCCAAGTTATGTGGACTTGACAAAGATTATAGCCAGTGATAGAATAAAACTAAGTGGCACTTTTCTTAGCTCTATCACACAAGAAGCTATAGAATATTATCAAAAGGGAAATGAGTTGATAAATTAATCCATCAAAGCTTTATAGGAGACAACCCTTGGTGTTACATCAGATAACTCTTTAGCTTCGATTGAAAATTTGAGGCTTATAGTTGATTCAATTAAAGAGTACACATCTAACCTTAAGGAACATACAACAAAATAAGTGCAATTGATTTTTCTAGAGAAAAGACTGTTGTTTCTACAAGACAAGTGTACAATTGGACATGAAAAGGATTTGCAAACCCTGAAAGAGGTAAGAGAATGTGATGAGGAAGCCCAACTGCTGTTTGTTTATTGCGTGAAGTGGCTAGATGCCACTCGAGGTATCAAGGATTTAATGGACTTGATTAAGTCTCAACTTATAGATGCTTCCAGAGATTATAAGATTGCAGAGGATAGAAACAATGTTAGGTGGGTTTCTATTGTAGATCTTCAAAGTAAAATTTTCATCTTGTAAAGGTAGAAGGAAGATGTTATGAGATGGTATGCCCAACTTGGAGACTTGGTTATGTCCATACATTTCTTTATATCGAATGCATTCATGGATACAAAACAACTTGAGAAGATGAACATTGCTCCATCCACTCTAGAAGAAGGGGAATAATGCCTGGCGGAATTATAATCTCTGCATAAAAATATTTCCAGGGAAAAAGGAGTCTGGGATGATGGAAAGCCAACTTGGGAAGTGATTCTCAAGGAGTTAAAAGGTGCTCCTAGTTCCTTATTTGAAGTCTTATCTTTTCCTGGTCCTTTGTCCTTGATGTCAAAGGGGAAGAAGAGAAGAGATGAAGAATATGTTATGTTATGTGTTTGTACATATGTTAGTGGGAGTTGAGCATAATATTTTGTTTTTGAAGCATGTATCATTTTTGGCACATGTTGCCATCAATGAAAAAGGGGGAGATTGTTGGAAGAATGAAGAAGGTGACCTCTGGGTTTGTTGTCATTGATGCCAATATTGGTTGGTAACTGACTAAGTAAACTACATGTCTATGCTAATCCAGTATTTTGGTCTAGAAATATTCTTAGTAAAAGGAAACTCTATGAGTTTTTGATATGTTGCTTAGGAGTGTCAGTTACAGGTATAAATGAGCTTTCAGCTATCTTTGTTGATCCGACTATGTAATCCAAGTGACAGAAGTTCGGTATTCCTTTGGTCGACAAGGTTTAGAATTGTTTGTATCTTGTGTGTTTCTTATTAGGTTCGTGCCGACCTAATATATGGATGATACATTTTTTTTTAGTGTGCCAAAAGGAATTTTGTATTGAGAATACAAGTCATGTTGAATTTTGTGTGTTTACTTTCAATTAGGTCGACCTAATTGATGTTGGAAGATATGATTGTGTATATATGTGTGTGTATGATGGGAAGAATAAGATATAGAGATATAGAATATGTATGTGAGTGATGTGACAAATGAAGTAGTGTGAAGTGACTAATAATTATTATATATCTACAACCAGAGCAAAATTTTGGTGTTTCCAGAGCTTAACCAAAACTGATTTTTGCACTTTGTAGGTGCACTTCACCAGTTCACTCTTGGAAGTGAGCCATATCTCTTTTTGTATCTTGGCTATAAGCCATATTTTGTATTCAAGCTATGAGCCTCTTAAGGATAGTGTGTCCTGGCAGTGAACCTTGTTATATCTTATGACCAGTTATAATATATTGTGAGCTAATCCTCACCGTGGTTTTTTCTACCTTGGGTTTTCCATGTAAAAATCCTGATGCCAATGTGTTATGATCTCTTTTATGTTTTGGATTACTATTGTAGCTAGATGTGAATTGTTAATTGGATGGCCAATAATTTCTTAGTAGAATACTGATTCACCTCCTCTTAGTATTTAGTGTATTCAACAAATACTGGCTCTGTTGAGCCCTAGATGGCTGGTGATAAAAAATGTGTTGCCAAGAATATGTGCATTCATCCCCCTTCTGATCGAACCATATGGAAAGGTCTTAAGGATTGATAACACTAAATCCACATTACCCCATGCAGATGCAAGGGTGTTGTTCTCTATCCTACCGGGGGTAGATTTGTTGGATGCCTTGTTGTTGAAACTTGACAATGGGGATGTCATGTGTGACCTCAAAGTGTTGGGTGGCCTAAATTCCTATTATCTCTATAGGAGAGAAGGGAACATAAGGAGGAATCATTCCCTAATCAACAAGAGAATGAAAAAATCCCAGTTGAGGGAAAGAAGTTAAACATTAGCAAGGGATGTGACCCAAAACCCTAACAGTTCAAATGGTGTTGTATATAATTTAGAAACCAATCAGACCAATGCCAAGAGTGACACCTCACATATCAATAATGATCATGATGGGTGGAACTTTGAATTTTTTGAAGGCGAAAGATCCACGGGTGGGGATGAAACCCCAACTCATAATAATATCAATAATAATGAAATGGTTGAAATCCCAAAATATATGTTAGAGCCTTGGTCCAGCAACATAGATGCAGGCTCCTTGTAGGATGAGGAATTCTCTAAAGCCTTAAGCCAAGAATCGGAGTTTGATTTGGAAAGCAACTACGAAAGTATGGAAATGGAAACAAAAGAACTAAAAAAAGGTTCTGAGACGTTTGAAGAGCCCTCAACGAAAGAGCACTCGGAGATGGGCTGTAATAAAGCTGGTGGTGAGGGCGACCCTCAGACACTATGCTTGAGGACACAATTACACATCTAAAAGATCTGGTCTGTGATGATCTAGCCCTAATCGATGGGAGCCTTGCAAAAAGGGAAAATGAATCCAACCTGAGAAAACTAGACAATAAAGGATGGAAAAGGAATGGTGGGCAACTGGCGATGGATAAGATAAGGAATAACCCCAAGGTTGGGGTAGTAGATAATCTTTTCCCCAACAATCAAACATATTTCCTAAAGGACTTTAGATTATATAAAGAAGATCCCAACAAGTTGGGAATATTAAAACAGTTGCAGGATAGGCCCTGTAAAGTTAGAGATATTGTGAGTGTCCTAGAAACCAATTTGATGCCCACTTATAACCAATTTGGCTTCATTGTTGGGTTGGTTGTAAACTAGTCTGTGGAGGGGGATGGCCTTCAAAATGGCAACAAAGGGGATTGTAATTAGTGCACCAATGGTGCAAGGATGGTTATAGGTGGGGGTGAGGATGGCTCTCTAGAAAAAGAAGTGGCTCAAATAGTTGAAATTTCTCTTTCTTATCAAAAAGAGGTTGAGAACAAATGTTTGGTAAATGGTGCTCCTCCAAATGGTCCCTCTAGGATCACCGAGCCTTTAAAGGGTATAGGGGACCTAACATCTAAGGGAGTCTTTGAGGAAGAGGCCCAAACAAAAGTATCTCATAGACCAAGGAAAAGGCCAAGGAAAGGGACATAAACACTAATCCCAGAAGAGAAAGGTAACCTAAAATCTTATTTCCAAACAAAAATGAAAAAAGCTCTGTGCAGTTATTGCAAGCCCAATACCTAAAAGGATGAAAGTGGAGAAAAAGGTGCCTAAGTGCTTTGAAAAATTTAGACTTGAAAAGGAGCTTGCTCTAAACCTTGGTCCTAATGAATCTTAACTATATATCATGGAATGTAAGGGGATTGGAATCCCCAGATAGAAAGCAAATTGTTAGAAGGTTTCTCAGTCAGTGCAAGGAAAAAGATGTGGTATTGCTCTAGGAACTTAAAGCAATGGGATTCATGCTAGAAACCAATCTTAATTTCATTTGGAGGGACTCAACTCATTTTTTCACCTATCATGAGAAAGGCAGGGGGTTGCTATCATTCTTTCAAAGGATTGGGGGAAATATGTCACCAAACATGGTGTTTCCCCATGCAATAGAGTTGTTTGGGTAATACTAAAAAAGGCAGACTTTTCTTTTGGAATTTTCTCAGTCTATGCTCTAAATGAGTATGGAGAGAGAATCAATCTATGGAAATGGGTGTGTGAATTGGATAACCTCTCTTGGATCCTCAGAGGGGACTTCAATATGATTGAGAACCAAGAGGATAAGATTGGTGGAATTGACATGGAATGGAAAGTACTTTTGGTAAAAAATGAAGGGAAAGCTCAAACTGATTGATCTAGTGGAGGGGTAGAAAAAGACTTCCCCAACATATGGTACACATGGTACAATTCTCAAAAAGGTAACCAAAGGATATATTACAAACTAGATAGGTTCTACATAAATAGGGAGTACTTCCTTCCTAACTCTCTCAAAGATGGTTGCAAAATAGAAGTTCACGCCTACACTCTATCAGATCACCGCCCCATAAAAATAAGGACCCTTCTTAGGAAGGGATCAGGGGGGTGATGAGAAAGGGAGGGGGCTTCCTCCTTAACACCAAGTTGCTTCTGGACAAAGATTGCTCAGATGCCATCAAAACTAACAAAATTGTAAATAAATGCATGCATAAAAACTTAAGTGCCATTGATAGGTGGAATCTGAATGTCAAAGGATAGAAAGTATTATTCTAGACTATCGGAAAAAAGGCCATGGAAAATAGGAGAGAGGAAGGTATTCTTTAGGAGGACTTTCTACAAACTAAGGCTGGGCTCTAGAAAGACCCTAGTAATGAGGATTTAGGCAATAAGATGGTTCTAGCCAAAGATTCCTTGTGAATACTTCAAAATAAAAGAATTCAAGGTCTCACGATTAGATCCAGGGTCAATTGGCTTGAAAATGGTGACAAGGGTTCTAAGTTTTTCCTTCAAACTCCTTAGAGAGAAAAACTTCAAAGAGCATATAGAGTAGGTTTAGGTGGATGAAGGGGTTGTTAGTGACCAAGAAGTAATAAAGGGCCACTTCTATATGTTCTACAAGAACTTGTTCTCTTTTGAAAATGATGGGAGTGATTGTGCCAATGCAAGA
The DNA here is from genome assembly GCA_007258455.2 of Sequoia sempervirens. Classification (NCBI taxonomy): domain Eukaryota; kingdom Viridiplantae; phylum Streptophyta; class Pinopsida; order Cupressales; family Cupressaceae; genus Sequoia; species Sequoia sempervirens. The sequence continues at coordinate 451,248,902 of VDFB02000015.1, read as the reverse complement.
AGACTAATAAAAAATATCATTCCTAAGAACCTAGAAGGGAAAGAAGTAAAGGATCTGGGCCGTGAGGTGTCCAAAGAAGAAATAAAAAAGGCAATTGAATATCTACATAATGATTTATCCCTAGGGGTTGATGGGATCCCAACAAAATTATACAAGACCTTCAAGGAGTGGATTGTTGATTACCTCTTCTTAGTATAGAAGGAGACTTTGGAGGTTAGATCCCTAGGGAGTGATATAAACAAAGGAATTATTAAACTACTCCCAAAAGAAGGTGACAAGACCCAATTAAAAAATTGGAGTCCCATAACCTTGTTGAATGTGTCATACAAAATTCTAGCTAAAGTCCTAGCTAGAAGACTAACCAAAATTCTGCCAAAAATCATGAGTGCAACCCAAACATGTTTCATTAAGGGTAGGTACATCTTGGAGAACCTCATCACTAGTTGGGAAGCATTAGAATGGGCAAAGAACTCTAAATAGGGGGCTGCTATCCTACTTTTGGACTTTGAAAAGGCATACGACAGGGTTGAATAGTCTTTCATCAAACTCATCCTTGAGGTTTTGGCTTCCCACGAGATTTTTGCAACGTGATAGTCACATTGTTCAAGGTTGCAGTGGCTTAGGTTGATGTTAATGGATCACTTACAAAATATTTTACATTAGAAAGGTCAATTAGACAAGGTTTTCCATTGGATCCTACATTGTTTGTAATTGTTGAATGTCCAATTTGTAGATGATACAACCATTTTCCCCCTATTGGAAGAAGAAAATGTATCCAATCTAATGAGCAAGCTAAATATCTTCTATGAAGCCTCTAGCAAAAAATTCTCCCTCTCCAAATTAGTTTTATTGGGTTGGCAGAACAGGCCCCTAGAATGGGAAAATAAATTTGGAATCCAATGGGGAGGACCACACAAATAGGTAAGATATTTGGGAATACCATTTGTGTTATGTCCAAACTTAAAAGAAATGTGGAACAAGATCAAAAACAAGATTGAGAAGAAGATTGAAAAATTGAATAGACACTACCTCTCAATGGTAGGGAGGGTTCAAATTTTCCAAAAAATTCTATCCTCCTACAACCTGTACTTTGCCTCGATGTGGTTATTTAGCAGTTATCAAGTAAAGGAAATCCAAAAAAGGATTCAAAGTTTTCTTTGGTCAGATGGGAAGGGAAATAAAAAGAAGCATGTAGTTAATTGGAGTTGGTGCTATGTAAGAAAATTTGAGGGGGGGTTGGACTAAAGGACCTGAGAATCCAAGGGATAGCCCTAGCTACCAAATGGATCTTCAAGGCTCTGGATGGGAATGAACCTTGGAAAGTGTTAATCAAAAGCAACATCCAAAGAGCAACTCCTAAGCATGGAAAAGGTTGGAAAGACCTTCCCCTCAACGACCTTCTTAGTTTTCAATACCCTATATCTCCTAAAGGCTCAGTGGTGTTCAAAAGTATTTGGAAAGCATGGGAACATGTCAAGGAGCACATAAATAATTCTTAGTTCTCTTAGGGCAGCATTATGTACACACATAGATCTATTTGGTGGAATCTCAAACATAAGGATAAACCTTTGGCTCTACTATAGGGTTGCTCAACCAAGAACTGGAACAACAAAGGAATAATTTTTTTTGCAGACATTCTTAAAGATGATTTGTTATAAGGTTGGAACCAACTGAAAACTAAATTCCATATCCCTGAGACTCAATGGAGAACCTACTCTATTATAAGAGAGGCTTGCAGTGGATTGGAATGGATGATTAATAGTAGATTTAATCTAGAGCAATTCAAAGAGTTTCAGTGGACCAATGGGTCCAACATTAATAAACTTAATGAAAAAACCATCCACAATACTCTCACTAAGAAACAAGGAACACATGATTTAAAACAACACAAAACTCCAATAATTAGTAAACACAAAAGGATTTAAAACAACTTTATTTCTTAGATTTTATTAGGCATTAATAAATATTTATCTTTGAAACGTGCAGAAGAAATCCCCACTATTGCTGGAATGGATCCTGGTTCAACATCTTCCGTTTGTGAGCAGTTTGGGAGGAAAGCGTACTTTGTCACTCTACACGAGTGCTAGTTTCATCAAAACAATGCTCAACACTCATGCCACAAAACCATGCCCTAGCCAGGACCTTCCTGAGTGCACACACTTGTACCCCAGGTTGGACACACACTATAAGCATGCCCCTTCTCCATCCTACTCACAACATGCTAACCTATAACCTATTCCCGCAATGTGTTATACTTGATTTTCTCTTTTTCCTTTGTGTGTCCAAATTATTTAGTTTTCACGAGTTTTATACAACACAAAGGGTAGTTCCAACCAACACACCCTTTTGAAAATAATTACATTACAACATCCCATGAAAACTCCACTAATTATTTTATCACATTTATTTCTTGAACTATTACGTCAGTTCTATTTTACTTTTTATTAATTTTTTTCTTCCACGGGGAAAAAGTCACATAACAATTCTCCCCCTGTAAATTAACTACTAGCCTCAGTAGCACAAAATGCATTTGCATCACAACTCAAAAAAACACATAATCAATAATTGAATAAACTGATATTAAATACTTCAATATATAATACTTCCTTTGAATTCATAGATATTTCTCTTTTCAATTTAAATTAACAAGTACTTTCAAGAGAGTCATTCTTTCCAATCATGACAAAACTATAGATACATATCAAGAATTTACAAACTAATGCTATTTTATATGTTTAATCACATATTTTTAACTTTATCAAATTTATCTAACGTAACTTCAACATTAGATTTACAAAATTATTATCATGTGTTGACATAACATTTATCTGGTGAATGACATGCATATCCCATACTATGTATTCATTCATTGTTGAAACTATATATAATATATACTTAATATATTCTAAGATGATAATCATGCATTCCGGACTACATGAGTATCCTCTTTTCATATATAATACTTTGTAATCCACATGTACAAAGTTATTGGGTTGATCAAGTTCAATAACAATTCATCAAGTAGCTTAAGCAAGAGAAAACATTAATAGGTTATGACTACCCACATAGTACTTCATAAAATTCTAGGTCTAGTCTTCCTTAGCCTTAAAATTCCATTTCACAAGGTAACTTAAACAAAACTTTGGGAAATTTTAGAATCCAATATTTTAAATTATCCTATTTCTATCAATATTAAAGAGTGCTTGTAACACCTAATCTTGTCATAACATCTTTCAACATATATCACTTTGTCAAAGACTCATAGGTAGTTAGATTAAAAAATAAGAAACAACCAATTCCAACTATGTGACATTTGTTAGACTTCTCAAGGCTATAATTTATATATCCATGCATCTAGGATGTGTAATGCAAGTATAACTATTGTCTAAATTTGGTTTCATCCAAAGTTTTGAAAAAATTATTGACATGGATCTTCAATAACCCTATTGTTTTCTTATAAGCTTGGCAACATAGGAAATTTTAATAAAATTATTAAAAAAGAAACATGTGAAAGATACATAACCTACTTGCATATCATAGAAAAGGTTGGAATAGATAGTTTCTCCCCCTGTAAGATTCAACCTATCCCCATGTTTGACCTTAAAGTAACCTAGATTTGGTTTCATATCCTATAACTATGATATTCTCACCAACTCATTCCTAACATAATGCCAATTTTCCAAGTTTAAGATATGAATCCGAGGACCTGTGGGTCATGCGCCCACAATGTACTTACACTAACATTCCAATGTGTTGGTTTTAACTAGTCATAACAAACATAGTAAAACTATTTTTTTTTGAATATACAAATCTCACTATTACAAATGCTAAATCACTTATTGTTAAATTATAAATACTTACAAGAATATTGGTTTATATGTTATTGTAAATACGTACAAGAGTATATGTTTATACAAATCTCACTACAAGAAAAAATATTTATAAAATTAGATGCTTGAAAATAATGATCCTAATAAATTGTACGGAGTTTATGAAGAGTTTAATAGAAAAAGACTTGCTCTTCCAAGGATGCAATACGATTTTCTATGAACATATTCAACAGTATCTTACCTCTCTAATATGCTATCAATGCGGAGATCAACGATAACAACAGAGAATAACTATTCATACAAGCAAATGCCTTCTGTAAATTCACAAAAAACAATTCAATTTTACAAAAGTTTCTCAATTTTACACAGAGGAAAGGAGGATTTTGAAATTAAAGGCTACAGTTGAAATTAATATGTATTTTCCCTTTGGATTGAATCATATCCTTTGATCACGATGAGAGAATAAGGAAAGAAAAAATTTGTGTATTATTTTGCAAGGAGTAATTAAGGCAGCGAAGTTTGGAGTTGTATTGGTTCTAAAGAAACACAGTAGTAAATGAGATGCCTTTGTCCACTAGCTAATTTACCCCCATTCAAGAGTTAATATTTATTCATCAGAATTTTCAATGAAATTACAAATTGAATGTTAAACAATTTTCCAAGTAACAAATTATGCATATAAGGCAAAAAAAACCAAATCTACTCTATATGAAATTTATTCTAGGGTAACTGCATCAATTTGAGATTTTTATTGTTTTTGTAAAGGATTTTCATAACAAGGTAAAAGGTTTTAATGTAAATCTATTCAAAGATTTTTAAGGACACAGTAAATCATTATTTCAAAAGTAAATGTACTTACAATTTAAACTATGAAACTATTGTAAATAAGGTAATATTATGATAAAAGATTTTTTTAAAGGTAATTTTTTTTTTTTTTTTTGTGCACACTGTAATTTTATGGAACTTGAGTAAAAAGAATTTATAATTCTGAAAATCTAAGTTAAGGAGTGAAAGATTTAACTCTTAAGTATATGCTAAGAACCCTAAATTGATTTACCTAAATGTTTTACGCCAACATATAATTTCTCTCTATTTTTTTTTTTTATAACCTTTGAGATAATTAATAGAGGTAGAAATTTAAATGTAACCTTTTTTTTTAATCTATTTTGTAAAAATAAATCTAGTTAAACTATTACAAGGTTTTAATTTTAATATATCTATTTTAGACAAATAAATGTAGCCCAAATAAATGGATCGACAATGATTAAATTGATTCCACATCTTATTCCCAACAATTTTTATGCACAATATTTAATTCCCAATTTAAATTGAATATAATAAATTAATCAATAATTGTATTCAATTACGTGAATAAACTATTAATTAGTAAACACAAAAAGATTTAAACCAACTTTATTGATCAAATAATTTATCAGGCATTAATACTTATCTTTTGAAATGTGAAGAAATCCCAACTATTGTTGGAATGGACCCTGGTTCAACCTCTTCCATCTGTGAGCAGTCTGGGAGGAAAGTGTACTTTTCCGCTCTACATGAGTGCTGGTTCCACCAGAACAATGCTCAACACCCGTGCCACGAAACCATGCCCTGGAAGGACCGTCCTGAGTGCACACACTTGTACCCTAGGTTGGACACACACTATAGGTGTGCCCCTTCTCCATCGTGCTCACAACCCGCTATCGTGGAACCTATTCCCACAATGTGTTATAGTTGATTTTCTCTTTTTCCTCTGTGTGTCCAAATTATTTAGTTTTCATGGGTTTTATACAATGCAAAGGGTAGTTCCAACTGACACAACCTTTCAAAAATAATTACATTACAACATCCTGTGAAAACTCCAATAATTATTTTATCACATTTATTGCTTGAACAATTACATTAGTTCTTGTAAGATCAGGGGTTAGTTTCAAATCCGAAATAGCATAGATAAATAGCAACCACTCTATTTAAATCTAAGCCAAGAACCCAAATCTAAACAAGAAAGAACAAAGAAGCAAAAGAGATCAAACAACAATCAAAGTTATACCAAACTCCATGCTTAAACTTGATTCACCTTTCTTGCATCTCCTCAATACAACCTTTTGTGAGTAGCTCTTAGTTTTTTTTGTATGCAAATACCTACGAATGATAAGCATGAATGTTGGAGATATGTGGTTGTCAAGAAAAACTGATGGAGACAACCCTCTTTGATAGAAAGCCATTCAAATGAATGGACGAGATCAATCTTCTAAAAAGATTCCAAGATCGACTGTGGAGGATTCATGCACCACAGAGTAGTGGGATAGGGCGACTACGAACGAACGGTCAATATTCTTTAGAGACTAGAGGTAATCAATGGTTGAGATTTGAAATGAGAGAGTGAAGGGAAAATGGAGGAATTAAATAATAAAATTATTTAATTAATGAGAAAAACATCTTTGACCAAGTGGGAATAAATAGTTATTTAAATTATTTATTTGTAGAAGAAAAGAAAAATGGGAATTTAATTAAATTAGTTATGCAACCAATTAATTAAATAAGAGGAAATAGAAATGGGATATTAGATAATTAATTTAGATTAATTTTTTAATGGTGGAAGAATAGCAAGGAATAGTTAAATAATTTTAACAATTATTTAACTATAGAAGAATAAATAAGGCCAATGAATAGATAAATAATTATAAAATAATTATTTAACTATAGATGAATATCATACAATGAGTAATTAAATAAATTAAAATTTATTTAATTATAGAGAGAATAAGAGTGTTAGCAACACAATTAAAAGGACAATTTGTTTAATTGATCTAAGATGAATAAATGTTAGGAAATGAATTAATTAAATAATTAAAATTACTTAATTAATAGAAGAATATGATCAAGGATAATAATTAAATAATTAAAATTATTTAATTATGTGGAGATGAAGACCAAATTAACAAAAAAATGATGCTCACAGACCAAGACATTTTTCAGTGTCTACATTTTCCCCCTCTTTGACATAATGTGATTTGAGCATTGTGTCAAAGAATAATAAGGAAAATAAAACTCAAACCATGCCTCAGCGTGCCCCAGAGAAGGTGGGATAGACCCATGCCCCCTCAATTTTTTTTTAGAATTTTTGAAAAAAATGTGAAATTTTTTCGACCAGTTGATAGAAGATCCGAGACATCAACATAAATTGATTAGGGCTCAATAGGATAGTAGGAATTGGTTCAGACCTCAAGATTTGATACTGCCAGCACACAAGGTTGCAAAATCCCACTTTTAGAAAACTATAAATGGGCCTAGGGTTGCCAAAAATAGTCATTTGTGCATTTGGAGTTGAGTGAATAGTGAGAGTGAGTGCAAATCCTGCTGTGGAGCTACTGCTTAATACATTTTGATTCCACACATAACGCATCATAGATACCAAGTTCAGACCTATAGGTGGCTAGAGGGCTCAGGGGACATGATAAGTGCTCTAATGTTGCTTTGTGATTTTGTCAAATTTTGGTAGATTTAGGGATCCAAATGTGAGCAAGTCTAGCTAACCCAATTAGCCGCATTTGTTATCGCGCGAGCCACATGTGATTGTGGTTCACTGCAAGTGACACAGTTTGATGCAATTGACTAAGAATAGACACAACTAATTTTTTCGTGTTGCATTTGCAAAATGTGACACAATTACAGTTGGTTACATGAAACATGTGTGGTTTTTGGCCCACATGTGCAATATTGCGACACATTTGTGGTGTGGAACGTCACATTTGCCTAAAATATTGCATTTGAGATGTGGTTCGACACATTTGAATTTTAAGCCACAGATGTGAGGCAGTTTGATGCAATTGACTGTCAAAAAATTTTCCTTAGTTTTTGATGAAATTTTCTCTGATGTTAAGATCAAATAGGTTTGTAGAGGTTTTAATATTGACATAGTGCGCTTGCATGTGATCACAGGTGTCACGCGCCCTGATCCTAACCCGCGAGCACCGCCCTTTGAGCTTCAGGTTGTATTGACATCTAACCAATTCCTAGAGGGAGAGACTATTTTCCCTGGGGCTATATCATATGACATTCATGCCCATGATTTAGGTGAATAGGGGACTATTGACTGCACTTTTTGAGCGCTGACATTCAGAGACCAACTCCTTTCATTTGCCAACAGGGGAGGCGATGGTGACTCTAGAGGATGTATGTCACATCTTGAGATTGCTAATTTGAGGAGAGCATGTGGCATATGATCCAGAGCGAGGATATGCCGTGATTAGTACATTCGAGTATGAGATCCCTTGGGACACTCTGGTAGAGGGACATGAGCTATTCACTATTGTTCTTTGTAGTACCATTAGTGGAGTAGTATGCCATGATCGACATAGGCATGGATTTCCAGTCGGTTGGGGAGAGATGTTAGTTGGTATGCTGACTCGAGATGTTGTGTATGCATGGGGGCGATGCATGTTGGTGATGTTGTACTTCCAGCTACATGATGTGGCCTATAGAGGGGGTTAGAGCATTAGTTGTGGGGTGATGCTCTTGATGGTTTGGGCTTGGGAGCATATTGCAGTATGCAGACCACTAGTTCAGAGAGAGCTCAGAGAGGGGTTGTTGTATGTGTATATCTATGGGGGCCCTATTTCTCAGAAACATGTTGGTGACATTGGCTATTGGCATCATACTATTGACCTACTGGATGCATTTACATGGAGACCTTACAGGGGAAAACTGACCTTTTATTATGATGATGATCACCTACCATTTTGTCGACAACCTTGGTATTTGATTGGCATGACTGTTTAGAGCCAACACATTATAGAGAGGTACCTACCCGAGAGGGTGAGACAATAGTTTGGTGAGTGGTAGGGAGTACCTATTGGTTCTACAAAGTTTTCCTGATCTAGCTGGGAGATACAACCTTAGGGACCGATGATTCTTGTGACCACAGTGGAGCAAGATATAGATGCATTACAACTTGTGCAATGGGATTGGGTAGGGGGACCAGTGGATGTGGGTACTACACCCGAGTATGACACATGGTGGATAGATCATAGGTCCATTCCATCGATGGATCCAAATCAACCCACATAAGTGGAAAGATGGCAGAGGGGTCCGAGGAGAGGGGCATGGGGCAGAGGTCAGGGGGATGGAGGTCAAGGAGACAGGGGGAGGAGAGATGGGAGAGGGAGGGACGGATGACCACATCATCCACCTCGACCACCGAGGAGAGATGGAGGTATAAAATCAACAAAGGCCCCTCGATAGGAGGGAGAGGTCAAAGCAGAGGATATAGTGGAGGAGAGATAACCAGGGGGAGAGGCTGCAGTGATGGACATCGACGTAGATGTTGATGTGGGAGAGGTGAGGAGGGATTAGGAGATGAGGGATGCCGAGGAGGAGGCAGAGAGAGGTGCTCCTCAAGGGGCTAAATGATGTCCCAGCCATAGAGAGGAGGGACAGGGAGGAGGACTAGCCTATCGATGACTAGGTGGAATAACTATAGGTAGAGATCCAGTGGCTATGGGTAGAGAGGGAGTCGACCACTAGTAGGGCAGTGTGGGATGAGCAGGTCTCATAAGATTTTATGGATAGAGGCAGTGGGGATACCATAGAGATACTTCGAGAACTCACGAGAGCTATCTCAACATAGAGATATTATAGAGATCTATATGAGAGAGAGGTACCACTAGAGTGCAGGGAGCCAAGCTACTCATAGATTGAGAGTGGATCACAAGGTAGGCCACACAATAGGAGGTCCTAGAGTAGTAGCAAGGTATCTGGTCCATGACACTCTCCATATCACAAGCCATCAGGGTTGGGTCACAGGTTGTTGGGATCACATCAGCCTCGAGATGACAAGGGACCATCCACATGTCCTTCTCCTCCAGGTGACAGGGGGAGAGGCGACAACGATGGACATTGACGTAGATGGAGGAGAGATAACTAGGGGGAGAAGCTACAACAATGGACATTGATGTAGATGTGGATGTGGGAGAGGTAATGAGGAATGAGGAGATGAGGGAGGCTGAGGAGGAGGTGGAGAGAGAGAGTGTGCTCCTAGAGGGGCTAGAGGATGTCCCAGTCATAGAGAGGAGGGACAGGGAGGAGGACCAACCCGTTGATGACCAGGTGGAACAATTGCAGGTAAAGATCCAACGGCTACGGGTAGAGATGGACTCAACTATTAGTAGCGAAGTGTGGGCTAAGTAGGTCTTATAAGAGTTTATGCATAGAGGTAGTGGGGATACCATGGAGATACTTTGAGAGATCATGAGAGCTATCTCAGTAGAGAGATATTATAGAGATCTGCATGAGAGAGAGGTACCACCAGAGCATAGGGAGCAAAGCTACTCATAGATTGAGAGTGGATCACAGGGTAGGTCACACAGTAGGAGGTCCTAGAGAAGAAGCTCAAGGCATTCGGTCCACGACACTCTCCATATCACAAGCCATCAGGGTCAGGTCACAGGTCATCGAGATCACATCAGCCTCGAGATGACATGGGACCACCCACATATCCTTCTCCTTCAGGCGATAGGGGAAGCACTGGCTAGACCTCATTTCCCTTATTTTTTTAGACACTGATATACATGTATTCTAACTGAGCCAACGAGCTCCATTTTGAGATTATCCAGATATTGTATTGTGACACTGATCATTTTTGGTATCATGTATGTGATATGTATATTTTTGGCGGTGACCATGTGATGGGTTATTTACTATGCATGACTCTATGTGATGGTTTATGTGATGATGCACTTATGTTTATGTGACGAGCCTATGTGATTTATGATATGTATTTCTATTATCTGTCGATGCGTTATGGATTTATGATAATGCTTTGCTTTTATGCTTCTATGGATGAATGTATGTAATGTATATGATGATTGAATGTGATCTCCTTCTATGCATATGCATTTTGTATGTAAAAATGATCTTAATTTAGTTATGATAACTATATGTATGCATATAATTTTAATTTAGTTATGATATCTATATGTATGCATAGAATTTTAATTTAGTTATGGTATCTATATGATGTTATGAAGGTTTCATGATTATGGAATGATACTGTGGATGATGAGATGTGAATGAAATGACGCAATGACATATATATGAATGATCCTATGTATGTGTGCATATATATATTTTATTTCTTTTTCTAATGCAATATAGATGATCTAATATGATTATGATGATGCTTATAATGTATTATAATGTATGCAACTAACATGATCATGTACTTAGGATATTTTGGTGTGTTCACAAGATGCCATTAAGATAATAACGAAGATGGAAGGCGGAAGCGGAAGAGAGATGGGTGTTAGCATGGAGGAAATAAAAGGAATTGTGAAGTCATGAGGGAAATGACAAAGGACGAACATTCATGCTTTTATGTTTATCATCATCGAGCATTAAAAATGTAACAAATGGAGCACAAACACCATGGTATGACATAGACCAAGGTGTACAAGGTTACCATTTGTAAAAGACAAGTAGTCAAAAGACAATACCAAAAGACAATACCAAAAGACAAGGAACACCATGACTCATACTAAGGACCCAATTGCCCCACTCTTTTTTCCAAGATAATAACACAGACAACAAGCAAAGAAAAGAGATCATGATCCATCATTGCTCCTCTAAATCCTTGACATGACATCCTCGAGGTGGCTAGTACAACATGATTAAAGACAAACCAAAAGATAAGACAAGAACATACCAACAAATGTCAACAACCATTTAGATAATTTTCCAGAGAGGTAATGTTTGCTGATAGGATTGACGGGGTTGACTAATTGATTGATTGTTTGACCGAAGTTGATTGATAGATTGACAAGGTTGATTAATTGATTTGATTGATTATGTCTGGTTTCAAGAAAGACATATCCTGTTTGAGGCAGACGACCGAGTTGACCGATTAATTGATTGATTGAATGAACAAGGTTGATTGAGTGACCGATTGACCAATATGACAAGACTAGTCAAAATTAACTGATTGATAGGTTTGACTAGTTGACAAGATTGATTGATAACGCCTGGTTTCAAGGTCACATCCTATATAAGGAAAAAGATAAGATTGACCAATGACATTGTCTAATCTCAATAAGGACACATCCTGATAGAAGACAAGTGATAGGACTGAATGAGACAAATGACATAATGCCCCATTCTGATATAAGACCAATGACTTAGGTGGTGATGATGATTAGGCAATTGATCGATTGAAGATTAAAAACTTGTTGGATGTGCTTGTTTGTTGATTCACGATTTGGTTTGAACAGTGATTGCTCAAGGACAAAGGAAATGATCAGACTTGACAAACCCTAAAGGACTGACCTAGGGCCTCAGGGGCTCATCGATTGATGGCCTTGCCTAAGTTATACACACAGAGACCTCGTAGTTCGACTGATGTTGACAAAAATTGATATGACTCGATAAAACCCTAAGGAAAAACTTAATGTCTCGGGGGCCCATTGAGTAATGGCCTTGCCTACTTAGCAATGCACAAAGACAACGCAGTTCAACTAGATTGACAGAGGTTGACTTTGACTCTGACTATGTTTTTGGAATTTTGATGTTTTCTATTTTTTTTTGGATTTTGATATTTTTTGATATTTTTTTTATTTTGATGTTTTATGATTTTTTTGGATTTTGATGTTTTACAATTTTTTTGTATTTTGACGATTTTCAAGGCTGATACCATGTGTAGGATCCTAGGAAGACATAAGTCAAGGAATTTCCCCTAGTCAGGTATAGGACCAACTTATTATGGGTGAGGGGAGTGATGGATGCAAAGGATGGTCATGAAAGCGAATTAAGGACGCTAAATGTCAATGGTTCTTAGACCATGGGAAGGATGGAAAATCTTTATTATGGATGGATGATATGTGCAAATGGATGGATGAAAGGCAGAAATAGGTAGAGTGATAGTAGATGGAGGAGCATAAATTGACTACGCATGGTGCCTATTTGCCAGGTTTTCACCATGGTACTTATCCAAAGTGCCACCAGAGTGGTTTTCACTTTTGGCCGAATTATTTCTCTTTACTATTTTTTTGATTTTTTCCATTTTTCCATTTTTTTGTTGTCACCAAGACACCTGTTTTCCATGTTTTCATCAAGGTGATCATTTTTTGACTTTTTTTTTTAATAATATTTTTTGTATTTTTTGACTTTTTGAGGTGATACTCTCAGAACTAGGTGTAATATATGTGAAGATGCATACTATTTATGGGCTCAAGCAATGGTTGACCTTCAGGAGTGGAGAGTTGATAAGAACCTGATCCATATGTTGTTGTGATGATATAAGGGCCCAACCAATTAGGTTCAAACTTTTCATGCTTTTCTCGATCTGTTTGATTCTTTGGATTCTCTTTCAAGACTAGGTCACCAATGTCAAAGCTTCTAGGTTAGACCTTCTTATTGGAGCTATTTTGAAGGCAGTTTTGATACGCCTATAAATGGACCAAGGCATTCTATGTCTTTTCATCCAATAATTCTAGCTCATGTAGATAGGATACATAGTATTCTTCTTGATTGATCAACCCTTGCATAAATACCCTCAGGGACAGTAATTCGACCTCACTAGGAAGTATAGCCTTAGATCCACAGATGAGGGAATACAGAGTGGCTCCTGTGGGAGTGAAAATATTGGTATGGTAGGCCCATAGAGTAGGATTGAGTTGGATATGCTAGTCACGACCAACATCATCGACAGTCTTTTTTAAGATTTTAAGGATAGTCTTATTAGATGCCTCAGCTTGACCATTACCCTGGGGATAATATGGGGTGGCGAAATGGTGTTGGATATGAAAATTTTCACAAAGTTCACGGACATCCTGATTCTTGAAAGGGTGACCATTTTCCATAATGATGGATTGAGGGATACCATAGCGACATATAATGTAATTCAGAATGAATTTGGATATTTGCTTACCAGTAATATAAGTCATTGGGATGGCTTCGATCCATTTGGTAGTATTCAGTAGCAACAAGGATAAACTTATGTCCATTAGAAGAAGTAGGTTGAATCTTTCCCATGAGGTCAAGTCCCCACTAAGAGAAGGGCCAAGGGGATGTAAGTGGATGCAACTCTTGAGTAGGTTGTGTACAAGATCTCCATGTATTTGACATTGGCGACATTTCTTCATAGAGTAATAAGCATCTTGTTCCATTGTAGGCCAGTAATATCCTGTTCGCATGAGATTCTTAGCTAAGGTAGGACTAGTAGAATGAGCTCCGCATATACCATTTTAAACCTCTTGCAAGGCTGTTTGTGCTTCATTTGAGTCGAGACATCTAAGAAGGGTGTTGTTTAGGCTACGACAGTAAAGGGTATCTCCAATGATGGCATATTTAGAGGCTTGTCGGATAAAGGTTTTGCGTCAGTTAGGGTACAAGTCAAAAGGGAAAATTTGGTCATGTAGATAGTTGTAAATGTCTTTGTACCAGGGAGATTCGAGACCAACAAGTTCACACACAAGTTCGGTTTCAGGGACATTGAACACAGGGACCAACAACTGTTCCACCAAGAACTCATATTGCGATGCATTGTTAGGGATGTCCAAGAGAGATCCAATTGTTGCCATTGTATCTACTGCCTTATGTTGGATTCTCGATATTTGCTCAAAGGTAATAGCTTTGAAGTACAGTCTGGAACTATCAACCATGCGCTTTTAGGGCATTAACTTCTCATCCTTGGTATCATAATCATCATTGAATTGTTTGATCACTAACTAGGAATCACCATAAACTTGAAGATCCTTGATTTTCCACTTTATTGCCATTTAGAGTCTTGTTAGTAATGCTTCATACTCAACTATATTATTGGTGCATGGAAATGCTATTCAAAATGACTTAGGAATGGAATCCCCTTGAGGTGTGATGAATAAAATTCTAGCTCTAGAACCATGACTTGTGTAGGACCCATCGAAGTACAATTTCCATGTTGTTGGTGTCTCTATGACGAATATTGATTCATCCAAAAATTCAGATATTAGAGGATGATCTGCTTTCATCGGTGCATCTGCAAGTTGATCAACTATCACCTATCCTTTTATTGCCTTTCGATCAACATATTCAATGTCATACTCACTTAAAATCATTACCCACTTAGCTAGTTGTCATGATAGAGCTTGATAAGTAGGAGGTATATTTCCACAGCGTGTCAAATTATGATATTGCTAACAGGATTCAACCGTGTAGTTTCGAGTCAAACTCATTGACCCATGTTTCATGAGTAGTGGTTCAACAAGAACCCATCTCTCATGATATCGAATGGTCCACTTAGCACTCATTGCATCTAGGTGATGCTCACAGAGGTGAAGCA
>VDFB02000015.1:451220016-451232592 GCA_007258455.2 Sequoia sempervirens | reverse complement strand
TCATGAGAGATGGGTTCTTGTTGAACCACTACTCATGAAACATGGGTCAATGAGTTTGACTCGAAACTACACGGTTGAATCCTGATAGCAATATCATAATTTGACACGCTGTGGAAATATACCTCCTACTTATCAATTGATGAGCAAAAGGGGCTCTATTATGAATGGTTCATAATGCACAACACTTGCTGAAGGTTTTGCAAATGGGGTAACAACTCAAGCGGGCTTAACCTTGGAGAAAACTCCCTGGTTAAGCGCGCTTGAGCTGGAACAGTACTGGGATGGGTGACCTCCCGGGACGGACCAGTGCTTCATCTCTGTGAGCATCACCTAGATGCAATGAGTGCTAAGTGGACCATTCGATATCATGAGAGATGGGTTCTTGTTGAACCACTACTCATGAAACATGGGTCAATGAGTTTGACTCGAAACTACACGGTTGAATCCTGATAGCAATATCATAATGATAGAGCTTCTTTACTAAGAAGGTACTTCAAAGGATCAATTTTGGCTATCAACTTTGTCTTATGGTTTAGCATGTAATGTCTCAATTTATGGGCTACGAATACAACTGCTAGGCATGCTCATTCATAGCGTTGTAGTTCAACTCATATTCAACCAAGGTACGACTAATGTAATAGATTGCTCATTCTTTGCCATCATTATCATTTTGTGCCAACAGTTCCCCCAATGGTGATGTAGTTGTTGTTACGTACAATATCAAATGTCTACCATCAATTAGAGCCATAAGAACTGGTGGAGTCAATAGATAATGCTTAATTTGATCAAATGCTTCTTGACATTTTTTATGTCCAAACAAAGGGAATTCCTTTTCGTAACAAATGTTGAAATGGATGAATCTTATCTGTTAGCTGGGTGATGAATCTACATATTGGCTGTAGTATTCCTTGTAAATTCCTTAGTTGAATGATATTGGTGGGTGGTAACATGTCCAAGATAACTTTTACTTTTGTAGGATCAACCTCTATTCCTCTGTGGGAGACAATATATCCCAAGAGTTTACCTGATTGGACCTTGAAATTTTTTTCTTTGGATTTAACTCGAGTTTGTATTTTTCAAGTCTGCTAAAAATCTTATCCAAGACTACTAAGTGACCACTTCTTTCTAGAGATTTTGAGAGAAGAGCATTAACATAATCCTCCATAAGTACATGCATATAATCATGAAAAATGGTAGTCATGGCTCTTTGATATGTAGCTCTAGCATTCATAAGTCCAAATGGCATATCGTTCCAATAGAAGGTTCCCTAAGCACATGTGAAATGCTGTCTTGTGTTGATCTTTAGGAGCAATCCTTATTTGATTATAGTCTTAGAATCCTTCCATAAGTGATAAAATCTCATATCCAATAGTGAGGTCCACTATGATGTCAATATTCAGTAAGGGGAAATCATCTTTAAGACAATCCTTGTTAAGATCCCTAAAATTCGTGCATACTTTGATTTGGCCATTTGGTTTTATGACAGGAACAAGAATAGATATCCAATTTGCATAATCAATAGATTATATAAATTTGACATCCAAGAGTTTCTTTAGTTCAACCTTGACCAGGAGTGCAATCTGTGGGTACATTTTCCTTAGCTTCTGTTTGTATGGATTGGCGTTTGGTATCAGTGGCAAGTGATGTAAAACAAGCTCGAGGTATAACCCAGGCATATCAGCATATGACCATGTGAAATTATCTTGTCTCTTTAAAAAGAATGTTGTAAACTTAGGTTTTTCCTTAGTGGTCAAAGATGCTACAAGTTGTATGATCCTAGAGTTATCTTGCATCCCAATGTTCACTTCTATCTCTTATACGAGAAATGGTGATTTCTCTCAGTCTATAGGGAGACTGTTCAATCCTCCATCCTTAGGCATCTCAAAGAGGTTTTCACCTTCAGATACGTCCTTTATTTTTACTTTTTTGTGGTCAACATGAACCTTTCAGTTTTCACCTAAAGACCTATTCTTTTTCTTTTGACTTTTTCCATTTTCACTTTTGTGACTAGAGGAAAGGACAACCCCACCAAAGTATGCTACACTATCAAGTTCTATTACAAAGCCAACCTTATGATCCCCACTTGGTATTCCTTCATGAAGTCCCATGAACTCAACAATTGCTTTGTTGTTCTTGAATGTATCTAAACTCGGTGGCCCTTGTTGGTCCCAATCTATTAATTGCGGGTACACGAGGGGTAAGCCATCATCGGTATTGTCAAGGGTTAATGTTTAAGCAAATAATGTGAAGATGGAGGTAGAGTCATTGGGTTCCCAAAAGGTATTGATCTAGATATTAATGTCCATGATATTGGTCGAGGAAGAGGATATGCTAAGCTCTTGGAAGACATGGTCTAGCTCGTAGTCACTAGTCGTGCAAGAATCCCATTCATATTCATTGGAATCAGTTTCACCGTAATAACATTCCTTGGATGTCTCAGTCTCATCTGAAGTGTCAACGATCTTAGTCAAGGTTAACTTAGTAAGTACTAGGAGGACTTAGTTTGGGTGGAACATACCCTAACCCAATATACTTTGGTAATTTAGGAGGCAATAAAGGTTCCAATATCCCATGTTTTTTAGACCAAGGCCACTGTGTCCATCATATCCTTGTTGCTTTATTAAGAGGAACCCTTTTTTATATCATTCAACTAGTAATTGCTTAGGTGCAATGTCCTCTTCTTTATACAACCATGTGTAGATGTGGTCATCCAAAGATTCTTTGGCTAACTCCCCCCACTTAGTGAAGGTGGTACGAGGATTACAGATGATGACCTTAGGATGCATAAGATGTGGTTTTCCATAGGATTTTGGTGATTTAGGAAACTTTCCAATGCAAAATAGGCTCTTCATGTTGTACTCTCCACATCCCTTGTCTTGAATCTAGATTTTGGGTTTTGAAGTTGTAATGAATGGAGTGGATGATTTGACGAGATCAGATGGTTCAATGTAGTGGGGTGAGGTGGAAGATGAAGCCTCTTGATTTATGGGCACTTGGTGCTCAATAGTTCCTCTCAAGTTAGTGCAATACTGAAAAGGATCAGGATCATTGAGCATAGTAATTTTAGTGCCATTGTGTGGAAACTTGAGGCATTAGTGGTATGTGGATGGTATGGCCCTCATGGTGTGAATCCATGGGTGGCCAAGGAGAAGGTTGTAGTGTAAATCTATATCTAAGACATGAAATGTTGTGTTGTGCATAGCTGGACCGACTCTTATGGGAAGTGAAATTACTCCTTGAGACAAGCACTCAGCATCATCACAAGCCTTGATAACAATTTTCTTAGTTTGATTGATGCAATTCTCAAAGTATCCCAATGCTTTTACCAGTTTCAAAGTGCAAATGTTCATACTCGCTCCACCATCTACCAAGACTCGTTTGATCTTATGTTTATTAACGTAGACTTCAAGGTGTAGGGGATCATTATGATCTGATGTTTGTGCAGAAAAGTCTTGTTTAAAGGTGACATGATGTGGCATAGCTAGGTATCCAACCATGGCCTAAAACTCATTGAAATTTAGGTCGACGGGTACAAATGCTTCTTGCAAGGATTTATCAAGGATAGCTCTATGTTGAGGGGATATGCAAAGGAGTTCTAGAATAGAAATATGTGTGAGAGTCTTCCTTAGCTGCTCTAGGAGATTGTACTAGCTTTTTGATTGTGGATTGGAAGCAACCCCTTGTAGGGTTACCTTGGCTCTGCGAGTAGTGACCACACATTTTGAACTTTTTTATTTATGGTAATGGTGGAAACATGATCATCAAAGGCTCTTATGTGGTGAATAATAGTGTTGTAATCATGTGCGAAGTAGGTATAATTGGCATTATTGTTATTCCTTGAACTAGAGACTTTTCCTTTGTCATGATCCTGCAAGGGAGTTTTAAAAATTGTATGATTAACATTGGTTTTGCCTTGTGAATTTTCTATTGAAATGACTTCTTGTTTAATGAGATCCTGAATGATATTTTTGAGTGTCCAACATGAAGATGTCTTATGTCCTTTTGCACAGTGATATTCACAATATTCATTTTCGTTCCACTAGTTAGGTTTGATCAATGTGGGTTCATAGTTCTTGATGTTCGACAGTTGGATGACATTGGATTATAAATTTTTTTTTAGAACTAATTCAATGGGTTCACCCAATGGGGAATATGTTCTCTTAGTGCATGGAGGTCCTCTGTGTTGTTGGTTGTTTTAGACCGCGTTCAATGTTTAATCTTGGCCTTGTGTTTGGGTATTTGATATGTTTGATGTGTTTGACGGGGAAGGACCTTTGAGGTGAATTGTGGGGCCTTTATTTATTACTTTAACATCAACAACCCCATCATTAGTGGCATTCATGTTTTGGGACCTGTTATGCATAGCATACACGCCCCAAATTTTTGCTTGGAAAAGTTGGGGACCCCCTATGTTTTCTTTCCTTTCATTGGTTTGTTTCGTTATATTTTTCTATTTTTGTCATTGTCGTTTCATCTTTTCCCTCTTTGCTTGTTCTCATTGTGTCTCCGTTTTCTGATTGTTGTTCTGTTCTTGTCCTAGAGTTATTCACAACCCCTAGACCTTGCTTGTTTTTCCTTTGTCGGGCTTGGGCTTGGGACTGGAACTTGAACTTGAACCTCTTCGGAAGGTTCCTGTTCTTGGTTCCAATCTGATTCTGATTTTCGCTTCCATTGTGTGTCTGTCTTTCGGGCTCGGGTTTCAGACTAGAACTGACACCTTGCACTTTCACCAAGTTCTGATCCCGTTCCTGGACAAGTTCTGATCCCGTTCCTAGCCAAGTTCCGATCTCGTTCTTGGACAAGTTCCAATCCCATTCCTGACCAAGTTTCGATCCTGTTCCTGGCCAAGTTCCGATCCCGTTCCTGGACAAGTTTCAATCCCATTGCTGGACAAGTTTCAATCCCGTTCCTTGCCAAGTTCCTGATCTCGATCCCCATCTTATTGTCACGTCGTTTGCTTTTCATCTTCGTCTTTCATTTGTTTGTTTTGGTCATTTTCGTTGCCTCATTTTTCTGTCTTTGTCCTCGTCTCCTTGTGTCGTTTTTGCGTTGTTCATCCTATTTTTAGAATCTCAAAAATCCAAAAAAAAGTATAAAATATCAAAACACAAAAAAAAATCAGAAAATGAAGAAATACAAAAAAAATTTAAATTTAAATTTAAATAAGTTTAAGGCTAAATAAATAAATCTTTTTAATTTAAAAGATTAAAAAATTAATTAGATAAATTAGATAAATAAAATCTCTTTACTTTAAAAGGATTTTTAGTAAATAAAAATTGATTAATTAATCTTTTAAATTTAAAATAAAGAAAATCTTTTGAAAGCATTTCAAAAGGTTTATTTTAAAATTCAAAATCATAAAAAAATGGTAAAAGTAAAATAATAATAATAAAAAGTCCGAACTCCGGGTGCGAAAAAAAAAAGAAAAGTGAAAGAAGTCTTTTAAATCTTTCGCAATGCGGGTTCGGGTAAAATACAGGCACCAACATATAAAGTTCTACGTTCCGGTAAATTCCCGAAACCCGAACCCGCATAAGTGCTAAACAAATAATTTTTTTAAAAGAGATGCCCGTCGGACTTCAGACTTCGGGGCGGGACGAGATCCATGACCCATCGATGGAAAAATGTTCCGGGGTGATTTATTACCCGATCCCGCATCCCGATCCGTGAGGAAAAAAAGGTAAACATTTTAAACAAATGAAGAGGGCCCGCGGGAGTCAAAACCTCGATCAGTGCTTGATTACAGTAGAACGCCCAAAAATGCATTTGTTGAACATGCTTTATAAACTCCCCTTCAAGCAAGCACAATTCTGAGTTGAAAAGCCAAATTCCATGACCATTTCCAAGATCCCCTTTGCCTGTGACAAAATGCGATGAGGGCGGGATATGCACAAAACAGATTTGTTGAAGAGACTTTAGAAACTCCAATGCACTTGCCCCTGGTGAATATAGATGCAAAATGGGCAAGTTTGGACAATGGGCACGAATGTTCAACAAAATGCCTCAAACAAAGGCGCACACCATGCAGGGCTTAAATTTGATGGTCGTATGACCGTATTTAGAGATTTTTGCCGTAAAATACAATCAAAATTTTAAGAAGATTGTATAAGATGAAAGGAGATATTTTGGATAGACTGTCAAAATTTATATAGAATTATAATGATATATATATAATTTTACTTGCACTAAGGTATATCATAATGTTTTAAGGGAACCTTTGAATAGATAACCATCATTAAAAAAATTGTTGACAGACAAGGTCGACCGTCAAATTTAAGCCCTGACACCATGGATTTGAAAAGGCTTTAGAAACTTTCAAAGCAATATAAATAGCAGATCTAAAGTTGAATTCCACAATTTTCACGGGCGGCTTAACCGGCACACTCTAAGCAGTTGACGGCTTAGGTGGCCAGGTCCATGTGGGGCCCTCTTAACCCATGCTTTTTCATTTCCCTTAACCCGAGCTTTTCAAATCTCAGCTGCAGTTCAGATTTTGTGTTCCCGTTTCCGTACCAGTTTGCGATTTCCCTTTCCACCGTTTGATAGGACTGCACCATTTGAACGCTGGGTTTTACTTTTAGTCCCACATTCGTCCTTACAAAGAATAGGATCAACGCAACTCTTTATATCAAGAAACCCTGTTTACAGTTTTAAGTGAGCTAGGGGATAAAATGGTAGAAGATAGAAATTGATAAGTACATGGTATTTTGCACAGCTTGTCAAATAAGTATTTTATATTTAATAATATTAAAATGTTATATTTATTTTAATTTATTTGTATATATTAAGTATAAAATGTTGTATTTTTATTTATTTATTTGCATATTAAGTAATAATTACTTAATTAAAATATTTTGAATATTTTGTATTTTAAAAATTAATATTAGTTGTTAATATTTATAAATTTAATTTTTTCTAATGATTATAACTTATATTTAGTAAAATATATAATTTATATTTAATATTTTTAATGAATATTACTTATATTTAACAAAAATATATATTTAATGATGTTATTTTATTTAGTTACTTATTCTAATGAAAAAATGTTATATATTATGATTTATTATTTTAATATGAAGGAATTAATATTAAAATTAAATAAATTTAATGTGATGCTTATTTTAAAATTCATTGATACAAATATATTATAGATGTAGATGTAGATGTTATTTAAAGTGTTAGAGGTTTAGGGCTAGATTCTATAAATGCTTTAAAATACACAAACAAAATGTTTTTTGCTTTGATTTAGATATGTGTCTACAAAATAGAATTAGTTTACAAGCCTAAACCTATAGTTGCAACAATCAACTAGCAAAAAAAAATTATTATAATTCACACTTTTATCTTCTAACATTTACATCTCAGTAAGGATAATAGGGATACAAGCCTAAACCATTGATCCTTGAGGATTATAGAGAAAAAACAAGGTGAACAAATAAAAGTGCTCATTAATTTACAAGATAATAAGGATACTAATATCCAAGATAAGCAAACTAAATAACAAGTCAATAAGGATCAAGGTCCAATTCAACAATAACAAGTTGGTGATAATCAACAAGATATTCCATGTGCCTTTAACATTCATACTTCCAACTCCACAAAAGAAAGAAAAAGATGATAAAATCATAGGTCAAGAAAAAGAGCAAGTGAGTAAAGAAGTATCTTAGCCAAATATTTATTTTATATGACCACAATGACAACAACAAATGGTAGACTCTTTTTCATAGGTGTCTATTTTGTTAGAATTAAATATATAATATATAGGTAATCAATAGTAAAGATTGCATCCTAAGATCTTTCTAGCATCATATCAATGATTCATACACCTAGAGCTAGAAAGAAGCAAAGGGTTTATCTACAATATAAAGGGAAGTTACAAGTTCTAGGATAGATGAAATAGTTAATCCTATTGTTGAAAAAAATGATAGAGACCCACGAGATGAAGAATACCATATGACTACAATAAATCTTAGACAACACATTAGAGAATTTTTTTTTTCAAGAAGTCCAAATAATCACTTCTACTATTGTGTCAAGAATGAAGAAGGTTGAAAAGACCAAGAAGAAATTAAAGGATCAAGTTGCAAAAGTCCAAGCATATATCAAGTAACTAGTTCATCCCTTACAAATAGTAGCTAGGTCTATTAATTCTATAATCATCATCTCTTATGTAGAGGCATCATCTTTGGAGAAAATGAAATGTATTGATAAAGTAACAAAGGATTGAAATAATGAGATGAATGATAAAGGATGTAAAATGATAGTTGAAGCTGCAAATTCTTGGGTAAATTCAAGCCTTTGAACAAAAAAATATTAATTAACTAAGGATTTCCAAGAAGAATAAGAGATAAATGATCAAAATATTCCTCACTTGACTATCATTATAGATTTAAATACTCAAGTGTTGATTAAGGAGAAAGTTTTAAATCAGAAAACTTTTAAATAGTCTAAAATATAGATAGAAATCATCAATTTTAGAAATGACTTGATTGCAAAATATATATAAATTCTCAAAAAATTCTTTCATTTTGAATTTATGGAAATGCGGAAGAAATAAAGGGTAGGCCTACAATTGAAGGCATTTCTAATGCAAAAGATAAAAATTCTTTATTTTTTAGAGTTCAAGCATTTCTACTTTACCCTATTTTGTTTTAAAGTTCATATTTTACAATATACTATTCAAAATAGGCATTGAGCCTTGCAATTTGCATCATTTTCATGTATTTTTATAAGTTGTTAAATTTTATTCCTTTAATAGGAATAAAATCAACAACTTGAGAGGGACTATTAATAAAAAACCAAGATACAGGATGAAGAACATCATTCTTAGCCTCTTTAGAATCCCCAAATGAAAATAAGATAGAACATCAATGCCATCCATAAGAATATTAGAACTAATATTCTTCCAAACAAACTTCAAAATAGAAGTATCCACATGGTGCTCAAAACAAAGAGCAATATTCAAATATTATGATCATCACTACCAATAATCACATCTTTCTACTATGTCAACTATCATTATCAAAGGATAACTAATTAAAGATACCTTACGTGTGAGGGTTGAGGTTACTAAGAGCTTTGGGATCATCATCAATAAAATTTGTTATGTATTTCCTATTTTTATATGCAACTATAACCCCACATTATTGACCATAGTAAATTTAACTTTCTTGAAAGGCTAGTGAGCAAATGATTTTTGCCTTGAGAAACATGATTATTCCTAGCAATCCATAAAAACTATAGAATCTCAATAGAAAATTTGTCAAAGGAATTATATAAATGTGGGGAACTAACTATTTTCCCAAATGAAATATTAAACAAACTGAATTCTTGTTTGCACTTCTATTCCGAAAAGGGTGAAAGAAATTTTAGAAAATCTTAGCTTAGGGACACTAAAAGAATACTCCAAACATGTCCATAGACTAAACAAGATTTAAAATCCTTACTTAAAATGACAATGCACACACTTAATTTTTTAATAAAAAACACCCACTTAAGAAAAATGCTTCATAGGCTCAATGTTACTAAATCATAAAATAAGCTCTTTTTTATTACACAGGTATACTAGAATTAAATTAAAAGGTTTCTTAAGGATTAAAGCTTTCATTAAATAAAATATTGTTCATATACTTGATAGATTTACAAGACCTAGCTTTAGATGAACACGCCCTAGTAGAAGCAAGAAGGTAACTCTTACCATTCATTGACCAACACAATGAAAAAAATCTCAAATATTTATTTTTTTCTCTAATTGAAGACCTCCTAACCCTTTAAAAGTCCTTAATAAATCACCAAGTCTTTCACAATGGACCCAAAAAAGGTAGATCCAAAAGACATAATATTAAACTTACTAAATAAAATTTCTTAATAATAGAGACTAGATCAATTTTAACTTTGCTTAGGGATAAACTTTAAAAACCCACTTAATATAAAAGAAACAATATTTTTTAAATCTCAAGATTGCATAAAGTTTTCTATTTCCCTTATTATGTAACCAAAAAAATTATAAGCTTATTTAACTGGCTAACCTTAAAAGCGCCCAACAAACATAAAGAGAAATATATTGCTTAAAGAGATAAAAGAATTTACACAATTAAAATTGAATCTAGCCAAAGAAAAAAGTTAACACAATATTGAAATCCATAAACTAATTCCACTTGTTTAGGAGAGATTAAGTGAAAAAAGAACCTTATTTAAATATCCTATAATCACATTAATTCTAATGCAACTCGAACCTTTTTCATTTTTGTAATTGCAAACTTAAATTCAAAAGTCAAAACAATAAATATAAATATGAAATGCCTTTTATAAATATAAAGTGCAACGTTTATGTTAAGTAACAAATTATAATAAATTAACATATAAATTAAGTCCCCATATTTATTTTAAACATTTGATGGATGTTATTCATTACATGCTTTTTCAATTTTGCATGTTTTTGGTGGCGTTATTATTGGGAGGAAAATATAATGGCGAACTATATGTTTTAAGTAAATCTATATCATTGTAGTATTTAAAAATATTTAATAATCTATTTGTTGATATATTGTTTACTTTGATATGCACCATCATATAAGTTCGCATGTACATCAATATGGGAGAAAAATTTAATGATATATTCATCCCCTTTTCATTATTTTTTTGACACACTTTGACTAGATTGTCCTTTTTGCAATAATAAGTCTACAAGTGGCAAATGCTTGTGTGAATTTATCTCATGGAATTACCCTATCTTGGATAAGATCTACTAGTGCAAACTTGACTGTGATCATCCATGTAATTTTAAACACTACACTTTTAAAATTCAAATTGTAAATCTTTCCAACACCCTCCCATTAGTCATTGTGAGCTTACCTAGTGCATGTGTGTGTTGATTTGCATGCTACATATTATTTAAAGACATTCACTCAACCATTTAAGATTATTAAAGATTATTAGGAGATTTATCAAAAGAGAACTTTCATTGAGAGTAATGTAATAGTAGTTTATCATAACATATATCATCATGCCTTTAATCATTATTCCTAAGTCATGGAATAGGTTTAGTTAGGGGTCTAATTGGGGAGAATAAAACCCTTGCAATTTAGCACATTCCTTAAAAGTATTATTAAACATCATCAATCTATATTGAAGTTCATATATTAGAAGATTAAGGCAACTAGATCCTAAGCATCATTTTTTTGCTAGTTGAGTCTTGTAGATCGGCTTCCTTTTTGCACACTAGTTCAATCTCTTAAACATGTATATGAACCAAAGATTTTTTTTGAGACATTTACTTATCATCTAGGGATCTATACGAGATAACACAAGCCTCAAAATTTAATAGATTTCATAATGGTGTTTCTAAACATTATCAATAATGAACATATATATGACCCATAACATATTAAGAAAAAATATCAAACCCTAAACCTACAACACTTTGAACATCTAGATGAATCATCTATATGACCCATAACATATTTATATCATTGAATTTGAATATAGGTATTATATGTAATTTTAATATTTCCTTTTATAAATTTGATGTTTATGACTAAATACAGTAACATTATTAAATATAAGTAATATTCATTAAATATAAACATCATGTGTAATTTTAATATTTCCTCTTATAAATATTATCTTATCTTTATGACTAAAGACAATAAAATTATTAAATATAAGTAATATTCATTAAAATATTATTAAATATATAAGTAATATTTTTTTAATGAATATAAAAAATATGCTGTTGAATAAGTATCATTAAATATAAGTAGTATGTTATTAAATGTGAATCTTACTACCATAAAAGTAAACATGGTAAGGAAGTGTAGTTTGAAATATATACAAGCTTGTTTGCAAAATATACAAAATATTTGTAATATATATTTGGTGCAAAAAATTTGAATGAAAGATTTGTATCTATTTTATTTGTGGCAATTTTGTAGTTGATGATTCCATGTGATAGTATGAAATGACATGAGACGACATATAGTTAGTTTCCTTTTCATGTATTTTGTTCCTACATAGTTAAAAAAATTAATGGACATACATAAGAAATGGTATAGGTTTTATTAAAAAGTGGAAGTAGGTGTTGGAGAGGAATTGTAAGTGAGAATATAAGAATGGTAGCATGTTACTGCAAGAATGTGAATTTGCATGCACTGCACTTGGTTGAAATGCCACATGGTCAATTCAACCTATGTTCAAGTACGAACAAATTTTCATGTATCTCTTTTGAGTATGCATCATTTGAAAGAAAGTTGTATAAAATAAAGTTGATCTCTAAATTTATTACTATGAAGCAAATCTGGAACTGGTAAAAGAGTAAAAAACTACAAAAAATAGATTATCTACTTGGATCAAAACTGTAGTGGTTTTGAAACGAAGGCTTATAAACTAAATGCAAATTTTAAAAAATATTGAAAACTAAAAATAATTCAAATGAAGTATGTTAATATTTAGAGATTACCTATATAAATCTTCAAAATGAAGATGAGTTTTCAATGTAAATAAATAAAAAACCAAAGATCCTAAACTCATTAGCAAACTTATTGAGCTCCAATCATAACTACTACCTTTATTTTT
>VDFB02000015.1:451066846-451219916 GCA_007258455.2 Sequoia sempervirens | reverse complement strand
GCATCTCTAGGAGGTTCAAGGAATCCGCCGATAGGGATGTAAAAGTAAAACAATAATGAATTTGAACATTACATAATTGATTATATTTAAATACAAATATGTATAATTACACTGTATAACTCTTGTGGATGTCTTCGTCGTTTAGAAACAAGTAAATTCATGCGACCAAGTAGTAGCCAATTTGCATCTACTAGAGTGAAAATGGAGTGTCATTTTTATTTGTGTATCTTAGTTAAATCCACCATCAAAACCTTCTTTGTCAAGCCTTATTTTGAAAACATATTCAAGTTCATCCTCAAAAAAAAGTTAAAATTACTGAAATTTATAACAATTTTTTTAATTTAAATCAAATTCTTTATTTTTTTTTAATAAAATATAAGTGAACCAACAATATCCAAAGGAATAGCAATATAAGTATGGAAGAACGAATAAATAAATGAAATAAATTCATAAAAATGAGACATGGAAAATATTACAACTTCATTATAAAATTAGTAGATTTTTAACAAATATCATGGAGATGGTTATGTGGAATGGAATAAAGGTAGAATTATTTTCAAGAGAATCACTCAAATATATGGAGTAGGTTATTCAAATATATTCACACCAGTGGTAAGATGTAATACTGATCGGTTACTCACACAAGTAGAACATTTTTCAAATTGATATACAATCAACCTTCCTCATTAATTATTTGAAATAAGAATTTTATTGGGAACAACAACAAGGCTATAAATTTCAAGGCAAAGAACACTTTCTTTGCAAGTGAAAAAAAAATTGTATGTAGTAAAATAGGATCTTTGTGCTTGGTACATCAAGATTGACAATTATTTTAAAAGAATGGATTTACCAAAGGTATATTGTAGCTCATTTTGTATGTCAAACATGTGATTGATGAAATTCTTATTGTGTGTATTTATGTTGATTATCTTATTTATACAAGGAATTGTAAAGATCTAATGAAGAGATCTTAAGAGGAAATGACTCCAAAGTTTGAAATAGAAAAGATTGTGATAAATGCATTATTTTATTAGTATGAAAATGCAACAACAATAAAAGGGTATGCTCATTTTACAAACCATGTATGTAACAGATTTATTGAAGATATTTGATAAGTGGTTAAAAATCGATTATCTCAGGAAGATGTTAGTTCATTTAAGTCTTCCTCAGTGGCTGCAGTTGAGATGCTTGAACGGGTACCTACTCCCGAAATGCCTACTTCCCCTTTGCAGACCTACTTGAGTGATCCATCTCCATCTTCTACCTGCCAATATTCCATTTTAGATATATGCCTCAACATCGAAATCTTCCATTATTCTTTTAGCTTCTTCTTCTGGAACACTGTAGAACTTGGCTAATTTACTGCATAGTATTGATCCCGTGTAAATAGAAGTTGGAGCTTTTCCAGGGGCTTTCCTGGTCACTCTGCCAAGGATCTTGCAGTTTGGTCCCTTTGTTAGTGGAGACTGCTTGCATCTAATCAAAGGAAGTAACTTGGATTCTTAACACAATTATCAAACCTAAGGTCTCAAATATATTCTGTCAGCTCTTCTCTGTGTTGCCCGAGCACTGAAATCTTCCTGTCAGAGACTTCTGCTCTGTTCTCTTTGCTGCTAATTCCTTCTCCATACCAGATGCAGGAGTAGCCTTTTCTTTTTGTGCTTGTGAATCCACATATGATGGATACTCAGATGCCCTAATCTTCTCATGCATAAGGAAAGATGATTTCTTCAGAACAATTAATGCTTATTCTCTTGTTTAGAAATTGTAGGCTGCGTCGCTCTCTCCTGATGTAGCATTGCCAGGTTATCTCCTTCTGCTTAGAACATGTTCTTTGGGCTTCTATCTAAGACAACCCCAACATATGGATTGTCCCTAAGATCCTTCTTCTCTCTACTTGATGGTGTTTATCAGATTCGGTAACCTGCTATTCTAACAAGAGCAGGGAGAGAGGGACTCGAGAAATAGGACAGAAATACAGCAGGACAAAAATACAGAGTTGAAGCTGAGATGATGTGGAGATAAACACAATATCAATAATTAATAGGTATCTTAATTTGAAAGCCTTCGAAAGGACGGGGAGATCCCACTGCTGCTATACATATTTTTTACTCATTTGAGCAATTGTGATTAAAGGCTCCTTCACTGGCTTTGAACCATTTGGACTATCTGAGAGAGGGAAACTTGAGAAAATGAATATTTTTAAATAGTGATTAGCAAGTATTCCTTCAGAAGGTAGATAGAATGCACCAGAGTCATACATCCTCCCTATGAATCCCTAGTTGGGTTAAGTTCCCTCTGGTAAGCTAGAAAGTCTTAGAACAGATGGGTTGGCTGGTAGTTTATGACTGCAAATATATGTGTGATTTTGCTTAATGTCATTCCATAGTGGATAGGATATAACTAAATGCAAACATGTGTTCATCTTCCACTTTATTGTGTTACACAACTGACAGATTCTTTGTTTCCAAGGTGTATTTGGGAGGGTCGGTCTACTAGTAGATTTGTATGAGTTGGTTTCTAATTGACATGAATTTAGCCCTATTATGTTTATTCTCCATGTTGTTTAGATAAGACTGGAAAATTGGCTTTTTAAAAATGTTTTGCTAGTTACCCGACTTTTACTTACCATCAATCCATTTAAGCTCAACCTTAAAACATACTGATGGATAATTGCAATTTCTTACAAGTCTATGATTGTGGGTTCATGTGATAGACTGGGGTCAAGAATAAGTAGAAAATAATGAGATTGACAATCTGACAGCCATCCTCTGGGACATAATCTTTATTCCTATCATGCCACTAGTCTGTTGGGTTCTTATGTGGACAAGCTTGGGAAGATGAAGAAGGTTTTTCTGTTTATTATAATCTCATGTTTAATGTGAGCCCACCTAATAGAATATCATTGTGAATGGGGATATAAAACAACATAAAATCTGTTACTTATTTACATGGAAATGTTTATGAGCAAACATGGATTTACATGAACATGTTTATGAGCAAATATGGATATATTACAATATCTTATATGAAATACACAAAATTTTGAAAGACCTTCAATACACTATGGTGGGGAGTGACATTTATGTATTTCCTAAAGACCATAAAATAATGGCAATTTCAGAGCAGAAAATTGTTATGTGAAAACCATCCAAAGCTATGCTCAATGAGTAGCTTGTCTGACGAGAGAAATTCTAATAATTTATCAGAAATTAAATGTTCTTCACTTTTAGAACTTTTGGGCTAGAGTTCACATTCAAAGTTGGTTCTATCTGCTGTCTCCTAAATGTGTGTGCTCTGTACATCTTGACTATATCTATTCCAGAATCTGGTGAAATGAATATTTGATCTGTGTCTAGAACAAAAAACAGTCAAAGACATATCTGAGATGTAGACATTTATGTATTTCCTAAAGACCATAAAACAATGACAATTTCAGAGCAGAAAATTGTTATGTGAAAACCATCCAAAGCTATGCTCAATGAGTAGCTTGTCTGACGAGAGAAATTCTAATAATGTTCATATCACTTTTAGAACTTTTGGGCTAGAGTTCACATTCAAAGTTGGTTCTATCTGCTGTCTCCTGAATGTGTGTGCTCTGTACATCTTGACTATATCTATTCCAGAATCTGGTGAAATGAATATTTGATCTGTGTCTAGAAAAACAGTCCAAAAGACATATCTGAGATGTAGACATTTATGTATTTCCTAAAGACCATAAAACAATGGCAATTTCAGAGCAGAAAATTGTTATGTGAAAACCATCCAAAGCTATGCTCAATGAGTAGCTTGTCTGACGAGAGAATTCTAATAATTTATCAGAAATTAAATGTTCTTATCACTTTTTAGAACTTTTGGGCCAGAGTTCACATTCAAAGTTGGTTCTATCTGCTGTCTCATGAATGTGTGTGCTGTACATCTTGACTGTATCTATTCCAAATCTGGTGAAATGAATATTTGATCTGTGTCTAGAACAAAAACAGTCAAAAGACATATCTGAGATGTAGACATTTATGTATTTCCTAAAGACCATAAAATAATGGCAATTTCAGAGCAGAAAATTGTTATGTGAAAACCATCCAAAGCTATGCTCAATGAGTAGCTTGTCTGACGAGAGAAATTCTAATAATTTTTCAGAAATTAAATGTTCGTATCACTTTTTAGAACTTTTGGGCTAGAGTTCACATTCAAAGTTGGTTCTATCTGCTGTCTCCTGAATGTGTGTGCTCTGTACATCTTGACTATATCTATTCCAGAATCTGGTGAAATGAATATTTGATCTGTGTCTAGAACAAAAACAGTCAAAAGACATATCTGAGATGTAGAGGGGGGTGTATCCGGCAATATAATATGCTTCTGGCTATTCTAGTCAAATGTTTTGTAGAGACTTTATATTGTTGTCCACATAGCAATGCAGGATTTGACATTATGAACTTTGTTTGGCAGGTGCTTTCGTATAACTGGTATGACAAAATGGCTTTCCAATTGGTGTGAGTAAAAACTAGTAAATTTCTTCCAAAAATACACTTAAGATAAAATTAATAAATTTGGTTTACTCTGCAAATGTGTGAAAAAATAAGCGTTAGGCTAAAAGGATTCATACATCTATGTAATTATTGAATCCAACACCCACCAGAGCGCCATTATAGCTTTGCCATTGAAATGTTTCATGGGTGTGGAGTGTGAAGCCGACAAAGGTGAAATTTTACGACGGACAGGTGGGCGATCATAACAATGGTGGGCAAGACGGTTTCGGGTCGTTATTCGAAGTGATGGTGCTGATGACGTCGTCCCAAGTTGAAAAAATGCCACCTTCACAAAATCAAGAACATCCTTTGCCTGATAATGAGTCGCCCAATACTGTAAGTCAGCCCCTTGATGAAAAACTCTTCTCTGATCTTAATCTTTACTCAATCAGCGAAAACCCAGTTCTTGAAGACCAAAACCCTTTATGTTTGGATTTAAACAGAGAAAATCAAAATAAAAGAAAGGGTTCGACATCTGCATCAGCATCCACATCCATATTCACATCCTCATTATCTTTGTTAGTTAATACAAGGTCAGTAGAGACTTCTGGAGCCAAACAGAAACAATAGACAAATGTCATGGGAAAAATGCAGTACCATTTGCAGCTATCTATGTCTCTGTAGCTCCGAAAATTTAAGGGAATTCTGATAAAAGATTAACAACAGATGATTGATATTTATGCAAAACCTGGGCAGATTCGGGGCCACATTACCTGCATCGTTCAATATTCATCAACTCCCCTAAGTTCTTTTAATGGTGAAGTCCTCCTCAGTCCTTCCCCAAACCAAATTAATCCAGAGGTGGGGATCTTACAACAGGAAAGATGCCATATTCTTTCATGCCTGCAACCAAAGAGGTATCCTCATTTTCCAACAAACCCTCTTCAATCTGTTCACAATAAATGAAGAGTAGATCTAAAAATATCAGGATTGTAGACCTTCAAATTTTTGAGTTGGACGCAGAGCTGATTTGATTTTTGACAGCTGTAAGATTGACGTGAAGCGGTGAAATGCATTTACTGCAAAGATAACAATCTACCAACAGTGAAAAGTACGATGGATTTCTTTTTGCCTGGAAGTTGTATCTGGTGAAATTAGATTGAAATATCACTGACACCATAATTATGGAGGCATTTATGGCACTGCATTCACAAACAAATTTGATAGGATTTTACAGCTACCAAATTCATTGGAAGATTTCCTTTCCTACCGAAACAAATTTGGTGACTGGAAACCAATAACCACTCGCAGTTTAACGACATGTGTGAGACAGGTCACAGTTTAACGACATGCGTGAGACAGGTTTACAGGGATAATGTGGACTGGCAAGTCCACAAATTTATGGCACTGCATTCACAAACAAATTTGATAGGATTTTACAGCTACCAGATTCATTGGAAGATTTCCTTTCCTACCGAAACAAATTTGGTGACTGGAAACCAGTAACCACTCGCAGTTTAATGGCATGTGTGAGACAGGTCGCAGTTTAACGACATGCGTGAGACAGGTTTACAGGGATAATGTGGACTGGCAAGTCCACAATAGAAACCCTATCGGCTAATGAATTTAATACCATTTTGCAAGATTGGCAGTGGAAAGGGATATTTATGCTGCAGCAGCCCCACTTTGGAAAAAATATGTGCATCAAATCTTGGGCGTCTGTAAATTGCAAATAATTTCCTAAGCAGCGAAAGAGTCTAAAATGTGTGTTGGAGAAAAGTCGTATGTGAATGAGGAGTCAGAAGTTGTAGAGCTGACTTACCATGTAAACGAGACGTAAAATAAAGTTAAAACCGTCGTGTCTCCATTACATGCACGGTAAAGACGTACACCAAAGGAATTGGTGAATGTTACGTAAAACAATTGTTAAACAGAATTTTATTAAATTTAAGTGTTGCAAATTGGACTTTAGAGTCGTTCCACGTAAAAACACTTACTACTGGTAGGCAAATTTTAATTTAACTAAGAATGAGAAACTCTCTAGAACACCACTCAGCTTTCCTCGTTACTTCGAAAATGTATTGTGACGGTTTGCATCTTTAAATACAATAATTAAATGAAAAAAACGAGTTGGCGTATTTATCACATTGAAGGTGTTCTATTTATGAAAGGGACCGGCTTGATATTTGGAATTAATTTAGATTATTCAATAAGGATGTGAGATGATGTAATTCATGGACATGATGTAGATTTCAAATTGGTTTTGTATTTTTTTTAAACTATACAAATTTCTTTTAGTTAAATATTTGTTTATGATGTTGGACATGAGGGTAGTGGTAAAGAGGTGTATTGTATTAATTCACATGAGTTTCACAAGTTGGAATATATTTTATAATTTTTAATGGGGTTGTGTTGTTCATAATGTGTCACAAGAAAGGTACCACTATATGTTATAGTGTGTGCCACTAATGTTCCAATGGGTGGTTAGTGTTATATAGATAAGGACCTATGAATTCCAAAGCTTTGGTTGTTGATTGCTTTTCATGTGCCACTAATTAGTGGAAGACATGTAGCTATGTGGTCGGTCAATCAAATGCATCATGTGTATGAGTACAACCACTCATATTGTTATTACCCTATTGGTCATACCTCCGCATTGTTCAGTGCTACCTTGCCTTTATCTATGTGCCAACATAGATTGACCCATGATATATTATACACGCATTTCATGTATTAGAGATCCATTAAAGCATAATTGAGAGTAGATTTTTGTAAGATTTAGTAGTTGAATGATTTCAAATTATGATAAATTTTCCTATAACTTCCTTTTTGCGTAATGAATAGTTTGTTTCTTTTTAATACATATACATCCATAACAATGTGCTATTTTGATGCTATATGATGAACAAGGAACTAGGTAGCACATAGTGGCTAATTGTTATGATTAGTTCTCATCCATTGTTTGTCACACATGAGTCTCACTATCAATTCCATATTAAGTGCATTGATGGGAAATAGTTGATAAGGCAAATTCCATGTATTAGATAGAATTATCAAAATTCAACAACTTTGATAGCACAAGATCCATCTTTCCTATGATAGTTAAAAATGTAATCACTAAAGATGCATAACAATCCAATAAGTTTACATTTCCCCACATAAACATGGGATTGAACATCTAAAATGGCTCAAGATGGATATATAACTATTTGTATGAAAGGAAATCTTCCATGAGAGAAGCTTGAGGCCTCCAAGTTCATGGAGAGTAGGGAATTTTGAACAAAAAGAAACATAGAAGTTCTCAGATGTCACAATGAGAAAACAATAATTAATGACTTCACACAAATAGGGAACTTAAATTATTAATTTCACAATGTTTTGTGGTAAATAAAATAAATATGAGAGCTTCCTTCCACTACTTAAGCTTTCTAAGGGTACCTACCTTTCTCTTTACAAAAAGTTCCACCTCTTTAATATAAATGAAGGATTGTCATGGTTTTATAATTGATACTTCTAGTCTATATAAAGAATTGAGAAATATAAGATTATCTATATGGGAAGTGATAGTAAAAAAAACCCAACATTTGATTAAGGACTTCAAAACTGGCCTTCAAGACCTCTTCAATGTAATCATTGCACACTAAAGTGCAATTTCTAGTAGGAATTTTATTTGACAAGTAAATAATTCAAGAAACATCTCTTTTTGATAAGTGATTTAATGTCACTCGAATGGAAGAATTTTTCTTTGCTTTATCTTTTTGATTAGTCATTGTGGTATATCTTTCTTTCTTTGGAGGTATCCTCCTCCTTACTCTCTATTCCAACTTAGTAGAGGGGAAAAAATCCCTACATATGCTTGGAGAGGATTATTCTGTACAGATGAATATGAGAGGGGAAAAAATGTAAGGCCCTAAATTTCAACAATTAATTCTTGATCAACATGACTAAATTTAAATTCATACATAAGATGCAACAACTTCCACTAAAATAGACACAAATCATAAATATCAAATTAAAAGTTTGAATGTAATTTCTAAAGATTTCTTTACTTACAACATGAGAACCACACCCAAAGGTAGCTACCTATTCTAGTAGATGGAGGTTGAGGAAAAGGTTACCCTACACCAAAGAGATTGTATCATACCATATTAGCTTATGAGAAACAGTTTAAAGACAATAGATCCATTGGTTTTAAAGTAGGA
Organism: Sequoia sempervirens; assembly: GCA_007258455.2. Classification (NCBI taxonomy): domain Eukaryota; kingdom Viridiplantae; phylum Streptophyta; class Pinopsida; order Cupressales; family Cupressaceae; genus Sequoia; species Sequoia sempervirens. The sequence continues at coordinate 451,211,248 of VDFB02000015.1, read as the reverse complement.
GGCCAAAAAAACCTTTTCCTTCCAAGAAACCTCCTATGAGTTGCCAATAATGTCTTTGGATTTTGTGAAGTAGAAATTTTTTTAAGAGACATTGTCTTCCATATATAATTTCAATTGATTTGGATGGACTCAAACAAAAACTAGGTAAAATATAATATCAGAAGGTTTCGGTTTGGGGGTAATTAAAGATGTGATCACATAAGGGAAAATCTATATTTTGCATATGCTCTGAACCAAATACCCCCGCCGCCTCTGCCGCCCAGAAAACGTGCTGCAAAGATTTGCCTAAATTTGGGTGAAATGTAGCGTTGGTCTAAAAGGTTTAGTAGCTACCTAAGCACACCTAAAATCTGGTTTGGAGAAAACTCATGCGAATAACAAGTTTAAAATCTGTGAATCGCGGGACGCGTGAAAACTATGTGGCATGTTCCCAAGTGTCAACCGTGTGTGGGGTCAATGGCCGGCTTGGGTTGGTTATTGATGGACTTAGATTCTATTTTTATTGTAATATTAATTTGTCTAGAAATGTCTGTTTTAAATTAAAAATATAATATTTGTTTTTTTATATTTTAATTAATTAAATGTAATATTGTAATGGTAAATTTTATTTATTTATGTTATTGTTTATTTAATTTTATAGTTATCTTGATATGAATATCTTATGTCATTTAATTTTGATAAGGATATATTTTTGTGTGAAGTGTGACTTATGACCTAATCTAGAATGTATCTCTATTTCAATCTTATTTACACTTAATCACATGTATTCACTGACTATTCATTCCTAATTCATCTCTAGTCCAACATATTCTCATACATATACCTCTCACTTAGGAATTATCACTTAATCCCTTTTAATCAATTCAAGTGTGGAAATGATCCTAAAATCTCTAAGACTCAACAATTCAAATTTCAAAATTCTTGCCCCTTATACTAATTGGTAACCAACTAAAGTACATGATTTAGGCAACATGTTCATAAGTCATGACATTTAAAATAATAAATTGATAATTAATCTATCACGAGTCACATTCTAGAATCACTAGAGTATAGTTTGACTTTTAAAGGCAATAAAAGCTATATATTTGTATAAGTCATTTGCATGTTGTGTATGTCTGGACATATATGTTATATTCATGATTATTATGCATGTTGTATTTAGTTATAATTATAGCCTTTTACACATGTTTTGATGCTCATCTAAAATTTATATGTTTACATGATTACTATTCATTATTCAAAACGATTTTCTTATTCATGACAATTATAACATGATTTGATATATTGTGTATGCTTACATGCTTACATATTATTTTATTACCTTATAATGAACCATTTTCCTCTCCTATAATTCCTTTCATTCATTGGATGAAACCAAGAGACATTTGTTGTCACTAACACTTTTCATGGTCAAGATTTTAGATAGCAAAATTTGTGCTAAACAAATTTAAATATCATTTTCATATCCAAAAAATATATAGATCATTTTGTAGTAATACATCGACATTGTCTAGAGTTTTATTACGTTGCATTACCACATTGCATGTAATTTTATCTTATTACATGACTACTTTATTCAAATTCTTATCACATGTTACATTGCAAAGAGTTTTCATCACATTACCAACATCTCAAAATAGTTTTCATTTAACATTCCATACAAGAAAAATCTTCTATGCCAAGTACTTTTGTAGATAGTAAAAATAACTTGTAGTTTTGCATATTTTCATTATGATATAGGAGTTACTCATCACACATTTTTGTTTGGTTGTAGATTTTGATAGGGTGCCGCTACCAAGGAGATTACAAAACAAATCAACAATGATTTATTACTTTACATGAATCAATATCCTTTTAGTTAATACATGAATATTTAATTTTCATGTTAGTTAGGAATGTGCATGTACTTTGAAATACATACTCATATTAGATTTGCATACACATCAAAGAGGAGGGAAAATGTAATATATACTGATACCAATTTTCATTTAGTTTTGTGGCCACCTTAATGGGAACATCTTAATTTAATAGTACATTCACAATTGACATATTCTTGTGTTAAGCTACTACATGTATGCAAATATAAAATATAGTAATGGTGTGGTTGATAGATTACTATTAATTATTTAATAGATCAATAATCTATTGAAATTCCTTTGGACAATTTGTCTCAAGAGTAGCTAACATCACTAACTCCCAAATACAAGAGTTGTTCACATAGTCAAAGTCACTTCTCACTTCTTTAACAAAACGAGTAGGCTCATCCATCATATGAAAAGATTATTGATTCATTTGGTTGAATTTCTCTTATGTAGTGTGGCATAAAAATTGATACTATCATGTTTTTACATTTGGTTGGGGGTGCTTGTGTCACTTACTATCTAGGACTCTCAAGATGTGTGAGTGGCTCGTGATCCTCTCTTTATCAAATTCTATAAGTGAATTGTTCCTCACCTGCAATATAATCCACTTGCCCCTATTTTTAATATGATTGTATTTGCTTTAAAAATTATCTTAAAAATATTTTAAAACTTTTGCGTGTATTTTGATTGGCCATACATTCCAATAAACCATATTTTATTACTAACCTTAATAGCTATAATCAATTTTATAAAAATATAATACTATATTTCCAATACCAAATATCAAATAGAGGACAACATTTGATTGGTATATCATGGGATAGATTTTCTACTTTGTTTATTTTGGCTAGCGACCCTTGCTCCAACTTATTTAGGAGTTATTTGTGGAGCTAATGGCACCATGAATGTTTAATTTTTCTACTTATTTTTATGTAGCCAACTTAAATTTGTATTGTACAATAAAAAATTAGAAAAAGAAAATGAAAACAAATATTAAAAGAGGAAGAAGAAACTGACCCAGACCACATGGCTTTTAACAATATTAGGTTGTTGCTTATTTCAGTCCCCCACTTTTCCACGGCTTATTTTCAATTCCTAAACAGTAGTTGCTTCATTAATATAGGAAAAGATTCCAAATTATCATTTCCCAACAATAAAATTTATGCATGGGAACATTCCCATTGCTTAAATTTAAGCAGAAAATGAAGTTAAGCAACTCCGCGAAACATGAAGTTAGAGAAAAACTAGATAAAATCTGATTATTCAAAAGAAGCTTTTTTGATTTATGTTAGCAATTAAAGAGGCAGCAAAATGTAGTTGAAATAATTTGAATAGTAACTTGCTAGCAATCACTTTAAGAAGCCACTCCAAACAATATTGATCAACATTTTCTTAATAAAACTAATTTACGGTCAAAATAAGTACAACCCTGCAAAAATATTGATGTTGATTAAGTACTTCATGAAATAATATTTATAAATCTATTTTTTAGCTATTAGAATATTTTAATAAAATATTATTTATAATTATAATTTTTTAATTCAATATGTGGAATCTTTTGCAGCTTGTATTAGATGTTACGTATTGTCCGGAGCGGTCTTACATTTAAGAAGACATTTTTTCATGAATTGCTCTTGAGAAAGTTATAATTTTAAAAAATTTAAATAAATTGAAATGATTTAATATCCTCTGTTTGAGCGACTACTTCTCCCTTACGCATTGCTTATTGAATTTCAAACATCTGCTACACGAGCACGCATCTAAAATACAGAAAATAAAGTAACACTGGATCTAAAAAACTTCGAATCCATAACAAGTATTTTCAAGTACCATCGCAAAAAATCAAGATTTTTCAAGGAATCTTAGTATATAAAATATATAGAAAGAAAACAGTTATTGCTGGTGTTTTCGGATCGCGAAAAGATCCATTTATTTTTTACAGGCCTAAACGATGCAATAAAACAATCTCCCTATTAAAATCTGTGCTAAAAAGCGTTGAACAGGATCGTTCTTCTTGGCCATCAAGACAAGATGGCCATGAACAAAATCCGCTCATTCATTCATAATATAATTGAGAAGCTCTGTAGTAATCCATGTGCTTAGCGCCTCACTGTAAAAGGCAGGCTATAAAAGCAACGAAGGATCCCACGAGACCAGCGGCTAGAGACGGCGTCATCGCCATGGAAGCTCCGCCTGCAATTGCTGGACTGGGAGCCCCTGCTTCCTGTGCACTCGCCACCACCATCATCATCACAACTAATATTGCCATGAATCTCAACTTCTCTGCTGCTCCTGCCATTTAAAGAGAGTATTTCACAAATTTCTCACAAGTGGAATACCTGCAGCTTTGTGATCTCTCACACCGTATTGAAATGTAGAGGAAGATTGTGAAGAGAAGAATTAGTGGTGTACAAGATTGGCAGAGAAGGGGGACATATATACTGCAAAAGCCCCCGCCTCTTAACGCACTTTGGAAAAAGTACGTTGGGTGGCGGTAAATTTGAATTGTTCCCTAGGGAGCGAAAATGTGTGTTGGAGAAAGTCGTGTGGGAATAAGTCGTAAGTTCTAGAGCCGGCTTAGCATGTGCAAAAAAGTCTATAAAAAATGGTTAATAAAAGATTTTTTATTTATTTTATAGATAGCGACGTGCTAGACCGTAATGAAGATGTCAAACGATGTTAATAGCGTCACGTGTCAAGTGCATGCATGGTAAAAACATACACCAAAGAAATTGATGAATGTTACGTAGAACAATTGGTAAAGAGTTTTGTTAAATTCAAGTGTTGGCAAATTGGACTTTAGACTCGTTCCACGTAAAAATGCATGAGTGGGTGGGCAAATTTTCATGTAACGAAGTTCCCAAAACAAATAAAAATTCTTGTAACACCAACAAACTTTCCTTGATGCTTCGGAAATGTATTGTGTCGGCTCAACCCTTAAAAATAATAATTATAAGGAAAAACTGGTTGGGGTACCCTTAATTCTTTATGAGAGGGAGTGATCTTTTCAAATCAACCACTCATGTTATTGATAACGAAGTAAGTTGATATAATTTGTTTTAGTTGGCAATTTAACTTTTGTTTCCTTTTATGACATGTTAGTTTTTCCCGGTCAAACATTACATCACAAAATATTTTGCATAGCGGTTCTAGAAGTATTAGCATGTTCAAGGTTGGTGATAAAGAGGTGTATTGTATTTAGGTTAGAAAAAAATTAGTAGTTTTTAATGGGTTTATATTGTCTATAATGTGTTACAATAAAGGTGTCACTATATGTTATAGTGTGCAATTAAAGTTTCATCATGTGGTCAATGTGGCGTAGATAAGGACCTATTCACTCCAAAGTTTTGGTTGTTTGTTTCTTTTTATGTGCCACTAATCAATAAAAGACATGTAGTTATGTGGTGGGTTCATCTAATGCATCATGTGTATGAGTACAACCCCTTATATACTCAATGGTTATCCTATTGGTCTTACCCATCCACATTGTTTGGTGCTACCCCAACTTTGTTAATGTATCAACCTAGGATTGGTCTACGATATCATAAGAACATTCCACATATTAAAAACATGCATTAAAGCATAACTGAAAGTGGATTTTTGTAAGATGTAGCAATTGAATGATTCAAATTGTGATTAATTTTCCTATAACTTCATTTATGCATAATTTAATTTTTAGACTAGACTACTCCTTTCTTCATTAAATTCATCTAAATTTCACAAGTTGGTGGATGATGTGTTCTTTAATTAGTACATATATATTCATAATGGTGTGTTCTTTTGATTCTATATGGTGATCATGGAATTGGATAATGCATAACTTAGCCAATTGCTTTGGCTAGTTCCCATCTATTCCTTGCCACACATGAGTCTTAAATCAATTCTATATTAAATACATTGATGGGAAATAGGTGACAAGGTAAAGCCCCCGTATTAGGTAGAATTATCAAAATTCAACAACTTTAATAGCAAAGGATCCATCTTTCCCAATCACATGACAAAGTTAAAAATATAATCAATGAAGATATATGACAACCTAATAAGTTTAAATTTGCTAACATAAACAAGAGAGTTCATTTGAAATGGTACATTGTAGGCATATAAACATTTGTATGTAAGAAAATACTCCCTTAAGGGAAACTTGAAGCCTCTAGGCCAATTGAGATTAGGGAATTCGAACAAAGGAAACTCAAAAATACTAAGAAGGAATATTGAGAAAGCAACAATTAATTTAATGAATTCTCACAAATAAGAAAACTTAAATTATTGATTTCATAACCTATGGTAAATAAAATAAATAGGTGAGATTCCTTCCACTACTTAAGCTTCTAAGGCTACCAACCCTTCTCTTTACAAAATGCTTCGCCTCTTTAATGTTAATGAAGGATTGTCATGTTACATTGTAATTGATACTACTAATCTATATAAAGAATTAAGAAAAGTGAGATTATCCATGGGGAGCTACGTTGAACACAACACACCATTTGATTAAGAACCTAAAAATTGACCTTCAAGACCTCTTTAGTGTGCCCATTACACACAAAAGTGTGATTCCTAGTAGGGAATTTATTCTAGGACAAGTTAATAATTTACAATAAACCTATCTCTTTTCAATATGTGACTTTTATTAGGATTAAGATGTCATTTACCTTGCAATATTATGTATAATTAATTTATCTCAAACACTCATGTAAAATGTCCTTGGATGTCTAGGGTGTTATTAGAAATGGAATTACAATTACATTCCTTAGGATTCTTGGTATTAGTTGTTATATGCATTCATGAAGGTGGAGAACAATGGTGGTAGATTTGGTAGCTCTAATTCCACTAAAGTGTCTCATGCTAAATTTAGGGTAAATAATTTAACAGACTACAAATATTTAAATTTGAACCATATAAACCCTAAATTTATATCAATGTTTACTTATGATTAACAACCTTATAAAACCCTATACTATATTAATATTTGCACAACATTATCCACTCCTAAATATTCTTTAGAGTTATTTATATATCCCTAAAATAAAAAAACCCTAATCAACTCTACATAACCTAAGAAAAAATAGAAATTCCTCATGGCATTAACAAAAATAACAATCCATAATGGAAGATAAACTATAATTGTATTTATATCAAATGATCTACAATGCTTTACAAGCATTGCTACCACAACTATAATAGGTTAAAATATAGTTGTCACAAGAATAACATCTCATAATTGCACAACTGCATAACAATCTTAAGGGAATAATATTCATAGGAAATCCAAACTACATATTTTATATTAAATGGAATAAAATTATAAATTGTTACAATATTTTGCTACAATAGCTATGGAAAATAGAAGCAGAAATGCTTACACCCATGAAAATTGTAAGTGTCATGTAGACTCTATATTATTGATTTTACCCTTAATTAAAGCTCAAATGGAACCTTTGTGTGAGACCATTGGACTTCAACCGAAGAGGTTTCATCCTCTAACATGAGATGTATGGGGTTTTTGTTCCCCAACCTTCACAAATCCATGGGTTTTCATCCTTATATCTAGAGACTTTAGCAATGAGTATGCACGATGATTTTTGGATAGGGTTTGTCTTGGTTCTTTCAAAGATGGTCTCTCAATTCCATCTCTATAATCTTAAACACTTGGGAAGAGCATAAAAAACCACACAGTATTCTTTGTCCTAGTTTTCATACATAAAATGGCTTCCCATACCTAAGAGAGTGGTTTCTCTTTGCATCAAGTCATAAATGGTGTCCTCTATAAATATACACAAGTTGAAATATATGGAGGAAGGTCTCTTATGACCTACAACCATCCTCAACAAGTACAATGAGGAGCGCCTTTAGATTTTAAACCCTAGCTACCATTTTAATACCAATTATATGGGTCATCCCACAATAAATCAGTCCCAAACTTGGGACATCTTGATTTTTTCCTGAAATCACATATTTTTAGAAAACCTAATGATTTAAGCCTTGAGGGATTCCATCTAAAGGGTTTTTATTGAAGATGATTAGATAAAACCCCTCTAGTCTTAAAATTTGTATGTATATCTTATTATATGCTAAATCCAAAAAGTAATTTTTAATATTTTTAATTTTATTATATATATACATTTTATTTCGTGTGAATGTTTTTTTTCACTGAATATCAAGATATTTGTTTCACATACGTAGAAAAATAGAAAAATAGAGATTTTTTTTTAAAAATATGTGTGCACTAGATATTGATGTTATTGTTTCATAAAAGAAAAAGTTAATTTCAATACATAAAAAACAAGTTATGCATGAAAATATACACCTATGTCTTGATTATAATTACTTTGACTTAAAAAATTAATTAAAAAAATTGCACTAAAAAGTTATGAAAAATATCCATGTACTAGATATAGATATTAAAAATCTATATTTGAAAAATAATAATTTTATCCTTTCAATAAAAAAAGTTATGTATGACAACATAAACATCACTTTTTAAAAATGTTGTTTACTATAAAAAATAAGTTATTAAAAGCTACGTAAAAAAAATTGCAATTTATATTCACAAAGTTGATATTAATGTCCAACTTCCAGCCAAAAAGTGGAACAAAGTATTGTGGATTGACCCATATATTCATATGTTTTATGTGCACCAATAGAGGTACAAACGGATCCATGTCCTCCTTATTGCATAGTATTTTTGTTTTGTGGTAAATCCTTCTAGAAGACATGCCACCACTCTTAAAATTAATGACACTTCAAATGTACAAGGAGGTAGGTGGAGGGGAATAGTGAAAAGAGGTAGGAGAATCAAAGTTTGGGTGTTGGGGTTCAAAGGTGAGGTGTGTTGATGTGGTGGAGTATGACTTCCCAACAAATTTTTTTGAAGGAGAAAGGTTTTTGCAGAGAGGTAAGGTGGGATGGGAAACTTTGAAGCCCCAATGGAAGAGGGAACAAAGGCGGGGAACAAAAAAACATAATGACTGGATGGGGAAGTCTAATACCCCAATTGAGCTCTAGAAGAGAAATAATACTTGGGAGGAAGGTCATACCATGAAAGGAAACTTTGCAATGCGAATAAATTACATAGACCTAGCAAAATAGCCATGCCTTGCAACTCTTAAACCATTCCTTGAGCTAATTTATATGTTGAATTTTCTCACTTTCATTATTTTGCTACACTTCTATGATATAACTAGAGGCTAAAATTCCTACACCTGAAGAAATTTCTTGCACCATGATTTTTTTTATCAAATTCATTCTTTCATAAGATGTATTATCTCTTGCAAGTTATGACTTCGAATAAAGAGAACTGAGTAAAATAAGATTTTCATGAACTTTCCCCTTATATAAGTCATCCATAATCAAATTTGATGTATGACTCAATATAAGTTGTACAAATTCACATCCCTCTCTATTTTTATTATGATTAAAAATACTTTACCTAAAAATTCCTAATGAGTTTAATGAGGAAAGCATTAACATAGCCTCTTTTGATTCTCCATGTACATTAATCATGGGTTTATTTACAAGTGTTGCCAATTTCGCTTTCAATTTTATAATTATTATTAATTTTTTAATGTGGATGTAAACTTCCTTTTGGAACCCATCTTCAACAATTTGGAGCTCTAAACCCTTAAGGAGGGTCGGCCATGAATTAGATTGCATTATGAGCATGGGTGTGATATGCACTTATTGGAAAGCAATCAATGTCTTTGATCATAGATCACTTCTTACCAATTTTCTATGATTTTTCCTCTTGATAATTACCATTACCTATCTTATTTATGCTCTTCTTTCCTCAAATCTTATGGATTCTCCTAGTACCCATTTCCCTTCTCTCAACAAGAGGAATATTTTTAATAATTGCAATGTATCTTATTTCATTACCCTTGTTGAACTTGATTGGTTACTGTCTAGCTCCATTTATGCTCAATAAATTGATGTGCTCAATAAATACATCCATTATTAAGAAATTCATTCTCCTAGAGATGTTTTGCACTTAATTTATCAAGCAAGGAATGATGATTTCTTACATGATTTTGATACTGTATGTGCAAATCTAAGAATCCTAAGTCATCCTAACCAATTATGTATATAAGAGTTAAGAAAATTAAACTTTGATTAAAATAAATTTATCTAGAAGAAAATCTAACTGAATAATAATTACTATGTAGGTAACTACTCATGTGAAGATAGTGATTAATGACTCAACTATGTTGAAACTTACTTAAAATAACTGTAATAGAAATTAATCACAACTCAACAATTTAATTTAACTTTAAACTAGGAAATACAACTAGCAATTAATGAACTACTATAATAATAACCTAAACTACACAGATTATTTCGGTTACCTCAAGTTTCGCTTGCTCGTGTCACTGCAATCCCATGATATCCCTCTTAAATATTAACTCAAAATTTCATATAAATGATTGAATGCATATTTTTTGCAATTTGAGTAGATAATTGAGAACAAAGTATCAAATTGACAGGAAAAATACTTAGATCAAAATCTACTTAACATGAGAATACTAGATCGTCAACATCTCGCAAGGTTCGACACACACACACACACACACACACACACAAATATATATTAGGATCTCAAGAGTTTGATTATTCTTGGACTAAAAACAAACTCTAAGAAACTATCAACTCTCCCAAAACACAGGAAGAGGACTCAATCTTATTCTAAGCAATAATGGAAAACTAACGGAGGTGAGAGTGTCAAAATCATATCAAGACTCTACATTATAAAGAAGACAGTTATAAACATTCTTAACAGGGCATAACTTATATTGTGAGTCATGACCACTATTATTACAAATATCTTCTTTCCTCTACGACTATCTCTATTTGGTGAAAATATAAAGTAAAAAGATAGAATGATGTATAAATTTAAATTATTTCTACAATCTTTGGCCACTGCCTCCATTAGCTTTGAAAGACTACATGTATTGTTGGTAATCGTCCCCTTGGTTGTGGACTAACAAACATCCTTAGCTACAGTTTGATAGTTGCTTTTTTACGAGTTGATAGATCTTTTGTTGTGGGTTGACAAATCCTTCGTTGTAGGGTTTGGTTTATTTCAAAGGTATCTCTTCATCATTAATAACCATAATCAACATAAAAATATATTTAACTTTTATAGACATTCACATATTCGCACAATCATTTAGCAATATAATGTATATCATCCTTAATTCTTTAAATACTTAAAATACGTAGGAAGGTCTAGGTAATGTCTTTGAAACCATTAGAAATATCATGAAAAGGTAATGAAACTTAATCAAGGAAAAGAGGATAATTCCAAGACTCATCTTTCCCCACATCTTAGCTTTTTTCTTGTCCTAAACAATTCAGGTCCTCTAGTTATATTGTAATGTAAGTTCTCTATAGTTCATAGTGTTAGTGACTCCTTTCCCCTACTTTACGTAGAATCCTTTGTGTGTAGATATTCTCTCCCATTTGACTTGCTCTGTTGTCCCTTGCTCTTCCTTCCTTCCCGTCCAACACAAAATTAGGTAAATCGCAAGAGGAGGATGAAATTTCGGAGGGAACCAAGTAATTTGGTGTTGTAGGGAAGGCTTGATGTACTTATGTGCCGTTATGACTACCAAGTAGTTAAAAATAGAATGTGGCTCTTTCTTTTTCAATTCTTGAGTTAGTTCATTCCATTTGTCTAGGGAGAAATTTAGTGCCTCTTTCCTGTTCTAGCTGCAAATTCTTTAAATCTTTTATAATATTTTCCATACATTCTAAGATTTTATTTTTCGCCTAGTGTGTGTCCACCAAGTCAATCCATTACTCAACTACCTTATTAGGGTCCTCTTCTTCTTTAATCTCTAGGTGAGGTGATTTATCCCTTTCATTATAATGTTTTCATAATTGGCCTTTTTGATGTTCATTTCAGATGAATGAGGCTAATGCATTTATTTAAACATCTCCCCCAAAAATTAGTGGGTTCCAGGCAATATCATATGGAACAGTCAGATTGTGCAAATAAAATTCACATAGTTGATCCAAGTACGTGTTTGGTGTGGCTTCCTGATAAGATTTTAAAATAATGTTAATATGATATTGTAACAAGAAGACCACTAATTAACTAACTAAATTGAAAACTCAAAAAATTCTCCTGTAAGAATAAGGCATACACCCTAGTAGGTGGTTTGCATCTTATGAGCTGAATAGTCATGTTAGCCATTTCTTCAATTTTTACCATTAGTCTCTTGATTTTTGAGTTTTTCTTCTCAATTTCTCTACTATGCTTCATTATCATTTACGTTCTTTCTTTGTTCCATTCTTGTTGTAACTGAGAGATTTCGTCCATTTTGTTCCATAATTTTATCGCCATGGTAACTAATGTCAGGGTAAAATGAGTAAAATCCCTCCATCACAACATGACACATTCAAAAAATGCCACCTCAAAATCAACACATAAGATCACAATAGTCCACTATTAGGTGCTTCTCCCTAGAGAAGCAAGTGAACTTATAGGTATGACCTCATCAACAATAAAAATCTTATTACTATCCATAGTGTTCGTATTCCACACGAGGAGAACGAACCCCCAATCGAGAGGATTTTTCCACAAAAATAAGTTTCTCGATGGGCACCTTTTAGCAAGGATCCAATGTGTTGTCTGGAAAGTTGGGTCACTCATTTGTACATTGTGCATGAGTTGATTCTGCCTATCATAGTGACTCGATAAAGTGAGTCCACAAGACACCATTGTCTAATTTATACTCAAAATAATTGATAAATAAGCTCTACAAGTGCTCAATCTAGGCATCTAATAGAGAGTCGCGTTTTAACAAAAGATTTATCTTGTACATGCATGAAAAAATTAATATAGAAAGACTGAACAAAGTACACAACTCTCAATTTTTCTCACTTCTTTCTAAAGATAGGTTATGCAACTAACTTAAATTATAATCTATAATAAGACCTAAAATACACTATGCAATAGAATTGATAAAATTAAACCCCAACAACTTAAAAAGTTTGGAAACCTGCATTTTTTAATCCAATGTGCTTTCAATTAGATGAGAAATTTCAAGTCACTTGCATTCACCTTGCTTGTAGAGATATGCTAAAATTTTGTGAACTCAAAAACTAAATTATTCACATTAAAGTGTCTAAAAAGTAAGGAAAATATTATAAGTTATTTAAATATGCATCAAATATAGAAGGAAATTTAGAAAAAATAAACCACATAACATATTTTAGAAGCCAAATATTTTAGGTTTATGGATTTATTGACAAGAACCAAAATTTTCATGCAATCTCAATCCTTGATCCTCCATCTTATAGGTCTATAAATAGCTTGTTATATGAGTAAATATACTCTTGATATTGCTCTTCAATTCACTATAATTTTTTAAATTGTTGTTCATCCAACAATGTGTTTGCAACTACTTTTGTTTATAATTTTTCTTCTACACAATGGTATTCAAGTGTATTTATATACACTCTAGGTAGTGATCTAGGGTGGTGATAGATAATATATGAATGGGTAAAAATGTATGTCAATAGTGAACAATCTGCATTTACACCATCATGCACAATATCTATGAGATTGATATTCTACAAAAATGAATTAGATCTTGTATGAGATAATGTGCATGCAGTCTGAGCTCTATTAAATAGCTACTCAGTTGACAATGTTGTTAGATTTTATCTCTAAATTTTTTATCCAATGTTCAGTAAAAGACTTCAAATAACCAATATTGTAAGGCATATATTCATTCTTGATAACTTGGCATGCCTTCTTAGCGCTTATGGAAATGCTATTTTCTATTACATAATTGAAACCTAGAATATTATGAGGTCATCTAATTAATAGCAATAATGATGTTTAATATTGATAAGAAGAAAATACAATTATTTAGTGAAGGACAATATTTACTACCCAATAACAATGTTTATCAATATTTCAAACCTTTTTGTAGATGATATAAAACAATTTACCAATATTACACAAATTTTTGAATGAAACCCCACACAAATATAAACCACTAACTAATTATTATTAATTTATTCCTATTTCAAATATGATAAAATACGCATTTCTATTCAACCTCACATATCTAAAATTAACTACTTATCATTACTAATACTGCTACAAAAGATAAATAATATTGGGGGCATAAAATTAACTACTTATGATTACTAATACCCCTACGAAAGACACATAATATTAGAGACACAACATACATACATAAAATATATTGCTTTCTCCTCATGCATAGTTTTATTTCCCTCTATCAGATGAATTACCCACTGTTTACAAACATGTATTATTTCTACATGTTTATGTGCAAATGCTACCTAGTAGTATTAGGGAAGAGGACCCACGGAGCGGCTTAACCGGCACACTCTAAGCAGTTGACTGCTTAGGTGGCCGGGTCCATGTGGGGCCCTCTTAATCCTGCTTTTCCATTTCCCTTAACCCGAGCTTTTCAAATCTCGGCTGCAGTTCAGATTTTCTGTTCCCATTTCCGTACGAGTTTGCGATTTCCCTTTCCACCGTTTGATAGGACTGCACCATTTGAACGCTGGGTTTTAATTTTAGTCCCACATTCGTCCTTACAAAGAATAGGATCAATGCAGCTCTTTATATCAAGAGCCCTGTTTACAGTTTTAAGTGAGCTTGCGGACAAAATGAGAAGATAATTGATACGTACGTGGCATTTTGCACAGCACGTCAAATTATTATTTTATATTTAATAATATTAAAATGTTATATTTATTTTAATTTATTTGTATTGTATTTTAAAAATTAATATTAGTTGTTAATATTTAGTAAATTTATAAATTTAATTTCTAATGATTATAACTTATATTTAGTAAAATATATAATTTATATTTAATATTTTTAATGAATATTACTTATATTTAACAAAAATATATATTTAATGATGTTATTTTATTTAGTTACTTATTCTAATGAAAAAATGTTATATATTATGATTTATTATTTTAATATGAAGGAATTAATATTAAAATTAAATAAATTTAATGTGATGCTTATTTTAAAATTCATTGATACAAATATATTATAGATGTAGATGTAGATGTTATTTAAAGTGTTAGAGGTTTAGGGCTAGATTCTATAAATGCTTTAAAATACACAAACAAAATGTTTTTTGCTTTGATTTAGATATGTGTCTACAAAATAGAATTAGTTTACAAGCCTAAACCTATAGTTGCAACAATCAACTAGCAAAAAAAAATTATTATAATTCACACTTTTATCTTCTAACATTTACATCTCAGTAAGGATAATAGGGATACAAGCCTAAACCATTGATCCTTGAGGATTATAGAGAAAAAACAAGGTGAACAAATAAAAGTGCTCATTAATTTACAAGATAATAAGGATACTAATATCCAAGATAAGCAAACTAAATAACAAGTCAATAAGGATCAAGGTCCAATTCAACAATAACAAGTTGGTGATAATCAACAAGATATTCCATGTGCCTTTAACATTCATACTTCCAACTCCACAAAAGAAAGAAAAAGATGATAAAATCATAGGTCAAGAAAAAGAGCAAGTGAGTAAAGAAGTATCTTAGCCAAATATTTATTTTATATGACCACAATGACAACAACAAATGGTAGACTCTTTTTCATAGGTGTCTATTTTGTTAGAATTAAATATATAATATATAGGTAATCAATAGTAAAGATTGCATCCTAAGATCTTTCTAGCATCATATCAATGATTCATACACCTAGAGCTAGCAAGAAGCAAAGGGTTTATCTACAATATAAAGGGAAGCTACAAGTTCTAGGATAGATGAAATAGTTAATCCTATTGTTGAAAAAAATGATAGAGACCCACGAGATGAAGAATACCATATGACTACAATAAATCTTAGACAACACATTAGAGAATTTTTTTTTTCAAGAAGTCCAAATAATCACTTCTACTATTGTGTCAAGAATGAAGAAGGTTGAAAAGACCAAGAAGAAATTAAAGGATCAAGTTGCAAAAGTCCAAGCATATATCAAGTAACTAGTTCATCCCTTACAAATAGTAGCTAGGTCTATTAATTCTATAATCATCATCTCTTATGTAGAGGCATCATCTTTGGAGAAAATGAAATGTATTGATAAAGTAACAAAGGATTGAAATAATGAGATGAATGATAAAGGATGTAAAATGATAGTTGAAGCTGCAAATTCTTGGGTAAATTCAAGCCTTTGAACAAAAAAATATTAATTAACTAAGGATTTCCAAGAAGAATAAGAGATAAATGATCAAAATATTCCTCACTTGACTATCATTATAGATTTAAATACTCAAGTGTTGATTAAGGAGAAAGTTTTAAATCAGAAAACTTTTAAATAGTCTAAAATATAGATAGAAATCATCAATTTTAGAAATGACTTGATTGCAAAATATATATAAATTCTCAAAAAATTCTTTCATTTTGAATTTATGGAAATGCGGAAGAAATAAAGGGTAGGCCTACAATTGAAGGCATTTCTAATGCAAAAGATAAAAATTCTTTATTTTTTAGAGTTCAAGCATTTCTACTTTACCCTATTTTGTTTTAAAGTTCATATTTTACAATATACTATTCAAAATAGGCATTGAGCCTTGCAATTTGCATCATTTTCATGTATTTTTATAAGTTGTTAAATTTTATTCCTTTAATAGGAATAAAATCAACAACTTGAGAGGGACTATTAATAAAAAACCAAGATACAGGATGAAGAACATCATTCTTAGCCTCTTTAGAATCCCCAAATGAAAATAAGATAGAACATCAATGCCATCCATAAGAATATTAGAACTAATATTCTTCCAAACAAACTTCAAAATAGAAGTATCCACATGGTGCTCAAAACAAAGAGCAATATTCAAATATTATGATCATCACTACCAATAATCACATCTTTCTACTATGTCAACTATCATTATCAAAGGATAACTAATTAAAGATACCTTACGTGTGAGGGTTGAGGTTACTAAGAGCTTTGGGATCATCATCAATAAAATTTGTTATGTATTTCCTATTTTTATATGCAACTATAACCCCACATTATTGACCATAGTAAATTTAACTTTCTTGAAAGGCTAGTGAGCAAATGATTTTTGCCTTGAGAAACATGATTATTCCTAGCAATCCATAAAAACTATAGAATCTCAATAGAAAATTTGTCAAAGGAATTATATAAATGTGGGGAACTAACTATTTTCCCAAATGAAATATTAAACAAACTGAATTCTTGTTTGCACTTCTATTCCGAAAAGGGTGAAAGAAATTTTAGAAAATCTTAGCTTAGGGACACTAAAAGAATACTCCAAACATGTCCATAGACTAAACAAGATTTAAAATCCTTACTTAAAATGACAATGCACACACTTAATTTTTTAATAAAAAACACCCACTTAAGAAAAATGCTTCATAGGCTCAATGTTACTAAATCATAAAATAAGCTCTTTTTTATTACACAGGTATACTAGAATTAAATTAAAAGGTTTCTTAAGGATTAAAGCTTTCATTAAATAAAATATTGTTCATATACTTGATAGATTTACAAGACCTAGCTTTAGATGAACACGCCCTAGTAGAAGCAAGAAGGTAACTCTTACCATTCATTGACCAACACAATGAAAAAAATCTCAAATATTTATTTTTTTCTCTAATTGAAGACCTCCTAACCCTTTAAAAGTCCTTAATAAATCACCAAGTCTTTCACAATGGACCCAAAAAAGGTAGATCCAAAAGACATAATATTAAACTTACTAAATAAAATTTCTTAATAATAGAGACTAGATCAATTTTAACTTTGCTTAGGGATAAACTTTAAAAACCCACTTAATATAAAAGAAACAATATTTTTTAAATCTCAAGATTGCATAAAGTTTTCTATTTCCCTTATTATGTAACCAAAAAAATTATAAGCTTATTTAACTGGCTAACCTTAAAAGCGCCCAACAAACATAAAGAGAAATATATTGCTTAAAGAGATAAAAGAATTTACACAATTAAAATTGAATCTAGCCAAAGAAAAAAGTTAACACAATATTGAAATCCATAAACTAATTCCACTTGTTTAGGAGAGATTAAGTGAAAAAAGAACCTTATTTAAATATCCTATAATCACATTAATTCTAATGCAACTCGAACCTTTTTCATTTTTGTAATTGCAAACTTAAATTCAAAAGTCAAAACAATAAATATAAATATGAAATGCCTTTTATAAATATAAAGTGCAACGTTTATGTTAAGTAACAAATTATAATAAATTAACATATAAATTAAGTCCCCATATTTATTTTAAACATTTGATGGATGTTATTCATTACATGCTTTTTCAATTTTGCATGTTTTTGGTGGCGTTATTATTGGGAGGAAAATATAATGGCGAACTATATGTTTTAAGTAAATCTATATCATTGTAGTATTTAAAAATATTTAATAATCTATTTGTTGATATATTGTTTACTTTGATATGCACCATCATATAAGTTCGCATGTACATCAATATGGGAGAAAAATTTAATGATATATTCATCCCCTTTTCATTATTTTTTTGACACACTTTGACTAGATTGTCCTTTTTGCAATAATAAGTCTACAAGTGGCAAATGCTTGTGTGAATTTATCTCATGGAATTACCCTATCTTGGATAAGATCTACTAGTGCAAACTTGACTGTGATCATCCATGTAATTTTAAACACTACACTTTTAAAATTCAAATTGTAAATCTTTCCAACACCCTCCCATTAGTCATTGTGAGCTTACCTAGTGCATGTGTGTGTTGATTTGCATGCTACATATTATTTAAAGACATTCACTCAACCATTTAAGATTATTAAAGATTATTAGGAGATTTATCAAAAGAGAACTTTCATTGAGAGTAATGTAATAGTAGTTTATCATAACATATATCATCATGCCTTTAATCATTATTCCTAAGTCATGGAATAGGTTTAGTTAGGGGTCTAATTGGGGAGAATAAAACCCTTGCAATTTAGCACATTCCTTAAAAGTATTATTAAACATCATCAATCTATATTGAAGTTCATATATTAGAAGATTAAGGCAACTAGATCCTAAGCATCATTTTTTTGCTAGTTGAGTCTTGTAGATCGGCTTCCTTTTTGCACACTAGTTCAATCTCTTAAACATGTATATGAACCAAAGATTTTTTTTGAGACATTTACTTATCATCTAGGGATCTATACGAGATAACACAAGCCTCAAAATTTAATAGATTTCATAATGGTGTTTCTAAACATTATCAATAATGAACATATATATGACCCATAACATATTAAGAAAAAATATCAAACCCTAAACCTACAACACTTTGAACATCTAGATGAATCATCTATATGACCCATAACATATTTATATCATTGAATTTGAATATAGGTATTATATGTAATTTTAATATTTCCTTTTATAAATTTGATGTTTATGACTAAATACAGTAACATTATTAAATATAAGTAATATTCATTAAATATAAACATCATGTGTAATTTTAATATTTCCTCTTATAAATATTATCTTATCTTTATGACTAAAGACAATAAAATTATTAAATATAAGTAATATTCATTAAAATATTATTAAATATATAAGTAATATTTTTTTAATGAATATAAAAAATATGCTGTTGAATAAGTATCATTAAATATAAGTAGTATGTTATTAAATGTGAATCTTACTACCATAAAAGTAAACATGGTAAGGAAGTGTAGTTTGAAATATATACAAGCTTGTTTGCAAAATATACAAAATATTTGTAATATATATTTGGTGCAAAAAATTTGAATGAAAGATTTGTATCTATTTTATTTGTGGCAATTTTGTAGTTGATGATTCCATGTGATAGTATGAAATGACATGAGACGACATATAGTTAGTTTCCTTTTCATGTATTTTGTTCCTACATAGTTAAAAAAATTAATGGACATACATAAGAAATGGTATAGGTTTTATTAAAAAGTGGAAGTAGGTGTTGGAGAGGAATTGTAAGTGAGAATATAAGAATGGTAGCATGTTACTGCAAGAATGTGAATTTGCATGCACTGCACTTGGTTGAAATGCCACATGGTCAATTCAACCTATGTTCAAGTACGAACAAATTTTCATGTATCTCTTTTGAGTATGCATCATTTGAAAGAAAGTTGTATAAAATAAAGTTGATCTCTAAATTTATTACTATGAAGCAAATCTGGAACTGGTAAAAGAGTAAAAAACTACAAAAAATAGATTATCTACTTGGATCAAAACTGTAGTGGTTTTGAAACGAAGGCTTATAAACTAAATGCAAATTTTAAAAAATATTGAAAACTAAAAATAATTCAAATGAAGTATGTTAATATTTAGAGATTACCTATATAAATCTTCAAAATGAAGATGAGTTTTCAATGTAAATAAATAAAAAACCAAAGATCCTAAACTCATTAGCAAACTTATTGAGCTCCAATCATAACTACTACCTTTATTTTTTGCTTTTTTATTTACAAAATGAAACCATCGATATTGTAACAATTGAATTCAATCATACACAAATTAGCAAGGTATAACAGCTAGTTTGGTATAATACATTATAATAAGATAAAACAAACAATTTATATGCTGTCCAACATAAATTTCTAGATTTTTAATTTTATTGATCAAGGCACTTTTATTAACCAGGTGTGAAGCTGAATAAAATTAGTAACCTAGCACTGAATAACTTAGAATCAAATTGCAAGTTAGAATTCCTACAACCACCATGGCTTTGCTATGAAGATAAGTGTGCACAAACCAACCCCTTATCAAAAGCTCAAACAAGTGACATAATATTATTGAAGAAATGAATTTTATTATTCAAGAAATTCATATATTCAGAGAAAACAAGGATTGCATAAGCATAACAAGATGGTTATGAGAAAAATCTTCCCTAAAAGGCCATGAAAGATGATGTAATCACTCAACATTATTGACAAACTAGGAAGCTTGGCTTAAACGAGGAGAGCCACTTGCTTTCTTTTGCAGATTTATTAAATTTATATAGATGTATTAAGGCTAAATATTTTCTTATAAAATATGACTATCGGTGGTCTTAAGAGCATTTGGGCTTGTTGCCATGGGTCTTTATGTTGGCATAGCAGGGGCAGAGCTCTTTGTTCCCATATGTCCCTGGGGCAACACAATTGCATCTGGTACAGCATGTACCACAGGCTCTCAAACACCGGTCATTCAAAGATGCTACTAATTTATATTCTTCTCAATCTATAATCTGTTAAGGTAGGTTTCATTGTCTTGAAATCTCACTAAAAGAAGATTTTCAATTCTCTTTTCTGACTCCTTATTTCTTAAAGATGGATCATGGTGAAATGTTTTATAATCTGATGTTTGAGAATTTCAATATAGGTAATATAGTATCTTCTAAAATTATCATTTTCATGTAAAGTTAGACCCACCTCAACTGGAACATTGCAGAAATTGCCAAAATTAAGTTCAGATTTAGACATCTCAAAACATCAATGAATTTAGAAGTTGGGAGGTCTATTCTCATAAATACTGGAATGGTGCCTAGATTAGTGATTGAAGACTACACAAGTTCGCATGGATGTATCTTAGTAACCACATCTAAATTTTAAGATAACATACTATACCTTCTTGGAAAGACTGATTAAAAGAGCTGAAAATGTGCAACAGGAGAAAAAGTTAAAAATAGAAACAAATCATTTTCAGTGTGATAGACACAAAAAGGTTGTTACTGTATATTATTCCATACCCTTTGAAAACGACCTTGTGTGGACTATGCAAATTGGTGTAGGAACATCAAGAAAAAAAATTGTATGAAAGCATTATGCTTTCCCACTAGGAATTTACAATAATTAATTTTTTCTTTTAAAATAAAATTAACAAAAAATGTAATGGTAGAAACCATTGTAAGTTCTTATTAAAAGAAAGAACTTGGGTTTGATGTTCAGGAGTGATCAAAATTGGTCCCTAATCTGAATTTCTGATCTAGATTAAAATTAAAGAGCTGATGTCATGTAAAATACAAGTACCCAGAAAAAAAGAGAACAGAGGGAGAAAATTCTATTCAGATTGGTGTCAAATCAGTACAGAATTAGAGACTTGGTTGTTATGCTTATCTGACTGGAGTCTGTGTTCATCAAATGGCTGGGCAACATCCAAAGCTAAAACTTTCAAATGCCTTTGAAGGAAACTCTGTGTTCCATTTTGTTTCTTCTTCTGAGAAACCTCAACTATTGACTTCGCGTATCCTATTTTTATCTGCATTAAATGTTGTCTGATACTAGAACAAGGCTGCAAGGAACAAAACGAAACAGTGGAAAGTTTGATTGAAGCAACCATCTCCAAAATTCTTCTGTACTTTATACTGCAGCTTCAAATGAGAAAATGAGGATGTTAGACAGTTCAAAAAATTAACCATGCAGGTACAAATATAATAACAAGCTCTTCTGCGAATAATGCACATTCATGACTCCATTAAACATTCCCCATTCTTAGAAATAACAATGCACAGAAACAAAACATGCTCAATAGATCTGTCCTACATATAAAATGTTGAGAGATGAGATGAATAAAACTATTTTTCGTTGATTTCACAAGTTCTTCAGAGATGGTCTTTCCCAGAACTCATTTAGGAAGGTCTCTGTTTACAATTAAGTTAACTTGTACAATGTTCCTGTG
The DNA here is from genome assembly GCA_007258455.2 of Sequoia sempervirens. Classification (NCBI taxonomy): domain Eukaryota; kingdom Viridiplantae; phylum Streptophyta; class Pinopsida; order Cupressales; family Cupressaceae; genus Sequoia; species Sequoia sempervirens. Next base: position 451,188,710 of record VDFB02000015.1, on the reverse strand, counting down.
ATTTATTTGGCAAAGATATGATAAGGGAAACAAAACATGCACAATATTTTTGTCTTATAAATAATACCTTGAAAAGGATGAGATGAATCAAAACATACAAGCTAATGATGGTCGACCTTGCCTGCAAATAAAAGATTTGAGCCAATTTTCCATTCCATGTGACCCTTCAAATACTAAGGCATATCCTATTTCCAAAAGAAAATATTACAGACTAAATAATAGAAGAAAGAAAATATTTCCACGAGATATAGTTTTACTTTGTATGCTAAGACAAGATGCATTAATATGCCCAGATACATCTTACTCTGTATTTTGGGGCAAAAACACATAAATACCACCATACAACAATCAAACCAGGAAACAGACATCTTGCATGGCATTGATGACACCAGACACAAATGCCGCCTGAGACACACCAACCAGCATGCATAAAACATTTCTAATCATATTCAACATAAATTAAAATATAAGAAGCACAAAAAAATATGTTAATTTATTCTTATGCATCTGCTTTTCCAAACCCGAAAATGAAGACTGAAAAATCGTATTAGAAATCCATTATCTCTGCCAGCACATTGGGAACAGGGTATGGATGACCAGCATCTCATAAAGGATAGAGAAATTTTACCAATGTAAGTGAATTCTAACCGTCCACGCATTATTTGAGATTCCTTCCATTCTTTGACAGAGAAGACTTGGATATTTTTCCTGTTTAATCCTAGAGCCACTTCAATATTCCAGGTCAGGCTTCAGACTGGGACGGCCTCACATGGAAAAACTGCTTCTAGCCACTATTCACTTTAGTATGCAACAGTTGTTGCAGTCCTGATATTAAAACCAGTCAAAAAATGACTGTAAACCTGAAATTTTAACTCCTTGAATTTACCCCTAACACGTCTGTAAAAAAACAGTGCAATTTCCCACACGGCCAAAACAACAATTTTCTCTTAAAAATAAAAGAGAACCCTTTCTGCAAGATGCCAATACCAATCACCGGCCTTGGAGTAAATGGAAAACAAAAGAAAAGCACTGTTTACTGAGAAATACAGGAATAATCGGCACTCACGTATGTATTGAGCTGCCTGACGATGTTGGAGAAATTATTGTGCTTGAAGTACTTGGGCAGCAAGTCACGTGCGAATTCAGGCGGATTCCAGACAATGAAACTGTTATTTGAGGGGCTCCAGGAGATTATCGAATCCGTGGAGGTGTCATCCACCATGTCATATGTCGTCGTCAGGAATGGAGGCAGCGCATTGCCTCCACTGTTATTCTGCTGCTGTGATCCATCCATGCCGACCCTTCTCCCCCAACTCGAACCCACAACCTAATCACGCCTAAATGAAGATGTCTCTTCCAGATTCACATAGCCTTCCGCGTGTGAAGAGAGATTCAGTCTCGCGATCTGGTTGGCCTTGTTCCTTTCCTAAGCAAATTAGTCGCCGAGTTTGTATGAATTTTACAAAACCCTACCAGCGCAGAATTTTTTTCAAATGAAACGAACCAATACCTATCTACCTGCTGTTGCTGCTCAATCTATTCACAATAAATGAAAAGGTGACCTACAAATATCTGGGAAACCCGATTTGATTCATAGATTTACAGTAACTAATTTTTTGCAGCCATTTAAACAAAAATATAAAATGCGACTACTTTCTATTTATCTGCCGGATATGATGCGATCCATTAAATGTTCTGAGAGGAGGAAATTAATTCTGACTGCCATTAAATGCAAGTGCGCATCGAGTGCAGTTAAAATTGGTTTTCATGCGTGAGGCAACGAATGTGGGAACTTTCTGGTGAAATCTGTTGCAGAATGTAAAACCATTTAATGGCAAGTTCAATCTGTTTCACGGCGAGTATTAAATGTTCTGAGAGGAGGAAATTAATTCTGACTACCATTAAATGTAAGTGCGCATCGAGTGCAGTTAATCGGCTAAATATATAAGTAATATTTTTTTAATGATTAAATGTTTGAGAGGAGGAAATTAATTCTGACTGCCATTAAATGTAAGTGCGCATCGTTAAAATTGGTTTTCAGGCGTGAGGCAACGAATGTGGGAACTTTTTGGTGAAATCTGTTGCAGAATGTAAAACCATTTAATGGCAAGTTCAATCTGTTTTCACGGCGAGTTAAAAGCTGTTTCAAGCGTGAGACAGGTTTTCCTCAAAGTGCATTCACAAGATATATAGCCTATGGGCTAACTATCGGCTAAATATATAAGTAATATTTTTTTAATGAATATAAAAAATATGTTGTTGAATAAGTATCACTAAATATAAGTAGTATGTTATTAAATGTGAATCTTACTAAATATAATTAATCATTAGCAATAAGTAATATTTTTTTAATGAATATAAAAAATATATAGCCTATCGGCTAACTATCGGCTAAATATATAAGTAATATTTTTTTAATGAATATAAAAAATATGTTGTTGAATAAGTATCATTAAATATAAGTAGTATGTTATTAAATGTGAATCTTAATAAATATAATTAATCATTAGCAATAAGTAATATTTTTTTAATGAATATAAAAAATATGTTGTTGAATAAATATCATTAAATATAAGTAATATGTTATTAAATGTGAATCTTACTAAATATAATTAATCATTAACAAATATTCAATATAAAAATAAAAATATTAATTTTTAAAATACACATAGTTTAATTAAATAATTATTACTTACTATATACAAATCAAATAAAAAAAATACGACATTTCTATCTTCTACTAGATTTGCCCGTGAGATTGCTCTTTGCTGTAAACTGGATATAAAGAGTTGCATTGATCCTATTCTTTGTGAGGGATGAATGTGGGACTAAAAGTAAAACCCAGCCTTCAAACGGTCAATCCTTTCAAACGGTGGAAACGAAAATCGCAAATTGGTACGGAAATGAGAACAACAAATCTGAACTGCAGCCGAGATTTGAAAAGCTTGGGTTAAGGGAAACGAAAAAGCATGGGTTAAGAGGGCCCCACATGAACCCGACCACCTAAGCAGTCAACTGTTTAGAGTGTACCGGTTAAGCCTGACCCAATTTTCAAGCCCGCATCTTCTCTTACACGTATGCAAAATGTGAATGCACAGACAAGGCATGTAAACCGTCGGACATAATGCCTCAATAGGTGTCATCTCAAGGGAAGCCATGTTTGTAGAAGTTTGCAAAATGTAAGGCACGAATAAGACAGATGAATTGTTTCACAAAATGCCTTAAAATGCCACCTCATTGAATGCCATCATGGCTGGACCCATGCACAAAAGATTAGTTGTAAAGGTTTGAGAAAGCTTTTGAGCCAAGGTGATGGCATTTTCAAATCGAACTCCCACGACCTTTCTCAATATCCTCCCTGTTTGCGCCATTTTTGGATATGTAATATATTGTAGTTGCAACTGCTTTGGTAAACCCGCACACAAAATGTGGAAGTATAGACGAAGGCACATGAACTATTTGACATTATGCCTCAATGAGGCGTTATCTCATGAAATGATGATTGTAGCATTTCCACAAAATGGAAGGGCATCTATCAAAGCACTGTGAACTGTTTGACAGGATTCCTCAGAGGGATGTGTCGTCGCGGATTGATTAAGTTGCAAGACATGCATAAAGCGAGTTTGTGAAGTAGATTTGAAAGCTTTAGATCCAATACATCTATCCCAGTAAACAAAGTATAAAATGTGGAGGCATGGAAAAAAATACGTGAACTGTCAACACAAATCCCTCAAGAAATGCGGCATCGTGGAGTACAATATATGTAGGCCACACACAAGTGGATTCGTTGAAAAGGCTTTAAAAATTGTCATACAAAATGTAGTTGGCAAATGTAATTTGTAGGTGTTAAGCCAAAGTAGTAGAAATGTGTGGTGAAGATTCAATGAACATGGGGGTTAGAATGATCCTATTAAGGGTCGTCCTAGTGATCATTACAGAGGTAGAGCGAGCCATGCAAATTCATAAGAAAGAGATAACAGGGGACATGTGTTGGAGATCTAAGAAGGACGAAAGAATAAAGATAGAGATCATGTGCCTTAAAATGAGGATCTTGAGAATGCTATGGCGATGAATGGACGTCTATCAAAATACAAAGGAATAGAGATTTTGTCAAATGTTACAGTCCTAATTGCTTAAGCAAATGTAGATTAACCAATTCAATGACAATTAATTAATTCATGTGGTTTTAATGAAATTGATGATTTATGTGAATTAATTTATTGTATCAATCAAATGCATGTTCATTATCAAAGTTGTTTAATTTGATGAATTAACTATGTTATTTTGTGATATACAGGTATCTTTGAGATCGAGGACCAGGCATAAACGAGATTTTAAATCCTCACGAAATATTAATTTAATGTCGTTTTATTTGTTCAAAAGGGGATTTAATTTGGTTTCAATTATGGAAATGCCAAGTTTATTCACATTCAATTGGAATACATTAGATGAAATTAATTAATTAATATGTTTGGATTTGATTTACAGGTACTTTTGTGCAATAAAGATGATTTGCAAGATTGATGTGCAAAAGAGGAAATTGCTAAAAGAACAATTAGTTGGGACTAAATTGAAGACATGGCGGGTTCACTTGGAGTTGTTTATGGGAAAAGATGTTGCTTACATTGTGCAAGATGAAGGACTTAAAGTTAAATTGGAGAATGCAATTTCAATTCTGAAACTAACTAAAGTCAGCTGAAACCAAACAAAAGATGAAAATGGGAACTATAATTATGAACTGAAAGTTAGCTGAAATCAAATAGAAGCTGAAGATGGAAGTTGAAATTGCCACAAAAGTAGAGCTAGAGTTAACTAAAGTTAAATTGGAGCTGCAACAAAAAGTTTCCTTTATGATGATTACATGCACGTGAAAGCTACAACTTTTGATATATTCTTTTGGAGGAAATTATGGATTTTATTGGGCTATTAATTGTCAAATGGAGCTCATTTGAAGGGGTTAGAATTTTAGGAAAGTCAATTGAACATTTTGTTTTAAGAGTTGATTAGAATTTAGCAGTAGAGAAAATGATACATTTTTCTTGCATTCTTAGCGTAGTTGGGTGGATCTAAAGATACTGATTTCCGTACACTGGTGAATTTGCTAGAATTGTAAATGTTGTTTATTTATCTCATTGCAGTAGAAGCAACTAGACTTAAACTTGCTTCATGTTTTACTTTGGAATGATATTTGTTTGTTAATCATTTGATTTGAAGTTTTTCAAGGGATGAGTAAAGTTTATCTTTTCTTTTGTTCAAATTATGATTTGAGATATGCTATTAGTTTTTGCAATGTGAATGAACGAAGCTTTGTATTGATTACAGGTTGATTTGTTTTGCAATTTTAGTTTAGGAATTCCTTGGAAAGTAACAGATTTGGTTAAATGAATGAATCAACATTATTTTCTCTCTTGCGTCCCTAATCTATCTTTTGTCTTTTTTTTATATCCCACGGTTAGAGTAGGTTTAGATAGGAGTTTGATGTTGCAACAACCAAGAAGCACAATAACCAAGAAGCCCCTTGAACATTACAACCTCATTGACCGCTCAACAAAACAACAACGTTGTGATCCAACATCCAAGACCTTGGAAGGTGATTGATTTAACGATCGTTTGTCTTTTTCGGGAGAGGTAAGGTGATTACATCTTGCCTACATGTTGTTGTGTCAATTTGGCCATCAATAGAACTGTCGCTAGAAGGAGGGCCACTCAAGAATTTTTTGGTTTGTTGCATGTTAGAGTGGGTTGGATCTTGGAAAACCTAGCTCTGATGGGTAGCCCTTTGTGTCTACCTAGATTTATTCATGAAATCCCTGGTCACACATGTATGATAGGCTTTCTTTATTTTTCCTAATGGTGGAAAAAATGCTTCTAAATATGTCAATATTTGTAGGGATTTAGTCATTTTTCTCGAGATTCAGCATGAGGATATCATCTGTCAATTGTTCATCAAAACACTTCAAGGTACAACGTGTCAATGGTATGTTAATCTTCCACCATATTCTATTTGTTCATGGATAGAATTGGAAATCTTATTCCTGGATCAGTTTGATCCACATGCGTGTGCACCACACCCATCACATGAATTTGTAGCTACAAAAAGGATACCACTGTAACCCATTTACCAATTCAATCACATGTTCTTGTTTATGTATCAAAGGGTTCAAGCTTTAGATTTGGTTATTGATGATCATATCCTAATAGAACATTATTATTGGGGTTTGAACCCTCCATTTACAACAAAAAATAGACATTGTGGTGAGGCTACATCCCTACATGATGCACTGAACAAAGCTCTCTTATTGGCACAATCTGGACATGACACGAGAAATTTGGGTAGCCAAAATCAGGTTTATAATCCTCTTGTGCTTGCAAACTACCATCCTTTGCAACCCTACATAGGTTTACCCACCATCCCTACCTAGATGCAATCATTCTCACCAAACAACTACAACCTTCCTAATCTTTCAAGCACCAAGTTTTCCAACGCTTCATATCAAGTCAATCCCACACAAGACCACTTGAAGAACCTATCTTTGCAAAATCCAACCACAGAGGTAAGTATTCCACTTGTTAATGAAGTTGTAACTACATTGTCTCTTTTCGGTCATACTCCCACACATAATGCATTGGATCATGATGAAGTTGTAAACGAAAAATTTGATGAGCAAGTATATCATTTCGATGCCTTATTTGACAAAGAGCGTGAAATGAATATAAATTTAGAGCATAATGGAAATATCAAGTTAGAATATAGTTTCATTGGAAATGTTAATACTAATGATAATATTGAAAGAGATGAGGTATTAACAAAAAACTGTTGTCATAAGAAGTCAGCAACTAAAGAATCTCCTTCCAATGCTTTGAACGCCTCTTCTGAGCAGGCTGAGAATTAGTGTGATGAAGGAACAACAGAGCATAGTTCATGTTGGCTGGATATCCCACATGCGCAAAATCAATTAATGGAGAAATTGGAAGAATTAGGAGATCTGAAGCTATCAGAACTCGCTAGGCCAAACATATGTAGGATACATCCAAAAAATTAGCATTCCCAGATGGATTGCCATGTTTACCTGGGTAGGATGGAATTATATTTTAGAGAGTTGATCGCTGTTGAATAAATACTTATGGAAGATCCTTGGAGTACCTACCCACTCAATGAGTGAGATGAAACAACTAGCACACATGAAAAATGAAAATGATTCCATCTACAACGATGAGAGTAGCTGTGACAAGATGTTTACCTCTTTCTCATCATTTGATGACCTTCATCCTTGCATTGAGATGGATCCAACAACTGACGAAGTTTCCCTACCTAGTTCAAACTCAAGATAGATGTGGAAAAAAAGTTTATCGATGCATTCATAGATTCTTTTATGATGGTGGACAAGGAAGAAACACTTATGATGAGTTAACACAGGAAAACGACTCTGCTGATCTAAATAATGAATAGAGTGAAACAGAGAGCAACACACTTCTGGATAAGATTGCAAATGAATCTCCTGGCCAAGGAAAAAAAATTGAATGCCAAAATGATTCTTCGAAAGAAGAAGGTCAAATGGATGTGAAAATTCACCAAGTGTTGCTTGATGATCAAGTACATCAGATTTATGTATGTCAAAAAAATAGATTGGATTTTGATGCTAATCAAAATATTGACATGAATGAGTTTAGTGTTTTATTGCAGTGAGGAATGTATGATAAGATTCAATTGGATGAAGTAGATGAATGTCAAGAAAGTGACCAAGAGGTTGTCTCAAAAGTTGAATCCCTTCAACATGACGAAGAGAATGAAATGAGGGAGTATTTTCTTAGTTTTGATTCTATTTATTCAAATGCATTGTTTGAAGAAAGTCCTTGCTTAGCATACACTAATGAATTTGATCTTAACAGTGATGAACTTGATGTTGACTCACACATTCTAGTTGATGATATGCAGAAAGATGAATCAGGGAAGTGTTTGCATTCAAATGAGTTGTTCGAAGAAAATACTTGTTCACCGTGTATCAATATCTCTGATATTAATGGTGATGAGTTGGATTAAGATTCTCAAATTCTTGTGGGTGACATGTTTGAAGAAGATGCTGAAAGAAAGGCTTCATCTCAGGAAGAGGTGGGTTTGCAAACCCTGCAAGTTGACGACATGGGTGATTTGTTGCTTAGTTCTTCTGAGGAGATTCATAATTTTTTTGACTATATGCCCAAGATGAATACAAAGATGTTGGTAAATGGATATCCTAGTTGCAAAATAAATCTCACTTCAGGTGATCCATGTAAGATTCATCATTTTGTTTCTCCTTATGAGGTAAGTTGCTCTAATTTCTTATCAACTGGGAAGGTTGCCATAATAGGTAAGGAAGATGTTGAAAAAATTGCTTTAGAGGTTGACGAAGGTAAACATTTAACTGATGATATTTGTATTTTGGAAAACATGATTGACGTTAATGGTTCTTGTGAAATCAAACACACTAGTTTGCTGTTCAAAACTAGTGTTGAATTGTGATAAGGATATGCATGAAATTTTTGAACTAGGTTTTGATGTCTTGAATGCTAATGATACATTGCTAATGGATTTCCTTTATGTTGACATGCATATACTGGAGCGAAATGAAATGGTGTTTCATGAGTTGAGACCTTGTGAAGAGGAGATCATACAACATGAACACCCAACAACAACTGAAGGTCTTCTAAATTAGGTGGTGTCTTTTCATTACCCTATGTGTTTTAATGATTTTCAGTTTGATTATGACGTTGGGGATAATAAAATGTGTTTGCGGGTAGATCATGACAAGGCTGAGAACCCACAACTGTTAATATTTCAAAATTTATACCCTCAGAATGAATTTACTGCACATAAACTTTACATTTCTGAGTATAAAGATAAATTTTCTAGATTCAAAACCATACCTAGCAAATTAAAAATTCTTGCATATAATGAAAATTTAGTCAAGTGGATGTACAAGTTTTCACAGTTTTATGTTTGTAAAGCTTAGTTTTGGAGTTAGTTTTAAAATTAGGACTAGTTAGGTGTTAGTTTCTAGATTAGTTGGTTTTGTTTTGTTTTGTTAGTTTTGGTTAGTTTTCTTTTGTTTCTGTTGTTTTTCTTTTTCTGTATCCTCTTATTTTCGTTTTTATTTTTTTTGGGTTTGTTTGTTTTCTTTTATTTTGGTCTTTGGTTGTTTGTTTGTTGGTTTTGGTTCTCATTTTTCTATTTTGGTTTTGTTGGTTCTCCATGTCTGTCTGCTCTTTTCTTGTGCTCCTCTCTCTCTCCTCATTTTTTTGTTTTTTCTTTCTTTTGGGGGTTCCTCTCATTGACAATAGAAACTGAGTAGTTGTATGCAAGTTATGTCGAAAGGTGAATCTGTTGAGAGTTTGATGTCTGTGTTTTCAAACACTTGATTAGTTAGTTGCTTTGAAAAATTTGATTTACCTTCGTCCATTTCGAACTGGGGAATGTTAGCATGGATTAGGATTTGGTACATTATGAAGTTTCTGGAGAGTTTTTGAAAGTCTATCATGCTTTGCACATCTTAAGAAATCCATTAGTTAGTTTACATCGGGCGGGGTAACTCTATTCCAAGTGAAAAATATAAAGGGTTGCATTGCTTTCACGATGTCCACTATGGTTCTCAACCCGCTACTTAAGCTTCACTGCTTGAGGACTGGGGGAAACTAGAAAATTATACTTCAAAAGAATCAACATTTGAGAAAAGAGAAAATAATTGAAATCTGAAATGAACTCAATCAACGCGGGTGATTTGAGTATCTCTACTGGGGCTATAGACGCCTGGCTGGCAGTAGAGCAATGGTTAGAGAGAACTGGAGGTATCTCTGTCAGGGCTATAGAGATTTGTCTTGTAGCAGAGCTATGCCTAGGATATCATTGCACGTTAGAGATGTAACTTAAAACTACGTAGCTTGGGTAGAGTCTATTCCACTTTGATCTTGACAATGCTTATGTCCAGGGGAATGAATCATTTGCACACACAAACAGACTTCAGTTTCCTCTCAGACCTCTGTCGTGTCCTAGTTTTGATTGTGTTTGCACTTGTCAGATTGCCTTGAATGAGTGTAAACTAGGGATTTTAGGTATTTGGAGGGTTGCGTGTCTCAACATTCTTAAAGCATTTTCCCATCCGAGTCACCATTTGTTATGCCCTGCATACACGCCCCAACTTTTTGCTTAGAAAAGTTGGGGACCCCCTCTGTTTTCTTTCGTTTCGTTGGTTTGTTTTGTTATGTTTTACGCTTTTGTCGTTCTTGTTTCGTCTTTTCCCTCTTTGCTTGTTGTCATTGCGTCTTCGTTTTCTAATTGTCATTCTGTTCTTGTCCCGGAGTTGTTCACAACCCTCAAACCTTGCTTGTTTTTCCTTTGTCAAGCTCGGGCTTTGGATTGGAACCTGAACTTGAACCTCTTTGGAAGGTTCTTGTTCTTGGTTTCAATCCGATTTTGATTTTCGCTTCTGTTGCATGTCTGTCTTTCGAGTTCTGGTTTCAGACTAGAACCGATACTTTGCACTTTCACCAAGTTCTGATCCCATTCTTGGACAAGTTTTGATCCTGTTCTTGGAAAAGTTCTGATCCTGTTCTTGGACAAGTTCTGATCCCGTTCCTGGCCAAGTTTCAATCGCGTTCCTAGACAAGTTCTGATCTCGTTCTTGGCCAAGTTCCGATCCCGTTCTTGGACAAGTTTCGATCCCGTTCTTGGACAAGTTCTTGATCCCAATCCCCGTCTTGTTGTCGCGTCGTTTTCTTTTCGTCTTCGTCTTTCGTTCGTTTGTTTTGGTCATTTTCGTTGCCTCATTTGTTGGTCTTCGTCCTCGTCTCCTCGTGTCGTTTTCGCATTGTCCGTCCTGTTTTTAGAATCTCAAAAATCCAAAAAAAAGTATAAAATATCAAAACACAAAAAAAAATCAGAAAATGAAGAAATACAAAATACAAAAAAAAAATTATTTAAAATTTAAATAAGTTTAAAGCTAAATAAATAAATCTTTTAATTTAAAAGATTAAAAAAATTTAGATAAATAGAATCTTTTTTTTTAAAATGATTTTTAGTAAATAAAAATTAATTAATTAATCTTTAAATTTAAAATAAAGAAAATCTTTTGAAAGCATTTCAAAAGGTTTATTTTAAACTTCAAAAATCATAAAATGGTAAAAGTAAAAAATAATAAAAATCCGAAAGTGCAAAAAAAAAAAAAGTGACAGAAGTCTTCTAATTCTTTCAGAATGCGGGTTTAGGTAAAATACGACCACCAACATATAAAGTTCTATGTTTCGGTAAATTCTCGAAACCCGATCCCGCATAAGTGCTAAACAAATAAATTTTTTAAAAGAGAGATGCCCGTCGGACTTTGGACTTCGGAGCGTGACGGGACCCATGACCCATCGATGGAAAAATGTTCCGGGGTGATTTATTATCCGATCCCACATCCCGATCTGCGAGGAAAAAGAGGTAAACGTTTTAAACAAATGAAGAGGGCCCGCGTGAGTCAAAACCCCGATCAACGCTTGATTACAGGAGAACGCCCAAAAATGCATTTGTTGAACAGGCTTGAGAAACTCCTCTTCAAGCAAACGCAATTCTGAGTTGAAAAGCCAAATTCCACGACCATTGCCAAGATCCCCTTTTCTTGTGACAAAATGCGATGAGGGCGGGATATGCACAAAATAGATCTGTTGAAGAGACTTTAGAATGTACTTGCCGCTGGTGAATATAGATGGAAAATGGGCAAGTTTGGACAATGCGCGTGAATGTTTAAAAAAATGCCTCAAACAAAGGTGCACACCATGGATTTGAAAAGGCTTTAGAAACTTTCAAAGCAATATAAATAGCAGATCTAAAGTTGAATTCCACAATTTTCAAGCCTGCGTCTTCTCTTACACATATGCAAAATGTGAATGCACAGACAAGGCATGTAAACTGTCAGACATAATGCCTTAATAGGTGTCATCTCAGGGAAAGCCATGTTTGCAGAAGTGTGCAAAATGTAAGGCACGAATAAGATAGACGAATTGTTTCAAAGAATGCCTCAAAATGCCACCTCATTGAATGCCATCATGGCTGAACCCATGTGCAAAATATTGGTTGTAAAGGTTTGAGAAAGCTTTTGAGCCAAGGTAATGGCATTTTCAAATCGAACTTCCACAACCTTTCTCAATATCCTCCCTGTTTGCGCCATTTTTGGATATGTAATATATTGTAGTTGCAACTGCTCTGGTAAACCCGCACATAAAATGTGGAAGTATAGACGAAGGCACATGAACTATTTGACATTATGCCTCAATGAGGCGTTATCTCATGAAATGATGATTGTAGCATTTCCACAAAATGGAAGGGCATCTATCAAAGCACTGTGAACTGTTTGACAGGATTCCTCAGAGGGATGTGTCGTCGCAGATTGATTAAGTTGCAAGACATGCATAAAGCGAGTTTGTGAAGTAGATTTGAAAGCTTTAGATCCAATACATCTATCCCAGTAAACAAAGTATAAAATGTGGAGGCATGGAAAAAAATACGTGAACTGTCAACACAAATCCCTCAAGAAATGCGACATCATGGAGTACAATACATGCAGGCCACACACAAGTGGATTCGTTGAAAAGGCTTTAAAAATTTTCATACAAAATGTAGTTGGCAAATGTAATTTGCATGTGTTAAGCCAAAGTAGTAGAAATGTGTGGCGAAGATTGAATGAACATGGGGGTTAGAATGATCCTGTTAAGGGTCGTCCTAGTGATCGTTACAGAGGTAGAGCGAGCCATGTAGATTCACAAGAAAGAGATAACAGGGGACATGTTTTGGAGATATAAGAAGGACGAAAGAATAAAGATAGAGATCATGTGCCTTAAAATGAGGATCTTGAGAATGCCATGGCGATGAATGGACGTCTATCAAAATAGAAAGTAGTGGAGATTTTGTCAAATGTTACAGTCCTAATTGCTTAAGAAAATGTAGATTAACCAATTCAATGACAATTAATTAATTCATGTGGTTTTAATGAAATTGATGATTTATGTGAATTAATTTATTGTATCAATCAAATGCATGTTCATTATCAAAGTTGTTTAATTTGATGAATTAACTATGTTCTTTTGTGATATACAAGTATCTTTGAGATTGAGGGCCAAGTAGAAACGAGATTTTAAATCCTCGCGAAATAACATTTTAATGTTGTTTTATTTGTTCAAAGGGGATTTAATTTGGTTTCAATTACAGAAATGCCAAGTTTATTCATATTCAATTGGAATACATTAAATGAAATTAATTAATTGTTAAATTGATTAATTTTATTAATTAATTAATGTGTTTGGATTTGATTTACAGGTACTTTTGTGCAATAAAGATGATTCGCAAGACTGATGTACAAAAGAGGAAATTGCTGAAAGAACAATTAGTTGGGACTAAACTGAAGACATGGCAGGTCCACTTGGAGTTGTTTCTGGGAAAAGATGTTGCTTACATCATGCAAGATGAAGGACTTAAAGTTAAACTGGAGAATGCAGTTTCAATTCTAAAACTAACTAAAGTCAGCTGAAACCAAACAAAAGATGAAAATGGGAACTATAATTATGAACTGAAAGTCAGCTGAAATCAAACAAAAGATGAAGATGGAAGTCGAAATTGCCACAAAAGTAGAGTTGGAGTTAACTAAAGTTAAATTGGAGATGAAACATAAAGTTTCCTTTATGGTGATTACATGCACATGAAAGCTACAAATTTTGATATATTCTTTTGCAGGAAATTATGGATTTTATTGGGCTATTAATTGTCAAATGGAGATCATTTGAAGGGGTTAGAATTTTAGGAAAGTAAATTGGACATTTTGTTTTAAGAGTTGATTATAATTTAGTAGTAGGGAAAATGATACTTTTTTCTTGCATTCTTAGCGTAGTTGGGTGGATCTGAAGATACTAATTTTTATACATTGGTGAATTTGCTAGAATTGTAAATGTTGTTTATCTATCTCATCGCAATAGAAGCAACCAAACTTAAACTTGCTTCATGTTTTGTCATGTCCCCTTGTCAGTGACATCTCTCGGAGCACAGGATTGGCCTATCATACGACCCTCGTAGGCTAATGGACTGGATAGAGGGTCACTTTGGAGCTTGGCTCAGCTTCAGTTGGAAGAGTTTGATCAGTAGGCTTTCGTTTGGGCTCGATCGGAGACTTCTTGCAGAAATTGCTATTTTTAGCAGTTCCTGGCAGTCAGCGTGGGACCCCTGCTATTTTTAGCAGTATGGATTTGGCAGCGTTCAGAATCACTTCAGAGTTCGTCAGCTTCAGACGGATCAGTCATCGGATGAGTAACGAGAGAAATATTAATATTTAATTGTATTAATTAAATATTAATTATTTGAAGATTATAATATAAAGTTATAATATTAAATTATAACTTAAGTGATTTAAGCTGAGGGGTCGCCCATCATCAGGAAGGGGCCAATTCGTTGATTATATTTTATTATTAAAATTTGGCTGAGACTATGGGAATATTAAAAGAATTAAAAGTTGAATATTTTAATAAAACCCTATTATTGAGGAAATTGCACTTTTGAGCAATATAGTGCATTTGCATTGGGTTTTGAGCCATTATGTGATTATTGTGAATTGAAATCGATCAACTTTGATCTGAGCAAGAAGCTTTAGGGTTTCAAGTTCGAATTCCTTGGGGAACGAGCCATCTCCATTGGAAGCAGTTCAGAGGGTGTGAAATAACACCTGATTTATTGCCAGCAGAGGTTTCTTCATTAAGAGGAAATCATTGAACTTCACAGGAAATAAATATTCAGGGTTTTCAGAGAGTTCATTGTCCAGAAGTCATCTTGCAGTCTAGGCGCATATATATTATTCACATCCAGAGACTTAGAAGGTGCCGTACCTAATTTATTAATTGCTGCTGTCACAAAGGAAGCCGTACTGCTATACCTGGCTGTACTATTTAAGGAAGCCGTCCTTCTGTTTCCTGAGCACATCGCCTTCTTTCCTCACCATTTGACTTCATCTGGAGAGGCGCCAATATCAGAGGAGTATAGTGTAGCATCTGGCAAAGGAGAAAGAGCATTAATCATTGCAGCCGTACCATCATCTGGAGCTCATTTATTGCTGTATCAAAAACTAGGTTTCATAATTTTTATTGCCTTTTACCTTGCATGTATCTGGAACATCATTGTAATCATTGCAGAAGATTGAATAATAGCCTGGCTTCCCTATTTGCTATTGATTCTAGAGTTTCCAGTGTTGATTTATTTTATTTGAATTTATTATCATTTTTCAAGCAAAATCGCATTCTTCTTAATTTATGCAAAAACCTCAAAAACTCTCAAAAAACCAAAAATCGTCAGAAAAACACAAAAACAGTCAGATACAGAGAAAACGGGGAAACAAGGGTTACTACATGTTTTACTCTGGAATGATATTTGTTTGTTAATCATTTGATTTGAATTTTTTAAAGGGATGAGTAAATTTTATCTTTTCTTTTGTTCAAAATATGATTTAAGATCTACTGTTAGTTTCTGCACTGTGAATGAATGAAGCTTTGTATTTATTACAGGTTGATTTGTTTTGTAGTTTTAGTTTAGGAATTCCTTGGAAAGTAACAGGTCTGGTTAACTAAATGAATCAACATTCTTTTCTCTCTTGCGTCCCTAATCTATCTTTTTCCTTTTTTTATACCCCCTAGTTAGAGTAGGTTTAGATAGGAGTTCGATCTTGTAGCAACCAAGAAGCTCAATAACCAATAGTCCCTTTGAACATTACAACCTCATTCACCACTCAACAAAATAACAATGTTGTGACCCAACATCCAAGACCTTGGAAGGTGATCGATTTAATGATCGTTTGTATTTTTCAGGAGAGGTAAGGTGATTACATCTTGCTCGCATGTTGCTATGTCAATTTGGCCATCAATAGGACCAAAACTTGCTTTTGTCATTATTAGCCTTTTGGGTTTCTTTGTGTACTTTAACTAGTCCCTTTGCTAGAAGAGCCTTTTCAATAGAGACACCTTTTTCAATGATATCGTCAAAAGTTGTGCAACATTATATTTGGAGTCCAATCATTAATTTTGAGTTGAGGTTTCCACAAACATGGTGACTAGTTATTTCTCAGGGATGTGGCAAGGACATTTGCTAGCCATACTTCACCATCATATGTAAAATGAGGTAAGTGATTCCCCTTCATCTTGTTTAGTTGTGCATATTTTTGCGAGGGTTATGTCACTTTCTATGTTGAAGTAAAAGTGATTAATAAATATGTTAGCCAAGTCACCCCATGTCCGAATTCCAAGAGGAAGGTGTGCAAACCATTCTAGAGCTTGTCCTGTAAGACTTCATGGAAATAGTCTCATCAAATATGTAGGCTCGAAAGAAATTTCCATACATGCCATTTTATATTCTCGTATATGTTCCACTAGATCTCCTTTCCCTTTATACTTCAGTAAACTTGGTGCTATGAAGTGAGGGGGAAAGGGTGGCATGTATAGGCTTCTGTCGAATGGATAGGGGCACAATTCCTCCATAGAATAAGTTTTCCTGTTGGTCCCCATTTGTATGTTTGTCATTTGTTGTTGTATGGCTTGTATTTGTTGCATCAAGGTGTCTGTAAGAGATGGTGATGTGTTGGTTTGATTTTGCATCATGGCGTTGGTGTTGAGGTCAAATGTTGAATTTGGATTTGGATTCACATTTTGTGGCATGGGACCTTGGTTACCTTGTTGATATTGATGTGTAAATTTTTCATTTGTGTTGGTTTGATTTGGAATGAAATTAGTATTTTGATTTTTCCCAAAAGTCATGTTTGTGTTTGGTATGATATTTTGAAATTGTGGTGTTGGATATTGATTGGAATTTTGTGAGTGAAATGTTGGACCTTGGCTTATGTTTTGAAATGATGGTGTAGACCCGTGACTTGCATTTTGGAATAATGGTGTAGGACCTTGATTGGTGTTTGAAAAACGTAGGTCCTTGATTTGTGTTTTGGTTTCCACTTTTCATGGGACAATATGAATCCTCCTTAATTTGTTTGGTTGATTTTGATTTGATGGGGTAGTGTTTTGAAATTGAAATGTGGGACCTTGATTTGTGTTTTGAAATGTAGGCATGGTACCTTGGGATGTAGGACATTGGCTCATGTTTTGAAGTAGAGGATTTGTGAATTTCATAACCATGGAGCTTGATGAAGCCAAAGATCTACCAAATGTAAATTTTTATCCTTCTGTTGTTGCTTGGGTTCCCTTGTTTCCAAATGTTGAGGTATTAGGAATGTGTGTAGTTGTTACCATGTGAGTTGTTGTCCCAAGTGGTAATGTAGTAGACATTTTTTGTGAGGATGGCACCCCTAGTGTGAATGTGTTTTGATTGAATCCTTGGTTAGTTATAGCTCCCTCTACAATTGTAGAAACATCAAAGTTGGAGGGAATTTTGACACCTTTTTTGGCTAGTGCATAAAAGTATCTATTAGAATCAAGATTAACAAGCTTATCAACAATGCGTAAAATCCTTAGATCTTGGTAAGCTCTTTCAACCTCTTCAGGAGTCAATTTTTTGTTAAATTAATCTAAGCATAGATTATCAAATGTGTTGGTTGACTCTCTTTGTGGTGTTTCACTTTGTTGTGTGGATTGATTTGAATTTGATCCAAGGTTGGTGCCATGATTTGGAATAGAAAAGGGGTCACTTAAAGAATCCATGTCCTTTCTTTTAGTTTTTGATCTTGTTTCAACCATGTAAGAATTGCAAGTTGGAAGAGATGATAATGGTGGGGAAGTAATGCAAGATGAGATGAAACTATGTTTTTGTGATTTTTTGGATATAAGGATGCAAGATGACCATGCAAGGACAGTGATGACCTTAAGACCAAAGGGTGAAGCTAAATGAGGCTAAATGAGACCAATGGGTGTCAAATGATACCAAAGAGAAACTAATCAATGATCAAAGATAAAGGTATGAGACCAAGGAATACTAATAAATGATCAAAGGTAATGATGCAACTAATTCCAAGATGAGATTAAGCTATGTTTTTTTTGTGATTTTTTTTAGGGACATATAAGGATGAAAAATGAAAATGAAATCTAAGTCCAAGGCTAAGGATTCTAAGGATGATAATGATGTTATGATCAAAGGATATGGTGTGAAGCTAAATGATACTAGCAAAATGACACTAAGGATATGGAATTTAAGATTTAAGAAAAAGGATGATAACCAAGCTTTTGTAGAGCCAAGATAAGAAACCCAATTGCCATTGACATTTGATGACCAAGATTGAGAAAATGATAGATTTACAAGATAAGTATAAACTAAGACATAAGTTTGAGACCCAAATTTTGACCAAAATGATGATGAAAAAGATTGATAGATAAAAAGATAAAGGTCAATGAAAAAATTGAATAAGTAACCATGGACTATCCAAAAGCTTGATAAAATTCCTATGTCTGAAATCTAGAAGGTATGTGCAGCCTAAATCAACCTAAAATGTGTAAGGCCATGATGAACAATGTAACCTAAATGCAAGGAAAACCTAAATGAAAATGGAAAATATGAACTGATCAAATATTGCAAGTCTATATTTCAGATAATAAGATCTCTATCAAAATGATAAAGATTGAGATTGGACTAGTATTATGTGGATTTTTGGTTATCAATCAGTTGCAACTCACAATTTTGCAATTGCAGTTCACAGATGCGGTTCACTACCAAGCAAATGCGATGCAACATAACAAATGTAGGTTTCTGTTTGACGGATGTGACTTAGGATATCAGTTGTGGTTCTCTAGTGAAAAAATTGTGGGTCTGTAATTAATAGAGATTTGAATTCAAGGTTTTTGATTGATTTTGGTGTGATTTTGTGAAATTGATTTTTGGAAAACACATCAAATAGTCTGAAGACACTTGTATGGTCTAATATGAGTGTGGAAATGTATAATTGCAATGTGTATGAAAGCACTCGTAGACAATGCACAAGGGTGATCCCACAATAGTGGTTTATAGTTTTTGGCCAAACTGGACACTTAAATTATTTTAGACTAAATCTTCACATTTAGGCACCTATAGCGGCTAAACCGTGAAGAATTTGAAGATGATGCAAACTAAAGTCTCGTCACATTTTGTTTGCAGATTCTAAAAATAATTTTTGAAATTTTTTGGAATCAGATTCCACTTCTTTTTCCATCTCCCACGAAAACTGGTTTTTTTCAAATTTTTTTTTTTTTTTTTTTAAAAGGTGACGCACATCATATAACACATAACTTTTTTTCCATGAAGGATAAAATTCTAATTCTTCAATTTAGATTAAGTAACTCCGATATCTAGTGCTTCCACTTGGTTAGATAGTTTTTATTGAATATTTTTTCTTTAATCAAGTTTCAAAGTAGAGGCGGGGGCCTAGCTCGGTTAGCTAAGTAATTCCGTTAGCTCTGTAGTCACGAGTTCTAGTCTCCCAGTCCAAATAGGAGGCGTGTCAGCAGATCCCGTGAGTCCGCGTTAAAAAGTTTACGGTACTTTATGAGTTTATAGGGGGAGTCGTGCTACCGATTCCTGCAGTCTAAAAAAAAAGTTTCAAAGTCAAACCAATTACAATTCAGACATAGCGTGACCGTATAATGCATAATTTTTTTTGTATATATCGAAATTCAATTTTTTTTTCTATTGGATCAAGGACTTCTATATCTGGTGTACTCATATTTTAATTTTTTTTTTTGATAATCTACTATTTTTCCACATGTGTAGAACAGAGACCTTCATTTTCGATGAAAAACCTATGTTTAATAAAACTAAAATATCAAATACATAATAAAACCAAAACATATTAAAATTATATTCGTTGGATAGCTCGTTCTGAGGACTACCTAATTCCAATTGGGTTTGTGAATATTCCTCCATTTTCATCCTCAAACTGAGCTCCGAAGTGCCAAAATTCAAGTTTTTTTTGGTCTCAGGGGGGATGAGGAATAAAGGGGGTTCAAACGAACCCCTAGGGGTTCGAGTGAACCACTAGGGGTTCGCTAGGAACCAGGGTTCATTCGAACCCCCCTTCTATAAGGGGTTTTGATGACTTTTTTGGTGGGAAAGTATTAAGAGGGTTTGGCTAAACCTAGGTTCTATCGAACCCCTAATTGGTTCAGTTGAACCAATAGGTTCGTACAAACCCCTAAAATCAAGTTTTTTTCCATGCATTCATTTTTTGTGAGTTTTCCTTCCTCACTTCAATTGTAAACCACTATTGTGGCTTCACCCACAACCTAGGTTGGAAAGATATACTACTTGCTGAGTCCCTACTTGGATTGCTCCAAACACTTAAACAAAGCAAACAACTAGAGATCTTGGTGACATTGGCTCCCCCTTACACAACACGGGCACACCAAAATCTCTTACCCTCGAAGATTTGAAAATCTTATGAGCCAAGGAATTTCTTCTCTACAATGAATAGTGAATGTAGGGTGGCTTCAGAGGTCCGACCTCCTACACCAATAAGTAAAAGGGTGTTTGGCCTCTACAAAAAGTGGTTCTTAATTCATTTTTTGGGATAATACTGGTGCCTATACATGTGGCGGTTCACTCAATTAAGAGGCCTCCTAGTCCCTTCCTTAGAAAGTATTTTGACGCGTCTCAAGGATACTAAGGGAGACATCCATCAGTATAGGAAATCCACACTAGTTGATTGAAGACTTTCTCAACAACCACAATTAATTATATAGTAGACTGAAACAATGTACCGCTAGGGTCGTTCCCTCTCACAAGTTGGGAGGCAGACCCTCTAAGGGTAACAAAAGTGAGACAAGTATGTTTTTTTTGATCTCCAAGATTGCACAAATTACAAGGAGAGAGCATACACAAAACCTTTTTCTCACACTCGCATGGTGTGAACATTTTAAAAAGAAAATCCCAAAACCAAATGTGTGGGTGGTTATACAAATGTCAAAAGATGCTTTTGATTCTCAAGATCGCCAAATGGTGCGAGAGAAGAGCATACACATCTAGAGGCAAAATGAAAACCACAAGAAAAAGTAGACACAAGTTAATTTTAAGCCAACTTATGATTTCAAACAAGCACTTGAGTTCTTTTTAGACCAATGAAATGTGATGCAAGTCAATTTTAAACCCCATGAGCGAAAATATGCATGATTTTGTTCATTCTAACCTTCATGAGTGACAATGCATGTTTATTTTAAAACCCTCATGAGTGTGCAATGTAGTTTGTAGTTGTTTGCAAATAAAAAAAATATGACAACTTTATAGAAAAATAAGATAAGCTCAATTGTTTCTAAAGAAATAGTTTGAAAATCCTCAAGACTAATGCCACATGTTGAAAATAGGAGATTAACAAACCAAAAATCCTATACTAAAGAAACCCAAAAAGAAAAACTTAAAAAAAACTCAAAATTGAAAAGGTAAACCTTAACAGGCAGTTGTGTTGTTCGGGCTGACAGTTGTGGCTCACCAATGTGGCTTAAGAAGTGATGATTGTGGTTTTTCACTTGCGTTTCTATTCTTCACAATTGTGTCATTTTTTGAATTTCGTCAGCCCACCTTCAGTTGCATCGCTATTTTTCACAGTGCGGCTCATGAACTTGTAACACAACAAAAACAAAAAACAAAACACGGGTTTTTTCTGCAAATTTTGTATGCTTCGTGTCGGGTTCACTAATGTAAGATTAGGGGTTAGTTTCAAATCTAAAATAGCATAGATAAATAGCAACCACTCTATTTAAATCTAAGCGAAGAACCCAAATCTAAACAAGAACTTGAATAAAGAAGCAAAGGAGATCAAACAACAATCAAAGTTATACCAAACTCCACACTCAAACTTGATTCACCTTTCTTGCATCTCCTCAAAACATCCTTTTGTAAGTAGCTCTCAGATTTTGTTACATGCAAATACTTGCAAATGATAAGCATGAATGTTGGAGATATGTGGTTTTCAAGCAAAATTGATGGAGATAGCCCTCTTTTATAGAAATCCATTCGAACGAACAGACGAGATCGATCTTCTAGAAAGATTCTAAGATCGACGGTGGAGGATTCATGCACCACAAAGCAGTGGGATAGGGACGACTACGAACATATGATCAAGATTCTTTAGAGACCAGAAGCAATCAATGGTTGAGATTTGAAATGAGAGAGTGGAGGGAAAAAGGAGGAATTAAATAATAAAATCATTTAATTAATGAGAAAAGCATCTTTGACCAAGTGGTCCGAATAAATAATTATTTATTTGTAGATGAAAAGGAAAGTGGGCATTTAATTAAATTGGTTATGCAACCAATTAATTAAATAAGAGGAAATAGAAATGGGATATTAGATAATTAATTTAGATTAATTATTTAATGGTGGAAGAATAACAAGGAATAGTTAAATAATTTTACCAATTATTTAACTATAGAAGAATAAATAAGGCCAATGAATAGATAAATAATTATAAAATAATTATTTAACTATAGATGAATATTGTACAATGAGTAATTAAATAAATTAAAATTTATTTAATTATAGAGAGAATAAGAGTGTTAGCAACACAATTAAAAGGACAATTTGTTTAATTGATCTAAGATGAATAAATGTCAGGAAATGAATTAATTAAATAATTAAAATTATTTAATTAATAGAAGAATATGATCAAGGGTAATCATTAAATAATTAAAATTATTTAATTATGTGGAGACGAAGACCAAGATAACGAAAAAATGATGCTCGCAGACCAAGACATTTTTCAGTGTCTATAGTTCTATTTTGCTTTTTATTCTTTTTTTCTTCCATAGAAAAAAGTCACATAACATCCATTATTTAAAATATAGTCTAACAACCCTCTTTGTATTTCATGAGGTAAAATATACCTACAATATGTAATGCTCATAGGGCCCTCAAAAAAAGAAACTTTATACCCCATGATCATTACAGATTGCAGGTACATTTTACCTTATGGAATACAACAAGGGCCATTAGATTATATTTTATATCAATGGTGGCAACTAAACATTATAGATTCTAACCCTTAAACCCATCGACCATTTCCACCCTTGAGCCCCCACTTTTCCATGAGAATTATTTTTTTAAATGGAAGGATTCACCATCATAATTAATACATTTTCTTATTATTTTCTAAGATTCGCCAAAATTTTCTACAAAATTTTAGTGATGTAAACTTTTTTTTCAAAAAAAAGGAAAGATTCACCAATATAAATTAATATTTTTTTCGAAAGATTCACTAGGATTTTATATCTTTTCTTGAGAGGGGTTTCTTAAAGTTATCACTAATATGTATGATCTCAAGAAATATTCCAGGATGTGGTACCAAAATTTTAATATTTTTATGTTTAGATTGGGACTTATGAGGTCCAAATTATATCATTATGCATCTATTATAAGATGGATAGTGATTGTTTCGATATTTTATTATATGTTGATGGTTGTTTTATTTTGGTAATGGAAGGGTATGTTTTGTGAATTGAGATTTCCAAATTTAATAGAGTTTGAGATGAAGGACTTAGGGGGGTTGAGTTTTTATCTTGGGGATGGAAATCAAAAGAGATAGAGTTGATATAAATATTGAGGTACGTCAAAGAAGCATGTGAACTCAGTGTTGGAGAGATTCATCTTGTTAACTTATAGACCTATTGTGTGATCCTATTTTGGTGTGAACATGGTATATTACCCAGCTAATTTTTATTAGGTCCTATTCACACTTGCATACATAAAATTACTTAGGTCATTTACTTGTATTTCATATCATATGATTAAGACAATTATCATGACCCAATTATGTCATAGGATTTTGAATTTATGGTTTCTTCCTTGTCTTTATTAAAATCATTTCATCATCATATATTGTACCAATTTATTTTGCAGATGATAAATTATCTATCTTCATATTTATATTGATTCTCTCTTTTTATAAGGTTATTTTAGTCGTAGGGGATCCTTGGGCTATTATGGGGTTGATCAACAACTCTTACATGGTTTTAGAGATTTAGATCTACAATTCTCTTCCCTCTTTTTAGAGATTTTTGGTCAAGAGATTTTATACATTTCATTTTGGTTCAAAATAGACCTCATGGTTGAGATTAGAAGGCCCAAAAATATATAAATACATAAAGGCATGCTATAATTTAGAGCCAAGAAATTTAGATATTTTTTGGAGGTTTA
Organism: Sequoia sempervirens; assembly: GCA_007258455.2. Lineage (NCBI taxonomy): Eukaryota > Viridiplantae > Streptophyta > Pinopsida > Cupressales > Cupressaceae > Sequoia > Sequoia sempervirens. The sequence continues at coordinate 451,164,577 of VDFB02000015.1, read as the reverse complement.
AAAAAATTTAATAAAAAAAAATATACAATTGCATAGATTTGTATGGTCATACAATACCAACCTCTATTGCTATAGAAATCAAAATATAACAAAGAATATTCATCTATACTTTGACTACATCATTTCCACTATGGTTTAAAATAATAATAATAAAAATAGTTAATACAATTATCGAAGCAACAATAATGTAATCATCCACCAACCTCAATGAGTTAGTACTTGGTCATGTGGGTGACCAACACCCCAGACCCACCTTACTTTTTCTGATCCCTAAAGGAGTAGTTTATTACATCAAAGGCCATAAATTGGGCTTACAATATTAAAATTTTATAAATAAATAGGCATTGAAATGATGATTCTAAGAACTATGCATCCATTTACTTGGTTTTTCTTGATTTTTCCTTAGGTACTTGTTATCTCAATTTGAAGACATTTTTCTATTTTGACTCAAGCACCTTAGATATTTTTTAAAACACGGGACCATTTTTTATGTTGGAAGGCTTCCAATTTCACATATTTTTTTTATCTCTAATATATATATGGGGAGCTTGTAATTTTATAAAATCATTATTTTTTCTAATTCTCCTTCCATAATCACCCTAAACAAAGGGGACTATAGGTCTCTGCAAGATGACATATTGAAACATCTCACATGGCTTCATCTCTTGCCATATCTCTATGGAAATTCCTTTAAACTAGTAGACCTAATCAAAACAAAGTATGAGATAAATACTGATCATGTCCCTCGATTAATTAGTAGCAGAGTTGATTTTGACATCTTGTAAATTGTATTTCATATATTGAGTCCCCACACAATCTTTGGATAATAATTTAGGAGACTTTTGGATACCCAAATCAATCTCCATTCTTGTAATATTATTTTATGGATAGTATTATACCCCTTGATGATTGTGATAGCCTACTATATGATGATGATACAAGAGAGTAACTTGATTATTTAGTAGGTCTTGATAGTTGTGATAACATTGAGGCTTCACCTGATGCTCCTCCTCTTACAAATTTATCAAAATTTTCTTTGGATTCTATGAAATCTAATTCAAGTCCAAAGGTTTCATATTCCTTATAGATATAAATCAGTATCCTAAGGCCAAGGATTATTGTATTTGAAAATTGGTAGCTTCATATCTAGGTGCTCATATTCAAACATCTTATGCAGAAACATCATCATGGGATGTCTAGTATAGTTGGATGATATCAATTAAAATTATATATCCATATCTTGTTGCTTTGAGTCACTCTTTAAAATAGGTACATAATAGCATTTAAAATTTAATACATTGTTATTAGTACTTGCTAGATATTTCAAGTTTGTTTTGTGAGTCCCATTTTATAAATTTGAAAAACGCACTTGAGGACATCCATCTCATATTAATTGATAGTACCATCATATTTTTTATCACACACTATTTTTCTTTGAATCTTCTTCTTCATTCATTTTCATATGGTATTGGCTAGTCACCTTCTTCATTTATTGGGCTTGTACTTGATTTAAATATTGAATTATTTTATATAGACATGGAAAAATTTGAGAATATATTAAAGAAATAACTATACATCATAATATTTATTCCATCATGGAAATACATCCTATATCTATACTTGGTTTTATTTCTTACCAAAGAGAAAAAAAATGTTTAATGTTCATGGATATTCATCATCATCCTTTTTTGAGAATGTATGATTATTGTCGGAGATCATAAATTGTGGGGGATACATTGTCTTTCTCTCATATATAGAGAATATTGATTGTAAATTTGTGGTATAATTAATCCTTGGGGGTCATGTTGAGTCATTTTTTTCACTAGTACATGTTTCTTTGCATCATTTCTCTCTTTTGGGAAGGGATTTTTTTCTTACAAAATTTTCTCCTTTATTCCATTTGTGAGAGATATTTTTGTACATAGGTAGCTAAGATGAACTTATAACTAGGACCTATTCATCCATCTATCTATCATCCTTGCATCTTTTCATTTTATTATATATACACCCTAATTTTCACTTTTGAGGGTTGTTAGTATGAACATGGCATATTATCTAGAAACTAGTTTCTTCTTAGATTCTATTAACACTTACATACCTAATATTAATAAGGCCATTTAATTTTTATTTCTCTATCATATAATGAAGACACTTGTCATGATATTCTAGTATGTCCTAGGGTTTCATCTAAGGTTTCATGATTATTTTTATAACTTGGGTTTCATCATTATCTTCAATACAAATTTTAGTTTTCATCTAATGAAGTTTTAGCTTTAGAGAATTTATACTAATTCTCTCTTGTGTGGAAAGTTATTTTGGTTGCAAGTGATACTTGGGCTACTATGGGGTTGATCAACAACTATTACACCTATTTCAAAGGGTAGTAAGTTATTAGTTGAGTAGTTCTTGATTTCTATTGGTGAGATGGATGATATATCTAGAGTACCTTATGCAAGTTCTATTGGTGTATTAATATATATTATGGTCTATACAAGGCTATACTTCACCCAAGAGGTAGGAGTCCTTAGTCATTTCATGGATAATCCTAGATGAGTATATCAAGATGTAGTGAAGAGGGTCTTTAAATATGTGGGATACCTTTGATTACTTAATATCTTTGAGAACTCTATTTTTTATAAAAATAATTCTACAGTAGGCCAAAATTTAGTGATTATTCAAGGATTTGTGGATTTGCATTGGGCGAGGGTTGCTAATAGTAGGAGATCCACTAGTAAATATATTTTCTCTATGTTTGATGGTGCTATTATTTGGATGAGAAAAAAATAATGTGGTTACTTTATCTACTATATAAGTATAGTACATGAGAACTACTCATTATTGTAAGGAAGCCATATAACTTAAGTGATTATGTTTAGATGCGGGGTTGAGTCCAAGAGATATTAAATAGTTTTATGTGACAACTAGAGTGCCATATATTGGAAAATAAATTGACCTTTCATATGAGGATGAATCACATTGATGTCAATACCATTTTATTCATGACATGGTAGAAGATGGGAGGGTGATGTTGAAGAAAGTTGACACTTTACAAAATGTTGCAAATATATTGACAAAGCTAGTGAACACACAAAAGTTTTGGTGGTGCTATGAGTCTATGGGTCTCTCATCCACTAACAATTAATTCATAAGTGTTGATACTCTCTTTTCTCCTATAATTTATTCAATAAGTGGGATAATTTTATGAAAGGTGTCTCAAACTTGCTCTTAATATTGAGTATATTAATAATGTTGTTTTCACACTACGAAATATAAAAACCTAATTTCTAGGCTATTGATTTTTTTTGAAAAAATATATTTTTTGGTTATTTGACATCACTTTTAGGGATACTTGTTGTTTAGATCTTTTCAATCTCTACAATTTTAAAAATTTGTAGTGGCCTCCTAGATTAAAAGTTATGGCCTCTAGAAGTTTGGTCTCCTACATTAGAAGCGCACACAAATATACAGGACAAAGAAAAGAGTTGTAAAAGTGAGTTATAGTTATTGATCGACTTATGATACATGTTATGACACTTAATAATACACCATTGAGTGGATATAATAAATACAAAATAGAATGCCCAAGTTGGTGAATGGATTATGACACACTTATGATATGTGGAAGGAATATGTTATTGCTAGCCAGTGAACTCATCTTGGGATTTGGGTGAAAGTTTTTAACTTGGGTTTTGGATAGTTTTATCTCATAGCCTTATATTTACCATTTGATAGTTTGATGTATTTTTTTTATTTATATGATATTTGAGATGAAGGTATTGATACTGAGTTTGAATGTACTATTATGATGCCAATAATATTCTAAATATTTAGTCGATGATACTATTGTAGAGGCTTTCTTTGTAATTGTATTATAATAACGCTTTAGTTTACTAAATAATACATTGGATTGATTTAGAGTGAAGTTTTTATTCTAAAATGATTTTCCCCATGCACACTTATTTTATAATATGATTTTATTTATTTTTTATCTACTTTTTATTTTTGTAATTGTAAAGGTCTATATTTTAGACAATAATATCATCTAAAATTAATTTAAGAAATATTTTCACATACCTTAATTTGTTTCACTAATATTATAAAACTATAGGTCACATACTATAAAAATAATAGATTTTTTAATAAATATAAATTATGTTTATTAATGTTATATTATAGCTATTGAAATAAGATAATATTAAGGGTCATATAATATCTAGTTATTTTTAAAGTGTTGAAAAGGTTTATATTGATATATTTGAAAATGTGATGGAGTTTTTGTTGAATAGGACAACTGAGAGGTGGGGGTGGTGAATCAGTTGTCACATATTTTAACCTTTAATTCAATCACCGAAACTAATGCTTAACACTGCTTAAATGATTAATCATCAAATGCCAATGTAGAAACTCAAATCCAACACATAAACACAATAACACCAGATTTATGTGGAAAAACCAATGAGGGAAAAACCACTGTGAGGATTAACTCACACTAGATAGAGAATATCAAAATCGATTACAAAAAGGCTCACTACCTGAAACAAGGCTCACTGCCTGAGATAAGGCTCACTGCCTGAAACAAGGCTCACTGCCTTAAACAAGGACTCACTGTCTAGAATGAGGACTCACTGTCCAACAGGGCTACAACCCGGAGGGCTCACTACCATAGAGATACAAAGAAGACAAAGAAGACTTGTTATAGAGAGACTAAAATCCCAATGCAACAAAGGATTCCACCACAGTCACTTGATCAACTTGCATGAATGATAGAGTTCACCTTCTGCTCATTGCATCTGGTAACTCAGCATTAAGCTTCGCACTGATCTTCCATACACATCTCACACACACTTTCTGAATATCATCAAAGTCACGTCTACTCTTTCACTTGTCTTCCTTTTCTTCTTTTGTATATTTTTCATTACTAGCTCATCTTGTATTTATAATATCTCCAACCTTGAAAAAGATACAAAGTCGACCATCCAATCTTCAAATTCAAACTAGGTCGGCACCAAAACATCCTAGGGTGGAATTAGAATGAGGGTGACCCAAACACACGCTTCATCGGGACCCAAAATAGATCCAACACGCTTCATCAACTTTGAATAGTGCTTAACACGAGGTCGACCAAACTAGTGTAAAACACATAAAACAATTAAACTCGAAACTTCCAGAAACCAAAAATATCTTCAATGCAATCAAAACATCTTAACTCTAGAACTGCAAGTTAAAAGACTTCATCAAAGAGAAATTCGGACCAACAAATTTTCTCCTGGACCTCAACCAATACACAAAAAAACATAGTTCACAACTAGTGAACACAATTCAAACTTCACAATGAACCAATAGCCAAAAATTTGGATATAGAAACCTTCAACAACCATGACCAACATGTTTGAACCACACAAATATAGAAAAAAATACCAGATCATTATCCTGAGCAACAACTGAATACTTGTAAACTTTCTTTAATGCAATTTTCTCAATATCCTCAACATATACAACCAATATCAACTAGTAGATAACCATTTGACTAGTTGACATCAATGACAACACCTTCATTCCTTTCTCCATTCTTGCAATAGTTTTTAACTCTACTTCAAATAAAATCTATATTAATTAGAATTTTATCTATCCTCTAAATTGAGAGACTATGAATCTATTATGATTGTTCAAACAAACAAATTTATTAATGATTTTTTATTATATTTGAAAATATACTATCTCATGGGGTATAATCCTTACTAGTCCTCCTAGAAAATTCTTAGATATTTTAAAAATCAATTCAGTTGAAATCTTAAAGATAAACTTAGTAATTAATACTAGCATATTCAAATGTTATTTGGAAAAAGGTATAAAAATATAGAAAAATAAAATATATAAAGAATATTTTATATACTTAAGTAGTCTATAAAAGTATTAATATTATATTTTTCAAATTTTTGATTATAATAATTTATAATGGAATATGTATAGTATATGGAGAAAAAGTTAGATGTATAAAAATAGAAGTTGCTAGGAATAATTTATACATATTTTAAAATATATAAAAAGAGAAAAATATCTATTATATTATTTATTTCATATTTAAGAAAGAAAAGACATTTGAGAAATTTTCTCAAGAGAAATCAAAAGGAATGATAATAAAATTGTTAAATTTTTAAAAATACATAAAATATCTTAAATTTTTAATATGAATAAGTGTCTAATTTATTATTTATGTAAAATAATATTACACATATTCATAAAAAAAAGGTGGATATAAATCATATTCCTTAAGTTCACATGAGGTAATACACAAATCAACAAACATAGAAATATGAACAAACCATTAAGTGACAAAAATAGTAGTAGAGGGGAGAGGAGGAGGGCGTTGATCATCCAAATTTACCCATACATTAGAGGTATTTGGAGTGTCAGAAGGAGGGTCCCATCCCATTTCATCGTTTTATTTTTATTTTTTCTTTGTACCTACATTGGCACGGGATGGTGAGATAGAAAGAGTTATTTGAGGAATTTTTTTGGTATCAAACCACCTAGAAGCACCACTATTAGACCAACTAGAGGTTCCTCCCATGGTTGGTGGGGAGGTGGAGCACCAACAAGTAGGGAGTGACTAACTTAATTATCCATGATACTTTATAACAACTAGGAGAAAAGCTTAGGAGTGAGCATCTTGGTTACCTCAAGTAGAAATACTCCACAAACATCGACACCCACAAGGAGATGAGTGACCCTTGGAGGAGGAGGGAGAAAGGATAAATATGGTCATAAAACAAGGGGCATGACCCTAATGGTTGAGGAACACCTGTAAGTAAGAAACTTCTAGTGAAACTTTATTAGTTTGCACTTGGATTTCTAAAAAGACATTATAACAAATAATTAATTTAGAAAAAAAGTGAAATATGTTGATCAAAAAATAAATTTGTAAATATTTCAAAATTACCCTTTCCATCTACTGAAGAGAATATCCACCTTGAAATAATGCTAGATCTAGTTAAATTTTTGAGGTATATGTGACCAATCTCCGAAAAGAACCATTTTTCATGAAAAAGGATATAGTTGAAAGGTCTTGAAGAAATCATGGATCTAGTTCCAAAGCCTTTGGGCTTTAGGATAGAACCAAAAGATATGCTTCAAAGACTCCAATATCCCACAAAAGGGTAACAAGGGTCACATATACCTAAATGAGATAACCTAGAGCCCACAAGAAGACCTTGGAAAATAATACACTTGACAAAGAGGGCCAATATTGGTTCTAGAATAGTCAACCAAATGGTATGAAACCTATGTTTCCAAACTAAAATTAGCGATTAAAAATGCCATTATTGGTTTAATATCATAACTTGATGGAAAAATGGAGAGAGACACATTGATAACCATGTCGAGGCTTCTAATTTTGGAAGGTTGTGTTTGAACCCCACTTCCAATATTTCCACCATGACCTAGAGGAATTAATACCAATTTTTTGAACCTTATTTGTTGAATTTCCCTCATGATTGTATTAAAATTTTCATAGTCATGATTACAAAGGTGAAACTTTACATTAGTTTCATTCCATGACATGATACTCATAGTGTAGACACATAAAAATGTCCTAAGCCTTCGAGCGTCATTTTTCTTCATCCTCGTCCTTCGATAATTGAATAATTTTAGTTATTCAATTATGTTTGATTATATTCCTCTATTAATTAAATAATTTTTAATAATTATTTAATTAATTCACTTTCTAATATTTATTCTATCCCGACCGATTAAATAAACTAATTGCATCACTAATTTCTTCCTCTTCTTCAATAGTTAAATAAATTATTATTTATTTAATTATTTTGTCATCTTTCATCTATAGTTAAATAATTACCATTAATTATTTATGTATTCATGGTCCTTTAATTCTTCCATAGTTAAATAATTATTAAAATCATTTAACTATCCCATGCCACCTTCCCTATTAAATAATTAATCTAAATTAATTATTTAAGGTCTAATTTCTATCCCTCCATTTAATTAAATTAATAAATTTAATTAAATGCTCCTCTTTTCATTTTTTTCAAATAAATAATTTGAACAAATTATTTATTTTCCACTTGTCCATTTCCTCTATTTTCAAATAAATAATTTGAATAAATTATTTATTTTCCACTTGTCCATTTCCTCCATTTTTGGATAAATAATTTAAAATAAATTATTTATGCACCACTTGGTCAAAGATACCCTGTCATAATCCCCTGTCATAACATTCATTTCCTGTCATAGCTTGCATGTCCCTGCATGTCCTTGCATGCCTATCCTAGCCTGCATGTCTGTCATGGCCTACATGTCTTTACATGTCTTCCTGTCATGATTCCTCCAAGAATAGCATATTCTTGGTGCATCAATTATGGACCATTGATCTTGGCATCTTTTCTGAGGTTTAATCTCAACCATCCATTTCGTAACATCCCTCTCATGCATTCCCATCCATTGATCTTGGAATCTTTCTAGAAGATTAATCTCAACCGTCCATTCGAATGGTTGTCTATAAAAGCAACCTTCCTTCTCCATTTTCAGGCTAACAGCTATTCTTCTCCAACTTTCTACTTATCATTTGCAGGTATTTGCACAAGTCACATTACAAATCTGAGGGCATATTTGCAAGGGGAGAAATAGGAGAGCAAGAGAAAGAATCAACTACAATATGGGGAGTACTTTATTTTGTTTGCTTTCATTTTGAAATCTCCATTTGTTTGTATTCTCTTGTTTGGATGAGGTTAATAGTTTATAAGTGTTAGCTGTCACTTTATCTATCCTATTTTGATTTCTAACCCCATCTTACATTTGGTGAACCCGACACTTGCTTTTTTGCAGAGAAATTGGTTTGTTTGTTTTGGTTGTTTTGCAGATTACAGCCAAGAATGCATGCAAAATCCCGTCATCTTCATTTGAGCACAAAAAAATAGAACCATCGAATATTTTAAAATATTTTCTGGGTTTTGTAGACCTCGTTTTCAGCTTTCCGAAACATTAAACCGTTTAAAATTTCGTTAAGATTTGAGAAAGTTATGATAATTTTACTGATTGCAATTTTTTAAGATTTAGTTTTTCAAATCCGATTTTTCTTTTGTTTATAATATTTTTGTTTTGTAGAATTTTGCAAAATGTTTTTTGGGTTTTCAAACTCTATGTCTTAGCTTTTCATAGATATTTACAATTTAAAGTTTTGTTTAGTTGTGAGAAAGTTATCACTATTTTTAGTTTGCTATTTTCATTCAAGTTTTTTTTTGGTTTACTAATCTTTTGTTTGTAGCGTGTGGCTTTGGAATGGGGCTCCCAAAAATTGCTTCTTTTGGAGCAACAAAAAAATTGAGCTTTTATTTTTATTTTTTAGTTTGCTTTGATTTCCTTTTCTTAGTTTAGTTTAGTCTTTTCATTTTCTAGTTTAGTCATTTACTAACTTTTAGTTTGGTTTTTAATCTTTTGTTCTGACTTAGTTTTTTTTGCAGCTTTCTCGTTGGTCCAAGGCATATATTGAAACTACTAATTTGTGGTTTTGCAGCTCCGTTAGTCGAAGACTCATTTCTCAAACAAGGTGTTTGTGATTTCTAGTTTAGGAACACTTCCATTGGTGCATTAAAATGAACATGTGCTTGATTTTGTCTGACTGTGCTTGAAGGTGGTAGGTGATTATGCTCTCACCTTGTGAAAACTAGGTGATCAAAAAACCAGACCCACCTTATTTTTTGTCACCCTCACGACTTAATAATCGAAGTATCCTCTCCCCTTGCACTTTCGAGTGATCCTGGGTGTAAGAGAAACGGTTATTATTTCTAGAAATGAGCCTGCCTTAAGGGAAAAAGTACTCACCTTAAGGGACGACTCGACCGGTAACAGGCTAAAGCCAAGCCACTTCCAGCCGGGATATAAAATGGGTGCTTGAGGAAAGTTCAAGTACCACGAGTGCGGATGTGTCACACGGACGGAGTAGTACTCCCATAAACCCTGTTGAGCGTAACCTCTTCAGGCTGGAGTGCCACCTAATTGGTGATTAATCTCTCGCCCCATGTGTGGCCACTCGAACGGATGCCCTAACTAGACACCTTTTGTTTTAGAGGCCAACCATTTTCAGCCGTTGCTTGGTATAGTGCAGGGTACAGTATCATGCCCGAAGATACTCACTACTGACTCCCTTGAGTAGAGATAGCAGTTCTTGGGAAGTGATGACCCAAGAATCTGAAGTTGGTGTGCCCGAATGACGTTAATGAGCCGTGGAGGGGAGCCAGTGCCACCAAACTTCTAAGCTATCCGCTCTCGAGAAGGAGAGGTGTTCAGCACCAATCCGGGGTATATCGGTGGGCTATACCAAGTATACAAACCCTTGGCCTATTAGGATTGTGCTTGTCTCATGTGTGTTTGCGTACACCAAAACATTGTGCTTGTCAAGTGTTTTCTAAATTTTCAAACAATATACACAACATTCACAAATCTAGACACAAAACCTCAGCCAACTCAGACTTTTCAATAAAACATCAAAACAACAATCTTAGCCTAGAAGTCTTATGTCAAAACCAAATCATGAAATTGCTCAAATCTCTCATTTCTTGTGCACTTTAGCTTGCATCTTACCATAGGGTCATCTTTGCAAATATTTAGCTTCATCCTTAGGCTTCACCATTTGCATTTTCAATCATAAACCAAAAACTTAGGTCCTCATCTCATTTTGCATATTTTGGAGTAGGACAACCTTACCTCACTTTGCAAAATCTTGACTTTCAAAATTAGGTTATCATTGGACTTAGACATCATTATCTCCTTTAGTCATTATCTTTTTGTGAGATTCTTCCAACTCAAAAGTCTAGTTAGGAAGACTCATTTGTCATTTGTCCTTGTCATTTAGTCCTTCAAACAAGTCCATTGATATTCCAAAATTGAGATATAGATCAAGCATAGGGTGGTTAGGCAACCTTCTTCCAAATCATTTTAGACCTTTGCATTTGCATACCTTAGACATTCAAATCATTTGTCTTCTTTAAAATCCAAAATATTGTCACTATAGTCCTCATTTGGCATCTAGACTTTGCATTGGTCATTTCCTTAACCAACATTTTCACATTAGTCCTCACTTTCACCTTGGCATTTGACATCCTTTCTTAACAATTTATCACCTTGCATTGGTCATTTTCTTTAGGAAAACGTCATTATCACCTTGCATTGACATCCTCCAAAAATACAAAAAAATAAAAAAATTAGTGTCATAACTTGTCATCCTAGTCTTCATTGTCCTTTGGCATTAGTCATTTTCTCTAGAAAACATTATCATATTGCATCCCTTATTGTCAAAAAAAAAAAATCCAAAAAAATAGTCTTGCATTCTCATCTCTTTGCATCATCATCCTAGTCACCTTGGCTTTTGACATACTTGCATTATCATCTCTTTGCATTGTCATCCTTTATCACACAAAAAGACAAAAACATAGGTTAGTGTCATACTTGCATTGTTATTATCTTCATTTGAGCAATTTCCTTTGATGGTGGAGACAAGACTTCAACGAAAGAAAAAACAAATGGAAGACTTTGGACAAGACTTTGACAACCACACCAACATCAACACCAATCCCAATGACTGGATCTTTGATGACCCATTTGGCAATTTGAATGCACAATCTTCCATGAACATGTCAAATTCTTTTCAAAATCCACTTTTTGAACAATTCATACAAAGAGACCAAAATGGACAAGTTTACATTGAAAACTTAGAGGCAGCAGCCCAAAATCCGGAATTCGCTTCACTTGTAGAAGAATTGGTCTTAAATGATCCTGAACGATACCTCGCTATGCTCTTAGACCAAGGCACAAGATTACCAAAAGGATTTGACATTAATACCATACGACCTGTCTCTCCTAATCATACAACACAAAACACAACATCCCAACATGACACGAACAATACCTCGACCAATCACACTGTTGTTACTACGCAAGTTGCTACTACCACCATTAATGTGACATCTAGTGGCACCATAAATCAAAACACCTCCTCTTCAACTAACACAACTGGAGGAACATCCACTATGACCATGCCTACAATGTCCACATCATCTACACAAATGCTAGGAGCTACCTTTTCACAGTCCATGCCTACAATGTCCACATCATCTTCACAAACAATAGGAGCCACCTTTGCATCCACATCAGTAGGCACCACTTCTTCAAATCCTATGGTCGGCTCTTCATCTATGACAATGGGGGCATCTTCATCACATCCTTATGGTGGAACCTCATTTAATCCCTTTGGGCGAAACTCACGACGCGTTTTCATTCAAGGCCCTCAACACAACATTAACACATCATCACAAATGAACATCCCACATGGACAAGGGCACAATACACATATGTCACATGGACACTTTCAAGGACCACACACTACCATGCCACACAGACAATTCTTTCAACAAGGACAAGGAACTCAAATGACACAGCAAATGCATACCTTTGGACATCAAATAAGTCAGGGACCTCAAATACAGACAAACATGGCGGGATTACATATTCCCACATACTCGATCCAAATTCATACTCAACAACATATCCCCAATCACAACTGGCAATATCAACAAAACAGACGTTGCTTTCAGGCAACCAATGATCCCATCGTACACACCTTGCTAGCAAAAGTGGATGACCTTCAAAAACAAATGGAAAATATGAAAACCTCTGACAAAAAGACACAAATGCCATACGACTTATGTCCATATCCTTTTGATACAACTTTGTACATGCCACCATTTCCACATGGTTATGTGGCTCCAAACTTCAACAAATACAAGGGTAAAACAAATCCACTTGACCACATCAGAGAGTTCATAACAAGTTGTGTGGATATCTAATGCGACTATTTCCTAAAATCCTTGCAGGACCGGCACTAGAATGGTTCTATACATTGCAACCTGGAATACAGTCATGGAAAGAACTTGCTGAAAATTTTGTGAAAAATTACACATACAACATTGACACAGACACCTCCATTACCAACTTATGCCAACTCACACAAGAAGATTCAGGTGAAACCTTTTTACCATTCTTTCAAAAATGGAGGGGCCTAGCGAGTCGTTGTCATATAGACATACCTGAAAAGGAAAAAGTTGACATGTTCGTACAAACGTTAATGGGCCCACTAAAAAATGGCTTGCGTGTTCATTGTTGCACAAATTTTGCAGACCTAGTTGAACGAGGTGTCCAAGTTGAACAAGCCCTCATAGCTGAAGGAAGACTAAAATACGGTCCTAAAAACACAAATGCAAACCCTCCTTCTGCTGACAAAACCAAATTCTGGGTTAAGAACAAACATGTTACCAATGATGGTGTAGTCGATGCTAAGGCCGTCAACACTATGGGTCCTATGATTACTCTAAAAGGGACACAACCACAAAACGCACAAATGATGACACAAAACTATGCTGCTAATGCTATCCAGACAAATCAGAGTAACCAAGACAATCAAAACAATCAAATTCAAGGGCAGCCTAGACAACCAAGACAATTCCTTAGAAATCGCACATATACCCCTTTGGGTGAACCTATTGACGAAGTACTCAAGAAATGCGTTCAAAATGGTGTCATCACACTTCAGGACCCCAAACCATATGACCCTGGACAGTTTAAACCATCTTGGTGGGATGATAATGCATTTTGTGATTATCACCAAATAAAAGGACACAAAACATCTTCTTGTAAACAATTGAAAAATATGGTACAAGACCTTATTGAAAAACGTATCATTGAAGTTGGAAGGCCACAGTTTGCCTCTAATGCGGATCATACAATACACAAGAACCCATTGCAGGATCATGGTTCAGGAAACCCTTCTATGTCAAACCTTAATAACAATACTCAAGCCAACCATGCCCGTATTGCATACGACTATTCCGGGGGACCTATTATACATCACATTAGAACAACTAAGGAACATGTCTGCACGATCACCATTAGAAAGGTCCCTGAATGTAATGTCACCACTCGTGGTGGAAAGATCACCATAGCTGTCCCTCCTCCCCCTAGACAATCAAAGGTAACAATAGCTGGCCCGTCCACTTCACAGTCGCAATCCCGTCCACAAAACAAGCAATCCCAACCTAAAGGAAACTTTAATCTTATTGACTAGCTTGGAAAAACACCCGCACAAATCTCTATTCTTGAGTTGTTACGCATCTCGCCTGCCCATAAGGCCATCCTAGACAAAACACTGCAAGAATCCTCTGTTCCCCAAGATATTGATGTCAACCAATTTGAAGCCATGGTAGGATATCTCATGACACCCCACCATATCACCTTTTCTGACCAAGACTATTCGTCATCCAAATCCAACCATAATGATGCCCTTCATATCGAAGTCTTTGTTCATAAACATAAGGTCAGACGAGTCTTAGTAGATGGCGGAGCAGGATTGAATATATGTTCCTTAAAATTGGTCAAGGAACTAGGATTTTCTGATGCTTGCGTAGACGCCACAAGAAACATTGTTATCAAGGCATATGATGATGCAGAACGTTCCTCTCGGGGCGTAATTACACTCCCAATTTGAATCGGGCCAGTCATTGTTGACACCACTTGTCAAGTTCTAGATTTGGACCTACCATACAACATTTTACTCGGTCGACCTTGGATCCATGCTTTGAAAGCCATTCCCTCCACATATCACCAGTGCTTGAAGTTTCCTTTTGAAGGAACTGAGATTACTATATACGGAGACCCTGATCCATTCCAATATTGTACCAACTTACGGGGTGTCTCGGAACGTCAAGTCCCTATCAATAGGGAAGCTCTGACATCTTTGCCTTCTAAATTCATTGATCCCTCAACACTCATGAAATCTTCTGCTTCTTCATCCATCGCTTCCACTCCTACTTCTTTGACCACCATGACCACTTCCATAACACCTTCCACTTCATTTATCACCCCAAGTGTCGACCCGAGGTTCCAAATTCAGGATCAAGGATGTGGAGAGTACAAGCTGAATACGGCCTATTGCATAACCAAGATGCCCAAGTCTCCCCAAGTCTATGGCAAACCTTGTTTTAGAATACAAGCAAAAGAAACTTTCAGGGTTCCTCCAAATACAGTTTTCATAAAGTGGGGTGAAATGAGTCAAGAGGACATAGATGATATACTATCCTGGATTTATAGAGAACCACGAGACTTAACTCCCTTGCCAGTAACAATATATGGAAAAGGATACAACATGATAAAAGCAAAAGGTTATGATGGAAAAAGTGGTCTTGGCAAGGATAAAAATGGAAGGCGTGAGCCACTATTAGTTTTAGAAAGACCAAAACATCTTGGGTTAGGGTTAGGTCCACAAGAATCTGGCGATCCGAGTACCAATGTGCTTCCATGTGAGTTAGTGTATGCTTCAGACTGTGTTGAGACAACTGAGGACACCTCCTTTGAAACTGACTCTCACGAATGGGAATT
This sequence comes from Sequoia sempervirens, assembly GCA_007258455.2. Taxonomy (NCBI): domain Eukaryota; kingdom Viridiplantae; phylum Streptophyta; class Pinopsida; order Cupressales; family Cupressaceae; genus Sequoia; species Sequoia sempervirens. The sequence goes on along the minus strand of VDFB02000015.1, from coordinate 451,149,136 downwards.
TGGCTCTCAGCTATTCTTAAGTGACTACTGCCTTGATGAATTATTCCTTGAACCTAGCGAGCCTACATTTGAGGAACAATTCTGGAAAATGTTTAAGATTGATACAACATCAAATGATGTAAAGTCTAGATCATGTTCTATTCCCGTTCATCCCATTCCTGACACACCAACCCAGTCATTCCAAATTGATGACAATCATTCAGAACCACCTGAACCGTCACTTGCCACTACTGATCTTGAATCTAATGCTACTCCCTTTGTCCCTTATTTCACTGGTGAGTATGAAACAAGTGAAGGAGAATACCGGATAGAATCTGACATAGAGCTAGATGATGACAATTTCATTTTTAATGTCTCGACATCCATTTGCATGCTCTCCTTGTCATCTCCTCAATTTGAAAATGCTAATGATGGGATATCTTTACTTTACCCTGACCTAATTGACTGGAACCAACAAGGCCCACCAATAATGGACACTTTTGAAAATGATGAGGCTTTAGCAAAATTTCTCGGACTACGTGAGGGCATTCCAAATGGGGATCACAAAGCTGGATTTTCCATTGACTTGGATTGTGCTGCTTATTTTGGGGAGACTGTGCCATCCTCTAGTCGCAAAATTAAAAAGAAAAATAAAGTAAAAAATAATACGTCTCTAGGTGAAAACCGAAAGGCACCTTCTGACGACAAAATAGTAAAAATAAAGGATGTATCCGAGGGTGAAAACCTCCCTGAGGCACCTAAGGGTGGAGGATTGGACTTTCTCCCCGTGGACAGAGAAAAATCAACAATGCTTGTAGAAGACACCATACCAGTTAATATAGCTACTGTGGAAGACCCCAAAATGGTCCTCTTTGCGGCGTCATTGACAGAGGTTGAACAACCAGTATTTCAAAAGTTCTTCTCAGAACGCAAGGTAAACTTTGCATGGTCTTATGCCGACATGCCAGGATTAGATCCTGAGTTAGTATTGCATCACTTGCCATTATTGCCAGATGCCAAGCCAGTAAAACAAAAGCTAAGAAAAATGCACCCGCAAGTGGCATTGTTGGTTAAAGTTGAACTCAAAAAGTTGTTGGATGTGGGTTTTATCAAATCAATTGACTATGCTGAGTGGATATCCAACCTCGTACCTGTCACTAAGTATACTGGACAGATTCGTGTATGCACAGACTTCCGAGACCTCAATAAAGCATGTCCTAAAGATGATTTTCCTCTACCGAACATTGACATCATTGTGGACCTTACAGCTGGATATGAGATGTTGTCCCTTATGGATGGTTTCTCAGGTTATAATCAGATTCATATTGCCCCTGAAGATCAACACAAAACGACTTTCACATGCCCTTGGGGTACATACTGTTGGACTGTAATGCCATTTGGTCTTAAAAATGCAGGTGCTACATATCAAAGGGCAATGACAACAATATTCCATGACATGATACACACATTAATGGAGGACTATGTAGATGACCTTTTGGCAAAGTCATTGACAAGAAAAGACCACCTTTCAGTATTGGACAAAGTTTTCAGGAGGTTGGAACAGTATAAGGTCCGGTTAAACCCAAAAAAGTGTGTTTTTGGTGTAGCATCGGGCAAGTTATTGGGATACATAGTCTCCCGTAGAGGAATTGAAGTTGATCCCGCTAAAGTCAAAGCTATATTGGATATGCCTCCTCCTAAGGGAATCAGTGACCTAAGAACGCTACAAGGTAGACTTCAATCCATTAGACGGTTTATTGCTCAACTCGCAGATAGGTGTCAACCATTCCAGTATCTTCTACGCAAAGGGATCCCCTTTGTGTGGACAGATAAGTGTCAGGAAGCATTCAACCAGATCAAACAGTATTTATTGTCACCTCCAGTTCTCATGCCTCCTATCCAAGGAAAACCATTAATTTTGTATATCTCTGCAACTACTTCAGCACTGGGGGCATTACTAGCACAAAATGACTATGAAGAAAAAGAGAGGGCCATATATTATATCAGTCGAACACTGGTGGGGTATGAGCTAAATTACACACCCATTGAACGTTCTTGTTTGGCAGTTGTATTTGCAGCCCAAAAATTAAGGCATTACATGTTAAACCATAAGACACATTTGGTAGCTAAGATCGATCCCTTGAAGTACCTCTTGAGTCGAGCAACATTGACTGGACGTTTAGCAAAATGGATTACAATCCTCAGTGAATATGCTATTCAATATGTGGAACGAAAAGCCATCAAGGGACAGGTAATAGCAGACTAGCTCGCAGATGCACCAATACCAGATAACCATCCTCTTACAATAGAATTTCCAGATGAGTCTGTATGTCACGCAGAATCTAAACAACCTTGGCAATTATACTTTGATGGATCTCACACTAATCATGGATCAGGAGCTGGAATATTATTCATTACCCCACAAGGAGACTCCATCCCAAGGTCATTCCGCATAGCATTTCCATGCACTAATAACATGGCAGAGTATGCAGCATTAATTATAGGACTTCGAACGGCTATCAAGTGGAAAATTAGGAATTTACAGGTCCTCGGCGATTCTCAGCTAGTTATAAACCAAGTCAATGATGAATATGAAACCAAAGATGAGAAGCTAATTCCTTATAAACGAATGGTTGACAGTTTCCTGACATATTTTCACAGACTATCCTTTGAATTGATTCCAAGAACACATAATAAGGCTGCTGATGCTATGGCAACTATTGGATCTTTGCTTGATATTCCCAGCAATGTCCCACAGTTTGAGTTTTTGGTTGAGCAGTTATTGGTTCCAGCTTATGATGTCCCCGAATCAGAAATGGTCTGTGAGCTTGTTGGTTCCAGTTCCCCCTGGTACAAGGACATTTTTGACTACCTTCATTCACAGATTCTTCCCCAAAACTTTTCCAATAACCAAAGGAAGTCCTTTATCCGCAAAGCTGCACGTTATACCATCATCAGCAACACCCTTTATCGTCGTAGCTTTGACAATACCCTTCTTCGTTGTCTCAACACTAATGAAGCAAAAGCGACCTTACAGGAAGTACATGAGGGTATATGTGGGTCCCATTCGAGTGGCCCAACCTTAGCTAAAAAGATTATGAGACTTGGTTACTATTGGCCAACACTAGAAAAGGATGCACTGGAATTTGTAAGAACTTGTCGCCAATGTCAGATTCATAGTGATTTAATTCACGCTCCAGCACAAGAGTTGAGGCCGATCAATTCTCCTTGGCCTTTTGCACAATGGGGACTTGATCTCGTGGGCAAGATTCACCCTACATCCTCCAATGGACACAAATTCATTATCACTGCCACTGAGTATTTTACTAAGTGGATCGAGGCCATTCCACTCACTTACATTACCAGCAAACAAATCTCCAAATTCATCCTCAATTATATCATTTGTCGGTATGGCATTCCACAATCCATCATCACAGATAATGGTCGTCCCTTCAAAAACCATGAAGTCTATGAATTATGTCAACGTTTCCATATTAGCCACCACTTTTCCACGCCATATTACCCACAAGGAAATGGTCAAGCTGAGGCATCTAATAAAACCATTATCAAACTTCTTAAAAAGACTGTCAATGATGCTGGTCGTGACTGGCACATCCAACTCAACCCTGCTTTGTGGGCATACCGCACGAGCATTCGTACTCCCACTGGTGCCACTCCTTTTGCCCTTGTCTTTGGAGCCGAAGCCATCTTGCCCATAGAGGTCGAAATTCCATCTTTGCGAGTCTCCATGAAAGGCCTCATCATTGATGAAGAATACAGACAATCAAGACTACATGAGTTAGAAATGCTAGATGAACGCAGACAAAATGCATTGAATCATTTACGAGCATACCAAAATCGTCTTTGCAGAAGCTATAACAAAAGGGTGATGACTCGACAGTTTGACATTGGTGACTTAGTTCTCATGCAAAATCCCAAGAATCAGTCAGATAGGGAGAAGCCAGGAAAATTTGAGCCCAATTGGCTGGGCCCTTATGTCATCATAGCATCATTTGGTTCTGGAGCATATCAGTTAGCTACTCCTGAAGGTGAACAGTTGACAGAGCCAATCAACAGTTTGCATTTGCGCAAATTTTATGCATAGCATCAGAAAGCCTATCTAAAAATTAGTAAAAATACAAAAAAATACAAAAAAAGAAAAATAAAAGAATAAAATGACAAAAATAAAGAGAAATAATTCGTCCAATAGTGAAAACCTGGTAAACAGGCGCTTTGGATAAGTACCATGGTGAAAACCTGGCAAACAGGCGCCATGTGTAGTTAGTCATTGCTGTGCCATCTACTGTCACTCTATCTGCCTTTGTCCCTAATGAACATACTCTTTTTCGACATTCGCCATAACACTTTGTCCTAATATCATGATACTTCTATCCATGGCTGACAATAGTTGAAATCAAGTCTTGCATATTGTCCATTGTCCATGCTAGTCATGCCTTTTCTTTACATTTCATTTTTTTCTTGGCTCATACTCAACTTGACTAGGGGAAAAATTTTATCATGAGACTGCAGTGGGTACCGCACATGATCCTAAAAATCAGAAAATGTCCTGAAAAAAGACCTAAAAATCAAAAAATGTCCTGAAAAAAGACCTAAAAATAAGAAAATGTCCTGAAAAAAGACCTAAAAATCAGAAAATGTCCTGAAAAAAGACCTAAAAATCAGAAAATGTCCTAAAAAAGACCTAAAAATCAGAAAATGTCCTGAAAAAAGACAAAAAAAATGTCCTGAAAAAAGACCAAAAAATGAAAAATGTCCTAGAGAAAACACAAAAATTCCAAAAAACAGAGTCATGTCAGTCAGCATAGTCACGCCAATTCAACTCTTGATTAGTCTTTGGTCGTGTCGAACTACGTTGTCTCTGCGCATTTGCTACGTAGGCAAGGCTCATCTTCGAGCCCCCGAGACATTAGGTCAGTCCAATTAGGTTTGTCAAAATAAATCACGACTCAATCTTTCATCAACAAGACAAAGTCTTTGGTCGTGTCGAACTACGAGGTCTCTGAGTGCATGACGTAGGCAAGGCCATCTGTCGATGGGCCCCCGAGGCCGCACTAGGTCAGTCCATTAGGGTTCATTGCACAATTTTTGCACACACATGAAACAGTCCTTAAACTTGAATGAACAATCTACCTAAGTGAACTTCGACAATCTGTCAATGGAACATGACAATCATCTTGGCATATCAAAATTAGTCAATCTCAGTCAAACTTAGTCAAGCTAGTCAAATCTTGCTTACTCTTCAGATGTGTCCTTCTGAAGGGTAGCCCGTCATTTAATCATTCCCTAGGATGTGTCCTTCCTAGGCATCGTCATCATCATTCAACATTTTGAGCAATCCTCTTGGCATTTAAGGATCGCTCCTCTTGACATCAATGTTCTTTTAGATGTGTCCTTCTGAAGAACAACCTCTATCATTTATGCCTTAGGATGTGTCCTTCCTAAGCATCGTCACTGTCACTTGGAATTTTGAGGGATCCTCTTGAATTTTGGGGGTTTCTCCTCTTGACATCAACATTATTCAGGATGTGTCCTTCCTGAATTTGGCAATCTTCAACACTCATCATCTTGGCATCATCAAAACCTTGACACCCTGGCATCTCGAAATCAAACCAGACATCTTGACATTAAAACACTTGGAAAACACTTGGCACTTGTCTGTTGATTTTTCATCATGTTACTAGTTTTTCAGCGAGATCTCGACAACAGGATTTAGAGAAGCAGCGATGTATCATGAGGTTTGTTTTGTATTTTGACACTCATGTTACTAGTTTCTCAGGGATGTCCTGACTCTGGGATTTAGAAAAACAGCGATGTATCATGATGATGGATTTGACTTTATTTTGTCCTTTTTGGTAATCATGTTGCTAGTTTCTCGAGGATGTCCTGGAAACAGGATTTAGAGAAGCAACGACGTTTCATGATTTGTCTTTCTTGTCTTTTTCTGCTTGTGGTTGGTTATGGCAAAAAGACTGGGGCAAATGTGCCTTTTTGTATGAGTCATGATCATCCTTGTCTGCAACTGCTTATCTCACATGATGGTACAACCTTGCACACCTTGGTCTACGTCATATCATGGTGTTTGTTGGCCATTACAATAATCTGCCCAATGATGATAAATATAAAAATGTAAGTATGAAAGTTGGCTCCCCTATCTTGTTTTTCATTTAGCTTTTCATCCTCCCTTCTCTTCCACACTAATATCCATCCCCTCCCAAGCTAACATTTCTTCTGTCTTTCATCCTCTAGTCTTCTCATCAATTTCGAGAGCACACCCGTGTTCTTGGAACTCATCTGTCCTCTCGAGGGGGCATAACGTAACCCTCCTCGTCATTCTTCCTCATCTTACTTTGTACTGGGGCATGACTTTGACTTGTTTTTCTTTGTCACAATGTGACAGGCTACATTATGACAAAGAGGGGCAAAATGTAGACACATAAAAATGTCCTAAGCCTTCGAGCGTCATTTTTCTTCATCCTCGTCCTTCGATAATTGAATAATTTTAGTTATTCAATTATGTTTGATTATATTCCTCTATTAATTAAATAATTTTTAATAATTATTTAATTAATTCACTTTCTAATATTTATTCTATCCTGACCGATTAAATAAACTAATTGTCACTAATTTCTTCCTCTTCTTCAATAGTTAAATAAATTATTATTTATTTAATTATTTTGTCATCTTTCATCTATAGTTAAATAATTACCATTAATTATTTATCTATTCATGGTCCTTTAATTCTTCCATAGTTAAATAATTATTAAAATCATTTAACTATCCCATGCCACCTTCCCTATTAAATAATTAATCTAAATTAATTATTTAAGGTCTAATTTCTATCCTCCATTTAATTAAATTAATAAATTTAATTAAATGCTCCTCTTTTCATTTTTTTCAAATAAATAATTTGAACAAATTATTTATTTTCCACTTGTCCATTTCCTCTATTTTCAAATAAATAATTTGAATAAATTATTTATTTTCCACTTGTCCATTTCCTCCATTTTTGGATAAATAATTTAAAATAAATTATTTATGCACCACTTGGTCAAAGATACCCTGTCATAATCCCCTGTCATAACATTCATTTCCTGTCATAGCTTGCATGTCCCTGCATGTCCTTGCATGCCTATCCTAGCCTGCATGTCTGTCATGGCCTACATGTCTTTGCATGTCTTCCTGTCATGATTCCTCCAAGAATAGCATATTCTTGGTGCATCAATTATGGACCATTGATCTTGGCATCTTTTCTGAGGTTTAATCTCAACCATCCATTTCGTAACATCCCTCTCATGCATTCCCATCCATTGATCTTGGAATCTTTCTAGAAGATTAATCTCAACCGTCCATTCGAATGGTTGTCTATAAAAGCAACCTTCCTTCTCCATTTTCAGGCTAACAGCTATTTTTCTCCAACTTTCTACTTATCATTTGCAGGTATTTGCACAAGTCACATTACAAATCTGAGGGCATATTTGCAAAGGGAGAAATAGGAGAGCAAGAGAAGGAATCAACTACAATATGGGGAGTACTTTATTTTGTTTGCTTTCATTTTGAAATCTCCATTTGTTTGTATTCTCTTGTTTGGATGAGGTTAATAGTTTATAAGTGTTAGCTGTCACTTTATCTATCCTATTTTGATTTCTAACCCCATCTTACACATAGAACTTTTGGATAATAAACCATACAAACTTTGAAAATTTTACTTTCTTATGTAATCTCAAGAATTGCACCCAAGGTAGCCTTGCCAAAGAGTATTCTTGATCTTGAAAATGAGGAATCACCAAATTTTCTATTGGTTGATGGAAATTCCATCTTGGAATCCTGAACCATTCTAAAAAATGTAGGGTTTCATGGTTTCCCAAGTTCTCCAAATAATTTTAATAATAAAATTTCCTTCAACATGAACTACATTCTTCATGGTGAGAAGGGTTTGAAGCCAAATAAGCTTCTAAGAATGCCATCAAAAGGATGACCAGAGGTAATACAATGTTGAAAAATAGGTTTCTAAACTTTGTGTCCATTAATGGTATGGATAATCCATTTTTTGTAGTGTCAAACCTTGACGTTGTGTGGATAAAATCTTCAATCCTTTAGATTCTCAAGATAGACAACAAAAATCCTAGGAAACCTGATGAAAACCCTTGTGATTTTTTGTGGAAGCCTAAAGAAAATAACGAAGAAGATTTTCAAACTTCATGTATGAGGCCTTATAAGGGCCCAAACAAGAGGAATAACAAGCATATTGTAACACACTTAAAATGTTCATGTCAAAATAAGGGGGTTTTTTAATCCAATACACCAAATTTTCAAATTATGGAGAGAATATCTTGAAATAAGAAAAATCGTGAAGCCTAGGAAGAAAAATGGATGCCTTGGGATTTGAAAAATAATTTGTGACAAATCCATTTATACCCAAAGGAATTGAGTTAAGAGGGTGTGGCAATATTGTTTATAGCAATGATTCTTTTTCTATTTAATGGTAGAACCAGAAGCTTTGTGAAATATATACATGTATTTGAGGGCTTATTTGATATTTTTCTTCTCTTCAAGTAGAGAGAAATAAATCATCCATGAAGTGGCCATTAAAAAAGTTGAGCTAAGGATTTGGTTAAGGCAATACCTTTGACAAGCCCTTGAGACATAGAGTGGGCTAGAAGGTAACCAAATCCTTTAGTCGCAAGCACACACATAGTATGGGCCAAAAGAAAACCATGATGAATAAACTTGAAAAGCCCAAAGTGATTGTATTTTTCATCATTAATGATGATGCAAGCCAAGGAGTTAACAAAGAGAATGGTATATAGATTGGATGAAGTGAGACCCAAGCCCTAGATCTTGAAATATGGCCAAAATAAAGGGCCATTCAATATGATCATAGGCCTTGGAAAAACTATTTTTGAGGAATAGGTCCTTTTATTGAGAATGTCAAGCCTATTTTATAACTTCCTAGACTACAATGGTATTGTCAAGGATTTACCTAGATTTAATGAAACTAGTTTTCTCTAGTCACATAATTTGTGGAAGGAGATGGTGTATCTTCAAATCCAAAGCTTTGGTGATGCTTTTATAGGAAACATTGAGCAAGATGATGTTCGTCCAATTGCATGTATCCTATAGATCTCTATAATTAGGTTTAAACTTGATATTTTCTTTGTTTCTAATTTTCCCTAATGACTTGGAGTAGAAATACTTGAGGTAAAATTTATGCAAGTCCTCACCGACATAGTCCTAAAGGGACTTGTAAAATTCACAAGGGAAACCATCGTAATCAAGATTCTTGTCATTGGCTATTGTGTGAATGACCTCTTTGGTGCAGGAGCACCCAGGCTAACCTCCATAGACTAGGAAATTTTGGCTTGTATCTGACCTTAGCCAAGTCAGAGGGTTTGTGTGTTTGTTTTGGACCTTAGAAGGTCATTGTTGTGGTTGGGTGAATTAGTCATTAGGACTAAGGTCACCATAGTTTAGTCTTTGTTAATTATCTTTGCTTTAATTAGCCTTAATAGCTTAAGATGGGATTAGAGTCTTAAATGTGTTCTAAACACATCTATGATTGTTAGAAAGATGCCATGAGGCAGTCAAGGGAGTTGGATGCTCAAAATCAAGGAGTTAGAGGTCCTAGGAGTTAGGAAGAGGACATAATGATAAGTTGCAAAAAGTTGTTGCAAAGTTGCATGACAACATTTGTCAGGTTGCATGCAACTTAGTTATCTTGGATCCCCTAAAAGATAGGAGTGTGGGATCAGCCAACATCCCTAGAAACATGGCAAAAATGCATCTATGAAAGGTGTGGTTTGAAAGCAAGAAAGGAAGTCGTTGTAATCAAGTTTTTGGATTTTGAATATAGAAGAATTCTGCAATTTCTGTGTTCTACCGACTATTTTGAGTGATGGTGCTATTCATTGAATTAGATGCTTTGAATTAGTGTTAGATTTGTGTTTACAGGGTAGACTTAAGAATTTTCCATTCAGTAATCAAGTTGTTTTGTGTTAACTTAGTGTTTTGAGTTCATAGTTAGGGTCTAAGGGTTATTCTGGTCCTGTCCTGACCAGCCAGCCTTTCTATGGCTCCCCCATGAAATCTAACCACGGGGTCTTCCTGAGGAGGGATGGATATGTTAGGGGAGCCAATAGTCTATAAATACTTAGCAGTAGGATTCATGAAGAGTCGAGCATTTGCATTTAAAACCAAACCCTAGGTGAGTTCCAAATACCCGGTTAGTGGTTTGGGCAGTGAAAAGTTGAAGAAAACAGGCAGGGGAAAGAGATACTGTATAGAAAAAGTACAGTTCCAAGTGGAGCATAGCCATATCTAAGAATTTTAGAAGGATTGTGGCTTAATAAATCCATTTGTGTGAGAGATGAGAAAGAGATCAGTGAAACCCTAGCAATTAGGCCTATTAGCCCTAGATTGTAGGAAACTAGTGTACGAAGGAGCCAGGGGTCTGAAACTCTGTGAATCTTTTAAAGGATCAAAAAGGGTGTCTGAAAGTGCAATTTGTTTGCCAGGTTGTTTGGATAATTTGAGCAAGAAATCCAAAAAGGACACTGTTAAGGGCTACAAGGAATTAGGCCTTCTCAAAGCAAATCCTTGGAATCGGTAAGGAGGAAGATTGAAGACCATCCAATATGGATCTAAATGGATGTGAAATGCATGATTCCAGTATCTCTGACACCCCTGCAAGCAGTTCAAGGTGTTGTGTGATGTTGGCACTTAGAGCCTTCTAAGTGTAGGAGAAAGTTGTTAATTCAAATTGGTGTTAGTCTTCCAAGGTGAAGCACAAAGTTGAGAAACTCTTGGAGAGGAGTAGAAACAGAGCTTAGTTAATGACCTAAGCCTAACCTAAACCTAGAATCTATCAGGTTCCAGGAAGAAGATAGGGGAAAAGGTCTTCTTAGTTGATTGTGCAAGCAAGCCTAGAGAACACTTACACCATATTGGTATCAGAGCCTTTGTTTGATCAGGCTCTTGATTGATGTTGCAACCCACTGAGTCAATAGGAGAGAATACACCAGAGGAAGAAAGAACCATGGTGACTAATGCTGAGTTAGCCAAGAAGGTAGAAGAGAAAGAAGAGGATAACCGACTATTGAGAGAAAGGTTGTCCTGAATGGAGAAGGTCTTGGATGAAGTCCAAGAAAAGGTAGACAAAGTAAAGGATAAGATAGAACTGAAGGAAGAGTAGGAAGCAAAGGAAAAAGAAGAGGACTTCGAGGAGGAAGCTCCAAAACCTAACCCTGTCCTTGCTGAAGAACCCTTCTTGAAGGCACTGCAGGCCTTAAGTGGCAAAGCTTTGGAAGGAGTGCCACTATTTAGTGGACAAATGGATCCTTATTCAGTCATGGACTGGATTGAAAGTATAGAGAATCAATTTGAATGTGATGGTATAACAGAAGCCCAAAAAGTTAAGGTGGCTAAGTCAAGGTTGAGAGGTTCAGCTCTCACATGGTGGAAGTTTGTGCAAACTGAAAGAGAGAAAGAAGGAAAGGGTCCTATAGTTACATGGAGAGGCATGGTAACCAAGATCAAGCAGACCTACTTACCTGATGACTATGAAGTCCAGTTGCATAGGAGGAGACATAATCTTAGGCAAAAAGATATGGATGTCCAAACATACACCGAGGAGTTCCAAAAGTTGTGCCTCAGATCAAAGGTGGTTGAAGATGAAAGCATCAAGCTAGCAAGGTATTTGAATGGGCTTAAATGGTCTATTCAAGAAGACATGAGCCTAGTGAACTTCAAAACCATCCGCCAATGTTATCAAATGGCCCTAAAGATAGAGGAGAAAGGAAAAAAGAAGCAAGAGCAGACCTCCAAAAGTAGAGGTAAAGGAAGAGACAGTAGAGGACAAAGAGGTGGCTATGGTGGAAGGAGTTCATAATCAAGGGCTCAAGGAGAAGTTAGGTACCCTGAGCAACAAGAAGGAAGCTCTAGTAGAGGTGGTAGAGGAAGAGGCTCTAGCTCTAGAGGAAGAAGTGGTGGACAAGGAAGGGGCAGTTACTTTGCCAATATGAAGTGTTACCACTGCAATCAAATGGGACACCCGGCCTATAGATTTCCAGAGAAAGGTAGTACTTCTTATGGAAGTGATAAGAGAACTAACCTAGTTCATGATGAGACAAATGCAGCAGAGAAACATCCTGAGGTACCATTGAATTTTGAGGAAGGTGAGAACCTCATGATGAGGAGAACTTTGATCAAAGAGCCGGTTAAAGAAGAACCAAGCTAAAGGAGGTCCCTGTTTAGGATAAAGTGTAAGATGATGGGGAAAGTGTGTAGAGTCATCATTGACTCAGGGTCTATTGACAATATTGTGTCAGAGGAGATAGTCAGCAAGCTGAAGTTGACAAGAATACCCCACACCAATCCTTACAAGGTCACATGGCTCAATAAAGGTCAACATGTCTTGGTGAATGAACAAGCATGGGTGGAGTTCTCAATCAGAAGGTACAAAGACAAAGTCTTGTGTGATGTGTTACCTATGGATGCATGTCACTTGCTCCTAGGTAGACCATGGCAATTTGATTGCCAAGCTATGCATGATGGAGCAAAGAACTCCTATACTTTCAAGAAGGATAAGGTAACATTTAGAATTCAGTCTTTGTTAGAAGATACAGAGGTGCAAACAGCAGGTCCTAAATTGCTCATGGTTGGTGAAAAAGAGTTCTTAGAAGCCTTGGAAGAGGGAGAAGGAGTTGGCTATGCAGTGATGTTAAGGCCAAGATAGGTAAGTGATGAGAAAGTAGCTGAAAATCCAGAGTTACCTAAAGAAATACAGAAAATGCTGCAGACTTATGAAGGCATTGTGAGTAGAGGACAACCAACAGCATTACCCCCTAAGAGAGCCATAAGTCATAGGATAGAATTGATACCAGGGGCTACCTTACCAAATAAAGCAGCCTACAAGATGACTCCTCAACAAAATGAGGAAATAGCTAGGCAAAAACAAGAACTCCTAAACCAAGGTCTCATTAGGAAGAGTATCAGTCCATGTGCAGTACCCACTGTCTTAGCACCTAAAAAGGGAGGAGAATGGAGGCTCTGTACTGATTCAAGGGCCATAAATAAGATAACCATTAGGTATAGGTTCCCTATCCCTAGGATTGAAGACCTCATGGATTGTCTAGGTGAAGCTAGGTACTATACCAAGATAGACCTAAAGAGTGGTTATCACCAAATCAGAATACATGAGGGAGATGAGTGGAAAATAGCCTTCAAAACCAATGAGGGTCTATATGAGTGGCTAGTTATGCCATTTGGATTGTCTAATGCCCCCTCCACATTCATAAGACTCATGAATGAAATCCTCAAGGACTACATTGGTAAATTTGTAGTGGTGTATCTTGATGATATACTGATCTATAGAAAAACAAGAGAGGAGCACCTCAAACAGATAGAGTTGGTTTTCAAGAAGCTGCAGGAGGAGAAATTGATGATCAACTTGGGAAAGTGTGAATTCATCAAAACAGAGCTGGTGTACCTTGGATTTGTGCTATCACATTGCAACTTGAAAATGGACACCAACAAAGTGGAAGCCATCCTTAATTGGCCTACTCCAAAGACAACAACAGAGGTAAGAAGTTTTCATGGCCTTGCTCAATATTATAGGAAGTTCATAAGACAATTTAGTGCTATTTGTGCTCCTATGTTGGATACCATTAAAGGAGGAATGAAGACTAAGTTTGTATGGAATGAGCAAGCTAACAAAAGTTTTGAGTTGTTGAAAGAAAAGATAGCTACCCAACCTGTTTTGGTGTTACCAAGCTTTGAGAAGCTATTCACCATTGAGTGTGATGCAAGCAATGTGGCTATTGGAGCTGTTCTCAGTCAAGAGGGCAGACCGGTGGCTTTTCATTCAGAGAAGTTAAGTGAAGCCAAGAAGAAGTATTCTTCTTATGACCTTGAGATGTATGCATTGGTCCAGGCTTTAAGGAAATGGAGGCACTACTTGCTTCCCAAGGAGTTCATAGTGTATTCAGACAACCAAGCACTTAGTTTCTTTAATTCACAAGAGAAATTGAGTCACAGACACATGAAGTGGGTGGAATACCTGCAAGCTTACACTTTCAATATCAAGCATAAGAAAGGAGTACTCAACAAGGTGGCAGATGCCTTGAGTAGAACAGTCCTCACCATTCAAGAGATTCAGTTGAAGAGCATGGGAATAGATCATTTCAAGGATCTATATGCAGATGATGAAGATTTTGCAGACATTTATAAGGTATGTGCTGAATACAAGAATTATTTTCATAGTAAATATGCTGAATATACTTTGCAAAGTGATCTTTTATTTATAGGGAATCAGTTATGTGTCCCTAGAGGCTCTATTAGAGAGAACTTGATACAAGAAAAGCATAATGGTGCATTGAGTGGTCACTTTGGGATCACAAAGACTCAAGAACTTGTTCAAAGGTTCTATTATTGGCCAAGGATGAACCTAGATGTTAAGAGGTATGTGGAGAGTTGTATAGTGTGTCAAAAGGCCAAGGGTACTTCTTCAAATGCAGGCCTATACCAACCACTACCTATCCCTACTAGGCCATGGGAATGCTTGAGTATGGATTTTGTAGTTGGGTTACCCAAGACAAGGCAAGGCATGGACAATGTTTATGTGGTTGTGGACAGATTTAGCAAGATGGCTCACTTTGTGCCATGTAAAACAACCAATGATGCCAGTCAAATAGCCTCTCTTTTCTTCAAGGAGATAGTAAGAATACATGGGTTACCTATAAGCATTGTATCAGACCGAGACACCAAGTTCATGAGCCATTTTTGGAAGACACTTTGGCAGAGATTGGGCACTAATTTATCTTTTGGATCTGCATACCATCCCCAAACTGATGGTCAGACCGAAGTTGTCAATAGAAGTCTTGGAAATCTATTAAGGTGCTTGACCAAGGAGTATGGTCAACAATGGGATTAGTTGATTGGACAAGCTGAATATGCTTATAATGACACTGTGAACAGATCAACAGGGAAGAGTCCCTTTGAAATTGTCTATGGATTACATCCTAGAGGAGTCTATGAGCTAAGAGACTTAAAGGATGGAATCAATGGAAGTGGATATGCTGATGATTTTGCTTATGCAATGCAGGAGATTCATGATACAGTCAGAAAGACATTGGCAGAAAACACCATGAAGCATAAGACTAAGGTGGATGAGCATAGAAGAGAAGTTCAGTTCAATGTTGGAGACTTGGTGATGGTGCATCTAAACAAGTCTAGGTTGCAAAAAGGAGTCCCTCACAAGTTGCAAATGAAGAGGATAGGTCCCTGTCCTATCTTAGCAAAGTATGGAAACAATGCCTTTAAAGTGCAGCTACCGGATGACAGTGGACTGTCCCCTGTTTTCAATATTGCAGACTTGGTTCATTATAAAGGACCATCACCAGACATGAATCGAAACCTAAATGAAGTCATCCAAGATGTAGAGGAGCTAAAACTACCTTCTGCTACAGTCAAACAAGTTGACAGTATATTGGATACTAGGGTCTATAAGAAGACTAGAACCAAGGAATACAAGGAACATCTAATTAAAAGGCATGGTCAACTTGATGTTGATGCAGTGTGGATCAAGGAATCAAAGTTCAAGAAGTTGGGCATTGATCTCAACTTACTCAATCCAAGGGTGGATTGAAATCTTTTGTTTTGGGGAGGATGGTGCAGGAGCACCTAGGCTAACCTCCATAGACTAGGAAATTTTGGCTTGTATCTGACCTTAGCCAAGCCAGAGGGTTTGTGTGTTTGTTTTAGACCTTAGAAGGTCATTGTTGTGGTTGGGTGAATTAGTCATTAGGACTAAGGTCACCATAGTTTAGTCTTTGTTAATTATCTTTGCTTTAATTAGCCTTAATAGCTTAAGATGGGATTAGAGTCTTAAATGTGTTCTAAACACATCTATGATTGTTAGAAAGATGCCATGAGGCAGTCAAGGGAGTTGGATGCTCGAAATCAAGGAGTTAGAGGTCCTAGGAGTTAGGAAGAGGACATAATGATAAGTTGCAAAAAGTTGTTGCAAAGTTGCATGACAACATTTGTCAGGTTGCATGCAACTTAGTTATCTTGGATCCCCTAAAAGATAGGAGTGTGGGATCGACCAACATCCCTAGAAACATGGCAAAAAGGCATCTATGAAAGGTGTGGTTCGAATGCAAGAAAGGAAGTCGTTGTAATCAAGTTTTTGGATTTTGAATATAGAAGAATTCTGCAATTTCTGTGTTCTACTGACTGTTTTGAGTGACAGTGCTATTCATTGAATTAGATGCTTTGAATTAGTGTTAGATTTGTGTTTACAGGGTAGTCTTAAGCATTTTCCATTCAGTAATCAAATTTTTTTGTGTTATCTTAGTGTTTTGAGTTCATAGTTAGGGTCTAAGGGTTATTCTAGTCCTGTCCTGACCAGTCAGCCTTTCTATGGCTCCCCCATGAAATCTAACCACGGGGTCTTCCTGAGGAGGGATGGATATGTTAGGGGAGCCAGTAGTTTGTAAATACTTAGCAGTAGGAGTCATGAAGAGTCAAGCATTTTCATTTAAAACCAAACCCTAGGCGAGTTCCAAATACCCGGTTAGTGGTTTGGGTAGTGAAAAGTTGAAGAGAACAGGCAGGGGAAAGAGATACTGTACGGAACAAGTACAGTTCCAGGTGGAGCATAGCCATATCTAAGAATGTTAGAAGGATTGTGGCTTAATCAATCCATTTGTGTGAGAGATGAGCAAGAGATCAGTGAAACCCTAGCAATTAGGCCTATTAGCCCTATTAGCCCTAGATTGTAGGAAACCAGTGTACAGAGGATCCAATGGTCTGAAACCCTGTGAATCTTTTAAAGGATCAAAAAGGGTGTCTGAAAGTGCAATTTGTTTGCCAGGTTGTTTGGAGAATTTGAGCAAGAAAGCCAAAAAGGACACTGTCAAGGGCTACAAGGAATTAGGCCTTCTCAAAGCAAATCCTTGGAATCGGTAAGGAGGAAGATTGAAGACCATCCAATATGGATCTAAATGGATGTGAAATGCATGATTCCAGTATCTCTGACACCCTTGCAAGCAGTTCAAGGTGTTGTGTGATGTTGGCACTTAGAGCCTTCTAAGTGTAGGAGAAAGTTGTTAATTCAAATTGGTGTTAGTCTTCCAAGGTGAAGCACAAAGTTGAGAAACTCTTGGAGAGGAGTAGAAACAGAGCTTAGTTAATGACCTAAGCCTAACCTGAACCTAGAAGCTATCAGGTTCTAGGAAGAAGATAGGGGAAAAGGTCTTCTTAGTTGATTATGCAAGCAAGCCTAGAGAACACTTACACCACTCTTTGAGATCAACAATGGAGAGAAATTTATCACAACAGTCTTATTATGAGGAGGAAAATTGACAAAGGAAAAATTAGAGGTATTCATAAAGGGTTTATTCCCTTTCAGGAGAATTTTCCTAAGTTGCAAACACTTGCTCATAATGTTTAAAAAAATATTGGAGAATGTATTGAATCTCTTTAAGGATAGTCTATCCATCCTTGATTTTATTAATTCTATGAGATATATGGTGAGCTTTGAGAGATTGAAAAAATCATTTGGAATATCTATCTCTCACTTCGAGCTAGTGTAACCTTGCTTTGATTTGAGAATTTCTTGAAGAATGGGTTAGTAATCTATTTCTAATGCTGAAGATCTACCAAGCTAATCTAAAAATTAGGAGAGAAGAGATCAAGTTCAAGAGCCATAGTAGCCCTGTGAAGATATGAGGTTTTATCCTCATATGCATGAATTTAAAATATTGCTAGCTAGTAATTTTTTAGTGGCTAATATTTACCAATTGGCTAATAGTTGAAATTTGGGAATCCAAATTTGGCTAATAATTCAAGTTGTAGCGGGACCTAAATCACCACATGTTTGCAAAATTTTATTTTAGTCTTATTTAAATCACCAAATAATTTATTTTATGAAAATATTTAACTCAAAAATTTGCCACAATATTTGATACATGATTAGATCAAATTTTCTTGAATTTTATAAGTCATTATAGAAATCTAAATTAATTTTCCTAGTATATCATAATTATTAGTTGCTTTAGGGCCATATTTCAAATATTTAGTTTCCTCCATTATTTAAAATATAATCTAACAACCCTCATATTTCACGAGGTAAAATGTACCTACAATATGTAATGCTCATGGGGCCCAAAATAAAAGAAACTTCAAGCCCCATGATCATTACAGATTGTAGGTACATTTTACCTTATGGAATACAACAAGGTCCATTAGATTATATTTTAAATCAATGGTGACAACTAAACATTATAATTTCTACCCTTTAAACCCATTGATCATTACCACCCTTGAGCCCCTACTTTTGCATGAGAATTCTTTTTTTTTTAAATGAAAAGATTCACCATCACAATTAATATTTTTTTTTAATTTTTCAAGATTCGCAACAATTTTCTACAAAATTTTGGTGGTGTAAAATATCACCAATAAAATTAATATTTTTTTTACAAAAAGAAAGATTCACCAATATAAATAAATATTTTTTTTTCAAAAAATTGAAATATTCGATAGGATTTTATAAATTTTCTTGAGTGGGGGTTTCTTAAAGTTATCAATGTTGCTAGCTAGTAGACATAGATGCATGAGAATTGGGATGTATGTTAAATAGATCTATTCCATAAAACAATCTAGCTAGTTGGATAAGTGAGGTAGGCCTCAAGGTTCCACACTTTCATGATGTGGACTAGCAAGGGGTTGATGACTTAACAAAGAAGTATTAAAAAAAATGAACTGTACAACTTTGAGGAGGGCCCACTTTCCATTGAACTTTGAATTAGATGAGAAAGTGGTCAAACAAAGTGTTGTCAAACAAAGTTATTCCACATATGCCAATGGGGTTCATTGTGGTAGTGACCCATATTGGGATCGAAAAAATCTAATTTATTGCACACGTAATACCACACTTCTTACTTTGAAATTATCCAATGTAAAGGTAAGGTCTCAAAAAAATTTAAAATCTCCCCCCTCAAGATTCCATTTGAGCCTATGATGGTTGTGTTGATATGTTTTCTTTGTGCTTGTGGATCATGTATGAGCAAAGACCTAGTATTTCAAGTAACTTTGCTTTTACATTTGGATCCTATATGTCATGCATAGGTCATCACCAAGCTTTTCCAATTCAAGGATATTGGTTTTTCATCATGGAGTTTTATTCTTCTGTTGATGAGATTATTATTGTTACAAAGTTCATGAACAAACATCTAGTAAAGCATACCAACAGTAAAACTTTGTCAAATGTTGCAACCACAAGTGCTTGACATGAGAATAATTAGAGTCATTTAATGGAGGTATTAGGTAATAGCATTTTCTAAAGATGTTGATCAGCAAAGGTTCCTCTTAGGGCTCGATGGCACATACCACATCATTTACTTAACATTCTACATTTAACTAAAGAATACTTTGTAGAAAGTACAGATGCAACCTTGGTGATTCTTTGGTTCCTGCAAAAGAAGGCATGGAAAATTTAGCTCCCTTTTTTACCAAGTTTGATGATCACTTTGTAGCACAAACAAAATAATGTGGGGAGCTCATAAAAGATGGCATAAAAAGAGTTCGGCCTAGCAAGAATTCTAGGCTAAGAAAAGGTAGGTAACAGACCTAGGATCATCTTAAAGAACTATAAGAGGTTATTCCAAATGGAGCCAAACATGGTACGGGAAAACCCTCAATTTTCGTCGATGATCCAATTGTTGTTTACTCCTTGTTCACCTGACCCCCCAATAACCGTTTACATTTTTGTCATTACATTGTTTTAATTATGCCAATAAAAATTTACAAATTACACCAATATATGTTCACTACTGAATGTGTAGTTGACCAAAAAAAATAGAACACATTGAAAACTATTGAAAACACCTTAAATTTTTGTGGTTTTTTATTGTTTGTCTAATGAACAGGTACTGGCGAAGTGGTAAAGATGTAGGGGATGGAGGTTTAAAAACACCCTTTTTGAGCACCTTTCGCTTTATGGGTTCCACAAGACATTTTTTAAATACCTAGAAGCTATTTTTTTCTTTTTAAGGTCCTAACTCGCTTGCAAAGAAGCCCAAAAAAAAAAATTGAAATCAGACCTATTTTGCACTCTGCACGAATGCGCGAAGTTAGCCCTGGTAGCTACTGGTATGTTTCCCCTATTGATATCTTGCTCGAACACATGCATTTCCTGGAAATGAAACAAGAGTATGTTTTTGACTTCCGTTGTGTAAATTTGAACTTCCTTATGTGCTTGGTTCAAAACTTGAAGAAGCATGGGTTTGTTGTGATCATTGCTTTGAAAGCTAGATGGAAATTATGCAGCAAATAGAGAAAGTCCATAGTCCTCTTGCCCAGAGTTTTGTTAGGAAATTAAAGTTTACATTTAATAAATTAGCTATTAGGTTAGTTTTTAGTAATTAATAATTAATAGTTAGTTTCTGGGAAGTTATTCCCATAAGGGAATTTGGGTGGTTATTCACGAGAATGTAATTCATGGGAATGCAATGCTTTTTTAAGCATTTGCAATGCACAATGTAAATGTCCCGAAGAATTATAATATTTTACTATTATTGTTTTTATTGCTATTCAACAATGGTATAATTTGTGCAAATTTATCACAATTTTAACAGTGGTATCAGAGCATTAATGATTCATGTGTGTCTGTGGTTAAAAAATGTGTGGAGATTTGTTGTGCAAAAGCTTTTCTAGATTGGGCATTTTGATGCATAGAGCTATTTGGAGGGATGAATAAACATTGTTGCACAAAGGGCATACGAGTGAATAAGGCATAAATCAAAATCTATTTTATGGTCTTTGGTAAGCATTTTCAATGTGTGAACCAACCTTTAAGGAGGTTATGTGATTTTCCACTCTCAGATTTGAAAAATTGAGAGGCACATTTCTAAAGGTTTATGTGAATTTATTTTACACAGAGTATATTGGTGTATGTGATGTAATAATTTTAATGGAGAAGTAAGGCATTGCAAGGATAATCTAGATTTTTTTATTGTAATGGATGCATTTTTAGTTGAACCTGACATCCCTATGTATGCACACTTTTATGCATTTACTAATGATGCATTTACAACCATTAATATTGTATTTGGTGATTAAGATATAAAAGTCACATTGGAGGCTGGAGGACATCTATCATCCCAAGTTAGCTTCTCACTCAGGGATGATATCTTGCATGGGAAGCATTTGTTTCATCTCTATTTCTTTCAGGAGCAAGATGAGACATGTGTGATTTGTTGGTTTGTGGATAATTGAATCCACAAACTTGGTGAGTTATGTTGTTGGTCTATGGATAGTTGAATCCACAAACCATTTATTGATAATTGAGTGTGTCTCAATCCATAATTTTACAGATGTGTATTTGTGGATAATTGAGTAAGTCTCGATCCACAAATGGAGGAGTGTTACTGTGGATAATGGAGTTAGTCTCGATTCATAGTTGGAGGAGTGTTACTGTGGATAATGGAGTTAGTCTCGATTCACGATTGGTTGGTGATTTTCTTGTGAATAGTTGAGTGTGTCTCGATTCATAGGTAAACGGTTGGTTGGTGATTTTCTTGTGAATAATTGTGTGTGTCTTGATTCATAGGGAAATATTGGGCAAGGAGTTTGGATCAATGTTGATGCAAAGTTGGTGATCGAACATTTACCCAGACATGAGTAGTTTGGGTTGATGCTCAAGACATTTTCCTAGACAAAGGAGTTTGGGCCAATGTTGATGCAGGGTTGGCTAATCATATCATTTGCCTAGACCAAGAAGTTTAGGTTGATGTTGATACAAAATTTTGGTTTTCTTTTTTGTGATGTAGACCTTAAGGAGGGGATGTAGGAATTTAAGGTTTACATTTTTAAATTTTGTTTATGTTTTTCTATTATGTAAACTTTAAGGAAGGGTTGTTAGGAAATTAAAGTTTACATTTAATAAATTAGCTATTAGGTTAGTTTTTAATAATTAATAATTAATAGTTAGTTTCTGCCGTAAGGGAATTTGGGTAGCTATTCATGGGAAAGTAATTCAACAATGGTATAATATGTGGAACTTGCAATGTTTCACAGGAATGCAATGCTTTTTTAAGCATTTACAATGCATAATATAAATGTCCCAAAAAAATACAATATTTTACTATTATTGTTTTTATTGCTGTTCAACAATGGTATAATCTGAACAACTTTCTCACTATTTTAACAGAGTTTCTCATGCATGAAATGGACATTTCAAAGAGACTTTCGAGCTCTTTAAAGAATCGATGAATTTTAATGCAGATTCAGAACTTGGAAAGAGTTTATCATTTGAAATAGCAGTTGGGCTAAATGGCCGAGTTGGGAATACTCCATCTCCTTCTAGGGTCATTCTTGCTTCAAATGCCGTTATGAATACAGGGTGCTTGTGCGGAGATCTTTACCAGTATGTTTATTTGGGCTGCACGTTACTCCTTTGGGGCTGCGGATTAAAGCAGAAGCGACTGCAACCTTGGTTCATCCGGTGCTTCAACCATTGGAGGAAAGCTAAAATGGCAACGTTTGAAACGTATTCCCACTGTTATACTTTATATGGAACTTCCAAGTATTGAATAGTTTAAAACGATGAAGAGCCTGTCGATCTTCAAGATATAGAGCTTTAGTTATGGTCCAAATGAATGCTTCAAAAGATGATATCTCATCGAATGTAATGGTGTCGAAAAGAGCAAATGGGATCTCTTTTGTCACACGATACGGAGAGTAACATCAATCGGACATCTGCTTTGCTATCACGCCAGAGGGATATTCGGGAGCATTAGTTATTCATGATCATGAACCTTTTGCATTGTAGCTGGGCGCAGACCTTGAAGAGACTACTAAAATGAGACATTGGTTTTCAAATAGAAAAAAAACAACGGTGCTCACATTTAGACACTGAGCCTTGCTACTCACGGTTTCTCATGGAAGAAGCGAACTGTCTTGTAAAGGGAAATGAAGACTTGATTTCAGTCTGTAAAGCTCTCGAACTTGTACAGGAAGAATTTGGTGAGTTTCAGAGTTTCAGATATCTCAAGCTCTATCGTCTAACTAGGCAGAACAAGCTATATTTAAGACATCGGTTATCAAATGAATCACACAGTTAAAGCAGGGCAGTATAAAGAGAAATCGAATGCACTACAAAATCCTGTAGCGGCCTTGGAAGGTAGAATAAGAGATTAGTTTGTGAAATTTAAATCAGGGCTCCCATGGTGGAAGAAATCAAAGGACTGGATCGATAAAGAAAGGATCGACCATACATATAGATCAGTTGACTCGACCACAGTACATCTCAAGGAAAGAGCCACTGTTCAACAGGGCAATTGAGGGTCATTTCTCACATCAAATTGTTGTGACCAATCTGTTTGTTAACACTACACGTAACTTAAGTGGTGACAAGAAATGAGTTAGAAATCAATCTCCACAAAATAGATCTCTCAATAGTTTTATTAGAAGCATAAATATTTATGATTTCAAAAGAATGATTGTTGATATTTAAGAGAATCTAGATCACATAGTTAGTGGGTCATAATAGATTGTGGTCAACATGTTGAAGACACCTAGGAGAGAGAAATGTTATGACCCCTCCACGAAAAGAATCATGATTGCTACAAAATATAGAACTGGTTGGCCAAATAACACAAGTAGTTGAATGCATGAAACCAATAATTTTTACTTCCAATAGATAGAGAACATCTAGATTCAGTTAATTTTGATGAGTATCTTATATGAAATAATTACTAGAGAGGTTAGTGAGACCTTAGAAATTCCAAGAAAATAAATTCATGGGTAGGAGTCAAGAAGCATATCATTGCTATTTGATCTTGGAAAGTAGGGTAATTGGGGAGAAAGAACCTAACTGAATGTTGGGAGATGATATCCTCCACATCTTAGCAATATACTCTACCTCCTCCAACCACCCAGGAGGGTTGTGAGATCATCATAATTTATTAGTAAATGAGGGAGAATGAATATAAATTTTTGGTTGAGAAGATAAAACTGATGTTGGTTGTGGCCTCTGAGAGAAGCTTGACCTATAGAAGGACTCACTTGGAGGTGGCGCAACCTATTTCCCCTTCTCCAAAAGGTGTGAAATTTCTCCAGGCCACACTTTGGTAGTTGAATAATTTGAATTGAATTGTTTTTTATCCTAGAAATCGTTAGGGTTGAATTTTTTTCCTTTTTGGTGAGAAATCATAGTTTATTTTTCGTTAGATTTCAAGGAAAGAGCCTTTCTAAACTAGGAAATCTTAATTGATTGAGGAGATGATTTGACCTAGGTGCTACTAAGGGGTAATCCTTAATTATATGTTCAATTGAATAGCACCAAAAACAAGTTTTGGGTAGGTTAAGGTAAAGCGCATGATGTGTGTGATGAAGATTACCAATTTGAATGTTGTTTGACTCTTTGAAGTCTTTGGGCAAGTCAATCTCAATGAAAAAATATTTTTATGGATGATCCTAGTAAAATTTATCAGGATCAACACAAATAACCTTCCCTAGGGAGGTGACAATGTATGCAAAAAGTTTTAGCATAGAAGGGGTAAACTTAGGAACTCAAGCCAACACAAAGTTTATTCAAGATAGTGAAATATCACATCTAGGGTTGAAATACCAATAGTCACAAACATATTAGGTTCCATGCTTGAGGATAGCTTCAACATGGATAACCTTATAAAAATGAAAATAAGAAATAACCCCTTAGTGAGGTTTTGGATAACCTCAAATCAAACCCCATGTGGGACCCAATGTTTATTGACCCATTCTTAGAGCATACTTTCAAGGGAATTTATCCCAACAAAATATACTATTAAAGTGAAATTATCTAACTATTTATAAGCAATATCAAAATAAAGGATGGGAAAGACCACATCTACTAGGGATTTGGATGTGTACCTCATGAAAGAAAATTGAAATAAATATTTGGTGACACTTTCTCAAAGGAGCCATTTACAAAGTTCTCAAATTATCAACACTAGCATGAACTATTGGGTTGAAGCCATTTGAGGGCATATAAAGGAAACAACAAAAAGAACTACAATTAATACAAAAAAAGAAAGGTTTGCTATGCTAATGGTACGGTTTGACATAAAGAGAGCCAATGATAATAGAAAGGACACAAATCCTAGGCCACATCCAAACTTTAATTTTAGGATAAACTCTTGAGTTACTTAAGAAAAGTCTTAGAATTTCAAAGCCCTCAACTTTGATCAACATCTTATATTTAGAATAACATATGTATAACTAATTAATACTTTGAGTTAATTAAAATTGTTCTTTTTACTATAAGAAAATTTAATTATTGTTTGAAATTTTGTTCTATGTTAAGGAGTATTAATGATTTATGTAAGTTTACATACACATGAATTATGACACCAAAATTATCTTCATTTTTTGTTACGAATTTAAATAAATACATAAATTTATTTATGAAGTTATGAATAAAATTAATAGAAAACAAAAATCTCTTCATTTTTCCTATAATAAAAATTAAAGAGAAATCTTAAATGAATGACTTACTAGAATGATATAGTATTATTTTTTATCATTAAATTATTTTAAGAATAAAAAAACTAACTAATGTATATAAAACAGATTCGATTGAACATAATTCTATTACAAAATTATTGAAAGACTTGATATAAATAATAATTAATAAATAAAATTAATTTGTTATAAAAGTTTAGGATTATGTAACCAATGCTTGGATTTGCACATGTATTTAAATAGTTTTTGAAAGAATCCGATTGGTTGTCATGATCAACGGTTGAGATCAAGCTTATCAAGATGAATGGTGAGAGAGAAATAGAAGGTTTCCTCTTTCTTCAATTTTCTCAGTTAGATCCGAAGGAAGGTTGCCATTTGAAGAATGAGTTGAGAATGAATTTCATAATTAAATAAATTAATTTATTTAATTATATGTGAGGATGAAATTAGAAGTTTGCATAATTAAATTAGTAATATTTAATTATGTGTGAGAGATGAATTTAGAAGTTCGCATAATTAAATTAGTAATATTTAATTATGTGTGAGAGATGAATTTAGAAGGTAATTAAATATTTAAAATATTTAATTATGTGTGGAGTGAGAAAAGGTATTAAATTAAATATTTATAATATTTAATTTAACTATGAGATGAAGAGGGTGTTTGGAGGAATATTCCATTATTTGAATTTAGAATAACATGATAATTAATATAAATAAATTATAAAATTTATTTAATTTAATTAAGAGGAATATGGAAGATGGTAATAATTAAATAAAGTTATTTATTTAATTAAGGTAGAAGAATTTATAAAAGTCAACAATATAAATAAATAATTAAATTTATTTATATGTAGATGACTTTAGAAGATTAATTAAATAATTTATATTTAATTAATTAACAAGCTTGATTAACCATGACCATTTTTAGACATATACAACAAATATTTCAAAATTCCCCTTTCCATCTACTGAAGAGAATATCCACCTTGAAATCATGCTAGATCTAGTTGAATTTTTTAGGTATATGCGACCAATCTCCGAAAAGAACCATTTTTCATGAAAAAGGATATAGTTGAAAGGTCTTGAAGAAATCATGGATCTAGTTCCAAAGCCTTTGGGCTTTAGGATAGAACCAAAAGATATGCTTCAAAGACTCCAATATCCCATAGAAGGGCAACAAGGGTCACATATACCTAAATGAGATAACCTAGAGCCCACAAGAAGACCTTGGAAAATAATACACTCGACAAAGTGGGCCAATATTGGTTCTAGAATAGTCAACCAAATGGTATGAAATCTATGTTTCCAAACTAAGACTAGCGATTAAAAATGCCATTATCCAAGGTTTAGTATCATAACTTGATGGGAAAATGGAGAGATACACATTGATAACCATGCTGAGGCTTCTAATTTTGGAAGGTTGTGTTTGAACCCCACTTCCAATATTTCCACCATGACCTAGAGGAATTAATACCAATTTTTTGAACCTTATTTGTTGAATTTCCCTCATGATTGTATTAAAATTTTCATAGTCATGATTACAAAGGTGAAACTTTACATTAGTTTCATTCCATGGCATGATACTCATAGAACTTTTGGATAATAAACCATACAAATTTTGAATTACTTTATTATGTAATCTCAAGAATTGCACCCAAGGTAGCCTTTCCAAAGAGTATTCTTGATCTTGAAAATGAGGAATCACCAAATATTCTATTATTTGATGGAAATTCCATCTTGGAATCCTGAACCATTCTAAAAATATAGGGTTTCATGGTTTCCCAAGTTCTCCAAATAATTTTAATAATAAAAGTTCCTTCAACATGAACTACATTCTTCATGGTGAGAAGGGTTTGAAGTCCAATAAGCTTCTAAGAATGTCATCAAAAGGATGACCAAAGGTAATACAATGTTGAAAAATAGGTTTCTAAACTTTGTGTCCATTAATGGTATGGATAATCCATTTTTTGTAGTGTCAAACCTTGACGTTGTGTGGATAAAATCTTCAATCCTTTAGATTCTCAAGATAGACAACAAAAATCCTAGGAAAACCTGATGAAAACCCTTGTGATTTTTTGTGAAAGCCTAAAGAAAATAATGAGGAATCTTTTCAAACTTCATGTATGAGGCCTTATAAGGGCCCAAACAAGAGGAATAATAAGCATATTGTAACACACTTAAAATTTTCATGTCAAAATAAGGGGGTTTTTTAATCCAATACACAAAAATTTCAAATTATGGAGAGAATATCTTACAATAAGGAAAATCATGAAGCCTAGAAAGAAAAAGGGATGCCTTGAGATTTGAAAAATAATTTGTGACAAATCCATTTATACCCAAAGGAATTAAGTTAAGAGGGTGTGGCAATATTGTTTATAGCAATGATTCTTTTTCTATTTAATGGTAGAACCAAAAGCTTTGTGAAATATATCCATGTATTTGAGGGCTTATTTGATATTTTTCTCCTCTTCAAGTAGAGTGAGAAATAAATCATCCATGAAGTGGCCATTAAAAAAGTTGAGCTAAGGATTTGGTTAAGAAAATACCTTTGACAAGCCCTTGAGACATAGAGTGGGCTAGAAGGTAACCAAATCCTTTAGTCGCAAACACATAAAGAGTATGGGCCAAAAGAAAACCATGATGAATAAACTTGAAAAGCCCAAAGTGATTGGATTTTTCATCATTAATGATGATGCAGGCCAAGGATTCAACAAAGAGAATGGTTTATAGATTGGATGAAGTGAGACCCAAGCCCTAGATCTTGAAATATGGCCAAAATAAAGGGCCATTCAATATGATCATAGGCCTTGGAAAAACTATTTTTAAGGAATAGGTCCTTTTATTTAGAATGCCGAACCTATTTTATAAATTCCTAGACTACAATGGTATTGTCAAGGATTTACCTAGATTTAATGAAACTAGTTTTCTCTAGTCACATAATTTGTGGAAGGAGATTGTGTATCTTCAAAGCCAAAGCTTTGGTGATGATTTTATAGGAAACATTGAGCAAGATGATGTTCCTCCAATTGCATGTATCCTATAGATCTCTATAATTAGGTTTAAACTTGATATTTTATTTGTTTATAATTTTCCCTAATGACTTGGAGTAGAAATACTTGAGATAAAATTTATGCAAGTCCTCACCAACATAGTCCCAAACTTGGACTTGTAAAAATCACAAGGGAAACCATCACAATCAGGATTCTTGTCATTGGCTATTGTGTGAATGACCTCTTTGAGATCAACAATGGAGAGAAATTTATCACAACAGTCTTATTATGAGGAGGAAAATTGACAAAGGACAAATTAGAGGTATTCATAAAGGGTCTATTCCCTTTCAGGAGAATTTTCCTAAGTTGCGAACACTTGCTCATAATGTTTAAAAAAATATTGGAGAATGTATTGAATCTCTTTAAAGAAAGTCTATCCATCCTTGATTTTATTAATTCTATGAGATATATCTATCTCTCACTTTGAGATTTGAGAGATTGAAAAAATCATTTGGAATATCTATCTCTCACTTTGAGCTAGTGTAACCTTGCTTTGATTTGAGAACCTCTTGAAGAATGGGTTAGTAATCTATTTATAATGCTGAATATCTACCAACCTAATCTAAAAATTAGGAGAGAAGGGATCAAGTTCAAGAGCCATAGTAGCCATGTGAAGATATGAGGTTTTATCCTCATATGCATGAATTTAAAATATTTCCAGCTAGTAATTTTTTAGTGGCTAATATTTACCAATTGGCTAATAGTTGAAATTTGGGAATCCAAATTTGGCTAATAATTCAAGTTGTAGCGGGACCTAAATCGCCACATGTTTACAAAATTTTATTTTAGTCTTATTTAAATAACCAAAGAATTTATTTTATGAGAATATTTAACTCAAATTTGCCACAATATTTGATACATGATTAGATCAAATTTTCTTGAATTTTATAAGTTATTATAGAAATCTAAATTAATTTGCCTAGTATATCATAATTATTAGTTGCTTTAGGGCCATATTTCAAATATTTAGCTTCCTCCATTATTTAAAATATAGTCTAACAAGCCTCGTTGTATTTCACGAGGTAAAATGTACCTACAATATGTAATGCTCATGGGGCCCAAAATAAAAGAAACTTTGAGCCCCATGATCATTATAGATTGTAGGTGCATTTTACCTTATGGAATACAACAAGGTCCATTAGATTATATTTTAAATCAATGGTGGCAACTAAACATTATAATTTCTACCCTTTAAACCCATTGATCATTACCACCCTTGAGCCCCTACTTTTCCATGATAATTCTTTTTTTTAATGAAAAGATTCACCATCACAATTAATTAATTTTTTTTAATTTTTCAATATTTGCCAGAATTTTCTACAAAATTTTGGTGGTGTAAAAATATCACCAATAAAATTAATTTTTTTTAAGAAAAAGAAAGATTCACCAACATAAATTAATATTTTTTTTCAAAAAAATGAAAGATTCGCCAAGATTTTATAAATTTTCTTGAGGGGGTGTTTCTTAAAGTTATCAATGTTGCTAGGTAGCAACATAGATGCATGAGAATTAGGATGTATGTTAAATAGATCTATTCCATAAAAAAATATAGCTAGTTGGATAAGTGAGCTAGGCCTCAAGGTTCCACACTTTCATGATGTGGACTAGCAAAGGGTTGATGACTTAACAAAGAAGTATTAAAAAAAATGAACTGTACAACTTTGAGGAGGGCCCACTTTCCATTGAACTTTGAATTAGATGAGAAAGTGGTCAAACAAAGTATTGTCAAACAAAGTTATTCCACATATGCCAAAGGGGTTCATTGTGGTAGTGACCCATATTGGGATCGAAAAAATCTAATTTATTGCACACGTAATACCACATTTCTTGCTTTGAAATTATCCAATGCAGAGGTAAGGTCTCAGAAAAGTTTAAAATCTCCCCCCTCAAGATTCCATTTGAGCCTATGATGGTTGTGTTGATATGTTTTCTTTGTGCTTGTGGATCATGTATGAGCAAAGACCTAGTATTTCAAGTAACTCTGCTTTTACATTTGGATCCTATATGTTGTGCATAGGTCATCACCAAGCTTTTCCAATTCAAGGATATTGGTTTTTCATCATGGAGTTTTATTCTTCTGTTGATGAGATTATTATTGTTACAAAGTTCATGAACATACATCTAGTAAAGCATACCAGTAGTAAAAATTTGTCAAATGTTGCAACCACAAGTGCTTGACATGAGAATAATCAGAGTCATTTAATGGAGGTATTAGGTAATAGCATTTTCTGAAGATGTTGATCAGCAAAGGTTCCTCTTAGGGCTCAATGGCACATACCACATCATTTACTTGGCATTCTACATTTAACTGAAGAATACTCTGTAGAAAGTACAGATGCAACCTTGGCGATTCTTTGGTTCCTACAAAAGAAGGCATGGCAAATTTAGCTCCCTATTTTACCAAGTTTGATGATCACTCTGTAACACAAACAAAATAATGTGTGGAGCTCATAAAAGATGACATAAAAAGAGTTAGGCCTAGCAAGAATTCTAGGCTAAGAAAAGGTAGGTAACAGACCTAGGATCATCTTAAAGAACTATAAGAGGTTATTCCAAATGGAGCCAAACATGGTAGGTATTGATATCTTGCTCGAACACATGCATTTCCTAGAAATGAAACAAGAGTATGTTTTTGACTTATGTTGTGTAAATCTGAACTTCCATATGTGCTTGACTCGAAACTTGAAGAAGCATGGGTTTGGTGGGATCATTGCTTTGAAAGCTAGATGGAAATTATGCAACAAATAGAGAAAGTCCACAGTCTTTTTGCTGGGAGTTTTGTTAGGAAATTAAAGTTTACATTTAATAAATCAGCTATTAGGCTAGTTTTTAGTAATTAATAATTAATAGTTAGTTTCTGGGAAGTATTCCCGTAAGGGAATTTAGTGTTGGGTTTGGTGAAGCCCAAATTGGCAAGTTTCTCGATAAGGATACCTTCTGCCTAAATTGGAAAGTTTCTCTCATAGATGGATTTTTCTAATTATTGGAGTGGAGACCGTTTTATATATATGTTGCTAGTTGAATATGTAAATTAGATTAAGAATTAATAAAGAGATTTCCCTACTGTTGAAAGTGGATGTAGGAAAATTGCCGAACCACTATAAAATTTGTGTCTTGTCTTGTGTTCTTTAAAAAATTATGTTTTCTATTCTATTTCTTTGCTCATTTTAATATTAACAATTGGTATCAGAGGCTCGGTGCTAGAAATCAGTGAAGAATTTCGGGAGCTATGGAGAAGTATTGAGCAAAGATGGAAGAGTATTGGGTGTTAGATCCTGATGAAGTGGGAGTTTCAGATTATGAAGATGACGAAGCTGATGAGAGTCCCAACTAGGATGATTGGGTTCAAGCTCTCATGTCTTGGTTCTGTGGCTCTAGATTGAGTGATGATGAAGTGAGAGTTATTCATCAGATGTTTCTGGATGAATTAAATGATGAAGCTGATTCTATTATTGAAGAATTTCTTGGTAGTTTACATTCAAAAGATTGGACAACATAGAAGAAGAAAGTGTCGTTTGTAGAGACTGTTGATATTTTTTATTATGAGGAGTATAAAAATTTGAAGAAGAGCAATAATCGTAGAAAAAGGCAGCGATCCAAAAGGAGAAAGAAAGCAAGAGAGGAAGAAGGGGCAGAGGAACCAAACAAGGGAAGTTTTGAAAGTGCTTTGCAGATTGCTTTGGAGGAGAGTAAATCCCCATGTCATGAAGAAGTATCATGGGCTCCAAAAGAAAATCCCATGCCCAAGCCGGTTGCGGATCTGGCATCGGAAGTTGAAAATGGCGTTACAAAGCTTGAGGGGGAAGATGAACCCCAGGTGAGTGAATATGAAGATGACCCTGCGGGAGAAGTAAAAAATCAAGAGGCTAAAATAATGGTTTATGAAAATCCATTATTCAAGCCAGAAAGAGAAATGGTTTATGATAATCCATTATTCATGTCCGAGGGGTTTGGTATAGTAGCAGACAAGGATGATATTGGGTGTGTTTCCTTCTTGAATTTTGATGCGTTTATAAATGGTTGTGGCCAGGAAAATGATGTTGTCCCTATGGTGAAAGTTGAACATGCCTCGGTTGGGATTGACGTGGATGGCCCCTGTGTAGAGGTTGAAATTTCTTGGCAGGACGCTTTTGGAAAAGAAGCTGCTGTTGCTAAAAGCAAGCCTCCAAATCAACCCGGAAATCAATATATTGACAAATTAGAGTTGGAAAAATATCAAATTGTAGAGCCGACAATGCATGCAATGGGGATGGCAATGCATGAAATGCTTGCCCGTGTGAATTTTCCTTGGACATTTGCGCGAAAGACAATGGTGATTACTCCTGGGTTTACTTGGGCAGCAACTGATGCTTCCATTGAGATGCCCATTACGAATAATGGAATTGTGTGGGGCCTTGAGAAAGGTTCGGAACATGGAAATGCATGGGCCTTGTGATAAGAAGCGGAGTATGAAGTCTAAGGGCGCGACGCAGAGACCGTGGGGGAAATGGGCAGTGGAGATCAGGAACCCCTCCCGGCGGTTTCGTTTCTGGTAAGGAATGTATGACACCGGACCAAGGGAGCAAACTGCCATAGAGGAATCATAGTATGGAAAGAGGGGTGGTGGCGGAGACGGAAATATTGTCTCACAGCCTTTCAAAATTAATACGCAGCCTCTCAATGATAAATCGTTGCCATGTCACTAGTTAGCACAACCTCTACCTAATCACCTGGAACCTTTGTTTTGTGATTCACAATTGTTTGAGGTGCAAACAAATCCCAAGGCAATTGTGATCGATGAAAATTCGAAGCTGAAAGAAGAGGAAAAGGTGTGTAAGGGCCTCAACAGGGAAAATTTGAAACTGGATGAAGATACAGAGGATTTTACTGCGTGTTTCACAAGTCATTCGATGGGGATTACAGGTTAATAAATTTTAGTGATACTTTTGTTGTTTCCCTCTTGACTATTGAAAAAAAATTGTGGGATGTGTTTTCTAGGGTGGTGTATGAGCATGCCGATAAATATGAAAAAGCCTCCTTCCTTACGTGGTGCTTGCAGCAGTTTGAGTGAGAGCAGTCATATGAGTCGGGGGCAGAGCTTTGTGGATTTCATCAATACCCACATGAAGAGGGTTGTGATGGGAGAGTGTTGCGCGGCGAGAGAGGAGAGGATATCCTTTCCTGCGAATGCAATTACAAGATTTTCCGCGAGTGCTACTTTGATTTGGAGGAGCATAACGAATCATATCGCAATGATGCTGTGAAGCAGGCGGGAATAAGGGGAGAGCAAGTGTTTGATAAGATTGTGTTAAATTTTGTTCTTTCCCACTTGGTCTGGAGAAGACTAATTCGCAGCGTTTGTGAACAAAATTTGGCTAAGCTTAAATCTTCCTTGTTGCTAATGTAAATGCCTGCAGTGGGGGAGATCTTTGAGCAGCAAGTGGGAGATTGTTGAATTTGGTGAAGCCCAAATTGGCAAGTTTCTCGATAAGGATGCCTTCTGCCTAAATTGGCAAGTTTCTCTCATAGATGGATTTTTCTAATTATTGGAGTGGAGACCGTTTTATATATATGCTGCTGGTTGAATATGTAAATTAGATTAAGAATTAATAAAGAGATTTCCCTGCTGTTGAAAGTGGATGTAGGCAAATTGCTGAACCACTATAAAATTTGTGTCTTGTCTTGTGTTCTTTAAAAAATTATGTTTTCTATTCTATTTCTTTGCTCGTTTTAATATTAACATTTAGGTGGTTATTCACGGGAATGTAATTCACCAGAATGTAAAACTACAATGTAAATGTCTCAAAGAAATATAATATTTTACTATTATTTTTTTTATTGATATTCAACAATGATATTATCTGTGCAACTTTCTCACTATTTTAACAGAGTTTCTCATGCATGAAATGGACGTTTCAAAGAGAATTTCGAGCTCTTTAAAGAATCTATGAATTTTAATGCAGATTCAGAACTTGGAAAGAGTTTATCATTTGAAATAGCAGTTGGGTTAAATGGCCGAGTTGGGTGAATACTCCGTCTCCTTCTACGGTCATTCTTGCTTCAAATGCCGTCATGAATACAGGGTGCTTGTGCGGAGATCTTTACCAGTATGTTTATTTGGGCTGCAGGTTACTCCTTTGGGGCCGCGGATTAAAGCAGAAGCGACTGCAACCTTGGTTCATCCGGTGCTTCAACCATTGGAGGAAAGCTAAAATGGCAACGTTTGAAACGTATTCCCACTGTTATACTTTATATGGAACTTCCAAGTATTGAATAGTTTAAAATGATGAAGAGCCTGTCGATCTTCAAGATATAGAGCTTTAGTCGAACAGAGCACATGGGATCTCTTTTGTCACACGATACGGAGAGTAACATCAATCGGACATCTGCTTTGCTATCACGCCAGAGGGATATTCGGGAGCATTAGTTATTCATGATCATGAACCTTTTGCATTGTAGCTGGGCGCAGACCTGGAAGAGACTACTAAAATGAGACATTGGTTTTCAATTGGAAACAAAACAACAGTGCTCATATTTAGACTTTGAACCTTGCTACTCACGGTTTCTCATGGGAGAAGCGAACTGTCTTGTACAGGGAAATGAAGACTTGATTTCAGTCTGTAAAGCTCTCGAACTTGTACAGGAAGAATTTGGTGAGTTTCAGAGTTTCAGATATCTCAAGCTCTATCGTCTAACTAGGCAGAACAAGCTATATTTAAGACACCGGTTATCAAATAAATCACAGAGTTAAAGCAGGGCAGTATAAAGAGAAATCGAATGCACTACAAAATCCTGTAGTGGCCTTGGAAGGTAGAATAAGAGATTAGTTTGTGAAATTTAAATCAAGGCTCCCATGGTGGAAGAAGTCAAAGGACTGGATCGATAAAGAAAGGAACGACCATACATATAGATCAGTTGACTCAACCACAGTACATGGATATCCTCAAGGAAATATGCAGGAGCAGCATTATTATAGTTGAGGCTTATTCTATTCTTTCCAAAACTAAGAACAAATGCTACAGATCATCGAGCTGCTTCTCTTTATTGGAGGCAGGCGGTCTCAAAGCCTTTGGTAGAAAACCCACGACTCCCGAAACCAAAACTGTTTTGGGCTCTGTTGATTAAACAATTCATGATTGACAGAGTGAGCCACATAATCAAGAGGGCAAGCAAAAGCTCAATTTAGATGATGCAGGCCGGGTACAGTTGTTGTAAGTGATTTCAAGAGTATCGATGGAGAACGATCCAAATTCTGCAGTCAATTGTAATTCAGATCACTGTATTCATATGTACGCATATTGAGCTCAGCATTCTAATGCTATAGAGTTTCCTCGATAAGAAGTATTTGAATTGCAAGAGGCGGTTATGTAAGGTGGGGGAAATTCAAAAGGTCTAAGATTGGAAAATAAATAAAGATATAAAGGATTTCAAGAAGCAGTCACACAAAAACTGAAAACGCAGTTACGAGAAGAGGAAACGTATTTTCTTCACATTAAAATAAGATGATAGATTTCAAGAAACCGTTACAAATGGTGGGAAATGAAGATATAAAAAAGTTTTTCATTTTTAAGCAGGGGATCTTTCTGCTGTTGGCGATGGGAAAAGGAAATATATTTTCTGAACTTAATTTTTGTACAGAGACAGAAGAGTCTGAACTTTATGTTTTATTAAAGGAATAAATGAGACATTCTTCATCTGAATGTTCAATCGTCTTTTCTTTAATTGTTGATTTTCTTTGTGAATTCACAATGATTCATTTATATTCTATCGTATGAGATTAAGGATGTGTTCATTGTAGGATTAGTGAGTCTTGTTTTGTCCATATATTTTTGGGAATTATTTTTTTTCCTCCTCATTATCTTTCATGAGTACAAGTGAATGATCTTTGTGTCATTTACATTGTTCTCTTTATTCTGAAATTATCATTGCATTTACGTTGAATTGTTATGCACAAATGTTAGCTTCTCCTTTCCTGCGTTTCGATCAAAAGCATACCTAAAAACAACTAAATCATACGAGGGAGCTGTACCTCTAAAATTCATAGGTAGATCACTAATTCAATAGCAATCTTCTAGGCAATTATTTCAATTGTGTCATTGTTCAACATGGCAATTGAGGGTCATTTCTCACATCAAATTGCAGTGACCAATCTGTTTGCTAACACTACACGTAACTTAAGTGGTGACAAGAAATGAGTTAGAAATCAATCTCCACAAAATAGATCTCTCAATAGTTTCATTAGAAGAATAAACATTTATGATTTCAAAAGAATGATTGTTGATATTTAAGAGAATCTAGACCACATAGTTAGTGGGGTCATAATAAATTGTGGTCAACATGTTGAAGACACCTAGGAGAGAGAAACGTTATGACCCCTCCATGAAAAGAATCATGATTGCTACAAAATATAGAATTGGTTGGCCAAATAACACAAGTTGTTGAATGCATGAAACCAATAATTTTTACTTCCAATAAATAGAGAACATCTAGAGTTGGTTAATTTTGATGAGTATGTTATATGAAATAATTACTAGAGAGGTTAGTGAGACCTTAGAAATTCCAAGAAAATAAATTCATGGGTAGGAGTCAAGAAGCATATCATGCTATTTGATCTTGGAAAGTAGAGTACTGATTCTGCAAAAAAATGGGGAGGAAGAACCTAACTGAATGTTGGGAGATCATCACAATTTATTAGTAAATGAGAGAGAATGAATATAAATTTTTGGTTAAGAAGATAAAACTAATGTTGGTTGTGGCCCCTGAGAGAAGCTTGACCTATAGAAGGGCTCACTTGGAGCTGGTACAACCTATTTCCCCTTCTCCAAAAGGTGTGAAATTGTTCCAAGCTATACTTTGGTAGTTGAATAATTTGAATTGAATTGTTTTTTATCCTACAAATTGTTAGGGTTGATTTTTTTTCTTTTTTGGTGAGAAATCATAGTCTATTTTTCCTTAGATTTCAAGGAAAGAGCCTTTCTAGACTAGGAAACCTTAATTGATTGAGGAGATGATTTGACCCAAGGGCTACTAAGGGGTAATCCTTAATTATACGTTCAATTGAATAGCACCAAAAACAAGTTTTGGGTAGGTTAAGGTAAAGCACATGATGTGTGTGATGAAGATTACCAATTTGAATGTCCTTCAACTCTTTCAAGTCTTTGGGCAAGTCAATCTCAATGAAAATATATTTTTATGGATGATCCTAGTAAAATTTATCAGGATCAACACAAATAACCTTCCTTAGGGAGGTGACGATGTATGCAAAAAGTTTTAGCATAGAAGGGGTAAACTTAGGAACTCAAGCCAACACAAAGTTTATTCAAGATAGTGAAATCTCACATTTAGGGTTGAAATACCAATAGCCATAAACATATTAGGTTCCATGCTTGACGATAGCCTCAACATGGATAACCTTATAAAAATGAAAAAAAGAAATAACCCCTTAGTGAGGTTTTGGATAGCATCAAGCCAAACCCCATGTGGGACCCAATGTTTATTGACCCATTTTGAGAGCATACTTTCAAGGGAAGTTCTCCCAACAAAATATACTATTAAAGTGAAATTATCTAACTATTTATAAGCAATATCAGAATAAAGGATGGGAAAGACCACATCTACTAGGGCTTTGGAATGTGTAACTAATGAAAGAAAATTGAAATAAATTTTTGGGGACACTTGCTTAGAGGAGCAATTTACAAAGTTCCCAAATTATCAATACTAGCATGAACTATTGGGTTGAAGCCATTTGAGACCATATAAAGGAAAAAATAAAAAGAACTACAATAAATACAAAAAATTGAAAGGTTTGCTATGCTAATGGTATGGTTTGACATAAGGAGAGCCAATGATAGTAGAAAGGACACAAATCCTAGTAGAGCCATATCCAAACTTTCATTTTAGGATAAACTCTTGAGTTGCTTAAGAAAAGTCTTAGAATTTCAATGCCCTCAACTTTGATCAACACCTTATATTTAGAATAACATATGTATAACTAATTAATCATTTGAGTTAAATAAAATTATTCTTTTCGCTGTTAGAAAATTTAATTATTGTTT
Organism: Sequoia sempervirens; assembly: GCA_007258455.2. Classification (NCBI taxonomy): domain Eukaryota; kingdom Viridiplantae; phylum Streptophyta; class Pinopsida; order Cupressales; family Cupressaceae; genus Sequoia; species Sequoia sempervirens. The sequence continues at coordinate 451,110,552 of VDFB02000015.1, read as the reverse complement.
GAACTTTTGATCTAGATGTTAAGGAGTATTAATGATTTATGTAAGTTTACATACATGAATTATGACACAAAAATTCTCTTCATTTTTTTGTTATGAATATAAATAAATACATAAATTTATTTATGAAGTTATGAATAAAATTAATAAAAAACAAATCTCTTCATTTTTCCTATAATAAAAATTAAAGAGAAATCTTAAATGAATGACTTACTAGAATGATATATTATTATTTTTATCATTAAACTAGCATACCTATATTTTAAAAATATATGTAAAGTACGCCAAGAGATATCCTTCTCAAGGTGCCTATTTTTAATCAATTAAACCTTAACACAAATTGAAGCTTAACCCTAACCATAAAGCTATTTGAACCCTAATCATAACCCTATTTGAAGTTGATTCGGATTACTGGCTCATACACAAGGACAAATTCCCTAGAAGAGTGTCTTTCAAGTTTGAAGAAGTGTAGACGGAAAACCCAAACTTTGAAATGGTTGTCACTAACTCCTAGCTCACCCAAATAGTTGATCATCGCACTAAGATGTGCATGTTCAATAGAAAGTTAAAATTCATAAAACTCAAACTGAAAGTGGAATATACAAGTCTTTAGAAACCTTTTCAGAGAAAGGATCTCCTTGAAAGTAGAATGGCTAAGATCCAAAAAGACCTCTCAAATGATTTTTCTTACATCTTAATAGAAGAAGAGAGGAATCTCATAGTTCAATTGGATGGTGTCTACAGTTTTGAATAAATCTATTGGAGACAAAAATCAAGGATTAAATGACTTAAATAAGGTGTAAAACCAAGTTTTTTCATTTAATGTATGCAAAGTGAGAAGGCAAAGAATCATAATATGAAGATTGAAGATGCTTATGGATAAAATGCTGGTGATCCTGACACCATCAGGGCTTCCTTGGTTTCCTCTTGGGAAAACATGTTCATGGAGGAAAATGAAGACAAAAAAGAGAAGAATTTAGCAAGACCTCTTCTTGGATCATATCCCAACCTTGGATGATGATTCTAAATTCTAATAAAGTAACTAAAGATGTCATTAAGGAAGAATGTAGCTAACGATGTCGTCATGGAAGAAGTTAAGACATCTAGTTTTAGAATTGAAGGTGCCAAAGTCCCATGCCCAAATGGTTTTTGTACCTTCTCTTTCCAAAAGTTTTGGAATGTAATGGATGAGGAGCTCTATGAAGTGATTCATGGATCGAAGGAATCATGTTTTGTCTTAAAGGCACTCATTTCTACTTTTGTAGCACTCATTCCCAAAAAGATTGATTCTAGAAAACTTGAGGATTTCAAACCTATTTGCTTATGCAATACTATGTACAATTTCATCTTAGTTCATCAAGTACTTTTGAAGAAGCACAAAAAAAATGTCATGGTGATCTAAATATCCATGTATGGGAGAGTGCAACATAAGCATGTTCTGAAAAAATCTGCCGAATCTTGAGAAATATGTACCATTTCAAGCCTAGACTAGCACATACTGCTCCTTGTCTAGTATTTGTCCCATATCAAATGGTGAGACCTATCCTTTTGGGCTTCTAGAAGTTGGAGATCAACTTCAGAAGTTCAAATACTGGGGTGGAGTTTCATGTTTTGAATTATTAATTTGACATTAAGAAAAACACAGATATTACAAGTACAGTGAACTTGAAAGCGACATTCAATAAGCATAGACAGATTGATGACAAAATCTTGTAACCTACATGATGTCATTTTATTCCTGCACAAATGCACACAAGCTCTGTACTAAAGCAATTTTTATTTTTTTCCAATTTGTCCATTAAGAAGAAAAGCTTTTACATCATTGTCATGAATTTACACGCATGTTTGGTGGAGACCATTGTAAGTATCATCTAGTAGAAACATCATATATTGCATATATGCTTTCCTATGCTTCACTTGGAGAGATTGAGTTTGGTGGAATATGTGAATAAATGTAAATTGCTATTTTAATATTTCTTGTTTTGTCAAGATTTTAATAAAAAATTAAACATTATATTAAATTGTGCTAATTTTTTACTGTGTATATACTTTTTAATAAACTTTCAATTTCCAAAATTAATCAATCAATCAATAGACCTCTTTATATCACAATATTCTAATATTAATTGATGTATAGAAACAAACACTTTTTTTAACTTAATTTTTTGAACCCAAAAATTCATTAAGGAAAATTTGTTAACTAATTTAATTATAATATCATGAATTCTATGAAATTATAAAAAACTAGTAGCTTTTATTCTTATAACTACATTGTCCAATATAATTTTTTTAAAATTATATGATGTATTCTATACAAACAAACACTTATTTATCTTAAATCAATTAAAATTATTAAGAAATTCAATTTGGAAGATTTAAATTTGAAATCTTCTTTAAAAATTTAATTATTAGGGGAGAGGACCGAGTAGTTGCGCACCCTAACTTCGCGCTTCTAATTATCCTACATGAAAATTTCAAATCACTCCCAATTTTTTACAATAGCTTACTTGGCAGGTCCTTTGCTTATAACTTTCATTTTAGGGCCACAAATATGATGCCACATCAACATGATTTTTGTCAAGATGTCCAAAAAGGCCCAAAAAGAAAGTGGTAGCAAAACTTGTGCATTCACATCACATGGGTAGTTGAGTGCTGATGTGCCATCACATGATTGGTTTCTTTTTAGATCAAAGGGATACATTTTGTTTAAGCTAGGGTAGTCATGTCACAACTATTGGGCATTATATAAACAACTACTATCACAACTATTGAGCATTATATCAACAACTACTATCATAACTATTGAAACATGCTCTAATTGTTAGATATTCGCCAACATGTAATTGCCATTATGATTTTCAGACTTTTTAATGCATAATTTGTTTGAGATTTATAAACAATTCATATGGTAAAGAATCTACCATATATTTCAAAAATTTGATTTTTTGTGAATTGTTTATAAATCTGAAACAAAGTAGACATTAAATAACCCTCTATCTAACTTTTCATAGTTGAGATTAAAATAGTGATTGGAATAGAATACTGTTTGAATTCGTGATTGGAATAGATGTTTTTATTGCTTTTATTCTATTGTTGACATTGTCTTCCCACAATATCTATTAATTAATGATTGTATTTTTTCACCATAAACAACTTTATTCCATTAAAAGAATGTATATTTATGATTGTTGTCTTGAAAAGATTGTTTTTGGATTGAAATTATACACAGTGACATATAAAAACAATCTTTATCAGTAATGTTTAATCTAGAAACAATCTAAAAAGATTTAGATCATAAAAAATTCATACCAACTGTTGTACAACAGGGGATCAAATGACTTCCATTCTTTTAAAATTGCTTTCAAATAACTGTACTACCAAATTCTAACTACCATTTAAAGCCTGCAATTAAACACTTTCCAGGACATTTGCTGCCATTTAAAAAAAGTACAGCTGAAAAGTCAAAATGCTGTAGATTGAACTACTTTGAACTAGTTAGAGCATAATAAGAGCAACAATGATCTTAAGAAAGGAACTTCAAACTATTATATTTGTCAGTGGTAATTGATTACATAGGGATTCCTTAGTAGAATTTCTCTCTCGAGGATAGACTTCTCCTAAATAGTTCCCTGTATCAGTTAGTGTTACGAAATTCAGACACCAGTCTTCGTACAAAAAAAACAGCAGGGAGGAGACTTGGCATAATGTTCATCCAGTCAGTCAGTCGCTACTTTCACTGGTGTCAATCCTGTGACTTTTCAATTTCCAGTATTTTTCTATCTCCTCTTTTGTACGCCATGGAAGCCTCCCTGCAATCAGTGTCCACCTGCAATGCACTGAAACTCCTAGTTAAAAAACCTAATCCATGACAAGAACACACCTGGCCACAAAAGAATTGCCATAATGGTATAACCACACCTATTCGAAGGTTTTCCAAGCAACATCCACACATCCCAGCCACAACTCCACACCTGAACACAATGTCTGCCATCAAGCTCTCCTTCCTTGTGAAGTGAGAGATCAAATTAGCACAACGCACACCCCAAGTGCTAATATTGTTGACACTCAAAAGTATTTCCTTCCTCATGAAAAGGATAGTCCTTCAGGCACTCCCTCGCTCCATTGGTTCATGCCAGCCGCACAAGTGCAAAACATGTGCTGACTCAAGTCCAATTCATATATATAATCGCGTAGGGTAGATTTGGAGCAACATAGATACCAATACTGTTGTGGTGTGGTGTACCTTTCAAAAAGACACTCTTAGCTATTGGATTGCTTGTTCATATATGGTTGCAATTTAGCTGATAATCAGATTTGGTGACATATCTCACATCCTCTGGAATGACTAGGGTCCAGAGACATATAAAACAAAAATAGATCTCCTGCTTACAAGCTTTATCCTCCTTAGCAGTAACACAATTTCAAGATGTAATCCCTAGTATAACAGTTGCATCTGTATGTCTGCAAAAATAGATCTCCTGCTTACAAGCTTTATCCTCCTTAGCAATAACACAATTTCAAGATGTAATCCCTAGTATAACAGTTGCATCTGTATGTCTGCTTGTTTGCATGCCTATATATCTTTGGATTCGGCCCATAAATCAAGCCAATCAGAACTGAGGTAAAACACTTTGCCAACGTATACTCCAACATACTAGATCAATAATTACTGAGTTTTAATGAACACTGATTTGAGATATGAAACCAACTGTTGAGGCAGCTCTAATCTACATAGAAAAGACATAGGAGAATTTGTACTTATAATTGATCCTGTTATTCACATAATATAATTTTAAACAAACCAAAAAACATTATTTAATGCATGAATAAAGCATCTCAGCTTTATCATAATTACTGTGTCTGAGGATGATTGTGACAATCTCCTAAATATAATTATCCCTTTCATCAGTACTCCCAAAGACATGTATATCAAGAATGGGAAGCGGCTCACGTGTCTGAGGGTTTCAGACCTCCGAATTTCATTTTCTTCGATCGGTGATCTGAACACAATGGCGAATCGATAAATTCACTAAAATTCATTCTTGAAACCAAGATTAAAACAATTCGACAGACTCAACACCATATATTGTCGATTTCTCAACAGATTTAATTTGCAAAAATCTTGTTTCAGGCTCCGTACAAAATCCTTTCCAACCATCGGACGGGATGAGAAAAATTCAGTGTTCTAGTTGCTGAAGTTTTGAAAGGGAATCAATGAATTACTCTGCCCTCCTTTAACAGCGATCTATCTATCCTTCTCAAGGCACCTATATTAAATATACTGAGCCATCAGAGAATGATCTGCCAAAGCCCCCTACTCCGTGAGCTCCCAACGAATATGAATCATAACTTTTTCAGATAAAGAAAGTCGTAAAAGAAAAACCGAACAAAATCAAAGAAACCCTACGAAAACAGTTACCGCGAAAACGAAAAACCTAATAACAACGTTTTTTGGGGTCCAATTTTCTGACATCCGACGAATTCCGACAGGAGCAAAAGCAGCACATGACTTCCATCTGCCTGTTATTTTCAATGAGGCTTCAAAAACTTTACACAAAATATTTCTTTTGTTGCTTTCATTGTATAACGCCTCTGAGGTAATTATTTTAAGAATAAAACAACTAACTAATGCATATAAAATAGATTCAATTGAACATAATTCTATTACAAAATCATTGAAAGACTTGATATAAATAATAATTAATAAATAAAATTAATTTGTTATAAAAGTTTGGGATTATGTAAAAATTTAAAATTCAAAATTGGTAGGTTTAATTCATCTATATAAAAGTTTTAAAAATTCAAGATGAAAGATAATAATTAAAATAGGAACACACAAATTATATTTTAAATTTAAGTATGTGATAGAAACTATTAAAATTATCTATATTTTAGATACATGTTTACTATAAATAAATAAATAAAGATTAGATAAAATGTTTTTTTTTCCTTCAAAAAACACCTAAAATAAAAAAATATTATTAATAATAATAATTTCAAATTGAAAAAAATAACATTTTTATAATTTAGAATATAAAAAATAAAATTAATAAAAAATTACTACTACTTATATTCCTTTCTACATCTCTTATTTTACAACCATCATGTAAAATACATTTTATCTCAAAATGCAATTTTGAGAAAGAATACATTTTGAAAAGTTAAATAAATGAACATTAATTCCATCATAATTTTAGATATCTAACACTTAAATAAAATGTATAATTTAAAATAACTTTCATATCAATTTAATAAAATATTATATTTTATAAAAATAAAATAAATAAAATAAAGTTTACATGAATATTTATATAAAATAAAAATTATAATAAAATATATTAAAATAAATAGTAAAAAGAGAAAATGTTGGTGGATTGGACAAATGTTGAGGAATGAAACCAGGGTTTGATCGTTTGCAAGTGGTTGTGTGGGGGAGGCCAAGCTCTCCCAATGGAGGTTTTTGCATACATGGGTGGCCTCATACACCTTCAATTTATTTGTATTAGTTATTGTTCCTTGTGCCATTGTGTTTATTGGGCTTTATCTAGCTTGTGGTAAAGTGTTCTCGCATGATCTATTTGTTATTTTAATTGCATTTATGCTTTGCATTACTCTTGGGCTTTCAGATCCTCTAAGTATTGATGAACAGGGCTATAGAAGCCCTTGATAACCATGCAAATGGGGGAGGAATTTAAGAAACCTTACATAATCAAACTAAGTCTTTCAAAGACGTTGTGGAGAGAGATTGCAATTTTGGTTTGTACAAAATTTTTGGTTGTGCTCATGAGAGAGGAGGGCGACCTCAATGCTAATGGAGGTGAGAAAGGTAAGCGCCCCCCCTCTAAATACCTTGGAACTTTAGAGCTCACTCCTAACCTGGAAATGAAAAAGGTTATTATTAATGAAAAATCTAGTTGAAAGACAACCATTTTTTTGGCAGTCTTGGACATTACCAAAATCATGGCTAGGAAATTCATGGACAACTGGTTTTCAAATGTTTGGAACACTAAATTTGGTATTCAGTTAAGTTTCTGTAGGATGATTCAACGTGGCCCTTTTATTATCTTTAAAAAAAATCATATTATGTAAGAAAAAACCCTCTCTAAACCCTACTAGAATGTGGGAGGGTGTACATTTAGGGCTATTCCTTGGACTCCTGAGGACATTATAGAGGAAGTCTTAGTGCTATCATGAGCTATATGGGTGGTAGTGAAGAATATCCCCCCTGAACAGTGGAAGATTCTTCCCCAACTGCTAACTCTAATTGGTGGTTGTTAGACACACAAGGCAATTGAGAGGGGGGGTGAATTAGTTGTAGATTAAAATATTAAACCCTCATTAATCATCATCCTTTATTAATCATTAGCAAAATGCAAACATATGAAACATAAACACATTCAACACCATACACAAGAGAACACTAGATTTATGTGGAAAACCCTAATCAGGGAAAAACCATGGTGAGGATTAACACACACACACACACACATATGAATAGCAACACCAAATACAATAGGCTCACTACTAGAAGGGCTCATTTCCCAAAAGAGAAGAATGGGTCACTGTTGGTGGCTCACTACCAAGGGCTTACTTCCTAAAAGAAAGAAGAATATAAGAATATTGTTAGAAAGAGATTCACTATCTCAAAGAAATAGGAAATATCCACCACTGCAACTCTGCACCATCCACAACCTTCAACTCATTGCCTCTAGCAACTTCAAACACATTGAAAATGTAGACTTCTTCCCACTGCATCTACTAGCCTTAGGTGTTTAAGTTCACACTTAGATCACCACATTTGATCACATTCACATCTTTCACACACCATATTAGTGTAGGTTTTTAAATTTACTTATGTTAGGGGGTATTTCTTTTTCCTACACATTATTATTTAAGCTTGCTTAGGTTTATTAGATGTGGTAATATGAGGACACATGGAAAAATACAACACCTATGTATGTGCCACTCTCTCCCCACACATGGGTAGTTGAGTTACACATCCTCTTTTGGCTTGTTGTGCCACCTCTCATAACCACTATTTTATTTTTACCTGAGTAATTTATGTTGGATGTTGTGGTTGTGTTGTTGATATGTGGTTGTCATTGATGTCAACACTATTAGCATTATTGTATTGAAGGCTATATATGTCGAGGATATTGAGAAAATTGTTAAAAGAAGAGTTGCAGGTTGCCAGTGGAATAGTGAAGGTCATGAAGGTATTTTTTTTTGTATATTGAAGATCAGTTGTTGTGGACTAAAGGGTTTATTGTTGAGAGTATTTAGTTCATCTACCGAAAGTTTCAGAGGTCTGCGTGAAGACTTGATTATGCTATGAATAGTTGTATTCTGACAGCATTTCTGTGGTCTCTGTTAGTGTTCCTGATTGAAGTTTGTGTAATTCTAGTTGTTGCGGATGCCTCTCTATTAGTTCTTGATGTTTGTGGATGTTTCTAGATCATTCTCCATCATTGTTTTACGTCCGTGTTGATCAGTGTGCTCATGGTCAAAGATTTTTCTTGTGCATGTTTGGGTTTTCATGTTCCTGGCTGACATGTTGGTGGTAACATGTTGCAGATCCTTGGAGATTGAAATTTGAATGTTTGGCGTGCTCATGGATATTGTTTTGGGTCGCATCATTGTATTGGCCGACAGTGTTTAATTTGCATTGAAAATTTAATTCTTAATTTGAGCTAACATTGTAAATATATTTATTTTTCTGGTCGACTAAGTGGTTGATGTAATTTCATGTCGCAAATATATATGAGTGATTGGTTGAGTGAAGTTAGTGTGTGTGGTGTAAGAGAAGCCAAAGATAGTGAAAGTGTGCGATAATTGATCTATTCATTCGATTGCAGAGCAGAGTGAGAAGAAGTTTGAGTGAAGTGTGAAGGAGTTTTTCTGTGCTTAACTAGAATTGTAATCAAGCTTGTGTAGAAGCTATTTTCTTAGTTCATACTCTTCAGATTTAATCCTATTTTGTATTGTTGGGAAGTGAGCCCCTTTTGTATTTGAGTAGTGAGCTCTAGGCAGTGTGCCTGAATGCATGTGCATTCCCCTTATTATTTTCATTATACTTTTAACAGGGTATAATATTGTGGACTAACATCCACCATGGCTTTTCCCCTAACAGGGTTTCCACGTAAATTTTTTTTGGTGTTCTCTGTGTTTTTGATGTGTTGTTTGTTCATGGTTTACTATTCATTCATCATATTTGAGATTAAGTTAAATAAAGTTTGAAAAAGTTTAAATATTTTGTGACAACTGATTCACTCCCCCCTCTCAATTGTCTATCCTTGTTTTTCCAACAATTGGTATCAGAGCCAAGTTCCTCTGAAGAAGTTTAAAAGCTTGAGGTGATCTGTGATGGCATCATACAAGAAGGACAATCCTAGATTCGATGGAATAAACTACTCACTGTGGAAAGCTAGGATGGAGTGTCATTTGAGGTGTATTGGTGAACCCTACTGGAAGATCACTAAGAATACATATGTTATTCCTCAGAATGTTCCTTCCATTGCTGACGAGATTAAAGAGGCTGAGAATAATGTCAGGGCTATGGAAGCTTTGCTAAGTGCTCTAATAGATTTGGAAATGAAAAATGTGATAGGTCTGAAGATAGCTCATGAGATTTGGATGAAGCTGGAAACTTTGTATGAAGGAGATGTGCATGTGAAGATGGCTAAGCTATAGAGTTTGAAAGGCAAGTATGAAAATTTGAAGATGGGTGAAGATGAAAATATTTCTTCTTTTATGCAGAGAGTAAATGAACTAGTGATGGGTATTAGATGTGCCAGTGGTACCCTGGAAGAGGAAGAAATTATAGCTAAAGTGCTCAGATCATTTCCTCCCTCTTACAAAGAAAAGGCTCATGCTATTAAAGAAACCAGATCATTGACGAATATGACAAGAGATACACTGATTGGTAAACATGTTTCCTTTGAATTGAGTGAATTTGGTGCATATGTTCCCAAGACTGAAACTGCATTTAAGGCTATTGTATCCAAAAGAAAAAAGAAAAGATATGATCCAGGGGAATCTTCTAGAAAGTCATTCAAGTATGAAGAAGAAATGAAACAACTTGAAGATAAGGACGAGTGGCTTATTGATAGTGGATGCTCACATCATATGACTGGTGACAAGAAAATTTGTAAGTCTAGAAAAGTATGACGGTGGGGTTGTAAGATTTGGAGATAACAATGCTGGTGTGATTCGTGGTAGAGGATCTATTTGTCTTGGTGGTAAGCACAACACTGATGATGTTCTTTATGTTGAAGGGTTGAAGCACAACTTGTTGAGTGTTGGACATATGGTGGACAAGGGTTGTGATCTTCAATTCAAAGATGGAAGATGCAGGATACTTGGAAGCTCTGGAAAGATAATTGCTTTAGGTAAAAATATAGAAGGTAATATTTTTCACCTGAATACTGCCGGTGAAAGTTGTTTAATTGCTCAAGTAGATGAAAGTTGATTATGGCATAGGAGGTTATGTCATGTGAATTTTGATAACATTGTCAAAGTAAGTTCCACTCAAGCAGTAAGAGATCTACCTAAGCTAGTGAAGCCTACTAACACAATCTGCAAAGAATGTCAGATGGGAAAATAGACTAGAGTCTCCTTCCAGAGCAAACAAAATAATACAAATGGTTTGCTGGAGCTGGTGCATACTGATCTTTGTGGTCCCTCCAGAGTCAGAAGTCTTCATGGTGAAAGGTACTTTGTGCTGCTTATTGATGATTATTCTAAAATGATATGGGTTGCCTTCTTAAGAGAAAAATGTGAAGCATTAGAAAAGTTAAAAAGTTTCAAAGCTATGGTAGAAAATGAGAAAGGTCTAAAAATCAAATGCTTAAGGCTAGATAGAGGTGGTGAGTTCACCTCCAGGGAGTTTAAGTATTTCTGTGAAGAGCACAGAATAAGAAGACAATTATCTGCTCCCTGAACCCCTCAACAGAATGGAGTTGCAGAGAGGAAGAACAAAACAATTCTAGATGCTGCTAGAACAATGATGATTGAAGGAAATGTGCCTCACATTTATTGAAGTGAAGCTATAAGCACTGCTGTGTACACTTTGAATTGGGTAAATATCAATGGTAATTCTGGTAAGTCTCCTTTTGAACTATGGTTTGGTTATAAGCCCACTATTAAATACTTCAAGATCTTTGGAAGCAAGTGTTACACCAAGAGAGATGATGATATAGGAAACTTTGATGCAAGAAGCGATGAATGAATCTTTCTAGGTTACTCTACTAGAAGCAAGGCCTACCGGTGCTATAACAAAAGACTAAGAAAAATGGTCGAGAGTACAAATGTCAGAGTTGATGAGGATTCTTCTAAATCATCCAGATATTGTGGATATGATTCAGATGAAGACAACACAGACAAAGGGAAGAATGTTTAGACACAAAATCAAGTTCAAATTGTGTCATATGTTCTGGCAAGACAACTTCAATTTGTTCTGGTAAATCAAGATAGTCAAGAAGCAGAGACAAGTGCAAGTGTAGAAGAAAGAACAAAAGAATTAGAAGTTTGAGAGAGTTCTAAAGTTCCAAGGTATGTAAAGCTAAACCATTATGAAAATCAAATCATAGGAGATAAGAGTAAAGGTGTGCAAACTAGAAGGAAGATAGTAGACTTGAGTATTTCCTGATTTCCAAGATTGAACCTAAAGATGTCAATGAAGCCTATAATGATGAACACTGGATTGAAGCTATGAAAGAAGAACTAATGCAGATTGAAAAGAATGATACATGGACACTTGTTCCCAGACCTAAAGATAAAAATGTGATTGGTACTAAATGGGTCTTTCAAAAAAAGTTGAATGAACAAGGTGAAGTGGTCTAAAATAAAGCAAGATTGGTATGGAAAGGGTATTCACAAATGAAAGGTATTGATTTTGAAGAAACCTTTGCCCCTGTTGCTATAATTGAAGCTGTTAGATTATTTCTTGCTTATGCTACATATAAGAACTATAAAGTCTATCAAATGGATGTGAATTCAGCCTTTCCGAATGGAGAACTAGAAGACGTTTATATTGAATAGCTGGATGGATTTCAACTAACTAATAAGGAAGACATCGTTTGTCAATTGAAGAAAGCTCTATATGGACTTAACCAAGCCTCTAGAGCTTGGTATGCTAGACTGGAAAAATACTTTAAACTAAAGCTTGGATTCAATAAAGGTATTGTTGTTAGCAATTTATATTTCAAATTGGATCATGACAAAGAGTTAATTATTGAGGTCTTTGTTGATGACATTATTTTTTGAGGAGATGATAATCTTTGTATGAAGTTTGTTGATGAAATGAAGAGTGAATTTGAGATGAGTATGATTGGAGAGATGAAGTTATTTATGGGACTACAAGTTACTTAGTTAGATAAGGGGATCTTCATATCTCAGTCCAAATATGTGAGAGAGTTGCTGAAGAAGTTTGGCATGGATGACTCAAAACCTATTGGTACTCCCATGGTAACCAGATGTAAGTTGACACAAAATGATGATTCTCCTAAGGAAAATCAAACAAGATACAGGTCAATGATTGGTGGATTTCTCTATTTAACTTAGACCAGACCAAACATTATGAATGTTGTATGTATGGTTGCTAGATTTTAGGCTTATCCAAAAGAGTCTCATATGACTGCTGTAAAGAGAATCTTCAGGTATCTGAAAGGAATAGTTGATTTTGGACTTTGGTATCCTAAAGATGATGATCTTACTTTGAGTGCATATACTGATGCAAATTGGGTAGGAGATGTAGATGACAAGAAAAGTACTAGTGGTGGTGCCTTCTCCTAGGAAAGAAGTTGGTGTCTTGGTTGAGCAAAAGGTAGAATTCCATTTATCTATCTACTACTGAAGTAGAGTATATTGCTGCTGCAAACAATTATACTCAAGTGATGTGAATGAAACAGATGTTGAAAGATATCAGGGTGGTGTATGAAGAGCCTATTTCCATATACTATGAAAAATAAAGTGCAATTAACATATCAAAGAATCTGGTGCTACACTCTAAGACCAAGCATATATCAATCAAGTTTCACTTCTTGAGGGAGAAAGTAAATGAGAAATAAGTCAGACTGGAGTATGTGCCGACCAAATAATAGGCTGTAGAAATTTTCACTAAGCCATTGTTGAAGGATACTTTTGAATATCTCAGAGAAATGCTAGGGGTGATTACCCCTCGTGATAAGAACTAAGAGATGCATTACTTGAATCAATCTGTGTGCTTCATAGATATTTCTTGATCTAGATTGATGTTTCTGTGGCTACTACTCAAGGGGAGCAGTCAGATGTGCAGATATATGGTTCAAAGCTTGTATGAGGGAAGTTAATGCTTAACTTTGTCATTGATGTCAAAGGGGGAGAAGAGTCATGTGAAAAACTGTTTCCTATCTGGGGAGAAGATCCTTGTGGGGAGAAGACCATGTAGAAGAGGTCAAGGAAGAAGAGTCATAATCTAAGGGGGAGTAAGTGTTGATTAAGAGTTGTGTTGATGGTGTTTTTCACATTATGTGTTGCCATCAATGCCAAAGGGGGAGATTGTTGGATGTTGTGGTTGTGTTGCTGATATGTGGTTGTCATTGATGTCAACACTATTAGCATTATTATATTGAAGAATGTATATGTCGAGGATATTGAGAAAATTGTTAAAAGAAGAGTTGCAGGTTGCCAGTGGAATAGTGAAGGTCATGAAGGTATTTTGTTCTGTATGTTGAAGATCAGTTGTTGTGGACTAAAGGGTTTATTGTTGAGAGTATTTAGTTCATCTACCAAAAGTTTTAGAGGTTCGTGTGAAGACTTGATCATGCTATGAACAGTTGTGTTTTGACAGTGTTTCTGTGGTCTATGTCACTGTTCTTGATTGATTTTTGTGTAATTATAGTTGTTGCGGATGCCTCTCTGTTAGTTCCTAATATTTGTGGATGTTTCTAGATTATTATCCATCATTTTTGTACATTTGCATTGATCGGTGTGCTCGTGGTCAAATATTTTTCTTGTGCATGTTTGAGTTTTCATGTTCTTGGCCGACATGTTGGTGGTAACGTGTTGCAGATCCTTGGAGATTAAAATTTCAATGTTTCATGCACTCGTGGATATTGTTTTGGGTCACATCATTGTATTGGCCGATGGTGTTTAATTTGCATTGAAAAATTAATTGTTAATTTGGGCTGACATTGTAAATATATTTTATTTTTCTGGTTGACTTAGTGGTTGATGTAATTTCATGTTGTTGATATATATGAGTGATTGGTTTAGCGAAGTTAGTGTGTGTGGTGTAAGAGAAGCTAGAGATAGTGCAAGTGTGTGATAATTGATCTATTCATTCGATTGCAGAGCAGAGTGAGAAGAAGTTTGAGCAAAGTGTGAAGGAGTTTTTCTGTGCTTAACTGAAACTGTAATCAAGCTTGTGTAAAAGCTATTTTCTCAATTCATACTCTCCAGATTTAATCCTATTTTGTATTGTTGGGCAGTGAACCCCTATTGTATTTGAGCAGTGAGTTCTAGGTAGTGTGCTTGAATGCATGTACATTCCCCTTACTATTTTCATTATACTTTTAACAGGGTATAATATTGTGAACTAAGGGTAAACCCACAAAAGTGGTTTACAATTTGAGGAAAGAAAAGTGGAAAAAAATGACCCCATACAAAAAAATTTGTTTTTTGGGGTTCGGATGAACCCTTTGGTTCGAGTGAACCATGGCTCGTGTGAACTAGTAAAATTCAAGGTAGACCCCATCCCGCCAAAAAATTAATGAAAACCCCTTTTTGAAAGGGGGTTCGCTAGAACCCCCCTAGTTCTAGTGAACCCCCCTTTTCCCACCTCCTTGCTCTTTGGCACAAAAAAACCAAAATTTTTTCCCTTCGAAGCTCGGGTTGAGGATGAAAATGGAGGAGACTTCACAAACCCAACTAGAATCAGGTAGTCCTCAGAATGAGCTATCCAACGAATATAATTTTAATATGTATTTATTTTTTTAGTTTTATTAAACATAGGTTTTTCATTGAAAATGAAGGTCTCTATTCTGCATGTGGAAAAATAGTGGATTATTAAAGATTTTTTTGAAAAATATGAGTGCAAATGATATTGAAGTCCTTGATCCAACAAAAAAGAATTTTGATATATACAAAAAAGGTTATGTGTTATACCATGCTATGTTTGAATTGTAATTGGTTTGACTTCAAACTTGATTAAAGAAAAAATATTAAATAAAAAAATATCTAACCAAGTGGAAGCACTAGATATCGAGTTACAAATCTAAATTCGAAAGAATTAGAATTTTATCCTTCATGGAAAAAAATTTATGTGTTATACAGGTGCCACTTTTTAAAAATGTTGTTTTCTAAAAAACACTAGTTTTCGTGGGAGATGGAAAAAGAAGTGCAATCTGATTCCAAAAATTTTGAAAAAAATATTTTTAGAATCTACAGACAAAATGTGACGAGACTCTAGTTTGCATCATCTTCAAATTCCTCACAGTTTAGCCACTCTAGGTGCCCGAATGTGAATATTTAGTTAAAAAAATTATTTCAGTGTCCAGTTTGGCCAAAAATTGTAAACCACTTGTTGATGGTGCCGAGTTGACCCACAACATGTAGGTAAGATAAAATTGAAATATCTCACCTCTCCTGAAAAAGACAATCAACAATCAAACTGATCACCTCCCAAGGTATTTGATGTTGGTTCACAACATTGTTGTTTCACAAAGTGGTCAATATGGCTGTAATGTTCAAGGGGCCTACTGGTGTTGAGCTTCTGAATTGTTATAAGATCAAACATATATTTAAACCTACTTTAACCGGCGGTTTTAAAGAAACAAAAAAAGATAGATTAAAGCTTTTAAATTGAAGAGAATGTTGATTCATCCAACTAATCAGACTTGTTACCTTCCAAGGAATTCCTAAACTGAAACTACAAAATAAAGTTAACTTGTAATTAATACAAAGTTTCATTCATTCACAGTGCAAACTTTAACAGTAGATTGCAAATCATCATTTAAACAAAACATAAGATAAAATTTCATTCCTTGAAAGCTTTTCAAATCAAATAATTAACCCAAGATAAATACCATTCTGGAGCACAATATGAAGTAGATTTAAATCTGGCTGCTTCTACTATTAATGAAACAGATAAACAACATTTACAAATCTAGCAAGATCACCGGTGTACAAAAAACCTATGTCTTCGAATTATCTCCATCTATACTAAGAAAATATGGAAGATACATCACCTCCCATTGCTGAATTTAACTCCTACTCCACTTCTGCTCTTGAGTTTATCTACCTTCTAACCCTAACTTGCTAATTCTTAACCAAAAGGAGAAGATAAAAAAGAAGATTCTATCTATGTCTATGTATCCCCCCCACTCTATCTATCTTAAGAAAAATCTATATATTACAAAGAGGAAAAAGTGCCATATATACAAAACGTGCCAAAAATGCGTTGGCCCCATTTTAGGGTTTACAAACTAAGTCGGTTATAGAAAATGGGTTTTAACAAAGTCAATGATACATTAAATGTGCATACCATGTTCATGTCGGTGAAGGATCGCTCTCAGGAATGGTATCCAGATCTTTTACAACCATCACATTAACTCACAACCCTCATGTCCGACCTCGAGACTTCTTTGCAGAGCTGCTTTGAATGTTCTGAAGCATTGTTATTAATGTCAATCCATTTTCGCCAGTAGACATCCCATCTGTCATTAAGACTCGCGACTTTTCATCCTTTACACTTTCCTCCCATTCTAGATCTTTCTGCAAGTTGACCCCCTGGAGAAGCAACATCCGACTTTCCTATCTAGATCTTTGCAGACAAACACCACTATTCACCAAACCGATCATCATCTTCGATTACAGAGTATATCCATATCGCTCATAGTCTGTTGATCTTCCTCACAGGAATGGTCACAATAGTCTAATTGCCAATGGTTCACCTTCAACTTCCTTTGATTGGTTGAACACATACCACATAGGATCTTCAGATGGTCAAAATTCGATCAAGCTGAATCGAATGTTGGTGAGACACTAGTTGTGTCTCCCTGATGCTACAATGCTCCATCGACACTATTGGCAAGATTGGTGAGACCTCTCATCAAAGTCCACAACAGACTCATTGATAAGACCATCACATTCGTTATGAGTCATATAGAGCCCTTAAGTCTTACCAATGTCAAAACACCTATTGGAAAGACCAACAGTCATCGACAAGAGTCCTAGAGAGCCTCCATGTCACATCAAAGTGTCCTTCCGTTAGTGAGACTTCAACAATCGCTATGACTCCCAACAAGCCCTTGGGTCACACCGAAGAGTTAAACCATCGACGAGAGATCCTCAGTTGAAGACTCTCTGAAGGTCACACCTCTCCCCAATGCTACCTATCGCCAGGAGTCTCACCGAAGACATATATACCCATCGGCGAGACCACAACCATCGGCAGGAGATCACATCGAGTGTAAACCTTTCGGCCAAGAGTCTCCCTGATGATAACCTTGTGAACAACTGTCGGTGAGAGTTCTCCCCAGGCAGAGAGAAATAGAAAAACTCATAGCGATCGAAATGTCTTGGAGACCTGAGCATTTCAAATGAATAGAACACAACTGCTAGTCAGCAAGACTTCTAGAGGGTCTCACCGACTTTACTCTTTTAGGAGTTTCATGCCAGATCTGATTGAGGCACGTTTTCCAATAGACTTCCTTGAGAAACAGCATCGGATTTTCTCAACATGCTTTAATCCTATGAAACAATGCCTTTATTAGTCCTCTAAAGCATAGAAAATATCATCATTCATTCGACCTTTCATATATTCTTCATTTAATTATACTTAGCAAAAAGAAACTCAACTTTGGCAGAGGCAGAACCAAATCTGAACCAGAAACATACTTTCCTTTAATACCAGCGAGGGTAGAGTCAAAATGAAATCAAAACCGGGACCGGAGTCAGAACATGAATTGAATATGGAAATAACCAACATTTCCAAGTTCAACCCACATTTCAGCTCTACGTCCGCAAAAGGTAAAGGAACCGAGACCACAACAGGGTGGGGGTGAAGTCAGAACCAGACGAGGAAAGTGAAATTGGTAACAACTCCACATTCCAAATCCTTCCCGAACCCGGCCCCTCAAAAGAGACCAAACACAAGGAACAAACAAGGAAACAAATGCAGGCAGGATCAGAGCAAAAACCAATTCTGGGCGAACCATAATGGGGGCAGAAGTGGAACAAAAACCCGACCTTGAACTTTCTCCAAATTCCAGGTTCGGATTCCATCCCGGCTCCGCCTCCGACAACACACAAAGGAACGATGAAAAAGGACAAAAAAGGAAAAAGGAAGGGAAGAAAACACCCCATGATCAAACGATCAGAACAAAAGGAAAAACAAACAAGTTTGGCAGAATCGGGACCAGAACAGAACCAAAACTTGGAACTTCAGAAAAGTTCTAGAGTTCAGTTTCGTTCCCGGTTCCACGTCTGCTAGAACAAAAGACGAAACAACAAAGGAAACCGGCGAAACCAGAACCGGAAAAAAATGAAAACCAGAACTTGGAAGAAATTCTAAAGTTTAGTTTCAGTTCTGGTTCCGCATCCACCAGAACAAAACAAAAAATGCCTAAGGAAGAGAACAAAAAGGCCAAAGGAAATAGGAAAAAAAAGGGGGGACCTATTTTAAACAAGTTTAAAATGGGGTGGTTATACAAGGCATAACAATTGGCGACTTGGCTGGGAAAAATGTTTTAACCATTTTCAAGAAACCAATGGATTTAATCACCCATAACTCCTAGTTTATGGACATCATAATTCGAGTTAGGTCAGTTTTAACAACCAAGGTTGAGCTAGAATCCCAAATGTAAATCAACACTGGCTACCCCTGAATCTATGTGTGTGCTTGATGGTGCATCACCTTTTTACAAAGTTTTCCTCATCTTTTGAACAATAATGTGCAAGATTTGAACTACATGAGTTGATTCCCTTTAGCTGTTGTGCAATGATATCCTAGACATTGCTCCATTGCCAGTCAAGCATCTATAGCTCCGACAGAGATACCTCTAGTTTTCTCACAACATTGCTCTACTTCCAGTCAGGCATCCATAGCCCTGGTAGAGATACTGGAATCACCTATTCATATTGAGTTTTCTTTTCTTAGATAGTTCTCTCATTTTTCCTTTCTTTTTTTTCTTGGAGTTTTAGATATTTCATTCAATTCTTTCTCAATATGTCAGATGTTTGACATCTGTTCTGGGTTGAAAACTACCATGGACTTCATAACAACATCTAGGGAATCAGATTTTTCACCCAAATATTTCAACACCATCGCCCTAAGACAAATGTACCATTATAAAAGGAGATGTTTCTATTATTTGTGGCAGATTCAGTCGTAGTTAATGAAAATTGTTTACTTTTCACCTTGTTTTCAAAACTTTCCACAACCCTTATTGGTAATGGGTATAAAACAACGAATTTAGGACAAAATAATCCAATCAGAAAACCTAAAAATATCTAAACCAACTTCTCTTTAGGAAACCAACGTATACTTTAGATAACAACCTCTTCATCAACTAGATAAAATGAAGGTCCCCACAAAGAAAAACAAAGGAACAATAAGCAAAGGAACAAAAGAAAAGGCAAACAAGGAAAACAAAAAAATGAAAAACAAGCAGAGCAAATTATTTACATATACACAACCCAACAAAAATATCAAACTTTACGACTCAAAATAATGTTTAAGAAACTGTCCATTGATAGGCAATGGAACAGGTTCTCCTATTAAACTACTCAGCCGAAAAGCATTTTCTCCTAGGATTTCAGCAATTTGATAGGGACCCAACTAGAGCTTATCAAACTTCTGGTGATCACCTTTCTTTTCATTAGCCTTATCCCATAGCAGCACAAGGTCTGATATTCTGAAAGCCTTAATTTTGGCTCTTTTGTCAAACCAACGTTTGACAATACCCTGGTGCTTAAAGAATTGCTACAAAGCAACATCTCTCTGCTCTTCTAATTTCAACAAGCCAACTAACCTTACTTCAATCCTATCATCACTAGAGTATAATTTTTGCATAAAATTAAGGATAGGTATTTGCAAGTGAATAGGGAACATGGGCTCTTGGCCATATACTAGCTTAAACGGTGAAGTCTTTAAAGCAGCCTTGATCTTAGTCCTATCTGCCCATAAAGCAAATCTTAACTGGGTATGTCAGTCTCTAGGATTGTTCTCTAACAATTTTTTGATTACTAATAGGAGATTCTTATTAGTAGACTCTGCAACTCCATTTCATTGTGGGTAATAGTTTGAAGAATACTTTAAAACAATTTTATGATCATAAGCCCATGATATAAACTCGATAGAAGAAAAGGCAGGGCCATTTTCACATACCAGTGCAAAGGGTACTCCAAACTTGGTTGTGATGCATTCAGTGAGGAACTTGATTACTACCTCCGTTGTGTTGTTCTTGCAAGGTATAGCCTCAGTCCATCTCATGCAGTAATCCGTGGTAGTCAAAATAAATTTGTGTCTTGCAGAAGAACTAGGATTAATTACCCCAATAAAATCAAGTGCCCATTGGGCAAATGGCCTTACCTCATAAACATGCTACAATGTCATGGCTGAATTACACTCATTTGATACATAAGTTTGACATGTATGACATGTCCTTATGTATTGGTGGGCATCCTTGAACACACATGACCAATAATAACCAGATTTGAGGATTTGATGTGCTAACGAATCTGTAGGACCATGGCCTGTGTCATGTTTCCCATGAAATTCAGCGATTGCATGCTTAGCCTCTTGCTGATCAAGACATTGTAGGTAAAATCCCTCAAAATTATTTATGTATAATAATCCTCCTTTAAGCATATAATGGGAGCTCTTCATTCTCAGTGCTCTACTCTGAGTTGTATTCATTCCCTCTGGGCACCGATTATTGAGAATGAAACAAATGATGTCGGCATACCAAGGGTCACTAGAAAAGGATTGTGTTGTGTACTGCTGACAAATAATGTTTTTACCAGCATTCGCTATTGATTTAGATAGGCCTTGACCTCAGACAAGTTTCATAGGGCGAATCTCTAGATCGAACTCTTTTAGAATAGCTATCTATTTCCCCCTTCGTTCTCCCAACTTGCTCTGCATAAGTAGAGACTTCACAACAACACCAGGAACCACAACAATAATTTGACTTCAAAGGATATAATGCCTGAACTTCTTGATAGCCCTAAGCAACACAAAAGCTTGTTTCTCAAGAGGTGGGTACTTGACTTCAACATTCTTAAACAAAGAACTCATGAAAGCAATTGGCCTCTCATCCCCCTCCTCTCTTCGTTGTGTCAGGACAACTGCACACGAGTGTTCAGAGGCAAAAGAATAAACATAAAATGGCTTCAAGTAGTCAAGACTGGCGCTTCCGAAATGGATTGCTTAACCTGAGAAAAGGCAGCCTTTTCCTCATTACTCCATTCTATTCTAGCATCTTTTTTCATCATTTCGTTTAAAGGTTTAACAATTTCTACAAAACCTGTTATAAACTTTCTCACAAAGTTGATCTTTCCAAATAAAGATATCATCTCTTTCTTACTTCCTGGTATAGTTAACTTTAAAATAGACTCAACTCAGTTTGGATCTATCGATATCCTTCTTTCTGAGATTATGTGTCCCAAAAGTTTCCCTTCAGAAACCCCGAAAACACACTTTTTAGGATTCAGGGAGACACCATACTAGATACATTTTTCAAGAACTTTAGCCAAGTCTGCAACATGGTTTAGTATATCTTTAGAGCAACTCAGTTTGGATCTATCGATATCCCTCTTTCCGAGATTATGTGTCCCAAAAGTTTCCCTTCAGAAACCCCGAAAACACACTTTTTAGGATTCAGGGAGACACCATACCAGATACATTTTTCAAGAACTTTAGCCAAGTCTGCAACATGGTTTAGTATATCTTTAGAGAATATTTTCAGGTCATCCATATAAATGATGATTCATTTACCAATCAAATCTTTGAATGCTATGTCCATGGCACGCTAAAAGGTTGCTCCAACTTTTATCAAACCAAATGGCATCCTTTTGTAAGCAAATGTTCCCCACTTAGCAGTGAAGGCTGTCTTCATTATGTCTTCATAATTAACAATCACCTAATTGTACCTAGAGTATCCATCCAAGAATGACATCATCTAAGACCCATTGACAGTTTGCAAGACTTCATCCAGAGAAGGGAGTGGGTAGTTGTCTTTTTCCGAAGCTCTATTCAGATTCCTGAAATCTACACATAGCCGGATCTCTCCATTCTTCTTATGAATTGGAACCAAGTTAGCCACCCATGTTGAATGTCGTATAGGGAAGATTATTATTGCAGAAAGAAATTTCTGAACTTCCTTAAAGATCAGTGGTTCAATTGGGGCGTTCACGGGACGTTGTTTTTGCTGAAATGGTCTAGCTTCAGGCTTCAAAAGGATAGTATGAGTTATCACAGCAGTATCAAATGTTTTTAGATCTTCATACGCCCAAGCTATTGCAACAATATCCTTTTTCAGTGCCCTCAATATATCTTTTCTAATTGCTTCAGGGCAGGCTTTCCCTATGTAAACATTTCTTTCAGGGCCAAAATCAGCTAGTTTAATAGTTTCATATTCACCTCCTTTATCTTCGGTTGCCACCTGTTCCTGAGCCCTTGGGTCTGAATCCAAAATTGTTTCTAAGGCCACCATTCCCTTGGGAATTCTATTAATTTTTAAATTGAGGACCCCCTCTGTATCGCAGTCTTCGGGGTCCCAATCTCCTTGATCCCTATCAGACTCATCGATGATCTATCCTTTGAAAACATCTGAGCTTGCTAGAAAAGAAAGGATATGTTGAACATTGTCTAAGACTTGAAAGTTCCTGACATTATCGGGAACAGCCAGGGTGGATATCAATTCTACTAAGAATCTCTTAAGCTTGGAGCCTTGCATGGGTTCCAGGGTACTTGCGGCAACAACTAATGAATCAGCTATTTGATTCTCCTCTCTAGGAATGAAACTAATCCCAAAAGCATCAAAGTCTTCAATCAGGTTCCATACCCGATTTCTATAAGCTGCTAGCCTTTTATTGTGACATGTGTATTGGCTACGTACTTGCTTAATAATTACTTCTTAATCTCCTTTAACCACTAAGTCAGTGACCTTTTTCTGATGTGCAAACATCAGTCCCTGAGCTAATGCTTCCTATTCTGCTATATTGTTAGTGCATCCAAACTGCAACCTGTAAGAAGTGAAAAATGTTTTCCCTTTTGGGTTGGTTAACTCAATTCCAACACCACACCCTGTTTTGGATTTGGATCCATCAAACATGAGGGTCCATAGCTGATCATGAGCTGGGGTTGATTCCTTTGAGGTTGTTGTGGGTGTTTGGATAAGATGAACCATAGGTGGGGGCACTTGATCTTTTGCATCAAATATTGGGAATGGTTGTTTAATAAGTTCCTCAAGTGCAATTTCTGATTCCTAGTCAGATATATCATGTACTCCTGGGATATCTTTCCGATAGTCACTTGTATCTTTGATTAATCCCTTGGGTTTTGGTATACTTGTGAGTGCAGGGGTATCAAACAAACCTTGGGGTTGTTCATCATAACTATGTTGGTCCGGGATTGAGATCGGGGTAGGTTCAGTTTGAGGAGGGACTTCTTCTGAAGGTATATTATCCTTGGTTAACATTATTGCATTTTTGGCTTCGAACAGGAAGTGATCTGAAATGGCCTCAAGGTGACTTAGGCTAGTTTCCTCGGTTTGGAAAACATGATTTAGAACACTGATGCAGGGTTGGAAGGTCAGTTCCGAATGATCTTGGTAGTGTTCCCTGCACCAATTAGGGAGTAGAAAACTTCGCAAATCGATATCTTCCCCTAAGACCAGCTGATCTTGCTACAACTTCCTGATCAATACCCATTGGTTTTCATTAATCATGGGATCAGGGAATTTTTGCATTGAAAAATATTTAGAATCAAGAACCGAAAAGGTCAGAATTTCCTCTCTTTTATAAACCCCTATCTCAGTTTCAAAATAAGCTACCTTGTTGGGACAATCATACTCAGTGATGATATGTTTGAGGCAAGGTTCACTTTCAATCCTAATCTGCATAGGCACTCCCCTCCATGGTAGCCACATGTGTGAAAAGTCGAGGGAGAGATATCCCCCTATACTTTTCATTAAATCTCTACTCAACAGCATACCATAAGTCTCTGGAATGTCTGCTACTTGAATATCCATATTGGTTAAAATCCTAGGGGCAGACCCTACTTGCACATGTATATTTCTTAATTCTCCAACTACATTAACCTCTATTTTATTGAGTTGGATGACCTTCTTGTTTGTTTGGATAGGGTTCAATCCCAATTTCTTGCATACAAAAAATGGCATCACATTGCCAGAAGCCCCTGAATCTAGCAGAAAATTATGTAGATTCTTCCCACAGATTCTCAAACTTAAAAGAAATGGTGGGGTACCTACCTTGCTTCTGTACAAAGCTGCGTTCATGTCCACAGTGGGTGCCACCTTGGTTTTCCCTTTTGATTTATCAACTTCTTCCAAAGCTTTAAGCATTATCTCCCATTGGGCAGGGCACCACTTTAGGATGTCAAAATATGATAAAGAGGTTTTATGTTTCTGCATCTCAGAAACAATATCAAATTCTATGTTATAGCTTGCATTACATTTGAAAACATCAGATGAATTACCTTTGTTGTGGCAGTCAAGAAAACCCCTTGGTGGAGGAGGGTTGTTATCAGCATCCTGATTCAAAGGAACCATATGGTTAGGTGGTGTTGATGTAGTGAACAAACCCTTATTCTGATTTCTTAGGAAGTGTCCTCCCTTTGTTTGAAAGGCTTGGGAATCATACACATCTTCCTCTAGTTCATTCTCATTATGCATTGGGAATGAAGGTTCTTCTTCAAAGAGGTCATAAGTCATAGATGTATCCACTGATTCACCTCCTTTATTTGAATTCCCTTGGAATGTTTGGGCATTTGCCTATGCCATCTTTACGACCTCCATTTTAGGCCAGTTTACCTCAGAATGAGTTGCAGTATCATGCAGCCTGCACCAGTTAGTCATAAAATTGAGGTCAGCCACATTCACAACATGTGGCTTGTCCTCATTAGCTTGGTAATTGTGAGGAACCCCACCGTTATTTGGCCCTGTATTCCATTGTTGGTTGTTATTTGGCCTTTGGTTATATCCTCTATTTTGATTTTGATAGCCTTGGTTAGGGGAGTTTTGGCCTTGATAATTCCTCTGGCTGTGATTGTAGTTGTTCAAATAATTACCCTGATTTTTATTACTCTGATTAAGGTAATTACCTTGGTTCTGAGAGGGGTTCAGTTTAAGCTGAGCCATATCATTTGTGACTTGAGACAAAGTTTTCTTTAAGGTCTCCACCTCATTTGTGAGTTGAACTATCTTTTCATTCTCAACACACTTAGCAACAGGTGGCTGACTGGCAGGATTTGGTATTCCAGCTTGGTTATGGTGACCATGTGGATTGTGATGAGCCTGTGATTGTTGAAAGAGGTCAGGAGCTCCGTTGGCAAAGAATGGAATAGGAGATTGAGTCTATGACTTAGATATAGTTCCATAATGGGAAGGAGACATCCCTGGGACAATATTGAATAAATGGGTTGGGTTAGGCATTTGATATCCCATTGAAGGAAAACCTCCTCCCAAGTTTCCTTGTTGAGAACTAGTTTGTTGTTGCATCTTGATGGCTAGATGATAAACTTTAGACAGGGAATCAATATTTGTCGGCTGATAAGTCCTTTGTAGGAACAGGCCAAGCAAAGGGTCTATAACTCTAAAATATGCCTGAATGACACTATTCTCAACAACTAGATAGGGGTCTTGCAGTCTCCTATACATTTGTTGAACCCTGGTATTAAAAAAGGGCAAGGATTCACATGGCTCCTTCCTAATGGTAGCAAATTGGTGGAACAAGATGGCTGGATCCACATAAACTCTGAACTGATTGATGAAAACATTCTCCAGGTCTATCCAGCTCAGAATAGAACCTTGTGGTAGGTTTAGGTACCAGTTGTACACCATATCCCCTAAGGAATAAGGGAACAACCTACAAACCACATCATGGTGAGCTATCTGGGCTTTGGTACAAGCGTCCTTAAAAGCTTGTATGTGCTCTTCAACACTCCTTGATTCACCATGAATGTATTTGGGACATAATCTCTTAGGATTCTTAGGAATATCATGAAAGCCTCCAAGAATAGTCCCAAATGGAGAGGGATTATTCATAAAAAATGCCATTGGTGGCGGTGGTTGGGGTTGAGCCAGCTATTAGATGGGTTGAGCCAGCTGTAATGTCACTTGAGATGGATTCGGTGGTGGATTGACAAGTCTCCACTAGGGTATTGGTGAAAAGCCTAGTGGAGTGAGTGGAGCTGACAAGGGTGGTATAATGATTTCCCCAGTCCTGTGAATCCTTTGTCTTGTTGGGGTCTTGAGTTCTATCAAAGGTGGTGGGTTGTCAGTTGATTGAAGAACTCTATGGGACCTTTCTGGTGAGAAAAACCCAATATTATCCAGTTTTATCTTCTATAGCCCTCCTTCTAGCGCCAGATCTATTGATGGTGCTGAGTTGACCCACAACATGTAGGTAAGATAAAAGTGAAATATCTCACCTCTCCTGAAAAAGACAATCAACAATCAAATTGATCACCTCCCAAGGTCTTTGATGTTGGTTCACAACGTTGCTATTTCACAAAGTGGTCAATATGGCTGTAATGTTCAAGGGGCCTGCTGGTGTTGAGCTTTTGGATTGTTATAAGGTCAAACATATATTTAAACCTACTTTAACCGGTGTTTTTAAAGAAACAAAAAAGATAGATTAAAGCTTTTAAATTGAAGAGAATGTTGATTCATCCAACTAATTAGACTTGTTACCTTCTGTAGACACCTAAATTTGGACACTTGATTTATCCAAATTTATCCCCTTTCATCTAAGCATCCCCTTATTTTCATTAATTAAGTAATATCACTATTATTTAATTAATATCCTTAATTTTTCCAAATCTCTAAGGTATTTAATTAATAAATAAATACCTTCTCTTTAATCCTCTTTTTCATCAAATGAATTAAATAAATATCACATTTATTTAATTTCTCATATGTCCCATCCTCCATCATTTTTTATCTAATCCTAATCCATCTTCTAATCTCATCTTTAGGATGTGCACATGCCTAATCCTTGATTAGGATGTGTCACATCCTCCAAATTTTGCAAGTTGGCCTCTAATATCTCTTAGCCACCTAACCCTCCTCTAATCCTTCATTAGCTAGCCTAATCAACCTCTCAAGGAATTTTTAATTCTTTTTATACTTCCAAGGAATATTAAATTCTTTTTTCTCTTCCCCATGTGTCACATGTGAAATCTAACCCTCTTCTAATCTCCATTAATTAGTCTAATCAAGTACTTGCACAACCTTAATCACTTAATCAAGTCAACCCTATTAAATGCTTTCTCCTTTTGGACAAGGCATCTCCATTCCCCATGTGAATTTTTAATTCACATTTAATCCCCCAATGCATTTGAAGGAATTTTAAATTCCTTCTCTCTTCCCCATGAGAATATTTGAGGAATTTTTAATTCCCCACTTGTCCTCTCACCCACATGGGGACAAGTACCTCCTTTATGAGGAGATCTTGTCTCAATCCCAAGGTACTATGTACCCTCTCCATGTCATGTACTATCCTTCCACCTCATGTACACATCACCCCTTTTAATCCATATCACTTGCCACATGTCAAGATGTGAGGGCTTGTGAGTTCTCAACTCACCTTAGCCCTACATCTTAATCTTTGTGGCTCAATCTTGACTATCCATTTCCTTAGAGATTTCCAAAATCTCTATAAATACCCCCTCTTTTCTCTCATTTTGGGGAGAGATCATGCATTGTAGCCAAACTCTTGCAAATTTTTCCTAGAATCCATAGCCATTTTCATGCTTGCACTCACTTGCATCCACCTTCATATCATCATCTAGCTTGCATCTCTTGCCATCCAAGGAGCACACAATATCGAAGATCAAAGGGCCAACCAAAGGATCGATTCAACACAAGGTAAAAGGTTCCATTTGTTGTTTTTATATTGTGTTAAATCCAACTAGGCTAATCTTGAGGTGTAGGTTGTCTTTAGTGTTATTTGCATTACTTTGTTTGCTGCTCATTTTCTAATGCTTATATTCGACCTATCACACCTTCCAAGGAATTCCTAAACTGAAACTGTAGAATAAAGTTAACTTGTAATTAATACAAAGTTTCATTCATTCACAGTGCAAACTTTAACAGTAGATTGCAAATCATCATTTAAACAAAACATAACATAAAATTTCATTCCTTGAAAGCTTTTCAAATCAAATAATTAACCCAAGATAAATGCCATTCTGGAGCACAATATGAAGTAGATTTAAATCTGGCTACTTCTACTATTAATGAAATAGATAAACAACATTTACAAATTGACAAGATCACCAGTGTATAGAAAACCTATGTCTTCGAATTATCTCCATCTATACTAAGAAAATCTGGAAGATACATCACCTCCCACTGCTAAACTTAATTCCTACTCCACTTCCGCTCTTGAGTTTATCTACCTTCTAACCCTAACTTGCTAATTCTTAACCAAAAAGGAGAAGATCAAAAAGAAGATTCTATCTATGTCTATGTATCTCGCCGCTCTATCTATCTTGAGAAAAATCTATATATTAGAAAGAGGCAAAAGTGCCATATATACAAAACATGCCAAAAATGCTTCAGCCCCATTTTAGGGTTTACAAAATAAGTCGGTTACAGAAAATGGGTTTGAACAAAGTCAATGATACATTAAATGTGCATACCCTATTCATGTCGGTGAAGGATCGCTCTCAGGCATGGTCTCCAGATCTTTTACAACCATCACATTAACTCGCAGCCCTCGTGTCCAACCTCAAGACTTCTTTGCAAAGCTACTTTGAATGTTTTGAAGCATTATCATTAATGTCGATCCATTTTCACCAGCAGACATCCCATCTGTCATTAAGACTCGTGGCTTTTCATCCTTTAAGCTTTCCTCCCATTCTAGATCTTTCTGCAAGTTGACCCCTTTGGAGAAGTAGCGTCCGACTTTCCTGTCTAGATCTTTACAAACAATCACTATTGTGGGATCACCCCTAACATCCACCGTGGTTTTTCCCCTAACAGGGTTTCCACGTAATTTTTTTTTTGGTGTTCTCTTTGTTTTTGATGTGTTCTTTGTTCATGATTTACTATTCATTCATCAGATCTGAGATTAAGTTATGTAAAGTTTGAAAAAGTTTAAATATGTGACAATTGATTCATCCCCCCCTCTCAATTGTATGTCCTTGTTTTGCCAACAGTTTATGGGGTAGTTGGGTTTCTCACCCTCTTCTAACTTTATGTGCCACCTCACTCCTATCTTCACTTGAGGAGGTTATGCCACATGTCCTGTCATTTACCAAGTAGGTGATAACCTCCCACCTTTTATGGGTAGTAGGATTTAATGCACCTATTGGATGTATTTTCCCTTATTCTTCTATATATTGAGCACTCTCTCACCTTCACTAGTTTGACTAGTTCGGTGATTGTTCGGTGAGAGTCACGAGAGTATTCTAAAAATTCTTTTGCTTTGTTTCTATTGTTCTCTCAGTTTAGATTTTCTCTTCATTCTACTATTTTGGTCTTTGATCATTTGCTAATTGGATTTGTATGTGATCTACGACCAACATTGGATCCTGGTTTGATTCTCACTTCTTGAAGAATCTAACATGGTATCAAATCCTGTTTGTTTGGTTTAGTTCACTTTTATTATCTGATTTCTTAGAGAGATTTGAGACTAGTCCAGAGCTAGCATTTTCCTCTAATGAGAATAGTTTGAAGGAAAAATAAGCATTTGTAGAATCTAGATTGATATTTAGTTCTTGTGAGATCTAGGTGTTTGCAGCTTTCTGGTAATCCTGGAGGTGTTTTCAGCATTTCCATAGTGTCTAGAAGGCCTGAGAAAGTCAAATTGGCTTTCGTTTCATCCAAATCAGAGATTAGAGGATCCAGTTACAAAATAGGGTTTCAATGTGGTTTTTGGAGGTAGCCGTCAAATCGGAGCACTTTCAGCGCAATCGGACCTCGCCATCGCGCTCAAAAGGCCCAAGAACCTAATGATCAACTACCCATTCGTCAAAATCAGAAAAAGTCATTTCTGAGGAAATTTTTGTACACTCTAGCCCGTACAACCCTTATAGTGTCATACTGTATGAAATTTTTTCAAAAAAATCATTTTTATTTCGTTGATTTTTTTTTTTTGAAAATTAAATTTGGGAAAATTGGATTTTTTTTGTAAAATTGATTTTTTTTTAAAAAAATTCAAACGAAAAAAAATGAAAAAATATATATTTTTTGGTATGCAGATAAAAGTATTGTAGGTTGTTGTACGAGTGTAGACCTGTAGTACCTTTGAGGTACACATCGACAACTTCAACCACGTGGCATAAAGCCACTGGACCAAAGCACCCACCATGGCTCCACTAACCAAATCGGCTGCCTTACAAAGAAATCCCGGCGGCAATTTAAAAATCCAACAATCTTGAAAGGAAACCCGACAGACTTTAAAAATCTGGCAAGTTCAAAAAGATCTGAAAAATATTCCTAAAGAATATTCCAAGCGTCCGAAAAGGTTCTCGGCAGAAGAATATTCCATCAGGGAGGAGCATATTCTCTTTTGATGGGATGGAAGACGTCAAAATTAATTGGTTAAAGTGATGACATCAGCACAACATGAGCACCTTTTTAAAATTTTAGGATCCCCTCTCCATTTGCATTTTGAGTTTTATAGTCAAACTTTGAAGGCTCATATCTCAATCATCTGAGCTCCATTTTCATTGATTTTTTTTTTGTTTTGGGCTAAAATTTCATGATCTACGCAATGGTGAAGCTCATTTTCTAATTTGATGCTCCAATTTTTCATAAATTGAATATTATCTTAGAATATGCTGCACAATTCTCATTTTGAGACCTTTTGGGAGCCATAACTTGTGCAAACAGACTTCGTTTTTGTTGCTATTTTTCCAGAGTTCATATTTTCCATGTACTTCTCATTAGGGCTCTTAATTTGATCTCATATTGTACTTGAATTGTAGTTTCAGCTTCTTGTCCATTTTGGGCCTTTTAAGAGTCTAAAAGATCTGATTTTTTGCACTGTAATCACACTAATTATAAAGTTCCAACATTGTAATTTCTGGGGGGGTCATTTCAGAAATTGGTGAAAAGGAGGGAGTGTCTAGTGTTCTTATTTTTTGCACTTTTTGTTCTGCTTTGCATTCTTCTTTTCTGCACTCATGGATGCATCTACACTTCCAGTTTTAACTCCATATAACTATTTTGAATGGAAATATAAGATGATAATATATCTGAAAAGATGTGGATATCATTGTGTTACAATGGGACTTAAAACTAAACCTAAAGATGATGCAGAATAGATTAAATGGTTCAACAAATGTGATGAAGCCTTTGCTACTCTATGCATGTCAGTCTCTCTTGACCTTCTTTTTCATATTGAGTCTGCTAAAACACCAAATGATGTGTGGAATAAATTGGAAATCCTCTTTGGTAAGCAAGATGAGTTAAGGGGTCATCAGTTAGAGAATGAACTCATAGGGTTAAGTCCTAGCAGTTTTGACACAATACAAAACTTCTTCACAAAATTGAAGGCCATTAAATTGTAGTTGGAACAGTGTGGAATCAAGAAGGATGATAAGCAACTGATCTTGAGTATTCTTTCTAAGCTTGGTCCTAACTATTCTATATTTGTTTCTACATTCTATGCTACAAAATGTGCCCTAGGTTCAACCTACAAAATGCATTCTCTAGATGAATTTTCTATAGAACTCACTAGGGAGTAGGACAAATTGGTTCTAATGGGTAGAAATAAGCCCTCTAAGTCACATTCCTTAGCTTTCAATTAGGGCACAAAAGAATAGAAAGGGCCTAGCAAGAAGGATAAGAAACAAAAAAACCAGGGAGAGAAGAAGAAAGATAAAAAAACCCGTTGCTTCAAAAGCAGATAATCAGACCTCTTCATCAAAAGGTGATCAACCTAAGAAGGAGAAGGTCAAGTGTTCTTATTGTAAAAGGCATGGGCATGATGAACACAAGTGTTTAAAGAAGAAAATTGACCACCTTTCACATCTTCTAGAAAAGAATAATATCAAGGTGCATGATTTAGTCAGACAGAGTTCATCAGAAGGGTCTTCTAAGGACAGACAAAAATAAGGGGAAAGGAAAAGGCAAGGCCCTAGTTGTTTTCATTTCACAACCAGAGTGTTGGATCATTGAATCGGGTGCTTCACACCACATGGCCTCATCAGAGGATAATTTTACCACTTTGGAGCCATGTTCTATGCCTACCATACTTATGGGTGATGACACTCCTGTTGAAGTGCATGAGAGAGGGTTTGTTGATGTGGGTGAAGGGACATTTGAGGATGTTCTTTATGTTCCATCCTTGTCAACTAATCTCCTATTTTATCAGATCACTCACACTAGTTCTGGAAAGTGAGTTGAGTTCACTCTAGATACAATAGTAATCAGTGAAATGCATAATGGGTCTACTATTGTTGTGGGAAAAGTAGATCACCAATCTAGACTATATCAGTTTTCTCACTTTGTTCTTGTCTCTCCTTCGACAACCTTACTTATGAAGATGAGGTGAGTTGTTTGTGGCATCAATGGTTTTGCCACTTGAACTATCATTACTTGCAGCAACTCAGTCAATAGGATATGGTTACAGGGTTGCCTTCTATTCAATTTTCTGATGGTTTTTTCCAAGGATGCATTCTTGGTAAGCATCCTAAGGAGAAATATGATAAAGGAAAAGCATGGAGGGCTACACGACTATTGGAGTTGGTACACAGTGACTTGGTAGGACCATTTCCACAACCATCTTTCAGTAGGGCTAGATATGTCTTGACATTTATTGATGACTTTTCCAGATACACTTGGGTTTACTTTCTCAAACAAAATTTTGAGGTCTTTGAACATTTTCAAGATTTCAAAGCTTTTGTAGAGAAACAGTTTGGAAAGTTCATCAAGATTCTGCGTACAGATAATGGGGGTGAATATGTTTATAATCAATTTGAACAATTTTGTGCTTCATGATCGATTCCAAAAAAGGATATAAAAGTCATGGAAAATCCTAACTTGAGAATTGGACATTCCAGCAAGTGACTAACATCTTCTTATGGTCGTTCATTTACATTGTCAAACTAGGGAACACATACTTGAAATGGAGTGGCACTGTATGTGCACTAAGAACCAGTTTCAGTTGTAATTTACCAGAAATAAATGCATGGAAGGAATTCTACTTATGCTACAGGAATGTAATGTAAAGTATTCTTAACTTAAGCACAACTTAATCAAAGTAGAAATCATGACAACTATTACTAAGAAACAAACTATGAACTGGCCTTATGCTGCAGGAACAAACACAGGGATGGATTCCTGATGCTGCAGGAACAATATAAGACTGATTTTGCACTAAAACTTTCAAAAATGAAATCTAACTTATAATCAACATGAGATAAATAACTAACTACAAATACTCACTAAGTGGGCCCCCTTAGCAAGCATCAACTAGTTTATGCAAGATTTGAACTCAAAACCTCATGAGCTTGTATTCATAAACTTGGACTCCTATACATTGATTGTTCTGCTTATAAGAAAACTAACACAAAATATTCTCTTATTATAATACTAACTTTTACACACACACTATTACTCACTCGCGCAGGAGGATAACTTATTTATATTAGAAAAGCAACTAACTACCTAACTCTAACAGAGAAAGACGTGGACATAAGTGCATCTTGAAACCGAGGAACAAACTTCTCATAAATGAAGGCATATTTGTTCAACACGATTCAGAGAGAATTTAGTATTCCAATCTTCCTATATTAATGATCATTTAGATTTCCTCCCAACGACCCGGTCAGAGAGTCTTTGCTGGAACAAATTCCTCGATGTCGTGCTGAAAATGGACTTTATTGCAGGGCCGAGATCCGTTGCGCTTTGACTCGTTCATGCTCCCTTCAACAACTTGCGATGCACATGGCGACATAAGTGAAAGAAAGCATGCGTGGAAAATAACACGATACTCATTCATTAATCACATATTAAATCCATTTCATTATCCAAAAACCACATGCACTATATTAGTCATTTGAGAGGTCAAACTGGGTAATTAATATAGACACATAGAGATGTTAAGTTGCAGGAATATAGGAATGTATTGCTACATGATACTACCCAATTTTAGATAAAAAGTCTTTAATCAAAAAGTTAAAACAACCATTAGCAATAAGAGTAAGGGTATTAAAAATACATCATAATATTCAAATTATGAGCATATTCCGAGCTCATCATTTGCCCCTACTTATCCTAATGATGGTCTTCCAACATTAAAATTTCTAGTTGTTTCTCTAAAATTAGTAGGAGTAGTATGGCCCTGTAATGAAGTTCTAAATTTGTAGTAGAAACCTCTAAAATTTTTCCATCTCTCATACCTGTGGGTTTTTGTATCCTCATTAACATCTATAGCCCAATAAGGGTAAAGTGGCCACATTAAAACTGGAGGTCGAAATGTTAAAGGTAACCATAACTCAAACCTCTTCTGGAGACCAAGCTACATGTACTTCTTTGTCCTTCTGATGGCTGCTTTAAAGTTCAGAGGGCTATGAGGCTCAGATTTCCTCAGACCAACAGTTAGTTTTTCCCATCTTGTTTCAATTCTAGAAGATGAAAGCTTCCAAAACAGATATGTTTGGTCTTTGAAATCATCATACACCTGCTTCTTGATATCAAATATTATCATTCTTTCTGTCTTATCATTGAATCCATAAGCAACAGTAAGCCAAGTTCTCAAAATTGTGTGGGGATCTGAGCTTTCAGGTCATAGTGGAATAGGTTCATTCCTTTCAGCCTCTTCATAAGCCTCTAATTGTCTTCCATAGTTAGCTTCATTGGCCGCCCATGACATGAGTGACCTCAGATGAATGTCACCAATATAGAGAAGTGGATTCCACTCTGTTTCAGAGGGAATTATCAAACCATGCAAATAAAACTCACATAAGGAATTTTTCAGCCAACTGGGTGCTACCTGATATGCATCATAAAATTCCTTACCTGTATGAATGACAGGCTCTAAATTTCTTGAAATTCTCATCAATTGAAACCAAATAAATTGCTCTTTAAGGCACATGGCATATACCCTAGGCAGTTGTCTACATTCCATAATTTTACCAGTTATTTTCATCATTTCATTCATTTTCTCTTTCATTTCTTGAATTTCCTGTTTTTATTTTTCAATTTCTCTTTTCAATTTCTTCTTTTCTTCCTCCCAAAGACTTTGTTGAATTTCAATTTTAGCTAAATGGTGGAAACTCAAAGTTTGAAATGTAACAGGCCTCCATGTAGTCCTAAGATATTCCAAATATTCAATCAACAATGTCCTTTTATAAACAACCAACGCTTGACAAGTTTCAGGGGGTAATGGAGTTTCATTGGACACTTCAAACTACCCAAGCTGTTATTCCTCTTGCTGCAGAATGGATTCCTATTGCAGTGTAGGAGGAAATTGTGCTTCTTCTGAAAGTTGCCTAGCCACTTCAGCCACGTCATCAAGACTTGGCATCCCCCTTCCATTACCACTACCATGTTGTACTTCTTCAACTTCCACTGTCTCAGTTTGCACTTCCCCAGGAATAACAGATGGACTTTGTGCAACATTCTTAGATACATTATGAGAAAAATCATGATTGAACTCTTCAAATTCCTCAGAAATGACTATAATTTCAGGTTGAATGGGGGTTGAGGTAACTTTACGCTGTTTCCTTGATGAAGCTCTTTTTAGAAATGTTTCAAAAGTAACAACTGTAGGAGACACTTTCATGGCCTTCCTCTTTCTAACCTGCCTAGAGGGTTCAGACTCAGCAGGAGAAGGTGATAATGATACTGCAGTGGCAACAAGCATTGCTACAGGAGAAACTGCTATAGGGGAATATGTTGTAGGAAAGAGTGGAGTAGAAAATTTTCGCTTTTGAGCATGAGGGTCAAATTCTGGGGTTTGTTCTGCCCTAGAGGACTCTCCGACCTTCGTTTTCCCTTTTTATTTTCTAACAACAGACCTGGTTTTTACTTGGGTAGAGGGCTCTAGTGTGGAGGCTGCAGGACTAAGTGCTGCAAGAGTAGATGATTCTTGCTTTGCTTCCCTACTTGTAGATTCTAATCTCTTTTTCTTTTTCTTGTGCTGCGTAGGGAGTGCTCTAGGAGGCTCTGGAGGTTGCAGACCCTTCTGGGCAACAAATTCTTGCCAAGAAAAGGGTGATACATCCCTTAGGGAATGCTCAATCAAGATTTTAATGAGGGCATGATGGGTGATAGAGTTGTCCCTACCCCTTTGGGTTTCATGGGCACATTGTTTCAAAATGTAAAATTTAGAAAATTGATAGCTAAACCATGCCTCATATGACTCAATAGTTTAAACTGATAGGAATGCAAATAGGAAAAATGTTTGTCACAAGTCAAGTACCTAATTATGAAGGTACCATATTTTGAGTATGGAGGAGGCAGTGACACTCGTTTGCATCCTTGTTTGGAAACCTCCAAGGGTCCATCTGTTGGTATTGTGAATTCTGCCCTAGCCGAGACAACATCTGAAGAAAAATTTTCTCCTACCGCAAGAAGCCCAGTTACTTCTGAAATTCGCTCTTCTGTAACAGCTACTGTCAAACCCCACACTGTAGCTTCTCCCTTTGAAAGAGTTCTCAAAAACTCACTTGTAGCTTCCTCATTAAAGGAATCTAACCTCAGAAAATAATTCAGCTAACCGCAATTGCTGAATGCCTGAACCGTTCGAGGATTGTGTCAAGAGTTCATGAGCTACAGGCTCATGTCTTACTAACTAGCCACCCATATTCACAAATTATCCCAACTAAGATTCCTGAAACTCCAACTTTTTCTAAAAATTCGAAAAATATTTTCTGCCTTGCTTCTTTCTGCCCTGCCGTCACTTTTCTTTACTTTTCCAAGAATGACTCAAAGGATATTTTTGTGAAATGATTGTTAAAAACTACTCAAATCAAGCAGTTAATTGTTGTTTAGGATGAAAGCACGTAGTCGTATTTGGCAAGTACAAGAAAATAAAACCAGTTGTGACAATGACATAAGAAAAAGTTGAAATGGATTATCCCGCCCCCTACTAAAAATTTGGCATGTGTCCACACATGTGCAAAAGGATAGGCGAAGAGTCAGGCTATGATGACTGATATGTATATAGAAATTAATGAATAAATGAAATAAATAAATGATGTGACGATAAAATATATCTCATACCTTGTAATAAGTGCTCGTACATGCTGGGAAAGATCGCAACTCAACATTAAATGATGGTTGGAATTGAAACCATAAATGAGGGCGGTACGACAAGATGGATGACATGGATGGGTGACGTGGAAGAAGAGGGAATGAATGGTGGTGATAGATGAAAAGCGGAGAAAGTGGCTTCCTTAAAAAGGAAACCTTTATTATGGGCATGCAACATAGAATTTTAAAGAGATGCTACAGGAGAAAGGCCGAAGCCTTTTGTTGCAAAAGGATCAGTGGCCACATCCAAAAAAAATTGCTTCATAAATTCCTCTTTGGACGTTGGCTTATGATACAACATAAGACAATGTCCATTAACCAGTAGCTTGAATCAGATAGGATCTATTATAGCCAACTGAACTAAACTATTATCAAACACATTTTCTATTTCATAAGGACCAAGCCATCTTGTGGTGAGTTTACCTTGATTTTCCTTGTACCTAGAGTCATAGAGCAGCGCCCAATCACCGACAAAGAATTGTTTAGTTTTGATATGGTGTTCATGCCATTTTTTCTTTGCTACTGGATAGCTTTAGTATGCTGTAGGGCAGATTTCCTTATCTCATCCAATGCATTCAGCTGCAGGAGGCGTTCCTTTTGGGCTTCTAAAATATCAATGTTAAGCTGTAGAGCAGTCCTTAAGGTCTTATGCTCAAACTCTATTAGCAACATGACAGTTTTTCCATAGATTAACTCAAAAGGAGTGAACCTTATAGTTGTTTTCCATGTTTTCCTATAGGCCCAAATTGCTTTTGTGTAATTGTACTGTCTTAGTAAGGATTGCCTCAATTTCTCTGTTGGTAACCTCTGCCTAACCATTGGCTTGAGGGTGATAGGGGCTATACTTTCTGTGCCTGATCTTGTAATTATTCATTAATGCAGTGATTAATTTTGATGTAAACTGATCTCCTTGATCAGTAACAAGTTCCATTGGGACTCCAAACCGAGTAAAAATCTATTCATACAGGAACTCAACAACTTTATTGTCACAGTCATTGCTTTCACTTCCACCCACTTGGTTACATAGTCAGTGCAAACCAAAATGTATAATTTTCCATTGGATGGAGGATCAATAGGCCCAAAAAAATCCATGCCCCATTTGTTAAAGGGACTGACTACCACTTGAGGATATAGGGGCATTTCAACAGACCTTGTTGGTCTCCCCATGCATTGACATCTGTCACATTTTCTGGTATAGGCTGCATCATCTTTATGTAGTGTGGGCCAATAGTATCCTGTAGTAAGCACTTTCATAGATGTTCTCTTAGCTACAAAGTGCCCACCACATGGCTCATCATGACAGGAATGCAGAATTTCATAGGTCTTATCTTCCCTAACACACCTTCTCATGACTTGGTCGGGTCCTATGTAAAATAAACAGTCTGCAACCCATAAAAAGTTAAAACTTTTCTCAACCAACAATTTCCTTTCCTTTGGTGATAAGTGAGCTGGGATCTTGTTGGCTGCTAAATAATTTGCAATATCTACATACCATGGATTTTGAGCAGCAATAGAAAACAAATGTTCATCGGAAAAGCTATCATCAATTACCTCAGGGGTGGTAGGTGTAGTTGTTTGAAGTTTTGACAAGAAATTAGCCACTACATTAGCCCGACCTGGCTTATCAATAACTGTGATATCAAATTATTGTAACAATAGGAGCCATCCTGCTAATTTTCCAGATATGGCAGGCTTATTCATGAGGTACCTTATTGTTGCATGATTTGTATGAACAAATATTTGGTAACCAGTGACATAATGCCGAAACTTGTTCAATGCATACACAACTGCTAGCAATTCTTTCTATGTGATAGTATAGTTTAATTTAGGGCTTGAATATTTTTGCTAATGAAATATATGGCATGCTCTATGAAATTTTCTTTCTGTCCTAAAATTGCCCCTATGGCATAATTAAAAGCATCTGTGTATATATGAAAGGGAAAACTCCACTTTGGTCCTTGAAGAACAAGTGCCTGAGTAAGTAAGTTCTTAAGCTGCAGGAAATATTTGTCACAAGCCTCAGTCTATTTAAATTCATAATCCTTAGTCAATAAGGCATATAATGGACTGGCTATTTTGTTGAAATCTTTGATAAATATTCTATAATATCCAGCATGTCCTAGGAAACTTCTAATATCCTTTTGTTTTATAGGTGTTTGCAAAGATAGAATAACTTCTATTTTTGCAAGATCAACTTGAATTCCTACTTGAGAGATATGATGGCCTAAAACAATTCCCTCTTGCATCATCATAAAACACTTCTCACTATTCAAAAATAAATTGTGCTCCTTACATCTTTTCAACACTTTCTCCAAATTTTCTAATGCTTCTTCATAAGTAGCTCCATAAGTGGTGAAGTCATCCATGTAGATCTCCATAGAATCATGAGAAATGTCAGCAAAAATACTGATCACTTCTCTTTGAAATGTTGCAGGTGCATTACATAGGACAAAAGGTAAGATAGAGTAGGAAAAAGTGCCCCATGGACTGGTAAAAGTTTTTTTGTCTTGATCCTCAGGGGCAATTCTAATTTGATTATACCCACTATATCCATTCAAAAAGGAGAAATACTTTTTACCAGACAATGAGTCTAGCACTTGGCCAACAAATGGCAATGGAAAGTGATCCTTTTTAGTTGTTGTGTTCAGCTCCTTGTAGTCTACACAAACTCTCTATTTTCCTCCTTTTTTAGGAACAATCACCAATGGAGATACCCATTGACTGTCTGAAATGGGATAGATAAAACTAGCATAAAACAATTTTTGGAACTCTTTTTTAACTATTTCCCTGAGTGCTGGGTTTATCCTTCTTTGAGGCTGTCTAACAGGTGAACAATCTTCCTTAATGTAGATCCTATGAGTACAGAGTTGAGGATCTATTCCTTTCATATCCCCATAGTCCCATGCAAAAAATTTGTGTTGAGCTTGCAACATTGTGACTAGACAACTTGTTGAGATTGAGGTAGCTTATTATTGATGTTCAAATAGCGGCCTTGAGACACTTCTACTTGCTTGGTAAGATCATTCATGGAGGTTGTTGATAAAGGTGGTGTCTATATTTCATATGGAAGAAAATTGTGATAAACTGTAGGAGATTCAGGTGGCAGTCACTCAGAATTCAATTGCTGCAGGAAACACTGTTGAGGACAACTATCTAGAGCAGATGGGCTACCTAGATCAGAGTTGGACTGCAAAATATGGAAAAGTAGATCATCCTCACTCTGAAGCTATGGAAACATATTAGTTTGCAGCATCATTAGCTGAGCCAATGAATTAACTTCTTTAATTTCTCCTCCTAAATCTGGCCAAATTGGTTGAGACAAGTCTGGTTGAGGCTGGGCAGGTGGGTGTAAAGCCAATTTCTTTCTTGACTGACCATCAGAAATTGTC
The DNA here is from genome assembly GCA_007258455.2 of Sequoia sempervirens. Lineage (NCBI taxonomy): Eukaryota > Viridiplantae > Streptophyta > Pinopsida > Cupressales > Cupressaceae > Sequoia > Sequoia sempervirens. The sequence goes on along the minus strand of VDFB02000015.1, from coordinate 451,069,727 downwards.
ATGTCTCCTGAAAGACATCCTATAAGAGCATCAGCTGTGGCTAACCATGGTATACCTAGGATGATAGGATATCCTCCCAAAGTTGCCTTAGTGGACAATATGGTGAAATCTATTGGGTATTCCCAAGACTCAAGGATGACAATGACATCTTCTACCACTCCATCAGGTGTTACTATGGAACTATCAGCAAGCTGTAGGATGGTAGGTGTAGACTGAATGTTTAAGATATTCAAATACTCCATAGTATGCTTGGTCATTACATTGATGGTTGCACCAAGGTCAATCAAAACATTCTTTACTATTTGGCCATTAATATTTATTTGTACCACAAGACTCCCAGGGTCAGTATATTTTGGAATGACTAACTTCCCTAACATAATATCTACCAACTGTCCTAGAACATGGATAGTTTGGGGATCCTTTTTTCTTTCTTCCTGGTTTCTTCAAACAGGCCTCCTTAATGGTTTTTCCATAAATTGGGACATCTTTAATGGCTTAAAAAGGGGGAATTTGAATGTGTACATTCTTTAGCTGATCCAAAATATCAAAGGTATGCTCTTCCATAGACTTGGATGTAGTAATTTGCAATCTCTGAGGAAAAGGCGTTTTGGCCTGATGCTGTAGGACAGGATCCTTAGAGACAATATCTGATACAAGAATATGTTTTGTAGGATCAGTAGGTTGTTCCGAGGAAGAATCTGGAATCTCTATTATTATAGGCGGCTGTGGAGTAGGGAGAGTGGTTCTAGACCTAAGATGGATATCATGAATATTCAGGGCATAAGCTAAATACTAATTGGCTTCTGCAAAATACATAGGTTGTTGTTGTTGCCGCTTATTATTAGGATTTGGCAATGGTTGAGAAAGCATAGGCATTTGTTTTGGAGGGCCAGTATTTGCTGCAGGTGCTATAGGAGGTGGCATGAGGGCTATAGGTTGTAGCAGCTGTGGCTGCAGGGATCCAGGGGATTGGTTCTGCCATTGCTGAGAACCTCTCCATCGAGGATTCTGCTGCTAGTTACCTGGGGGTGAAGTCCATTGTCCTTGTGGCTGTTGCCAACTTCCTTGAAGAGATTGCCATTGAGGACTCTGATAGTTAGGCTAGTGTGGTTGAGAAGTATTCCAAGGTGGTGATGGGCCATATGTAGGTTGCCATTGGTTATTGTAATTAGAATAAGGATTACCAAAACTCAAAGGGTCTTGAGGAATACCTTGTCTTTGAGCCCAATGGTCACATTTGTGAAACAAATAATACTTGGTCAACATCACCCTCTACTATCTTAAAATCAGTAGGTAACTGCTTAGCCTCCAGGTTAGCCACCATCTTACATCTACAGTCACGTTTCTTTTGTCTGCAATGTGGACATAACTCATCCAAAATTGCTTCAGCTTCCTCATGTTTCTTCTGAGCTTGCATATCCAACTATGTAGCCATGTTGTTTATGATATCCTGCTTGAAATCAGACAACAAATTTGTGATCTCCATCCGTGAAACTCCATTAGTAGAAGACTTTCCCACTGTGGCTTGATGACCTCTACCCTTCTTAACAATTGCTTGAGAGTAGTTGCAACATATTTTCTTGATATCATCCCAAGGAATTTGGGTTATATCTCCTCCTTCCATTAGGTCTAGGGCATCTATACAAGTGTCACTGATTCCCCTTAGAAAAAGTAGTTTATGAGATTCTTCATTGAGAGTATGGTCTGAATTCTTTTTCAGGGAAAACAAGAATCTTGAGATATAGTCTTCCAGCCTTTCATCCTCCTTTTGTTGAATTCTGAATATATCATCACCCTTACTACCACTCTTATAACATTCCTTGTATTTCTCAAGAAATTTTGTTTGCATGGCTACTCAACCATCAACAACACCCCTTCCCAAACTCATAAACCATCTAAGAGATCCTTCCTTCAAAGTAGCAGGAAATAATTTCAGCCTATGAGCATCTGAAGTATAATCATAGCTGCGACAGAGGATGCCAAACTCAAACAGGAAAGTGTTTGGGTCCTTTGTAACTAGTCCATAGAACTTGGGAAGTAATGAAGAAGGAATATTTTTAAGGTTATCATTATCTTGCTGAGCAATGATGGGGAATTCAAAAGTAGGAGGTTGATTAGGTGGATTACGTGCCATATTTTCTTGATTGAGTATCAAAGCAAATGGATTTTCTTGAGGTTCTTCGTCAACTGGGGAAAATAGCAATTCAAAAAAAATGTTTTTAGCAAATGGATTGATATCTTGGTCTTCTCCTTCCTCAAATAGATTATAAGCTTGTTCAGAATTGTTATCAATGAATGGAAGGTTAGGGAGGAATCTTCCTAGAGTGTCTCTTCTTCTATGCGTGCAAGTGAAGGAATTTAAAAATGCTTGAATAAACACACTAAGCTACTGCTAATAATGACTATGATAGGTTTTTTAGCTTGACACCATCCCTGACAACGATGCCAAAAATGATCGATTCCACAAAAGGATATAAAAGTCATGGAAAATCCTAACCTGAGAATTGGACATTCCAGTAGGTGACTAACATCTTCTTATGGTCGTTCATTTATATTGTCAAACCAGGGAACATATACTTGAAATGGAGTGGCACTGTATGTGCATTAAGAACCAGTTTCAGTCGTAATTTACCAGAAATAAATGCGTGGAAGGAATTCTACTTATGCTGTAGGAATGTAATGTAAAGTCTTCTTAACTTAAGCACAACTTAATCAAAGTAGAAATCATGACAACTATTACTAAGAAACAAACTATGAACTGGCCTTATGCTATAGGAACAAACACAAGGATGGATTCACGATGCTGCAGGAACAATATAAGACTAAGTTTGCACTGAAACTTTTAAAAATGAAATATAACTTATAACCAACAGGAGATAAA
>VDFB02000015.1:450978910-451066746 GCA_007258455.2 Sequoia sempervirens | reverse complement strand
GAGAGAGAGAGGTAGAGAGAGGGAGAGGAGAGATAGAAAGTAGATAGGGGAAAAGGTAGGGAAGTATAGGAGGGGAAGAGAAGGAGAGAATGAGTGGATGAGAGATGAGTGAGAGGGAAGGAGAGGAAGTATGAATGGAAGTGGGAGGTGAGATAGAAGAGATGGAGGGATATATGAATTAGAATGCAGTAGGGAGAGGGAGGAGATGTAGTGAGGGGAGAGAGAGATGTGAGATAGAGAGAAATGAAGAGTGATAAGATGGAAATTAGAGTATAGAGGAGAGGAGATAAAGATAAGTAGAGAGAGGAAGGAGCGTGAGAGGAATGAGGGAGGGAGAGAAAGGTGATATAGATAGGTGTAGAGAGAGTGTGGTAGGGTGTGATGGATGCAAAGGTAGGTAGAGAGAGGGATTGGGAGATAGAGAGTAGAGAGGGAAGAAGAGAGGGAGAGAGAGGGAGGTGAGAGAGAGGTGAGATAGAGAAATAGATAGAGTAGTAGGGAGTGATGAAGAGAGAGGTAGGTAGAGAGAGAGGGAGGATATAAAGAGAAGTAGAGAGAGAGAGAGAGGTCTAGGGTGTAAAGGATTAAAAATGAGTGAGATACAGAGAGAAATAATACAACTTGGTGACTATTGAAATTTGACTAAGTCTAAAATTTGTCAGATCTTCCAAAAACTAGAATTTGCATTATAACTCCTAGAGATCTGAAATCACTCTCAAACATCTTGAAACTATATAAATGAAATATAACTTAAAGTATAAGAAAGTAAACATCCATATGTAAATGTTAGCTTATACTTTCCGTTAAAGATAACAAGAAGAAAAAAAATTCAATGTAGACCAAAATGCGAGCGCATTATAACGCGCTCGCATTTTGTCAATGCATTCAAATAACGTGAGCGCATTATAACGCGCTTGCATTTTGTCTTGCTTTGGGAATCCCCAAGCCTTTGGCTTGTATTTTCTTTGGATTTCCAACCCAAAGGCTTGGAGGGCCTTGCCAACGTCCAAAGATGTGATTTTTCATATTCTACAAAATTTCACATAATCTTGTTTGTGCTAACCGTCAGGTTTGGATGTGTTTTAAGGTTGAAAAAATCAAACACCTTGGTAATGTTACACTCTCTCTTAGCTATCTAACGATGTAATTTTTTCACATTTTGACAATGTTAGGCCTTTCATCTTTAATTTATTTTGTTTGTGTGTCTATTTTTTGGAAAAAAATAGTGTTTGGTGTTTTTTCGTTATAAATTAATCGTTCATAAAAATTTCAAATAAGTTACAATTTTAGAAACTAGACTCCATTCTACACATATTAAAAAAAATGATTTTACAAATTAGTTTTCAAAATTTATAGGGGTAGCACGACCAAAATTATGTTTTTCAGGAAGTGTCCACTTTGAAAATTAGTAAAAAATCAAATATTAATTAAAAAATTATAAGAAAAATCGGGCAATAACTGCATACTGTTAGCTAATTTCTCACCAAAGCGATTTTAAAAATACTAAATTTTTTTTAACCTTTTGGGGGAGCCACAAAAGTTGCTATGTTATGTTTTTCTGAAAAAAACAACACCAATTTTTTTGGCCCCCTCTTTCGAACCCCTTAATCTCTACCATTTTCAAAAAAGATTAGTAGTTTAGAAAGTAGAATCGGAGTACTACAATCCTTGTTTTTGTTGCATCTAATTTTTTTGAGTGTAATTATCCTCAAATTCACATCCAAGGTTAGTATTTCCCAATTTTTTTAAAAAAGTGGTCACTTAAGCCCCCTTTTTGGCCCCCCATCTTTTTTCACTTACTCGCAACTCTGTACCATCCAAAAACTTTGGCTCATGTCGTCTCGAGCAACTTCAGGCATACTAAAGATGTAGACACCTTATGCTTACAACATATGGTAGCCTTAGACATTTAATCTCACACTTAGATAACCACACTTGATCAAATTCACATATTTCACACACCAAATACCATATCCAACAATTAACCTTTCTTATATATTTGCCAAAACCTTAAAAAACTTCTCCATGTCGGCCACAATGAAATGTATACACCTCAAACGTGCAACCACTAAATAGGTCAGAACAAACACTTCCATGGTGGAAAGAAGTGAAGGAAGACCACATAAAGGGTTAACTAGGACCCAAATCTACACCGACTTTCTTCATCATACTTCCACAAACATCAAAAAATCTTTGCAATTAGCACTAGCACCAAGGTCAACCAAACCTGCACTAAAAATATCAAGTGACCACATACATGCCTCTCCAAGTCTAAAAAACAACATGCAAACCACAAAGCAACACTTCACAACATCCAAACAACATCCCAAAATGTTCTAGCATTATCATAATATTTTGCAAACCTGCCACAAACACCTACAACTAAGAACATCATCATGTGCAACCAAAAACACCGCCACATAACACAACTTATGAATCCAAGCTTACAAAGTAGATGAACACTACATACTCTATGAAAAGGTAGGAACAAATGATATTGGCATTATGACCATAATCATAGTGCAAACTAAAAATGCTAGAACCAAATGAATTTACAGCCTATTTAATCCCCTAAGCCATGATCCCAATGAGATATTTGAAGTCATCAAGAAACTAAATAACCATTAAACTAACATGAAATCAACATGAAATAATAATAAAAAACCTATTTTAAGACTTTAAATCTTCTCCCACTGGGGGAGTGGTGTCACATTGATGTGGAATGGCGACTGTTTCCCAATCCCTTAGATAATATGAGTTGTTCCAATCAATTTTATTGATAAAAATCAATGAAACTGATGAAATATGAATGAAACATGGATGAAAAAATAGTTTAACATGATGAAGATGAGTGCTTTAAAATGATAAAATACTTGATGGATATGGATGCAATCTATGCTAATTAGAAACAAAGTTCAAGGATGCAAGCCATGGATGCAAAACTACGCTAAAATGGATGCAAACTAAGCTAAAATGGATGCCATTAATGGATGCTTAAGCTAATATGGATGAAGATTAATCTAAAATGTTAACAAATGCTAAATATGGATGCAAGTGAGGATGAATTTCAACAACATAACTTTTCTTTCAAAAGATGGATCCATTTCTCTCCAAATGGTGAAGCATTTATAGGAGAGAAAATGAAGAATCGAGGGCCTAGATTGATTTGATCAATCAATGGTCAATATGAAAGGGAGGGTGAAACATGGATCAAGGATTCTCATCAATGGATGAGAATCAAAGATCACATGGATCAAGGATTCTCATTAATGGACGAGAATCAAAGATCACATGGATCAAGGAAAGCATCAATGGATGACAATGATTCAAACAAACACACTTTGTAATAACTTTGAAATTTTGTTTTTTATTAGATAAGTTGCATTTATTGGGTGCAGTACCTATTGCATGATGAGCTCAAAGTGCCAAAAAGAGACCAAGATCAATAGTACATTATAGAGTCTAGACCAAATCCAATAGAAACCAAAAAGAAAATAGACACAACACCTAGACACCAGAGACCCAGCAGAGACACACAAAGCAACCCACTAATTGGCTATGACATATTCCCATTTTTTAATGAGGGGATTTAAAACATCATTCCCAACCCAATTAGGAACCTCACCCTCATTTTTCTTATCCACCTCCTCCTTGATGACATCAGAGAGAGCGACGATAGATTTGTGAATGATCTTAATGGTGAAACATGTCAGCCTAGTGAACTTTCATTCAAGTTTCTCCATATGCTCCCATAGCTTGTTGGTGTCCTCCTTATCACTCTTCCTCTGATTCATCTCTTCCTCCATGGCCTTGGGATCTCAAGAGTGGGTGGAGTCCTCTTTGAGCATTCTATTTAGGCATGAGAAGTGGTTGGGACCTTCCATGAACTCCTCTTCCTCCTCAATAGTGTCCTTACACTCATCTCTACTGCCAATCTACTCCGAGTTGCTAGAAATTTTTTCCACTAGTATCTCTTTCTTGTTCTTTTCCAATCTGTGAGACCTCCTAATGATTTTTTTCACCATTCCCATGTCAATACTTGCAGCCACAATAGTGTCCCCTTTGGAATCCTTTTCTGCAACACTCTTTCTCTCACTATCCGTGCCTGACACCTCCAACTAGCACGTAGTGTATTTTTTACCCTTCTTCTTTATCGTTGGTCTATTGTCCAACTTGATGAGGATATTGTTAAGCTCACACAGTCCAACTGTAGCCTTGGAATGGGTTGACCTGACCCCCCTTCTTCTTTTTTGTTGGGGGTTTAGGTCGAGGCATCACATGGGGTTTTTCTCTTGGGACCAACAAAAGAAATAAGGGATGGTTTCTCAAGGGATAGGTTAGGTGGTTCCAATTCTTCCACACAAACAACAAAGATGGGTCTAGGGGCATAGGGCCAAATAGAAATGATAGAACTGCAGGGTGAGGCCCTAGTTAAGCAGCGGGGGTGGTGGTTGGTCAGGGTTTGGAGCAACAACTTCAAGGGATCCTTTATCGAGCTTTCAAGTGAGGTCAATAGAAAAAAAGGAAAGCTTAGGAGCATTTTGTGCCTAAATTGGTTGAGTAATGATAGGTGATAAAAGTAAAAAACCTTAAATCTTCCCTCTAAAGTTACATATTTTATGAGAGCTAAAAACATCTTATCCCATGGTTTAGGAAGTGCCTCTCTGTCAAAGATCGACTGCTTCTTAATAAGCTTCTAATTGCCCCTAAAAAAAGCATTGAGGCTCTCAAGGTCCTGAGTTTTGGTGTGTTTCTTGTACTTCTTTCCATTGTAGGAAAGGCTCATTGTCTTGGCTATCACCTCCTTGTTAACCTCAAACAAAATTCCTCTCATAGTAATTGTCCCTCTAGGAGCCAAAAAATTGTGTCGACATCTTTTCATCATGACCCACCAGACTTTCTAACAGAGGTGCTAGCCCCCCCTTGATGCAAATTTTCCACACAATTGGGTCCCTACGAAAATCGTCGCAGTTGTCAGGCTCGGTCTTGACCCTATCGCCTGTTAGGAATTGTATGTAGAAGATATCAATTAAATGCAAATAAAGATTAAACAGAGAAATGAAAAACATGGAAATAATAACAAGAGACAATATTTAATGTGGTTCACCCAAACTTGGGCTACGTCCACCAACAAAAAGTCCAATATTATTATCTAGTAAATTGAATTGATTACAACTAGTAATCCTTGCAACTCAATACCGTTGCAAATGCTACAATATAATGTCAATAGAGACCCAAACCCTTAGCCTTTTATCAAGACTTATGTTGGTTACAAAATAGGGTTTTTTATGTTGGCGAATAGAAAAATAACACCCGACGCCTTTATAAAATAATAAAAAACTGTGAGAGGTTTTGGGGGCACTGCCCCTTGACCTTGCCTTGTATCGTGATAGGGAGCGCACTAGGGGCATTTCCCTTGGACTCTAGAAGGGGCACTACCCCCAAACCCCTGTTAAATAATTTAGGGGGAAATCGCTCTGATAAAAGTGGGGAAGATTTAACCTCCGAGTATGATTAGGCTCCATATACCAACCTCACCAACCATCTCAACACATAGCTCACATAAACTAGGCAGAAAAATAAATTCAGTCGAGAATTGAACTGGAAGCTAGTGAATTTACCCAACCTTATAACACCTTTTCCAAACCACCGTAGACAAGAAAGCATAATTAAATATTCTAGAATTTTACACATGCTGATGGTCATTCCCAAGAAAATTATACAAATGTGATATGTAGTACAAAATGTTACCTAATTTTTAGCTTTCAGCTGAAATCAGGTTTAGTGTTTATTCTTTTGTGTTGTTCATTTAAACATTTAAAAGATAAACCATAAGTCTGCTAGGTTTAATATGCATGGAAAAAGATTGTCAAATGAAATAGATTACATTTTTCATTCCAATGTTGCAGTTACAACAAATGAGAAAAGAGAATCATATGTATACAAATGTGATCTTTTATTGATAATTATGAAGTGTACATGTCCCTCACAAGCCAAGGGACTAACTTTACTTATTCAATGGAAATATGAAGCAATTTATACATGAATAAGTAAAAAGAAACAAATGAATGTGCATATAAGAATGGAGACTAGTCATTGCTTGAGAATGACTAGTTGCAAAGTTGTCCGCTTGCCTTGTTGCTACTGCCCTAGGCTTCTTGTGTGCTCCCCAGCTCCGTAGTGCTCCTAACTCTTGCATCTGAAAAAAAAATGATATTAAAGTGATGCTCTAAGAAATGAAAGATCTCAATCCTTACATACACACCTACCTATGCATGTATAAACTGATCCACAAGTACATTAAATAAGCATGCAAACCTTGGATGTCCCATAAAATAGTGAAGTTATCAAAAACATCCAAAATGTGCATTTATTTTCTAACTATTTGCTTCATGTGTAGATTTAGGACAAGTCTGGTTATTGTTTTGATTTAGATTAAATATAGCATGTGGGGTAAATGTGGCTCCCACGAGGGTAGAGCTCATCATGCTTCGAAAGGAAAAGGAAATTGAGCAACTTGATCAAATATTTATCTGTTATTAATGCATTAAATCAATATGGAATCACACCAGTTGATCAACTTTCATTATTAGATTCAAAAGATGCAACTCATTTTGATGGATATGTCTTTCAATCTTCTTAAGTGGACCCTTGATCCATTTTATAAAAGAAGTAAGTTATTTCAAAGATGCATCAAGTCCAATCATAGATGCATCAAGTTCAATTATTCATCTCTTAAACAATGAGGAAGCATTCCAAGATGTTGTTAATCCCCTCTCACCGTAACCCTATTGGACAACCACACATCACATAGGAAGGTGATCTTTCAGGTCACCCACATATGTGACATGTGGGTGTCCACTAAAATTAAAGTGAGGAGACAATGTGTATTTATTGCACATAACCAAAAGGTAACCAATGTTGTGGAGATCAGACAACAAAAAACAAGGAGCAGCTGCATATACATTAATGAAATCATAAGCTGACAAGTATGGGAGGGTATTCATGACAAAGCATAATTGTTTCTCATGGAAAAGGAACATGGCCACCTATTTTCTATAATCTTCTTATGAGATCATGGACAAGAGAGTGAAAGGAGAAAATAAAAGAATCCATGGCTTGCTGCCCTCATGTGTGTGGAGGGATAAACATGCTTAAGCTAAGTTTCATTCATCATCATTCCTTGAGGACTTTAGTTCAACATATCAGAAAATGAGATAAATGAAATTCATGTACTGTTCTCTTGATTGGGAATATGATAAGCTTGAAAGCATTCCAAGCATGTCAAATAGGACAACAACAAGGACAAGCCCAAGTTGCACAAGGCTTTATTCAAGGCCTTCTCAATCAAACATTAGACAAACAAGTTTTCTATCTAACAATCAATGCATGATGGTTTGAGGAAAGGCGCAAAAGGAAAAGACATTCAAGAAAAATCAACTCTAGTTGACACAGATAATATGCCTATTATGAACATGCCATTGCAAGAGGTCAATGACAACATTGGAACCCTCATATGATGTGATCAAGATGCAATTGCTATGCCATAACACAAAGAATAGGGGTCTTCTACTCTCTATACTGGGCCATTAACTTATATCAATGAGTGAGCAGGTTGCCAAATGGTTTCCTCTAGAAATAATTCCTCTAAGCATAAACAAAGGATTCAAAGAAGAACAATGATATTAAAGATGGAAATGGTCTTGTTGATTGAAATAGAGGAGCTCATAAAATTCACATATTGAAGCCATCATAAATCATGGTGCTTCAAGTGAATAGAGCGTAGTCATGAATAAGAGCAGTGCCATTAAAGGTTATAGGTTTATCTTCATGTTATCTATGAACTTGAAAAAAAAAAATCAACAATGAATGATAAACTGTGACTAAGCCATGTAATGCAAGGTGCAGTCATTACACAGATGGAAATAACTCTTACAATCTTAATCTATGTTGCATTATGAAGACTTTGAATCAATAAAAACATTTATGACTACATAAAGTAAGTATTTATGGAATTTCCATCAAAAGGATGCTATTCTGATAGTGTCTCTACCTGCAAGTTCAAAGATAAGCATGATCATCAGAGGACATGAAATACAGTCCATTCACAACAAGGTAGAGAATAAGTAAAGGACAGTCAGTAGGGTCAAGCCTCAACATTTTAATCAACCAATGTGAAAAGCTATTACATGAGAAGAGCAGCCTATTTCCAAGTCACAAACCTATGGAAAGAAAGAGATTTCAATGCTAGTTATGATTCTTTACTGGCCATGGCCTTTAGTTACAAGGTGACACTCCCAAGTGGATCATGAATGAGAAAATAGTGGCAACAATGAATGAACAAGTGACAACATAGTGTGTTCCAATGGGGCAGTCCCATATCCAATCAAAATAGTGGCAACCATTACTTCTAATGGGACAGTCATGTGCATTGACAGATATAAATGTGATTTAAGGTAAGTCACCAATCAATGAGTAATTTGGTCAATTCAATGCATAAACAATGGGATGCAACAACTAATGAAATACCATAAAAAGTTGTGGAGAAGAAATGAAAATGATAATTACAGCTGCAATTGTGGAAAAGTGTAATCATGTTATCCTTGAAGAGCAACAATTTCCCATTCCTACTTTATCCTAAAGTTAGGAATACATCCTCTTGAAAGAAATAAGAGTCTATAGAAGAGTGAGGGGAACTTAATTCAATATTTGCATATGCTGGGTCAACTTTCAAGGAGCTTTACATTGATAAGGACAATGACCATGAAGTGTAGAATACAGGTTATTCACAGTGACCAAACCCACTTTGCGGTTTTTGTTTTCAAAGACATTCTATAGAAAAGAAATGCATTGCAAAACCAATTCAGATGCTCATTGAAAAAGCACATTTTGCTACAAATTGGGGCTTTCATTGTACCCACACTATGTAAGGACATTGAATCATTTTGCAACAAAATATGAAGTTGCTTTCAAATTGAAAAAAGACCCATATGGGTTCATCATGAAAATTTGATATAGAGGCTAATATGATGAACATCCTACAAGATTCAAAAAGAATGAAAGCCATTTCATGTATTATGACAGGTCGTGGCTAAGCAAACCTTTGTTTTTGCAACATATGGAAAACCCACCTGGGGTTTCAAAGTTCAAAGCAACATTATTATGTTCTACAGAAAAATGGAATGTATTTACATAACCATCTACATTTTTACAATAAATATGATTTTCTTCGAGAAATCAAGAAACCCACTTGGGTTCTTTTGAAAAGTAGTTACAAATTCATAAAAATATATGCTACATGAAACCCAAAACAAGGATTTTGCAATTATGGTGAAAATGGGGCAGAAATTGTGAATACAGAGAAAACCCAGTTTTCAAAAATGGAGGTTGAGCTCACAACAAGTCTTTCTTCTTCTACACATCAAAAACCCATCTGGGTTGATAAGAGATTTGTTAATACAAAGGAAAAATCAAAGGAAAATATGGGTTTTTTTGAAAGAAGTAAAGCTACATCAAATAACACATTGTTTTATGTCCATGGCCGCGGCTAGGAGGTTTTTTCTCCTTCATAAAAACAACTGAAATAACAATGGAGTGTCACCATTGTCAAATGTAGAAAATACAACAAGCATTTCATGCTTTTTTTCTCAAGACAGAAACAAAAATATGGCTTTCTTTTTCTCAAAACTAGAAGATGGGGTTGAGAGGAAGCTCACTTGAACAGGTCAACCTTTTTTTTTATTGCAAGATGCAAGATTTTGTCACATAATAAAGCCTTCATTCTAGCTTCAAAAAAATTTTCAATGGAAGTTGAAAGCAGATTGAAAAAATCCACAGGAAAAGAAGTGAAACTAAATGTTCAGAGGATACTCTACAGGCCACGGCCTTTGCTCATCAAATGAATCCAAATGGTGGAAAAAATGCATATTCTAATCCACAAAATGAACCTTTACCTATTGTCGAGGTGTTTCCCTTAGTGAATCACCAAAAAACTAGTGTGAGTCTCCATGTTTTCCCTATGTTTGCTCAAACCCCACGGTGCCAGAGTCTTGTTCCAGATTCTTCAATGACCAAATGATGATGTTTTTACATTATTTGGGTGTTTTGATGATTAGGGTTTGACCCTATTCGATGGGATGGTATTTTCTTCCCATGTTTTTAAAATAAAAAAAATGTGTTAATGCATGGGGGCCGAAACTTGTTGACTTAGGCATGTTATGTTATGCCTTATGTGTTTCCCCTTATTTCAAACTTTGTGCTAAGTCCTCAACAAATACAACACATATGGAGTGTGCCATGCAACAAATGTGATTCCTTTGTGTTTTCCCATCATGTGACTTGGAATATGCTTTCCAAGAAATTTGGAGGTCAGCCATATTGGCCATGTATTTTGGAGCTTTATGGTGTCTTTGCAAACCAGTGAATATTGCCCATGTGTAGAGTAAAATGCAGAATGTGGTAGGTTGAGATGGTCAAGTGCCTTGGAAGCTTTTGAAAGCTTGTAAATATAACATTATATGTTGCATTTGATTCCAATATTTGATATATCATGTAAGTGATTTGAAAATCACTTTTATCATGCCTTTTAATGCAAATATAATACAAGGAGATCGTGGGCCCCTCATTTTATGCTCTGAATTGTAAAATGACTTGTTTAGTGATGTTTTATGAATCACTTAATCAAGATCATTATCTTAATGCTTCTTGGAGTCTTGTGCTTCAAAACACACATATTACATGACTTGTATGTGGGTTAAGACTTGTGTGGAGACCAATTATGACTTGCAGAGGTGAGGAATGTGTGGGATGTTGTTTTGACTAATTTTGGAGGAAGGGGGGCCATTTGGAGGAATTTTTGGTGTGACTATTGACTTAGCTTAAATTTTCTTGATGTGGAGGACAATTTGGAGGGTTTCTAGAAGGCTCTTTTGGGCCTTTTCTATTGTATATGACCAAAATATTCTGGAAGCACTTGTGTGGGGGGTTTTGGTGTGTTTTTGCTTATGTTCATTTTGAACATTTTGAGGGAGTTCTTTCTTTTTCCAGCAGGAGGATAGCTTTATTTTCTTGGAGTTATTTTCATGGAGTTGTATTGTAACTCAGATAGACCTATTACACAGTAAGCACTTTGAATTAATACATTGGAGCATTTTTATCTTCTCTCTTCATGTTTCATGGTATGCCATTAATGGTTGATCAGTTTGTTTTGTGAAAATTAATCTTTCCTTGCAAACTTGTCTCATGTTCCTGCATCCATTTAACATAAAATATATGTTTATAGGTTATAAGTTGTGTTGTTTAGTGGTGTTATTGACCGTGAAAATCTATTTTCCTTTTGAAAGTACTATTACAGACCTCCTTATAAATTATTGATGTGAACTGCGTTGGAAAGTGAGTTGTGTGAGTCAAGCTTTGAGATATTAATTTGAATGTGTAAGGCTAGGTTGTTTTGGTGCATCACCTTAGGTTCTTTTCAACATTAGGTTTATTTTATGCAAATTCTTACCCTTATCTCTAAGATTAAGTAGTTAGGTGGCATCAAAAGGGGAAGCCAACCCTTATCACTAGAGGTCTGCTTTCAAACAGGTTACCCACAACCTGAAATTAGTCCCATGTTAGTCCAAATCTGCTAAGTTCACTCAAGGCTTAGCAAACATGGTGCAGATTTGGGAACCTAACACTTACGACAAGATAGCCCATAAAAACTAAGGTGAGTGCCCCAACCATACATATTCATAATTGCTAAAACCCCCTCGACACCCTACTTTATCCTCACCACATCATCAAAGACCCTGACATGTAGAGCCACTTATACCCACAAAGAACAACATAGTTGGCCCCCATTTAAACAGTTATATTTTTCTGCTCATCAAGGATTAATCCTTATATATTTGCTGGTAGAACCCCAAGTCTTCTCCAACATTTACAAAGACTCCACGAGGAGCCCAAGTTGGCCAGGGCATCCACAACTTCCCACATGAAGGGTGAGTTAATAACTTCCTTTCTAGTTTTGAAATTAAAAAAAATAGGTCTAAAAGGATATCCCTGATGCTCCATCCTTGAAAATGACAATTTTTAACAGAGTCAATCACCATCATAAAATCCCCTTCTATGTGTATTTTTTTCATTCCTAGAGTGACAACCAACTCAACACCCTTGAGCAACACCCATGCCTCCACTGTCATAGAATAATGTAAGCCAATACCTCCAACAAACCCAACAAAAAAGTTTCCCTTGTAGTCCTAATTGTGCCACTAATGCTAGCCATTCCTAGGTTCCCTTTAGCCGCTTCATCAAAATTTAGTTTGAACCAACCAATGTTCGGGGGGTTCTAGATCGTGTTCCTTCTAGCCAAAGACTTAGAGTTATCAAAGGAGTTGATCTCCAGGTTTTGATTCCAATATTTTTCCATCTTGATCTCCCATTCAGTAGGGGTTTTTTTCAGGGGTTTCCAAGTGTATAGAGAGAAATTCTTAGAAATAAGTTTGAACCCAATGTCAAAAACTTCCTTGGGTATTTTATCAGTGTCTCTAAAGATCTGGTTTTTCCTCTCTTTCCATAAACACCAGCAAATTATGGGGGTTTTTCACTCTAGATCTCCAAGGGAGAGGGTGTTGGAAGGGGCCAGAACATTCTTTAATGAAGGATTTTAAGTCCCCATTTAGGGTCCAATGAGTTTCCAATTTTTGAAAGTCCAAACTCCAAAATTTAGCAGCAAATGGACAGTGTAGTAACAAGTGATCAACCAAATCTTCATTACTTTTGCATAACATACATCTATTCAGTATCTGGAATCCCCTTTTCCTTAAATTGTCCTAGGTTAGAATTTTATTATGACATGTTGTCCACCAAAAGAAATTTATTTTTGGTGTCAAGTATCTGTTATAGACCTGTTTCCAAAGTCTGCTATGAATACCCTTGTCCGACAACAAACCATAAGCCGACCTAACAAAAAGGTTTCCCTTGTGTTCCTTAGTCCAGAAGAACTTATCCTCAATGTTGGATATGGGAATTTTGGTTAGGGAGAGGATGTCTTGTAAAGATTTAGCCAACAGTTTCAAATCTGGGGAAAGGGGGAAGCATAATCCTAAATCTTTCAATTTGTTGTAACCCTATGGACCATGAAGATAATCACAAACATTCTCGCCAAAGAAAAGACAAGCAGGTTCCATCAGATTTTTGAAGTCAGATAAGAACAGGGGGGAATTCAAACAGCCAGGGGTCTTCCTAGAAAGCTACTACCATTTCCAAGTTTCCATCTCAGCCCAGAGTGTAGCAACTTATTCATCTTGCAAATATTATTCCAAGCCAAAGACCCATGGGGGTGTTCATTCGAGATGCATCTGATTAGGGGGTAGTTTCTCAGGTACTTTGCATTCATAATCCTACACCATTTTTTTTTTTCTTAATTGATCCCACTCCACCTTGGTGAGCAAGGCTTTGTTGGTAGATTGGAGTTTCCTAATACTAAGCCCTCCTCTAGCTTTAGGTAGGCAAACCTTATGCCAACTAACCAAAGACATCTTTTTTTCCTCTATACCAGATTAGAGGAAGTTTCTTTGGATTTTTTCAAAATTTTCAATGATGTAACTAGGAATTTTGAACATGGAAAGGAAGTACACCATAATCCCTTCAAGGGTGGTAGTAAGGAGTTGCAACTTACCAACATGACTAAGGATTGAACCTTTCCACCTTGCCAACTTCCTCTAAATCCTGTCAAGGACAGTATTCCAGAAAGTGGGAGTGACTTCCTTAATAGTGAGAGAGAGACCTAGATACATTGAAGGAAGGGAGGCACTCAGACAGCCCAGAACAATGATCACATGATCCTATAGGCCAGGAGTGTAGTTAAAGAAATAGATCATACCATTAGACTTTGAAAGTTTGTTAGGAAAGAATATTCGATTTTCGGAGCCAAATAGAAGAATATTCCTTTGGAATATTCCCTATGCAAGTGGATGGGTAAGGAAAATTAGTAATTAGTAATTAAAACTAGGTTTTAATTGTGCAAGATGAGGAATGTGAGGATGTCCATTAAATAAATAGTTTATTTAATGAAAAATGGGTTGCAATATGACATTTAATTCAATAATATAGGATTATTTAATTAAATGAGAGGACTTTGGGGGTTTAAATTAAATAATTTGCATTATTCAATTAAACAAGATTAAATGTTAGTGTGATATGGTAGGAATTAACCTAATTAAATTAATTAGATTAATAGATGAAAATGACGTGTTTAATTAAATAACTAGGCTTATTTAATTAAACAGGCGAAAAGAGGATGAAATTAAGGACAGAATGAAGTTAGTGACCAAATTCAAGTGTGTAGTATCATTTAGGACATTTTTAAGTGTCTACATTTTTCCCCTCTTTGAAGCAAGGTACCTATTACATTGGTTCAAAGATTGACGCCTTTCAGATTAATGTTGATGCTTAGATAAAAAAAAAATTAAAAAAAATCTTATTTTTTTGGATGCCCCATTGTTGCCCCAACAAAAGTAATTAAGTTGGTACCCTGCCCCCTTGAGAGATTGAGCATAAATTTGGAATTTCAGGTTGAGATCGCGAAAAAGGTTCAAAATTAGTTCAGCTCAAAGAGGAATATAAAGCTCAGATGTCTGATGTAGACGAATTTGATGATGTATAGACAATCATCAGCCATGGATAACCTCATGTAAGGATTATGATGATGAGATTGATGATTTTCTCATATTTTGGATTGGGACTCTCTGTCATTCCTTATTTTTGATATAACACATAGACATGATGCATCATGGTATTGATAACCAGGATGGTATTGTATATAGTGTGATGGAATTTGACTCTGCAAATAGATAGGATAATCCTTCCTCACACCTTGACATATAAAAACCTCGTTGGAATGTAGTTTAGAAGGTTAGAATATTTTGGACCAAAGCATATGCAATAGTCAACAATCTACTCTAAACGACCTCCCTACACACAATTAAGCAAGTATGCACCAAGATTATTTTACAAGAATACCCCACAAGCACAACAAACGAAAGATAATGATCAATGCCCAATTCCTTTCTCTCTAAATCATTTTGATAGACATAATTGAGAGGTCCTCAAAATGGGTCAAGAAGATAAATCATAAGACAAGATCAAAATGAACAAACAACCAATGTTATTTATATCTCTTACCTAAGGTGTATTGTGTTTTGAGGATAACTATCCAAAATTATTGCCAATGATAATGCCCATTGTAGGAAGGATGCATCCTAGGACATGATATCAAATGTTGGTGGGTTGATAGGTTGTTCGAAAGGTTGTTAATATAAGGTTCAATTGACATGTTTGATAATGATCAAGGGTTTGATTTTTGCATTTAAAGGTTCACACTTCATGACTTAAGACACTTTTTTTTCTAATTAGTTTACCAAAGTTTGAAGATGGCGATTGATTTATTATGGATGCAAGCTTGTTGTGGGTGAAAGTGAAATGGGATGGGTGGTTTTAATTTTTTTTGGAATATTTCAATATTTTTGGTGTTTTGAAAATGTTTTGAGGTTGTTTTTGGTATTTTTGAGAGTTTATGTGAATGTTTTGGTTTTTGATTATTTGAGGTTGTTTAGGGTTTTCCAAGGTTTTCCAATGTTTTTGAGTTTTCAAATTTCAAATGTTTTTGTGTTTTCTGAGTTTTCAAATGTTTTTATGTTTTTTCTAACTTTTCAAATGTTTTGTGGTTTTCTAAGATTTGACCAAGAACCTAACCTAAAAGACTATCCTAGGGTCTTCAAGGGCTGATCAAATATTAGCCTTGCCTACAATATACACATAAAGACCACATAGTTCAACTGTCACATACCCATTTATTGATGAGATATGAACACTTGATGGAATGCCAGTTTATTATGATAGACTCCTAAAGGACTGGCCTAAGGCGTCTCGGGGGCACATCAGTGATGGCCTTGCCTATGTTCAAGATCAGAGACAACATAGTTTGACAAGGTAATGTTTTTGACTTTTTCAATGTTTTGACCTATTTAGGGATTTTGATATGTTTTGGATGTTTTGGATTTTGTCTTTACAAATTTTTGAATGTTTTTGGATTTTTTCTATACAATATTTTGATGTTTTTGGATTTTTCTGAATTTTGCAAGTGTTTTTTGATTTTTCGCATGATCTTGACGAGTGTATGGATATGGATATGTGTGATGATATCAGTGATCTATTAGGGATTTTGTTGAAATCCAAGCTAGGATTGATTGATTTGATTGATAGATTACCGATAGTGATAACATTGTTGAGGATGCTTAATAATGCAAGGATAGTGTTGAACAATACAAAGATTGGGAAATGATATATCCTGAGATGATGATGGATTGATTGGATAATATAGATCAATATGATGTCAACATGTGTCATGGGCTAGAGATTTAGATTTAGGCTTATGAACGATTTGACCAAATTGATTTCATATTATCAAATTTTTAGATCACAACATGAGTTATAGGATATAGCTCAAGATTTATTCTCGAAGCAAGATGTAAGTATCTACCCCTAGTGTTTAGCAATGTAGGGAATGATATGGGTGGATGCATGGATAAATGAATACATTGATGGATAGGTATACAAAGGATGCCAAGGATT
Source organism: Sequoia sempervirens (assembly GCA_007258455.2). Taxonomy (NCBI): domain Eukaryota; kingdom Viridiplantae; phylum Streptophyta; class Pinopsida; order Cupressales; family Cupressaceae; genus Sequoia; species Sequoia sempervirens. The sequence continues at coordinate 451,050,129 of VDFB02000015.1, read as the reverse complement.
ATCTTGTGATAGGATAACATGTTTGGATATAGTATGCCTCTTTGGAAAATGCCTCATGGCTCAGATAATGTTGGTTAGGATAGGACCAATGATAGTGACCCATGTCAAGATGTTTACCATAAGCAAGTGTGAAGTACATACCAAACCTTTTCCAAGATCAAGATAAGTTAGATTGGATGAAAATGGATTGGATAATGAAGGGTTCCTGGATTTATTATGGATAAGATGGATGGAATGCAAGATTTCTTATGGATGGGATGAGATGCTTCCAACTGAAATGATGCACATACATGCTTGATTCTACTCATATCACCTATTTTCTAGGTTTTCATCATGGTACTTGTCCAAAGCGCCACCAAAGTGGTCTTCACTTAGAGGACAATTTTTCTCTTGACTATATTCTTGATTTTTTGAAAGTTTATGCTCATGTTGAACCACTTGGCGGTGTTGATGTAGGTGATGTTGGTGCTGATATAGATGTTGTTTCTATCATGATGTTCCAATGATATCCTACTTGGAGGAGTTTTTTTTCTAAGATATGGGTGCTTGAATGTAACCCTACCTAGATGTGCCCATCACAATAGAGTTCCCTTAGAGTCCTTATGATAAAAAGTTGCTATCAATACACAGTCAATACAAGAGTTGGGTACCATGGATGTCAAAGTGGATGGTGGAATGCGTTAAGGGATATGAGATACAAATGGACTGGTTGAAAATTTGGAATATTTGATTCTCCAAAATTGGGATGATGAGCAATGATGGGTAGATATGGAGATTCAATTGGGACCAACTTCTTGATATACCTTGTAGGTCGTTGTTGAAGATTTATTTTATATCGACGAATTTTTTTGATGGATGAACTTCCCTTTTTAATTTTTCCCCATAGCTTCTTTGACTAATGGAGTGTGATAGGGATTATTTTATTTATTTTTCGTTGGTATCCATTTGAATTTTTCTTGTCCATTTTTCTTTGTTGATTCTTTTGCTTCAATAATTTGCTCTTTTCTTTGATATAGACCTCTTTCTTATGGTTGGTCCCAATTAGTGGGTGGAAAGATGTGTGGATGAAGATTCATGATATGAATGGTTGGAGTGTTGGTAGCTATTTCATCATAAGGACTCTTTGTGCTCCCCATGTTGGTGTTTGTGCTAGATAAAGTTGTCCCCAATATTATGGGAGTATTACTGACGTGCTTTGATTCTGTTGTTGAAAAACCATTTCCTTGTTCAAGATTATTTAGCTTTATTTATTCTTGATAATACTTGATATCCTCATACTCACTTTCTTCAATCTGTATGGAGGATGTATCTAATTTTGATGCTTCTTCAAAAGGTGTTGATGCTTTAAAATCCATATAGGAGTCTTCCTCATGATCCATTTCTTCTTGCTCTTCAAAGGATGTTTTTGATTCGTCAGCCATGTAGAGGTCTTCTTCATGATCAATTTTTGATATGTCTATTGATTCTGCTATGCCTTGATCATGTGTAAAGATATTAAGAATAGGAGACTATTGTTCCTTGGTAATGATATCAAGAGTATGAGACTCTTATTTTGCATGAAGATCATCTACATGTCCATTAGGAGTAAGCATCTCATGGGTAGATGGAGGAGTATATGATATATGAATATGATCATTATTTGTGACATCTTGTATAGATTGGAGAATGCCCATTAAATAATTGTAGCATCTTGGAGATACATATTCTTGATCTTGACTCTATGTGGTGTTGTCTTCAATATGTTTTGGTTCATGTTCTTGAAATGGATCAATTTCAAAGGATGGATTGTTTGCAAATGGTTCTTGAATTTCTTCCTTATGAATGGGTATTGGCTCAATATTTTCTTGATCTTCAAGTGAATTTGGATCAAGTGTTGAATTAAGGATTTCTTCAATATCGGCAACCATGAGGTCAAATGATGTCAATATGTCTTGGAAAGGACCATTGATAGACTTTGGTGAAAGATGTTGATCATTCTTTGGAATAAATTCTTGAGGTATGTATTCTAACTTGTTAGGTGATGTAGAGATATTGTTGAAATGATCATTGGTGAATCGATCTTGAATTTTATCCTAAAAAATGGCGATATGGATATTGTCAAATTTTTCAATCATAGGATCAAATGATGTTAACACTTCTTGAAATGGGTCATTGTTGGATATTGGCGAAGGATTCTGATCATGATTATGAAGTGAATCTTGAGGTATGTTTATTTTCTCATTGGATGAGGTAGAAACTTCTTCAATGTGATCATATAAGATTGAATCTTGATCATTATCGTCAATAGATATTATTCCTTGATCAATGAGGTCTTGGATGAGACTCTTGAGTTTGATACAATATGACGTGTCATGACCTTTTGTGCTATGGTATTTGTAATAATAATTATCATCATACCATGAGAACTTGATGCTAGGTTTACCCCCATTTAATGAATCTGGAATATTGATAAGTTTAGCATGGACTAATGTGTTTAATGCCGATTCAATTGGCTCCCCTAAAGGAGTGTATTCACATTTGTCATTTTGTGAGATTTGTTCTTGTTGTGATTGATCTTGGAGATGTGGTGATTGATCGTGTTGTTGAGGTTGTTGAATTTGATATCCAACTTCTTGATATTGAATATTTTGTTCTTGATGTGGTTGTGAACAAAACTCAACTTTTTGATGACATGGTTTAACCAATGGGGGAGTGTGTTTATTTTGGGGTGGAGATGTCTCTTGGCACAATGAATCAACTATTTCGGTAAGTGAAGCAATTTTATATTGCAAAATTTGATCTTGATTTTGATTTTGACACCCTTGATATAGTTGATTTGGCTGTTGGTCAAGCATATTTAGAATATAAACTTGTGGTATTTGTATGGGATCATGGACAAATTGATTTTGTTCAATGTTCTGATTTGGGATGATGTTTAGATTTTGCATCATACATTGGCATTGAACATTGTTGTGGTTGGGAAATACATTTATTTAATTTAGGTAACCTTGATTTTGCATGGTGTTACCTTGATTTGGATCAATACATTGAGTTGTCAATATATTTTTTGGATTTTGAACAACATTGTTGTGATTCATAAACATATCTATCCCATAGTTTACCAAGTGTGGAATTGATATGTTCATGTTTGGTAAGTTTGTATTTAGTATATTCACATTTGGAATGTATTGATTTGGTGGGATAATATTGTTTTGTTGAAGATTCATGTATTGATCATTTGGTTGATAGATTTTTTGGTTTTGACTTTGATTTAAATCTACCATAGGGAAAGGTGTTCCAAAATTTAGATTGGGCATACTCACATTTTTTGTAGCATTGAGGTTTGTAGGATATAAGGATCCCATGCGTGAATTGTATAAATGTGAGTTTTGATAATCAATTGGTATTGTAAGGCTTTGATAGTTTGGTTGATTTATATCACTCATGATGTATGAATTGAGTTTGTATTCCATGTTTTTCTTGTGTTTTAACCTTGTTGCAAAAGTGAACCTCTAAGGTCTTTTGGACCAATGATGTGAGTGGATGATGAAGGGGGTGAGCGATATGGGGGATGAAATCTCTAGAAATTTGGACAACACTTTTAGAAAAAAAGGTTTGATTGTTTTGATTCCATGGATAAAGGTGTTAATTAACTTGTAAATCGTTAAGGTAGACTTGTGACCTTTAAGATAAACTAGTCCACAAATGTGATAACTAACTGAACTAAGTGAATGGAAAAGGATCCATTTCACACACAAAGTAGCTAAGTTAGGGGATTGGTTTGATGATTGTCTAATTTCAAAGTGTTGATGTGTCGAAAAGTTTCCAAAGTTTTTGGTGAAGTGAAATGTGAAATATGATGAAGGTGGATGAAATTTTTGACCCAAAATGTTAACCTAAAAGGGACCTTTTTTTGCAAGACCAAGATAGTGAGAAACATGCTATACCTCTAGAGTGGAAAAAAAAATTAAGAACTTAATGATTTGATAAAATAGAATTTGGAATCAATGATTTTGACAATAGAATTTGGACTTAATGTTTTTGCAATACTTTCCTTGTCTCAATTTGCTTGTTTTGGGGAGTCCATTTTGAACATACATCAATGTGGGGTGTTCATTTGATTTAATCTTTTCTTAAATGAGATTGTTTCATTACCACATGAAGAAAGTCTTAATTAATGTTCAAACTATAAAATGTCTATGTCTAAGAAACCTTCATTCTACAAAGTCAATAATGTGAAAATCATGAAGCTAAGGCCATAGTTCCCTATGTTAACTTTGGAAAGTGTGGATTTAGATATAAGTTCAAATATTTAGAAGCATTTAAGGATAAAATACTTAGGGAAAAGCAACAATATTAGCACTTTTCAAAAGGTATCCATACTTAATCCAAAGGGTTTGAAATTTGATAAACTTGTTGATGTGTGTTTAAGATGTTTTGGAACTAGACAATGTAAATAACATTCCTAGCTCAAGCGGGTTCATTATTCTTGGAGGGATTGCCTCATGCCCTTCATAGTAGAAGAGATGATTTTACATGAAATTTAGGGAAAAGTGTAGAGTTATGTTAAGAATTAACTCTTAATCTCTACACTTCAACCAAAATTAGAAATGGCAAGTAACTTCTTGGAAGTAAATTCCAATGCACCACTTTAAAGAACTCTTTGGAAGGACAAAGTTGGCAACTACAAACAAAGGTTTTTAATGACAACAAACTAAGAACACCCATTGTTACACTACTGTCCACTAGCCACTTAAGGCTCTTCAACCATTCCCTTCCAATTAAGGAGAGGGATTAGGTGCAACACGTTGTCGCCTTAGGATTGAAGTTACTTTCTTATGATTTCACAACCTTTGATATAGCCCGCTGGTAAATGTGCTTCAAGAACTTACCTATGAGTTCTCCATTTTGGGATGTATCTCATAGTAAGCCCTCTCTTAAGGGTGACTCAAATCATGAAAGTACACTTGACTATTTCTCTTCACCCAAGATCACATGAAGCACAAGGGGAGTGGATATGCACTACAAGTGTATTCAAGAAAATAAATCACTCATTTATTTTAACCCCATAAAAAAAACTGACTTCATTTTACACACCAATGGAAGTGTTTGTTTTTTTTCCCAATTTTAGCCAATATTGCAAAATGAGATTGTTTGGGTCCAGGTTTAACCAAGTTTGAAAGTGAATTTTAAGCCCAATTGAAAGATAGTGGTCCTAAGATTGTAAGTTTTAAAATCCAATGGAAGTTTAGCAGTCCTAAAACATAAATAAAAGAAACATATGAGGGGTTATACCATCCCCCTAAGTGTCAAAACACTTTTACAATAATTATAACTAAGAAAAATCAAAAATAAAAAAATTTCATTTTTTTTGGGTTTTTTTCTATGTTCTCGTAAATATTATTTTTGGAGGCCTTCGAAGCGGAGTTTGGGGTTGAAACTTGAATTGGTCCCTAAAAATCAATTTCCATAGGAATAATTTCTTGGGACTGAATTAGTACTCTTGGAGACCTTTTCAACAGATTCGAATTTCAAGCACCGAGTAGAAAGTTATGACCCCAACAAGTTGGGGTAAATAATGTTTTTCCCAAATCTGCAAAACCAGTTAGCCTCAAAAGAAAAAAATAGATGTCAATAGAAATGTTAGAGAGCATATGAAGTTAAAAAGTTAAAGCACATGTGAAAATTATCTCTCTTTTTTTTTACCAATAAAAAGCATTGCTGAAATCAAAGGTGTCGCTAAAATTGACAAAAGCATTGCTATAATTGAAGGGTGTCGCTCTAGTGAAGTTGAAGTGTGTTTCTCTACAATAAAATAGTGATGAAAAATATGTCACTATATCAATGGTGTCGCCATATTTAAATTCATGATAAATACTAAAATTAAAAGTCATCACTAAATTAAAAAGTTTTGTTGAATTTAATATACAGAGTTGTAATTCCTTCAAAGGTGTCACTATATGGTGACACTTTACAATGGAATTTTTGTAGCCTTCAAAAGTGTTGGTGTATCTATAAAATCAAGAACACGAGAATATAAAGAGAAATTCATTAGATTTGATTAGTATAGCCCTCCTTCTATTTCCAAAATGTGACCATAATCATAGTACGAACTAAATATGCTAGATCCAAATGAATTTAAAGCCTATTTAATCCCCTAAGCCATGATCCCAATGAGATATTCAAAGTCATCAAGAAACTAAATAACCATTAAACTAATATGAAATCAACATGAAATCATAATAAAAAACCTATTCTAAGACTTCAAATTTTCTCCCATTGGGGGAGTGATGTCGCATTGATGTGGAATGGTGACCATTTCCCAATTCCTTGCATAATATGAGTTGTTCCAATTGATTTTATCAATGGAAATTGATGAAACTGATGAAATATGAATGAAACATGGATGAAAAACTAGTTTAACATGATGAAGATGAGTGCTAAATGCTAAAATACTTGATGGAGACAGATGCAATCTATGCTAAATAGAAAAAAAGTTCAAAGATGCAAGCCATGGATGCAAAACTATGCTCAAATGGATGCAAACTGAGCTAATATGGATGAAGATCAATCTAAAATGTTAACAAATGCTAAATGTGGATGCAAGTGAGTATGAATTTCAACAACATAACTTTTCTATCAAAAGATGGATCCATTTCTCTCCAAATGATAAAGCATTTATAGGAGAGCAAATGAAGAATCAAGGGCCCAAATTGATTTGATCAATCAATGGTAAATATGAAAAGGAGGGTGAAACATGGATCAAGGATTCTCATCATGGATGAGAATCAAGGATTCTCATCATGGATGAAGGAAAGCATCAATGGATGAGAATGATTCAAACAAACACACTTTGTAACAACTTTGAAAGTTTGTTAGGAAATAATATTCTATTTTTGGAGCCAAATAGAAGAATATTCCTTTGAAATATTCCCTATGCAAGTGGATGGGTGAGGAAAATTACTAATTAGTAATTAAAACTAAGTTTTAATTGTGCAAGATGAGTAATGTGAGGATGTCCATTAAATAATTAGTTTATTTAATGAAAAAGGGGTTGCAATATGACATTCAATTCAATAATATAGGATTATTTAATTAAATGAGATGACTTAGGGGGGTTTAAATGAAATAATTTTCATTATTAAATTAAATGAGATGAAATTTTAATGTGGGAGGGTAGGAATTAACCTAATTGGATTAATTAGATTAATAGATGAAAATGGTGCGTTTAATTAAATAACTAGGCGTATTTAATTAAATAGGTGAAAAGAGGATGAAATTCAAGATGAAATTAAGTTAGTGAGCAAATTCAAGTGTGTAGTATCATTCAAGAAATTTTTAAGTGTCTACAAGAAAATTCCCAAATCTGCAAGACAAGAAACCACAATGCGAAGAAATGCAGAGAAATCTCATTTCTCCTAGACAACCTTCTACATAGACAGGAACACTATCAAACACAACTTCTATTGTCACACAATACAAAACCTAAAACTATGGATATAGTGACTCTGAACACCTCTAATCATCATATCCAAACCACATAAGAATATCTTCAACCATGAAGAAATATGGAGCAAAACAATGAACACGCCTCTATCACACTGCACACTCTCTTATTCAAACTTTCTCAAAAGTACTTACAAACCAAGTGAACCAGCTACATAAGTAACACCAAAAAAAAGTTCTCAACATATCTACATCTGTAACACTTTATCATTACCACAACCACTTCTCATCATGACCACACTAGAGATTGCAACAATCTCCCCATCTGTAATACATGTTCAACACCACACTAGAGGTTGACATTAGTGACAACAATAAAGGAAACATAATGCAACATACTCATTGTTGTCAACAATGAAAACACTACAACAATCTTCCTGGCCATACTGGAGGTTGACATCAATGTGAAATCAAACCATAACACACTAGGGGTTGAACCATAACTCTTTCTCATGCAACACTCTTCAAAAACTCCAGCAATCTTCACACACTAGGGGTTGACATCAATGAGAACACTAATGACAACACCAAAAATCTCCAACAATCTAGAAAATCTCCAATAGTGGCATGGTATGGGCAGATGAAGCGAAAGCTTCCCTCCCTCACTTGGAAACTCATGCCCTAATTTCTTTAAATATTAGAGTGGAATTTCTTGACAAGATTGAAATTAATGATGATGGAGATCATTTTTTAAGCCCCCTAAATATTTTAGGAGGTTCAAATGCTTGTTATTTATGTAGAAAAGAGGGGAATATTTGAAAGAACTGTAAGAGCTGAAGATTATCTCAATACCAGAGACCACCTGCAAAAACAATGAAAACCTTATGCAAGAGAGTATGCAAGAATATGAACTTGCTTGATATTAAGACATATCAAAATGATGATGATGTATGAATTATGTTGCATATGTGTACAATGACCTTCCTTATATAGGCAAGGTCAAGAATAGGATTGAACATGATTGTGACATGTGTCTTAATCCTATGACATGAGATGAATAACAAACTAACTACCTAGGAAATGATGACATAAAGCTAGATAAGATAAGTTCTCAAAAATACAAATAAGACTTATAGAAAGAAACTTTTATCCTAAGTAAACTTAATCATGTGAATAAGCCCCCTAATTACCTAGTGAAATAAATTACTTGGTACGAGACTTTAATTCACATAAAACCCCCCATTAAGTGCAACTTAGGGAGAAGATTATTGTGCAAATGATATAAAACAGATGCAAATATGGGTCCCAACTACAAGACCATTTTAGGTACCCATGTACAAATGCAAAAAAAATCTCTCACAAACAAATAAAAGGAGAAAATCTAGTGGGAAGAAAATCCTCCCCAAAAGAGAGAAAATAAAAAATCAAGGAAGGATGAAGGACTCCATGATACCCACCAAGTGTACCATCCATCACATATATACATTACAAAATTCCCCCCATAAGAGGGAAAGAAAGAGACCTCATAGCCCCCCCATAATGAAGTAGCTCCAAAACCATTGAAGAATGTTTGAAGGAAAAAGAGAATCAAATTCCTGCAAATAATATATCTCCCCTTGGGAAGAAAAAGATCCAATGGTTGATGTTGAAGAAACCTCATCTCCATGAAGAAGCAAGAGGGAAGCAGCCTCAAGAATGAAATTTCTAAAGATGTGTCAAGAGCCTCTGAAGATGCCTCAACAAAATCAAGTGTTACCCCAATCAAGGAAGAAGACAAAGAATATGAAGAATCAAGAGAAACCCTCTCAAAAAAGTCCTCCAAATCTTTAGAAGAACTATGACAAACCAAATATGATATACTTATCATGAAACCATCCTGTAAGTGCAAATATGGAAAACCAATAGTATCCTACTCATCTAAAGTATTGATCAAATTTGAAGAAGTAGGAGAAGATGCAACCTCATTACATGACTAATGAATAACAAGGTTCAACCATCCACCAAAACCTTCATGTGAATTACTATCCACACTGGAGCTAAGAGAGTGATCTCTACAACATTCACCATCAAGAATAAAATGAGAAAAGTAATAGATATTTTCTTGATGATTGGCCCTACCCACTACAAAAAGTTGTTTGGTATCCAAATCTCAAATGAAAACTAAATCTGTATTGATCTCAATATATTTACCAATTTTTTTCTATTTGATATACTGAAAGACGATTGCACTTAATATCAAGAATACAAAGCACATTATTAAAACTATCATGTAGCACATCAATAACCCCTTTACGAAACACATCAAGATAAACATCATTAACCATTAAGATCCTCATGAGTGAAGTATTATTCAAGGCAGATAGCCTATCAGGTTGGCTTGATATATGATATGAGGCTCCAAAGTCAATAATCCAATTTCTAGACTCCTCAACATGTGTTACAACAAGAGCATTCCCTTTCATTTTAGAATCATTGTTCATATCACTTCTATTGGAAATTCCTAATATACTAGTGTGTGTAGTAGATGTTGATTGAGAAGAAGAAGATGATGAAATTTTAGACTTAGAAGGCAAATAAATGTTATGTTCCTCTAATATTTTCCTAATTTCATCTAACTCTTTCTTGTAACAAGCTTGTTCACCATACCTTGGTTTTTTACAATAACCACATTTAGCCTTCTCCTTCTTAGGTTTTTCCTCTCTAGGAGAGGTGGAAGGTTCTTTATATTTTTCCTTAGGTTTAAAATTTTTCTTTCCTTTATCCTTAGATAATGATGCAATCAAAACATGGTTCTTAGCATGTGTATCAAGTTGACTAAATTTTGCTTGTTCTCTAGTCAACCTATCACAAAATGTCTCAAAAGAGGGAATAACAAAATAATCACCTAAACCATCCATTATAGCATAGAAGGAGGTAGAAAAGTATGCAAATGAACCTTTCAAAACAAAAAAAAAAAGATGCACTCTTTATTAGTTTTATCTTTGCCACATCCTGCTAATTGAGATCTTAGTGATTTAAATTTTACCAAGTTGTCTTAAATGGTAGGAAAGGAGTTTATAGAAAGTGAAGACAATTCAACCTCCAATTGCATGGCACGTACCTCACTAATTGAACCAAAGAGATCCTTATACTTATCTCATACCCTCTTAGGAGTTGTACATTCCTCAATATGAAAGAATAAACTATTTGAAACATGCATTGCAATTAAACCCATAGCTTCATCACATTTACTCCTATGAGAAAATATTTCATATTATTTGGTAAAATTAGGTTGGTGATCACTCAATGCTAACCACAAACCCTTTGACCAAAGAAATCTCTACATTTTCACTTTCTATGTGTGATAGTTATGAGGTGTTAAAACTTCAAATCTTGGTTCAGCCATTAGGTCAACAAGTACCAAGAGTGCAAAAAAGGAAAATATATTATACAAACTAATATGAAACCTCCTAAATTTATAAATCCCCCCACAAAAAAAACTTCTCCAAGAGGCATGATGTCCAAGTTATGAAGCAGAAAGAAAATATGCAAAAATATGAATAAATCACACTTGGGGATAAATTTTTAAAAAAGTACATGAACAAAATGAAAGAACTCTTGAATACCTTCCAAATGCAACTTGAATCACCAAAATAAGAGAAACTGGAAAAATGCTATGAGCTCGGAGGTCCAAAGGGGAGATTTGACTTCAGTTTCTAATAATTTGCACCTACAGAAAAATATAGTAAAAATACTTGCACCACTACAAAGTACTCAAAACCATCTTTCCGCTGATATCTTGTTTGCAAAATTTTGATATCGTGGCAAAAAGTTCTGCAAAATTGAAAAAAAAGGCCTGCTTGGAGGACCTGGCAAGCTAAACATGGGAAAAATTGAAGGCTATCTAGGCACAATAAATTAGCCTTGGGGGCTAGTAGCAGGTCACTAATGTGACCATGGGTGGCTCCAAAGCAAAAAAATCCTACCGCTAGGCAGGTGGCGGGCAGGCTGGGCGTAGGTGGTGGGCGGTCTGAGGTCGGGTGGAGCCACCTCCTTGCAAGAAAATCCCCCAGATGTTAATAGAACCTAGTGCTAAGAGAAGGGGACTGACAGAGAACTATTGTCAGTAGGAAGTCTGGAAATCTATAGGTCAACAAATGGATAGTCAACAATAAATGCCGACAACAAGGTATAGTCGACAAACAAAAAGCCAACGAAGGTGTAGGTGGCCGGTATGACCCTGCACTACAAAAAATATATGCTTGCGAAACAAAATATTTTGACCCCACAAATTTTAATATGCCCTAATATTATTACCCCATAATTTTTTTTTATAGCTCAAACAAATTTTTAAAAGCCAAAATAATATAATAAAGACGATGCAAAAAATTATTGTAAATAATATTTTTTTTGAAAATAATAAATTGTACCTTCTACCCAAGTGGGTTGTATAGCTTGCCCAGGTAATTTTCTTTTGCCTCATGAACAACTTAAGCCAAAATAGGGTGTGTTAAATATCAATTTTTCTCTTGGGCCTTCTAAAGATGATGGAGAGGTCTAATCGAGGTGAAAGTGCACCAAAAGTTGTGCAACCTTTAGACCTTACAAATCTTCAAACCCTCATAACTTTGGCCAAAAAATGATGGATTTAGCCGAAACAAAATTCGATCTTGACTTTCTTAGTTACCTTGAACTCAAATTTGAGCTCAAATTTCCTCTAACATGAGCCAAAAGTGACTTGCCATGAAAACCCACATATAGAGACACCCTCAAATTTGGTATTTTTTTCAAGTTTTTTCTAATTCCCAAGTTCACCATATGGCACAAGCGAAGAGCATACTCAACCTTACTAAAAAATAACCTACACTAGTAATAGCTCAACCCTTAGATTTGAGAAGGGTTTTGCAAGGCTTGGCTCTGATACCATGTAAGAGGTGAAGATTAGCTCAATGCCCAAGAACACCTGCAAAAATAATGAAAACCTTCTACAAGAGAGTATGCAGGAATATGAGGTTGCTTGATATTAAGACTTATCAAAATGATGATGAGGTATGAAGTATGTTACATATGTGTACAATGACATTTGTTATATAGGAAGATGAAGAATAGGATTGAACATGATTGTGACATGTGTCTTAATCCTATGACATGAGATGACTAAAAAACTAACTACCTAGGAAGTGATGCATAAAGCTAGATAAGATAAGTTCTAGAAAATCTGACTAAGACTTATAGAAAGAAACTTATATCCTAAGTAAACTTAATCATGTGAATAAGTCCCCTAATATCCTAGTGAGACAAATTACTAGGTACAAGACTTTAATTCACACCAACAAGAACTACCCCATCATTCATAGGAAACCTATTAAGGGAAAAAAAAAATTCAATTAAAAATCTAGGGTTAAGTCTCAATATGGTTAACTCTAATCCTTTGCCCAAGCAAGGGCTTGAATCTATCACCAATCTTAACCATTCTTTGGCCCAAGAGGAGCCTTTTTCCACCCAACAAGGGTTTTTTCATGATCTCGAGCTTAACATGACTCAAGTTGATTGTCCCTTTGAGTCTACGAATGGAAAAACTCTATCCCCAAATTTGTATGTTTTGGCTTGTGAGGGGGATACCTCAAAGAGACTAAGTCCCTCTCATGCCCCTCACAAAGATTCAAGATAGTGTTAACAAATTCATTTTGTGTCCTAGCAGATGAGATTGAAGATAAAAAGATGGTTCAAGAAGATGTTGATACCATATTACTAGGTAGGCCCAAAGCTTCTTCGGTGCCCCCCTTCTCCCTCTTCCTTGACTCCCACTAGGGATGTAGTTCAAATCAAAAAGCTAAATGCTCAACAAATTTCTATGCAAAAAATCAGGAAGATCATTGAAGAAAACTACTTAAATAAGTTATCTAGTAGAGAAAATTATATCCTTGAGGAAGTTGAATTTAAGATAAGGAGTGGCACTTTCAATGACAGTTTGGAAGGGAACCTTCAAAAGTTAAATAGGGTGGGAAATGGTAGTTAAATTAGGATTAATAGGGTTTCATCTTTGGTGGAGGAGGTTTATTATTTGAATTTGATGCTAAACACTAGGGAAGTTTCATCCCTCATGGCCCAAGCAAGCTACTAGATACCTCTAGGCCTAATGAGTTAGAGGGATGCAAGGCTGGTGATATTATCACAATCACACAAGGATTTGTAGGGGCCTTGATGGATGATAATAGGCTGATGAATGTTCATGGTGGGGCTTTTAATATCCTTGAGACTCTTACACTAGAGGGTGAACCCCTATTAGTTCCTAACCTAATAAGCACTCATACCCTAGAACAATAGTTTGATGAAAATACAAATCAAAAAAGGGAAATGCCAATAGGAGTTTAGCAGGACCCCTTATTAGTGGTAACATCAACCAATCCCCCATGGTAATGTTGAACCTATCCCTCAATCCAAATGGGGATACGAGTCCTGGTGTGGATGATAAAGTGAGCCTAAACCATGAGAATATTAGGATAGACATTAAAGCTAAGCCTCAAAAACCTAAAGGTGATAAGAACTCTAAAGTCAACCCTAATACCAACATGGAATCAGTTGAGAAGATAGGAGGTATATACAATGAGAATATCATTGATCTATAACTTGAGCAAGCATAGAGTCCTAGGGCTAGCCCAAGAAGACCTAGGAAATATGGAAAGTATCTATCTATGGGTAGAAGAGGTATCTAGTTATCCAAGAAAAAAAGAAAAAATAAGCATTGTAATTTAGTTACCTACACTGAAAAGGTTAGAAGTGGAAGAAAGGATACCAAAATCCTTTGAGCAGTTCAAGAGTGACAAAAGTGCCTCCCATATGAATATTGAAAATGAATCTTAGTTACATATCCCAGAATGTTAAGGGACTTGAGTCCCATGACAGGAAATATATCATCATAAGGTTTCTTAACCTTAAGAAACAAAAGGATATTGTTCTCCTCCAAGAGACCTAAGCTAATGGCTTCACGCTTGATACCAATCTGAGGTTCATTTGGAATTAATCTTCCTTTTTGTCCACTAATCATGAAAAAGGTAGGGAGGTGTTGTTGTACTCTTCTCCAACTGATGGGCTCAACATGTTAGAGGTCGTGACACCTCCCCCTACAATAGGGCAGTTTGGATAACCTTAAAGAAAGGTGAAGAGAAAATTGGAATATGATCTATTTATGCCCCCAATGATCATAGGGATAGGATAAATCTATTGAAATGGATTTTCAACCTACCAGATGTTCCTTGGGTCTTTGGGGGTGATTTCAATATGGTTGAACACCTAGAAGATAAGTGGGGTGACATCGAAATGGGGTGGAAATGTAGTAAAAAATATTTTTGACAAAGGATGAAGGATAAGTTAATCTTGATTGACCCCATGGAAGGAGGGATGAAAGAAATGAAGGGGATTTGGTTTACTAGGTGTGATTCCCAAAAATGTGGCAAGAGGATTTATCATAGGCTAGACATAATCTATGCCAATAGAAATTTCTTTAATTTTATTCCAAAATGTGATGGAATTAAAGTGAGTGTATACCCATACACACTTTCATGTCACCATATGATAAGGGGGAGTTTAATCTCTAATAGAGGTAGAACCAAGGAGGATAAAAGGATAAGAGGCGTCATCCACAATACTCATCTTCTAAATGACAACAAATGTAGGGATGCTTTCATTACTCACAAGAAAATTAATAAATGGATGTTAAAGGATATGAAATCCATTGAAATATTGGAGCATAATGTAAGTGGTTGGAGGAAATTATTCCAAACCATAGGTAAAAAGAGAGAAATAGACAAAATGAGGGAAGAGAATGATCTTCAAGATAAGTTATTAATAGCTAAATCTAGGGTTCAATCAGATCCAAAGGATGAGAGTTTATGTATGGAACTATCTCTTGCTAAAAAATCCTAAGGAGAATTCAGGCTCATATAATTCAAGGGTTAAAAGTGAGGGCCAATTTGAATAGGTTAAATTGTGGTGAAAAAGGATCTAAATTTTTCTATTGATACATTAAGAAAAATGGCTTCAGGGAAAAAATTGATCAATCTGGAATGATGAATGTCTTTTCACCTCCCAGAAGGACATTCTGAAGCAATTCTCAATTTTCTTTAAGAACCTCTTCACTTCTGGGGGAGGGGATGAAGGTAGTCAAAATTCTAGAGATTACATCAAGAAAATTATTCTTAGAAAAATCTCTGAGGAAGATGCCTCAAGGCTGGTTGTTGGAATATCCAAAGAAGAGATTAAAATTTTTGTTCTCATTATGAGCAATGGTAAGTCCCTTGGTAGTGATGGATTTCTTGTGGAATTCTATAAAAATTTTGCTTATTAGATTTGTGAGGACTTGCTTCAAGTCTACTTGGATGGATTGGATAGAGGCTCACTGGGAAAGTGCATTAATAAAGGTATTATTAAGATCCTACCTAAAGGGGGAAATAAAACCCTGATAAAAAATTGAAGGCTAATAACCTTACTGAATGTATCTTATAAGATCCTGGAGAATGTGATTGCTTTAAGACTAGTCAACATTCTTCCCAAATTCATTAACAATACCCATGATCCTACTTGAATTCAAAAAGGCCTACGACAAGGTAGAATGGTCTTTCTTAAGGCCTACTCTAGAAGCCTTTTGTTTTCCTAATGTATTTTGTAACATGGTGGACACACTCTGAAAGGATGTTGTATCATAAGTGGAGGTGAATGTCTCACTATCAGAGGAGTTCAAACTCGAAAGGTCAATCAAACAAGGATGTCCATTGGCACAAACCCTCTTTGTTATTACATAAGATGCTTTGTTATACTTATGGAGAGAACACACCTTATCACCTAAGGTTAAGGGCCTAAAAATCCCAAATCAAAGTGAACTATTAAATATCTAGTTTGTAGATGATACTGCTATCTTTCTAGAATTAGAAGAAAACAATATGGATTGCTTGCTGTAAAAGTTGAACTTCTTCTACAAAGCTTTAGGTGCAAGAATTTCTAATACTAAATCTATCATCCTGGGGTGGGAAGAAGTTCCATCTGATTGGATCAAGAAATATGATTTCCAATGGGGGGTCCCCATAAGCAAGTAAGGTACCTAGGTATTCCTTTTTCTATTAGCCCAATCTTAAAATAAATCTAGCTATGGATTAAATCCAAAATTGAGAAAAAAATTGATGGATGGAACAAGCAATACTTGTCACTGGTAGGTAGGTTACAAGTGTGTCAAAATATTTTATCCTCATAAAGTATTTACTTTGCATCTGTATGGTTCTTTAGCAGCTATCAAGTTAATAAGATACAAAAAAGATAAGGAATTTCTTGTGGTTATATGGGAAGGGAAAAAGAAAAAAGCATTCAATGAAATGGATTTGGTGTTATCTTGAAAAAGGGACGGGTGGGTTAGGATTGAAAGACCTAAGGCTACATGGCATGGCATTAGCTGCAAAATGGATTGTTAAGGCTCTGGAAGGTGATGAGCCTTGGAAGGTTATGGTGAGGAAAAATATTCAACTTTTTGCTCCTAAGCAAGCAAAGGCTTGGAAAAGCTTCCTATTAGTGATATTCTCATCAATAAACACCCTATGTCCCATGTTGGTTTCTTGGTATTTAAAAACCTTTGGAAGGTTTGGGAGTTGATTAAGCATAATGTTGTGTTTAATTAAGCTAAGATTTTAGTTCATAGTAATATGAAATTTCAAACCTCCAGCTCTGTATGGTGGAACTTGGAGCATAATAACAAGCCCCTTGCCCTACTACAGGGGTTCTCTGCTAAAAAATGAGCTTAGTTGGGTATTCAAACCTTCAATGGCATCTTTCCCAATGGTCAACATAAAATTTGGAATACTCTCAGTAGTGAATTCAACATTCCTTCTTCCAATTTAAGAACCTACACTACCCTTCTGGAAGCTTGCAAGGATGCCAGCTTCCCCCTGAGCACATATGGTGACACTAATCCAACCAGTGACCTTAAATGGAAGGATGGATCTGCACTACCATGGATCAAAGCTAAAAATTATTTATAAGTCTCTAGTTAGCAATGAATTTGTTATTGAACATGTTAATAAATGTTGGGGAGTCTCACATTCTGATAAAGTTTGGAAAAAAAATTAATTTTGTTTTAGATGGCTTGTTCTTCTTCATAAAGTTCCATTTAAAATTAAACACAATGATGTGGATATCTACAATATCTCTAGAATGCCAAAATTTGTGATGCATATCTTTTTTGATTGATTTTATGCAAATAAAATTTGGAAGATTTTTTATAATGATCTAATGTTTTGGGATAAAGATGGTAGGATTAATTAGAAGGATGTGTTAATTAATAATGGTAAACTAAATAATGAATGTAAATTATTTTGGGATTGTCTCTCTACTAAAATTTTGTGGCACATTTGGAAGGCAAAGAATGGGGATAAATTCAAGGGTTGTAAGAGGGTGCTTATTGAGTCTTCAAAAAGACTCACATTTATCAATATTGTTTTGTAGGTCACAGTTACTATGGAGATCTAAATGCCCAAGTTCATGAAGCTAATTGGAGATGGTACAATCATAGTTAACAAAGGGGAGGTGGAATATGGATACACATGGTACCACAATCATGAAGACTCAAAAACCTTTATTAAAGCATTAAGAGAATTTCAAAGGGTATTCAATAAAATGGCAGGAGGGAAACCAAAGGAGCCTAAAGAAGTCCACCATACCAAGATTCATATGAATGAGGGAGATAATCCAGTGATTAAGGAGGTTAGGTCCAATGAGTTCCTCTATGATAGAGAACTTGGGTGGGAGGATCTTTAAGAAGGTAGCCAGAGTTGGAACGGTTAACTTTATATGCTTTTACTACACTTAGTTCCAACATGCAGCTATAGACTATCTTTTTTGTATAACCTTGTATGCTATGTATCTATGTAAAGTTTAGGTGTTATATATTCTATAATTTTGTATGTAGAACATTCAGATAATGTAAGAGTTATGCATCTTGTAACTGTTGCTCAGTAAGTTGAAACTCTGCTAAGTTAGACAAACTGAAAACTATGTAATCCATGTTCTTGATATACTATTACTACTACAAAAAAAATCAACAATAAAATTATAATTTACATATAAATAAATTTACATTAAATTAACAATAATTATTGATTTAGAAATTTACATCTTTTGTTAAAATATTATATATTTTTTGGAGAAAATACATATCATTATTATTCTAAAATTATAAATTTTGTACTCAAATATCTCAAACTAAACACATAAAAAAATAATTTGAAAATACGCTATCACATATATACTATAAAATTAGAGTCCATGCCACCATCACTACACTAAAAAACTAAGGCATCCACTGACATTTTATACTATCAATTACAAAATATTTTCTAAAATTAGAATAAAAGCTACATGTTGATTTAGCTAAATAAATAAAAATATATTCAATAGTTTAATTGAATAATAAATAATATTTAATTAGATAAAAATAATAATGTTAATTAAATTTTATCAATTAATTTTTCAAAAAAAAAGAATTAAGAATATATGTTAGCATTTAATTGGTAAATAGATTTAATATTATTGTTTTTTTTAGTTTATATATATGTAAGACTAAAAAAATTATCTATAAAAAATATAACATAAGTTGTAGAGGAGCAAGGTACGTATGTCACCTTTTTATTCTATTGCTTTATACTCACTTTCAAATTGTACTAAATGTATTGTCTACGACATCTATTTGGCCTATTTTTGTGCATACATTGGCATAATTTTGAAATATTCTCTCATTGACCTATCTCATTTCCTAATGGTCTTGACTAGACCCCATGACATATTCCTAGACATTGGCTAGATCTTAGGTGAGATTATATCCCTAGGATGAAATCATATCCACAATTACACTCTCTCGATTAAAGAAAGTTTTTTTGCCTTCTTAGGCCAATCCTTGCAATAGCTTAAATGTGATTAATACACATTAATTTGCATGAATAAAATTTCACATTAAGCGCTTAGAGTTATGCATTTAAAGACAACCCTTAAAATAAATCTAAGGATCAATGAATTGAGGGAACTTAAAAGATAAAGTAAATTGTAGCATATCAAATACATTATGTTAAAGATACTCCACTTTAAATATTTTACATAATCTATCATTTGTGTCTTCAATTTTGGGAAATTAACAATTGAATTTGATTTAGAGAAAAGAAAAATTCATACTTCAATCTTCATAGCAAATTCTCAAAAGCATTCTTTAGCATCACACTTTGTTTAGCAATAGAAATTAGTGAATGTGACATCATCAAAGCAAACTCTAATAGATAGAGAAACAACGTAATACAAAATTACCCACAAACTAAATTATAGATACACAACTAAATCTTCACAATATCCACATTATATCATTTTAACAAGTAGAAGCACAATTCCAAATTTCTAAATCTAATAATTAAGTCGAGAGGCTTCTTACACTCACATCAACGAGTATGTGTACATTTTTATTTTTCCCATGAAAATTGACGTCTACTAACTTGTCACAAAGTAAAAAATTAATTAATAGATTTATGCTTTTAAATCAAATTTTAAAGTAGTTTACATACTTTGAAAATTTCCTTGTTTTAGACAAGATAATTTTGAATATTTTATTAATATCAAATTAGAATTTTTATTTAATTGTAATATTATATTTAATATTTTTTTATATGTAAGCTTTAAAAGTGTACATTATCATCATATTTTTATAGTTCTACTATATATGAATTTTTTAAGAAAATATATATAGTATTCTAATTTCTAATAGTAATATATATAATTTTATAATATTTGTTATGGAAATACATATTAATTTACAATATTTTCAAAAAACTAAAATACACATTTTTAGAAAAGAAAATATAATATAGTGTTCTAATTTCTAATAGTAATTGTTATCAATTAGATTTGCACCCTGCTGAATATAAAATTCAGCAATCTAATGACACATGGAAACCTTCTTTAGATGTGGGTCATCTTAATGAAGAAGGAATCTCCAAAGTGAGCTGGTTCTCCGAATGATAATCCTAACCTAAGTGATCTTCGAGGAAAAGGATAGAAGGACAACTAAAAATGAGATTTAAAACTAACTAACAATTCACTGTAATTTCTAAAAATCTAGATTCTATCACTCACAACAATTCCTCTATTACAATAGCTCTTACAATCTCATTGGTACATGATTTCATCAGTAATTTGCATGAAGATTTAAAAGTACTAAACACAACATGCAACCTGAAAACATAAAATTCTATGCAAAGACCCATAAAATCAAGACATATAAGGCTTCAAGCTTGAAAACACAAAGACATCAAATTGTTGTTACAAGGATGAGACAAGAAATGAGAAGGAGATCTTTGTTGCTTTATTGAAACTGAAAGAGTGTATGAGAAGGAGTACAAATAAGTTTTCAAGCTCAAAAATGTTAAGAGCAAGAAACTATCATCTAAACTAAGAAGAAGCAAAACTAAGTTTTATTCAAGATAAAATAGCTCTAAAACCCTAATCTGAGCTCAAAAAGAAAGCCCAAGAAAAGGTATCAAAACCACCCAATAAGCTTGCACAAAAGCGGAAAAAACACACTTTTTTCATGCACATACTGTCATACTTCTAAAAATAGGCCAAATCTGCTTTTAAAGCAAAAAAAGAACATCTTATCTCTCCAATAGGAATCTCAAATCCGACCAAGGTAATATCTCTAAAAAAAAATTGCTAAAAATAGCGAAGATTAAAGCAATTTATAAGATATCGCTTTAATCCTGCTTTACATGGTTTGCAGATTTTATATTTTCACAATTAGATTTATTTTTGCAATTAAAGATTTAGAAAATATTTTGCAAAAAATAATGAACTTATTTCCCCATTTACAATCTTGATTTTCTAAAAAAAAATCATAAACTATAATACCACCTCCTAACAATAATTTAATTGATTTCTCCTAAAATCAATTGAAAAAGCCCATTGATTTCTTCAAAATCAATTGAGAAAATATTCTAAGGCTTAGAAAAATACCCTCTTTGCAAAACATAGGTTTATCAACACTTAAAAAAACAAAGTCTTTATACCACAAGATATCTCATTCATCAAGCCAAAGACTTAGGCAAAAGTCATAATATGAAAACCTCTATAATGTTCGACCTAGCATTAGGGAAGTCGACCATTCTAAACATTGCATAAAGTTTTATTTTAAATGTGAAAGTCATAAGCCCCTAAGTTCGAATTAGGGCAACATAGTAAAACCAAAATCAAACCCTAATCTTCATTTCATTTTGCACTCGACACTCTTGGTTACTCACTCTGCCTAAAAGAATTGTGCTGCCAGCATGTGAGTTAGGGTTCTGGTTTGGGACTCCTTTTGAGCTTCCTCTCTCTATGATTCTGGTCTCATTCGGCCTCTGCTACGCATGGTAAGCTTGACTGTCATTCACTTGTTTCTTTTTTGGCCCCTTCAATGGGAAAAAGGCCCTACTGGTTGCGGCTGTAGCAAGTTTTTTTGATACATTTACTCATTTCCTGTGCTTGTTTTTGTTACTTTTGTGTTTCTTGTACCCACTAGCCACCATATATGAGCTTGAATCTAAAATTTGAAAGCTCTGTGAAGCTCTAACCGCGGCTTCTTTATCTTCAACAGGCACAATGGTAAGCCCTTTGTTTCTACTTGATTTCCATGTTGTTTTCATTCAAAGAAAATTAACAATAGTTAACTATTCTGTGAATTCATAATGATTTGTGAGCCAAGGGCTCCCTCTAGGTCGTGCCATGTGCGTCCTCTTATCAGGCATTCTGAGACTAATCTGGGTTTAACCGATGACAAAATTTATACTTTCCTCTGCATTTTTTGAAACAACAATAGATGTGGGCATTTGTTGTTTTGAAGAAATCACACTTATCTTGTTATCTCCTCCTCTGAAGCTCGACCCAACATGATTTCTTTTACTTTATGTTGTTTCTTATAAAACCCTTCATGGGTAAATGATATTATGAAGAAAATACTTAACTGGGTGCATCTTTCTATTATATTCAAGCTCTACCATGAGAGCACTGTATAAAGCTCATTTTTGACAAAACCCCACCTGGGTATATGATATTTGAAAAACACACACCTCTTTTGTAATCTTTGACTATGACAAAACTTTTATCTTGTTGTCCCATTAAAATACCCATGTGGGTAAACTGGAAAATGGTGAAAAATCACCTATTTCTATATTTTATGATCAAAACCCAACATGGGTATGCTATATTTCGAATATCACTACATTTAGTCAAAACCCCATGTGGGAGTTCTTAATAATGAGGGAAATTTGTATTTTGTCATATATTCAAGAGTTGGGCTTGACCCACCATGGCATTTCGTTTGCATTCTGAACTCCTTTAACTCCATCATATGGGTATTTGTTACTTTGAAAAATTATGCATTTATGAGATAAAAAACTCTCATGGGAACTTTGAAAATTTCACACAAACTGCATTTCATAAAGATAAACAATGTGGGTATGTTGAAAGTCATGGTAAATCTACATTTATTATCTCTATACTTCATGAATTTTTGCACCTCCCGGAATAAAATCCTAGCTCATAGAACCTCCAAAATTCTCAAGACATAACATATGAGTTTTCCCATGCTTTATAAATCTTGTCCATTCTAAAAAATTATTTTTGCTGTAACTCCATTTAGTGAAACATAATGGACTACCTGCAGTTTGAAAATCTGAAGCTTTCTTCATGCTTCAAAAATACTGTTGTAACTATTTATCTTTCATTTCTAAGAATCAACATATGTAATCTTTGCTCCACTTTATTTCTGAAAATGTACAGATTGCTTACTTGCCTCTTAAAGCTCCCTCATACTTTGTCATTCTCTACTCCTGGAATTGACTTCTACATATTTTAATCCCTGTAAAATTTGTTCCATATTTTGTTTGCCTTTCAATCCATGCTAAATATATGTAGTAGATTTTGTCTCTGGAATGCAACACATTAAGAACATCCACCCCTCTGCAAGTTACCATAATGTTCACAGGAACACTTGGAATTTACAAAACTTCAATGCTCCAGCATGGTATACCTATAGTTCATTTTTCTCCACTCTTAGCCAAAAAGTAACTGGATGTCCTCGTTGAATCATTTGCTTCCTTATCAAACATACTAGTCATTGTCATTCATACTTCAAACAAGTTGCTTGATCCACCTCTTAATAGATGACTGAACTATTCATGCATTTTTAGATGCAATCACTACTTCCTATCTGGCACTCTTCATGCATTTTTATGCTCTATTATTTAAAACTATTTTATGCACTTGCTCCTCTCTAAAATGAAAATTTGAAACAGAGCTCCTTGTTGAGGCATTATGTATGCTTGTTCACTATCATTGCTTAAAGATAGAATACTGTTGTAATATCATGAAACAAGATGCATAACAACACCCATGACAGAAAAATGCAAACTATATAGCAATACTTGTGATTTGTAATTATGAAAATGATGTATTCCAGTTGAATTGATTGAGCTCATTTAAACCTACTATTCACCTATAGCTTTTAGGAAGTGTACTTGATTGTTATGAGTGAACAGTCGGCTTGATGGCTTTGATGAATGAACTTTTCTTTACTCTTTAAGTTGTATATTTCCTTTCTTGATGAACATGATGACTGCACTCCTTCTCTCAGCCCCATCTGTAATATATAAGGGGCAACATGTCGAGCTCAACCCTTGTGGGAGCCCATTTTCCCCACATGCTTGGTCTTCAAAAGATAATCAGCTACATGACCTTCCCTATACCTGCACAAGGAAACAAACAATATTAGCAAAAAACAATATATGATGATGATGTTCTCTCTTTTTAGTTCATGTTTTTGTTCCTTCCTTTAGTTGGTTCTATGCATTGCAAGGATTGAAATATATCTCTATTAGTATGGCATGTAGTATAGTTCATATCTCGAGCTCTTAATTGACACCCCTCTTAATCTTTTGTAGGTACATTTAGGTGTGGAAGCAGGATGGAGCAACTACGAAGCATCAACCGAAGATCGACTCAGGCAATGATAGATATGTCCCATGTTATTTTCTTTTCACTTCTAGTTGCATATTTCTTTTCTTGTCATGAATGGAATGGCTAAAACCATGACTTGTGTGGATATTTAATTTGTTTCTTTCATTTCCATTATGAAAGAAAAGCATTAAAATGCAATGTTGTACTTGTCATTTGTATTCTTGCAATCAAATGAACACATGTAATGTGAATCTCTTCATGAAATAAATGAAAGAATTATGCTTTATCATTTGTATACTCAGTTCTGTACTCCATTTGATTTGTAAATAATTTGAGCAATACTTCTGAAACTCAATTTCCTTAACACTTGTGTGACTGTCACTTGATGAATAATAAACAAAGTGCAAACAACACTTAAGCACATGCAAAAATAACTATATTTTTCCACTTTCAACTATAACAATACTTAATCAGCTCCACCAATTGAGTTGTAGCAAAAAATTGGTAATAGTAATATATATCATTTTATAATATTTGTTATGGAAATACATATTAATTTAGAATATTTTCAAAAAACTAAAATATTCATTTTTAGAACATACATGATTTTTAATTTATAATATTTGTTATGGAAATACATATTAATTTTTTACAATATTTTTAAGCTAAGAGGATTCTTATACTCACATCGAGGCTCGTAAATTAGATTTTAAAGCGGTTCGATGCCTATGGTATCTTATCCTTAGCTTTGTTTTTTTTGCTTTCCTTTAGATTTATCTTCGTTGACGTTTGATCTTTGTAACAACAATGCCTATTAAATTTTGCATGGCAACAAAGTTTCAAGATGATCAAATTACTCTGCAAAATGTGGTCTTGCCTCTTTGCACCCATATTTCTTTCTACAGGTCTCAGATGGAGGTATATGGAGATGTTGGATCTGGGTGTAAGGATCATCCTAATGGCAGTGGTGGTATGGTTTTTTCACTCTGCATTTTGTTATTATCTTTATTGTTTATTTTTCTAAGCTTGGCTTGAATAAAATCCCTCTATCATTAAATCTTCAATTCAAGTTTTTTTAAGTTGTATCAAATGGCCTATGAATAGGGTTTTAAGTTTATGAATGGTAATAATGGCATAAATGTCAGGCTTCTTTCTTTCGATGGAGTCTAATTTTTAGAGTCATTTCACTTTGTAAAATTTTTTTTCTTTCACTACGATTGCTTAGATAAAGAAAATTATGCATGGTCAGGCTTCCAGTTAACATTTGGAAGAAAACACATTTAATCCTTCTCTAGCCCATGGAGGATTTGTATCTACTTTCCTTTCCTATCTTCTACTACATTTATGACCATTTTTTTCATAATCTGGTATTAGCAGAGCTCCAAGGAATCCTCCACAAGAGGAGTGCAAACAAAGAGGAGTGCAAACAAAGAGGAGTGGACATTTAGGTTGGAGGAAGTGAAGCAGATGGATTATCTGCACACAACACTATCGCAAAGCCTTTAGGTGTACCCACCCATCGTCGAATGTTTTTCTTATTGTATTTCATAAAATGGTTTTGACATGTATATTGGGTTTTAGGTACAGGCCATTATGTTACTCATCAGTAGTGGGAATAAAAAATTCCCTCTCACAAAATCACTTCCAATAACCATTCACAACCAACCCAATTGAATGGGTTCAAGTAAGTAGCAAAACTTTTTCTTTTTTGCCTTTGAAATTCAAATAAATTTAGAATATTTAGGTTGTTATAAGTTTAGAGTTGGATTTTGCAAAACCAAAGGAAATCTAGTCGAACTCTCAGCTCATAATATTTGTTGTTAGAGATCATAATATAACCTACTCATTTGTTTTTCTTCTTGCGGTAAAGCTATTGTTAGTGCTTAAAAAACATTTACTTTAAATTGATTATTAGATATTCCACTGGTGAGAAAGAATTCTCTACAAAGCTTTCTGGAGAAGCACAGGAATAGGTACTTATTATTTCTGTGTGAACCAAGATCCTAACACCTGCAATAGACAACAAACAAACATATAATTAGATTCCAATGCAAGTTAAGACCAAGATTCCCCATAAAATCCATTTAACTATGCTCAAAATATGAATAAAACAAGAACACAATGAAAGATGATAAAAACAAACTGAATCATATTAAGAACATGCAAACTCTTGATCTTATGGGGGAGTTGGTGCCAATTTGATGTGGAAATTGGCCCTTTCCCAACTCCTATGCAAGATTTGATGATTTGATGAAGATTGTGATCCACTTTGTTGAAGATTGATGAGTGCTCCAAGATAAAATCTGCATAACCTAGCTATAAAACTCAATGAGATGGATGAATATTGCTATGAATTTGAGTATAGTAAGTTTACTCAAGTTGTGGATGTTAAAATGAGGAATGAAGCCTCTTATTTATAGATTGAAAAGTTAGAGAAATCTCCAAAATGGAACAATGTGGGACTAAAATTCAACCAATGGCAATATGCCACTTGTCAAGATGAGAATGGATGAGGGATGTGCACATTTTGATGAATCTGCCCATAAATGCAATTAGGTGATATTTGAAAATGGTTAAATGACATGTAAGAGGGAAAATAAATGCCTTAAATGCCACTTGGCTCAATGCACAAGGACATGTAAAATGAAATGAATCCCTTGTTGGAAGGACAAAGTCCACTTGGATTTTGAATTCAAATTTGAGGGAATATTCCTCCATTATGCCATGTTGAGAGGAAATAGGGATTTAATAAATGAATTAAATATATTTTCATGTGCAAGTGGCAAAAGCTAGAGGATGGGACATGAATGAGGATTAAATTAATCAAGGTTAATTAATTTAATGAAGGATTAGATGATGTGACAAATTTGACTTAGATTTATAGGTTAATTTAAACCAAATATGAGAAGAATGTGAAATAAAGATTTTTTGATTTATTTAATTAAAGGAGATGAAGTTAGATTAAACTAAATAAGGTTTTAATTTATTTAATTTAATTGGTGGACTTTAGTTATTTAATCAAATAAAATGAATTATTTAAGTAAATAGGGATAATTAGATAAGATTGGTTGATTTAATTAACAAGGGAGAAAGACTTAATTAGATAAAATGATTTATTTAATTAAGAGAGGAAAATTGATGAATTTAATCAAATAAGGGATATTCGATTAAATGGTTAGACTAAAGGGTGATTCAGGATGAAATGGTGTTAGTAGTTGGGATCAAGTATGTCGATATATTTTCCATGTCTACATTTTGCCCCTCTTTGAAGCAAAGTACTTGTTACGTTGATTCAAAGAATAAACTGTCTCTATCAAAAGCCAAAAAAATTTCAATTTCAAAATTTGCCCCAATGCTGCCTCGGTGAAGGAAATATACCGATATACTGCCCCCTCGAGAGATTAGACGAAAACCTTGATTTTTTGGCGATCTTGCAAAAAAAAGAGGACAAGGTGCCTGACAGGTCCAGAAAGGCTCTAGGAGGTCAAAAAATGAGGTAAAACGCAAAAGATGGCGCTAAACGGCCTTCAAACGGACAAAAATGGGATTGGGGGACCAAAACCCTAACAAGACAGCCAAACGAGGTAAAAAAACCCTAATTTTTAGGCTTAAATAGGCATCGGGGGGGAACTTCCAATTCATTTTCACACCTAGCCTTTAGAGATTTTGCGAATCTTGAGCTCTGACATCTAGACGAGATGGTGCAACGACAGCTCTTGATGCACATTTCTGACTGAGTCCGAACATACTAGAGACATCTTGGCACTGGACCACTAGTGAGTCAACTTGACCCAAGCTTTGCTTTTCATTTTTCACGATCATTAAATGCATTTAAAGCTAGGTCCCTAGGTGCGGTGCCATACTGCACCACTCAAATTTTAAACTGGACCGTTCGGTATTTTAAACTACACCACCATCTCATGATGGACCGCCGCAGTGGAGTTTGGAGTTTGAGTATAAACTTCAAACTTTGACGCCTTTATGAAATGCACCACTATGCTTTAAACTATGGCGCTACGGTGGTCTTTGAAATTAGGGTTTTAGGCCAAACTACGCCGCTTTGGCAAACTGCACCATCGCGGTGCGATTTGAGATTTTGAAGATTCTAGCATTACAGTTTGCAAATTTCAAACTACAACGCCTTCACAGGTTACAACACTAGGATAACTTTTAGAACGCTGAGATAGGTTCGGTTAAATATTTTTTGATGAATTTTAACATGGTGACTTTTCTTGATGCAGGAGGAGGCGAGAGAGATCTATTCGTGCAAGCACGAGTCTCAAGAGATTTTTGGATATTTGCACAATTTGACCAAGAAGGAGGAGGAGTTCCTAGGAGAGATGGGGCTTTGGTACATCACTTACGCACCGCCTGTGCAGACACACCTCGGTATGATGATGGCCTTGGCGGAGAGGTGGCATAGTGAGACCTCTTTATTTCACTTTGCGATCGGTGAGGCCACAGTCATTCTAGAGGATGTGTGGCGGATTTTGAGATTACCCATCCATGGTGAGTGGGTGATCTATGATATGGATGCCAGGAAGGAGGCTGCTATGTCATCCTGGACACTGATGAGATTGTATTTTGTGAGGGTCAGATCGAGCTAGAGCGCCACAAGTCCCTAGCCTCACCCTATTGCCTAGATATTGTTGTGATTATATCAGGCCTTGTTGCCCCAGATCGGTGAGGCTAATATTTCAGTCCTAGATGGGGGATTTCTTGGGAGCGGATGGTTCGACGATGACCGACACTTTTTGCATGGGGCCCAATTTTTCTAGCCTCCCTCTACAGGGATTTACACGAGTTTGCATACCTCGATGGCAGAGCACTTGGGGCAAGGGTTACACTTTTGCATATCTGGGCATGGGAGCACATCCCTGTGCTTCATCCACGATTCATTCCAGTGTCGATGGAGCCAGATGATCCCATTATTTGGTGCTATAGGGGAGGCCTTTCATTCATGCGCACATGACAGCACGAAATTCCTCACTGGAGGAGGGTCCTTGACGACTTGCGAGTATTCAGATGGCGGTCGTACCTTGGACAGCCTGCATGGTTCGATGATGTGCAACAGTTATTTTTGCTCGCCAGGATCACTTAATGCAAGGATGAGAGCATACCATGTTGGAGATGTACTTGCTAGGTAGGGTCCAACAACAATTTAGGAAGCCGCAGGACATGCTAGATGATGATTATGTGGCCATTTTTACAAGGAAAACATCATAGGGTGCCTGGGGCTGATACATACCTTCCCATGAGTTAGTGGAGAGCTTTAGGTAACTAGTGGCCCAGTCATGGAAATACGACCAGGGAGAGGCAGATCTAGGGGTGACATAAGCATACAGAGATTGGTTTCAACCACCTCTATGATTCACAGTTCTAGGGACATCATTCACTTGACACAGAGCGAGAGGTAGAGGGGTAGGGTGAGGCCAAGGAGGATAGGTTTAGGATCATGGAGGTAGAGGGCCAGTACTAGATCAGCTAGTTCAGGACCGGGTACTCCCAAATCAATAGGATGGAGAGCAAAAGCAAGAGGCCCCTTGATAGGATCAAGATCTGGGTCACCAGGATGGACATCATGACAGGATCCTGACACCACCCAGGGATAGGGACCAGGGTCAGCCCCATGTGCAGCCGCCCCTACATGCAGATCTAAGAGATGGGTAGATTTTGTAGCTATAGGCCCAGGTACAGACATTGATAGCGAAGAGAGATCAGGCTAGGGCCAAGTGAGACTAGGCCATTCTGCAAAGGCAGGCTACAGAGCTACAGGTAGCAGCTGAGATGGGTCATCAACAACAGCTAGAGGGCATGGCACCTCCTCCTCCTGGAACATAGTATCACTCCAAGCTTATAGAGAGGCTGTCTAAGAGGCCAATTACTATAGGATGCACTACCATCAGCTCGTGTCGAGAGTAACTAGAGCGTTAGATTTTTCACATAGGACCAGCCATAGGCCAACAGAGTAGCACAGGGAGAGAGCAGGTGGTGAGGGAAGTAGCTAGGAGGGCTAGGCCTTTATAGAGACAGTATTATTTTTGTGCCCTTTGGGCTTGTTTTTGATAGCCCCATGGGCCGATTGTACTTATTGACATATATTTTACATTGATCCAATTTTTGTACCATGACAGTATACTTGATGATATATGAGATGATGATTTTTGATGTGATATGTTATGTCCTACTTTATGCTTTATGGATGCTTTATCTTCTATATGCTTATGATTCTATATGATGATGCAATGTGATGAATGATGTGATGCAGTGTTTGATGGATGGATACATTTCTTTTTCACTATCTTTTTATGCACTTTTTATGATGATTATGTATGGATGTTATGCTATGTGGATGCTTAGACTAACAAATCTATTTATGCAATGATGGATGGTATAAATGCAAATGTTGTATAGTGATGGTTAATGGATGTTTATATATGCAATGCAATGTTATGGTATGATAAATGCAAATAATATGATAGATGTAAGTGATGCTTATGATATGCAAATGGATGCTTATATGTATTAATGGGATAATGTTATGATATGGTGGATGTAAATGATGTTTATGGGATGATATGATAATGTAAATGTTTTAGAATATATGTATGGAAATGCAATGTATGTTTCTATATGATATGCTATGTAATATGATGCAGGATGAATGCAATGATATGCAATTGGTATGATATGCAATATGCTGACGGTTTATGGATGCAAGATGGATGCAATAATGAAGATGATTCAATTAATTGTCATGGTACCACTGTTAGCGCGAAAAATGAGAGATAGAAGAAAGCAAGAGATTCCAACAAGACATGAGATGATGATGATGATTTTCTTGCCGAGGAGTTAGGATTTTCAAAGGCTTAATTACCTTATGTTTGATAACACACATAGGTATGATGCATCAAGGTATAAAGAACTAGTGATGTTGTTGTACCTAGTGTGATGGAATTTGACTCGACAATCAAATAGGAGTATCCCTATTCACACTTGACATACAAAAAACTTACTAGAATGCACTTAAGGTACTTCAAACATCTTGTACCAAAACATAGAAAGGAAAGCCTTCCTATGTGGTCAACAAGACATCTAAAACACCCTCCACACACATCTAATAAAGCAAGTATTTTCCAAGGTTATATTACAAAGACATCCAACAAGAACAACAGATAAAAAGATAATGATCATTTCCCCATTCCTATCTCTCTAAATCTTTTGTTTAGACATAATTGAGAAGTCCTTGGAATGAGCACAATAAGATAAATCAACAAGACAAAGATAAAGAAAACAAACAAGGTAATGTTCTTCAATACCGTTAGCCAAGACTAAACTACAGTGATGCCTAATGTTAATGTCCATTATAGGAAGGATGCATCCTAAGACATGACAATATTAGATGATTTGATATGGGACTGATTGGATGATAAGCTATTGACCCGAAGAGTTGAGTAACTTGTTTACGTACTAACCTAAACCTTAGACTTTGACGTTTTGAGTTTTCACTTTCGATTTGCTAGACTTGTTTCTGACTGTTTTACCAAAGGTTGGGGATGATGATTGTTTATTGTGATTGATGTTTATTGTGGGTGAAAGCGAGATGAGATAGATGGATTTTTTTTTCAAATATTTAGATGTTTTTGATGTTTTGAGGCTGTTTTTGGTATTTTTGAGATTTTACAAATGTTTTGATTTTCAATTTTATAATGTTTTGGGGTTTTCTGAGATTTTGACCAAGAGACTAACCTAAGGACCTATCCTAGGGGCCTAAAGGGTTGATCAACATATTAGCCTTTCCTATGTTATACATGCAAAGACCACGTAGTTCGACTTGACACAGACTCGATTATTGATGAGATATGAACAAATGGATTGCCATTTTATTATGATGGACTCCTAAAGGACTGACCTAAGTGTGTCGGGGGATGATCAAAGATCAACCTTGCCTATGTTCAAGGCTTAGAGACCCATAGTCTAACTAGACGACTCTATTTTTGACTTTTTGACCTATTTTTGGGATTTTGATATGTTTTGAATGTTTTTGGATTTTCTTGGTTTTATGAATGTTTTTGGATTTTTTAATTTTCTAATGTTTTTGGATTTTTTGATTTTGGGACCTCAAGAATATACATGAATCAGATCTGATGAGAACATGCCCCCAGTGTGGTGCAATAGAATACTCTGATAAAGGCAAGACAAACTGACCTTGAGAATGGGCCGAGTAGTACTAGGAGAGATCATGACACAAACACAAGACCAAGCTATGATGTGGACGTAGATGGATGAGTGATAGATAAAGATATGGAATGCAATGGATGATGGAAGTGTGATGGATGGATGATGCATAACAAGTCGTGAAGATCCTAGTAGATGGACAGTGCTTATTTACACAAGGCACCTATTTGTCAGGTTTTCACCAAGGTACTTGCCCAAAGTGCCACCGAAGTGGTTTTCACTAGAGGACAATTTTTCTCTTTACTATTTTTGATTCTTTTCTAATTTTTTTTGGATTTTTTTTTGCTTTTTTGCTTTTTTTGTTGTCACCAAGATGCTTTTTTTCTAGGTTTTCATTAGGGTAACCATTTTTTCAGGACATTTTTCTAATTTTTTGGATTTTTTGGTTCTATACCTTGAAATATTAGGCATAAAACTTTTTGAGATGGGAGTTGTTCATGGGATCCTGCAAAGGTTCCCCTTTGGGTGTTGATAACTAATATGCCCCTGACTTATAGCTTGTTGTGATAACAAATGTTCCCAACCAGTTGGGTTCAAATTTTTCTTTGTTGTTTGGATTTGGGACATTCTTCTGGTTCTCCTTTAGGACAAGTTCTCTGACTTGGAAAGTCCTGCTTCTGATCTTCTTGTTATAGATTCTTTTGAGTCTATTATGATAGACTTGCAAATGATTTAAAGCGTCCATATGCTGCTCATCCAGTAGCTCCAACTCATTCAGTCTTGATACTCAATATTCTTCATCCATGATGAGGTTTTACAGTGATATTCTTAGTGACGGGAGCTTGATCTCACTGGGTAATATTGCCTCTGATTCGTAGACCAAGGAGAAGGGAGTGGCATCGGTGGGTGTGTGAATGTTGGTTTGATAGGCCCAGAGGGTGGGATTTAGCTATAGATGTCAGTCATAACCTGCATCATTGATTGTTTTCTTGAGGATTTTTAGAATGGTTTTATTGGTAGCTTATGCCTGGCCATTGCCTTGGGGATAATATGGGGTGGAAAAGTGATGTTGGATTTTGAATTTTTTGCAAAGGTCACGAACCTCGTGATTCTTGAACAGTGTCCCATTATCTGAGATAATAGCTTGGGGAACACTGTATCGGCATATTAAGTAGTTTAGGATGAACTTTGATATCTTCTTTCCAATGATGTATGTCATGGGGATGGCTTCCACCCACTTGGTAAAGTACTTAGTGGCGGTTATGATGAAATTGTGGCCATTAGATGAGGTGGGAGTTGTCTTTCCAATGAGATTAAGTCCCCACTGCGAAAAGGGCCATGGTGTGACAATAGGATAAAGTTATTGAGCTAGAGCATGGATGGGGTCCCCATGTTGTTGACATTGTAGGCACCTTTTGATGTAGTCATGTGCTTCTCTTTCCATTATAGGCCAATAATACCCCATCCTCAACAATTTATTGGCTAAGGTCATTCTGCTCGAGTGTGATCCACAAATCCCATTATGTACCTCAGTTAAAGCAGTCAAGGCTTCGTCAGTGTTGAGGTAGCGTAATAAGGTTCCTTCTATGCTCCTACGGTAAAGGGTGTTTCCTAGGATGACAATCTAGGATTCTTTCTTGACAAAGGTTCTTTTTAGGCTTGAGGGTAAGTCAACAGGTAGGACACCTATTCGCAAGTAGGTATAAATGTCATGGTACCAGGGATCACTGAGACCAACGATTTCACACATGAACTCTGACTTTGGTACCTCGAATGCGGGCACAAGAAGCTACTCTACCAAGAATTCATATTTTAGGATGTTGTGAGGGATGTCCAGTAAGGATCCAATCGTTGCCATGGTGTTTTCCGCTCTGTTGTTGGCTTTGGGAATATTCTCAAATGTGATATCAATGAATGATTCTTTGAGGTTCTCTACCAATTTTTTTTATGGAGTCAGCTTATCATCCTTTGTTTGGTACTCATTGTTTACTTGATTTATTATCAGCTGAGAGTATCTATATACCTTGAGGGTCATGATGTGCCATTGCACTTCTATTCTGAGACCTATGGTTAAAGCTTTGTATTCCACAATGTTGTTAGTGCAGGGGAATGCCAGTTTGTAGGATCTAGGTATACAATCCCCTTGTGGAGTGATGAAGAAAACACCGGCTCATGATCCATGTTGTGTATAGGAGCCATCGAAGTAGATTTTCCAATGGTCGACTATGCTGAGATTGAAGATGGATTCATCAGGAAAATTTGATATGAGTGGGTTCTCTAAATAGCTTGGTGCTTCTCAAAGCTGATCTGTGATGACTTGGCCTTTGATTTCTTTTCGCTCCACATATTCAATGTCATACTCTGATAGTATCATGACCCATTTAGCCATACTTCTTGTGAGCATTTCCTTTGATAGTAAGTACTTGAGGGGGTCAATTTTGGCGATGAGTTTGATCTTGTGTGCCAACATGTAATGTGTGAATTTATGTGAAACAAACACTAATGCTAGACATGCTTTTTTGATGAATGGTTAGTTTAACTCATGCCCAACCATTGTGTGGCTAATGTAATAAATGGCCCTTTTTGTCCCATTTTCATCATGCTGAGCTAGAAGAGCTCCAAGGGCTGCTATTGTTGCCGACACATAGAGGATTAATGAATTTCTTGGAATCAGTGGTATAAGGACTAGAGGTGTGAGTAGATATTTTTTGATTTTTTTGAAGGCTTCTTCACACTTTTCATCCCATTTGTATGCTACCCCCTTGTGGATCAGGTGAGAATAAGGGATTTGTTTGTCCACCAGTGTTATGAATCTTCAGATTGACTGAAGCCTACCTTGGAGGCCTCTTAATTGTTTCAATGTTTTGGGTGCCTCCATCTCTAGGATTGCTTTTAATTTTTTTGGATCTATTTCAATACCCTTCATTGACACTATGTATCCTAGTAGCTTTCCTGACTGTACGCCGTAGACACACTTCTTTGGGTTGATTCTAACTTTATATTCCTCCAGCCTATCAAAAATGGCACTCAAAGTTGTTATGTGATCCCTCCTCTTTATGGATTTTTCTAGTATGCCATCAACATAATCTTCCATAGTTTTTTGGATCATGTCATCGAAGATTAATGTCACGGCTCTTTGGTAGGTAGCCCTAGCATTCTTTAGACTGAATGGCATCATATTCTAGCAGTAGGTCCCCCATGGACAAATGAAGGCCGTTTTATGTTAGTCTTCTTTGGAAATCATTATTTGGTTGTATCTAGAGAAACCATCCATCAGAGAAAGCATTTCATGTCCCGTCATCATGTCTACAATCATGTCAATGTTAGGCAACGGGAAATCATCTTTCAGACATGTGTTGTTTAGGTCTCTGAAATCCGT
The DNA here is from genome assembly GCA_007258455.2 of Sequoia sempervirens. Taxonomy (NCBI): domain Eukaryota; kingdom Viridiplantae; phylum Streptophyta; class Pinopsida; order Cupressales; family Cupressaceae; genus Sequoia; species Sequoia sempervirens. Next base: position 451,014,158 of record VDFB02000015.1, on the reverse strand, counting down.
GTAGATTCGGATGCCCCCATCTAGTTTTGAAATAGGAACTAGATTGGATACCCACTTGGGGTAGTCAATTGGTCATATGCATCCTACGTCAAGTAGATTTTTCAATTCCATTTTGACTAGTAAAGCAATCTGAGGATGCATTTTCCTCATTTTTTGTTGGACAAGCTTTGCTTCAGGATATACTGCTAGATGATGAGCTACAATTTATGGATCGACCCCACGCATGTCTGCATAGCTCCATGCAAAGTTAACCTATCTCTCTCTCAAGAAGGCTGCTAGGAGCTCTTGTTCCTCTTATAGTAATAATTCTACATAGAATGTGATGTGCAGTGTCTGCTTTGTTCCTAGGTTGACTGGATTACATTTTTCGACTAGAACCGCTATTTTTTCTTCATGTAGAGCTTTGATAGGAAGATTGAATCCCCCTTCCTCAAGTGCCTCAGAGAGGTTTTCACCATTGGATGCATCCTTTATTTTTACTATTTCAGGTTGGAGAGTGCCACAGTGTGGTTTTCACTCAAGGACCTAGAGATTATTCTCAATTTTTTGCTTTTGTGATTGAGGGATTCAATCGTTTCCCCATAATATGCATGTGTGTCCAGTTCAATGATGAATCCCACTTTGTGATCCCCACATGGAATATTATCCCGCAATCCTATGAATTCTGAGAGAGCCTTATTATTTTCGAATGTGTCAAGAATTGGTGGTCCTTGTTGGTCATAATTGATGAGTTGGAGGTGAACTAGGCGGATTTCATGGTTTTGGTTTTCAGACTCATAGGATAAGGTCTAATCATAAGGAGTGAGGAATTCTCAAAAAAAATTGGTAGGTTAGTTATGGTATCTTCCTCATCATCGCTACTACTATAGACATCAATTATGTCAAAAGTGAAATTATCTATAATGCGGCCAGTGGATATAGGTAAGCGAAGTTCAGCTGGTGTTGGTTCACTGAGAGTCTTGACTGCTTTAACTGGGAGACCTCGTGCATCTATGGTTATACTTAGAGGGGTACATCCAAGGCCAAGATTTCTCATTTGCATCTCAAGAATGATAGGTATTAGAAGCTCGTTGTCATTTTGCCCCAGTTTCTAGTTCCTAGCATAGCCCATTGCGAGCATCATTTGCAAACCTTTACTTATGTCATCCATTAGTAGATTAGTTGTTGGTCTATTGTCTTGATATAAGAGATGAGATGGATCCTCCTCTATTACTTCTCGGTCGAGATCTCCCCAACTTCTGAAATTGGAATATCTTTCATTGGGCGTTTGGGATGTGGAGGCTTCATTTGATTATGGACATCCCTGTGATCTAGGAGATTGTGGTAACTCTCCTAGAATTTTTGAGAATCGTATAGTTTCTGCAACCATTGTCCTGGATGATGACTTTGATATCAAAGATGGTGGGGATGGAGGAGTGGCGAGTGTCTTTGTCGCAGAAGTGGAAGCGAGAGTGGTTGGATAAATGTATGGTGTTGATGGTCCTTCATCATTTTTAGGCACTTGAGGGATTTTGTATTATTTTTCATCTAGGTTTTTGTAGTAAGATAATGGTTTAGGATCTCCGTGGATGGTGACCTCTTGTCCTTCATATGTGAATTTGACACATTGATGGAAGGTTGACACCACTGCTTGCATTGCATGGATCCACGAACGCCCTGGGAGAATGTTATAAGGCAAGTCAAGGTCAAGGACTTGATAGGTGGTTTCCATGATGGTTGGTCCTACTTGAATAGGGATTTGGATTGTGCCTTGGGACACTCTTTCTTGATCATCATATGCTTTGATTGTAATACCTTTGCCTTTGTCGATGGAATCCTCTGAGATTTTCAAGTTCTTAATGAGCTTGAGGGAACAAATGTTCAAGCCTGCACCTCCATCCACCAAGACTCGCTTGACTTTATTTTTATGCACTAGGACCTCTAAATGGAGTGCACGGTTGTGAGATGGTTGAGCGGGAAAATATTGATTAGAGAATGTAAGGAGATTTAGAGTGATGGTGTTTCCAACCATAGCTTGGAATTGTTCTGCATCAAGATCTGCGGGGACAATGGATGAAGCCAATGCTTCCTCAAGGATTTTCTTGTGGGAAGATGAAATTTTTAGCAACTTCGTGATGGCGATTTGTGTTGAGGTTCTTTTCAGTTGATCAAGGACATTGTAACTGTTGGGAACAAATTTGGGGTTGGGTGCGGGTGCTCTGTTTGGCTGAGATGATCCTACAATGGTAATTTTTCCACCTCTTGTGGTGACTCCACAATCGGCATGGGCTCCTTTGATGGTGATGGTAGCGCAACAGTCATCTAGGGATGCAACGACATGGTAGTACACATGATTTACGTTCTTGAAGGTACCTTTCCCCTTATCAGTGTTATTGTTCCCTTTATTGTTATGGTTAGGCATCAGATTCGTGTATATTTTAAGGTTCTGATTTCCAGCTGGCTGCTCCACATTTATGATTTTTTTATCAATGAGGTCTTGGATTAGGTTTTTCGACCTCATGCAACTATTAGTGGTGTGCCCTTTGATTTTTTGAAAGTCACAGAGCTAATTTTTATTGTACCAAGGAGGTTTCACATTTGGTTCCTGGTAATTCTCATAGGTGGGAGCCTTGATGAGGTTTTCATTTATTAGTTTCTTCATGATGACCTCGAGTGGTTCCCCAAGGGAAGTGTATTACCGCTTGGTGGAATTTTTGTTTTAGTGGGGTGGTTTCCTTTGATCGTTGGCATTGTTGATCGCTTGATTGTTTGGTTTTTGTGTCATTCTATTAGATTGATGATTGTTTTGATGGTGGTTTTGAGGTTGTTGTTGTGGTGTTGGTGTGTTTTGTTGAGGGGAACTGATGAAAACTTTGGCATCGACAACACCATCGTTGGTAAATTTTTTATTTCTTTCCCATGTGTGAGGTTTGTCATTGTAACTGGTGGATGGGTGATTGTTTTAATATTTAGGATATGTAGCTGATCCTCCTGGTTGTGTCATAAGGGCTCATATGATGTTGAGTTCCTTGGAGATCAATTGGTCGTATGTTTTGATTCTTTGCACTTTAAGATGGAATTCCAAGGCTCCGTCAAGGTTGGATATGATAGTGCATACTTGTTGTTCCTTTGGCATGACCCATTTGCTCTAATTGGCCTTGGATCACCATCGTTGTAGGAATGAAGTGAATGATTCATTCTTCCCTTGTTTCAGAATTGAGAGTTCCTCTAGACTAACATCCATACTGATATTGAATGTGTAGTTTTTGATGAATGCATCTATGATTTCTTGGAATGTCTTGATGCCTATAGGTAGGCGAGAGAACCATTCCATGGCATGGCCAACCAAACTCCTAGGAAATAGTTGCATCAAATAGGTATCGTCATACGCGACTTCTATGCAATGAACCTAGAATTCCCTAATGTAATTGATACCTATTTTTCACTACGAGCTCAAACAGGTGGAGCTAAATCAAATTCATCATTGATAGGTACAAAAAATTTCATGTTTTTCTATTAAAGTATTCATTGATCATCATAAAGATCAAGTTACATCTGAATTATAGTTTTATTGTGCAAGTATTTGAAACAAAAAATTGAGAATTTACTTAATAATGCCTTTTATTAATTTTGTAAAACACTCAATCTCGCACAAGCCGCTAGAGTAACTGAATTTGATTATGACAATAAAATGATGAATACACAATTCAAGGACAAACTACACTACTGAAAATAACATAAGCGCAAAGAAGATGAGCAATTCATCGTTTCCTGTAATGATGAATCACTTTCGTTGATGTCTTCAATCGTCGCATCTTCAAGCTGCATCAGCCTCGTTTCCTCGCTCCATGAACCTATAAAATTATAAAGGAATGGCATTAGAGTTATACTCTAAGCAATGATGAATTACATTCTGCCTTATGCCTATGCTATCAATAGGAATGTAATTTGCATCAAATCAGGTGTTCACCAGATGAAAGGTTAACAATCAAGAAAAACATAACTCAATGGAAGCTTTCAGCTTCTTTTATTTTGCTAACATGTTTGTTTCAATGTGTAGGAATAGGTTCATCATGTTCATGAACATTTTATCAGATATGTGGAGTAAAATGGGCTCCCACAAGGGTTGAGCCCGGCATATCAGGAGGATATCTCTCATTTATTCATGCATGAAAGTCATTGATATCAATTACAGTCATAAAATAAGACTGCTATCATGAAAGTAACTCAAAGAAAACTTAGAGTAGCAGCTTTCAAGCCATATCTTGGAGAAGGTTTAATAGAGAAAATTTACATTCTTCCTTTGCTTAATAACGTTGAATACAGTTGATAAAGATGCAATCTCAAATCATTCTTGAGTTCTCCTACAATTTTTCTATTATAGGAGTGTCTTTCACAACAAACAGCCCTATGTATTATGTGGTACAAGAGGTATGATTATAAGTTACAAACTGAATACAACTTTTAGCTTTCAGATCATAAAAGTTACAGTCCACAGAAGACCGAAATGGAGCTTTATCATTAAGTGAAATGTCTACATAGTTACCAGAAGGGTGGTCTATATGATTGTATGAGAGAATTTTTGCAAATCATAATTAGGAGACATCATCAAAAGAATGCACACCAATAATGCCTTGACCTTTTCAAGCATATGCAGTAACTTTAGAACAACCATTGTTCAAAATAAAAGAAATTTAATATAATGTAAATCTGCATAAGCAATGCTAAGGAGAGGTTGCTATCTACAAAGCATTATGTATGCAGCTCAAGGTATATATTGGATAGTAACAAAATATAGTGAAAGTCAATTTTCAGCATGCAAAAGCACAAGATACAAGGTGAGTGCATCATGAAGGGTAGTAGATCAGCAAGCGTTGATAACACAGAAAGTTACAAGTCTACAAGACTATAATAAGAGCATTGCTATATGAAAGAATCAGGACAAAACATCATCCAGAGTTCAGAGCTTCACCTTGCATTCAAATTTGCATCTTAATGAGAGATTTTAGATCTTTTGAGTTCACTGTTAAAGGTAAGATGTAGCAGATTTTAGATCTTTTGAGTTCACTGTTAAAGGTAAGATGTACTAGGTTTTAGATCTTTTGAGTTCACTGTTAAAGGTAAGGTGCAGCAGATTTTAGAATCTTACATGGAGATCCAATTCAAGCCTTGTTAGTGAGCAGCAACTATCATAAATGAACATCACAGTCAAATAGAGGAGGAGGAAGTTGAGGTGACAATGCATATCAAACAGTGGTTGAGATTTTCAAGAGAATGATAGTGCTCACTATATGCATTATACAGTCAAGGAATATAAAATATAGCAACAACATTCATGGTATAAGAGATGGTCACAAAATTCAAGTGAATAGTAATGAAAGAGATTGTAGTATGGAAAACATACAAATCTTTCATCAAGATAACCTACAAATATCCAGAGCAGAGCAAGTATTCATTCAAATAGAAATTCATGATAACAAATTATCTTAACAGGACAAATTTTTGATAACTGTAGGTTATCAAAGGAATACTTCTTTAATGTTCTTCTGGCACATGAATGATAAGTATCGAACTCACAAGTTCAGGTAGTCACCATGTCAAGAATGCATAAATATACAGTTGTGTCTTCAAGATGGAGTGGTATGTGCATAATACAAATTCTACAATGCAAGGTGTTACACCATTTATCAAAGCAATGTTAAAATAGAGCAGCATATAATGTTAGAAGCCATGGATTTCAGCGTAGACAGAGGTTAAGGATCAGAATTCCTCTTAAAGTTGCTATCTCATGAAATACATTCAAAAACACAAAGGACAAAACCCAGAATGGTTGACTGCAGGGAGCCTTTCATTGTGTCTTTTAGCAAAGAAAAATAGGCCGAATGTATAAAGATTATGAAAAAATGGAAAGTTTTTGTTACCAATCAAACACAAAAAGCACAAAGACAAACTTACCAAGCGGATTTTGCATGGTTTCTGCATGAATGCACCCAGATCAAGCTTCCATTGGCAGCCAGTTTACATAGAAAATAGGTTACATAATGCTTCAAGTTTACAGTCTCTTATTCCTTGGTGGAGATTGGACTCACAGAGGTTAAAGATCAGAATCCTCGTGTTTTCCAACAAAACCCTATTTCTCCATAGTGCATGGCGGCGCTGGGTTCTTTTCTAGAAGATGAAAATGAGTATGAGCTTATGTTAGGGTTTGAGAGTTTTCAATAAAGCCTAATTAGAATGGTAGGGTATTTTGACCATTGTTTTAGAAGGAAAATATTTTGATTTTATTACCACCATGGTATTGACTATCAAAGTCAATTAGCCTAATGATTAAAAGAGCCGTGAATTTTCCTTTTACATTATCATCTATTTTAGATTGATGTTAGATTCACTCTTTTTGCATGAAATTCACAAGTCAAAATTGTATTTAAATATTAATGGTAATGACCACAAATGATTACCTTAATATTTACTTATATTGTGCAAAAGGAAGAACTATCATACATTAAATATTAAAATAATCATTTATGGCTATTTTAATATTTAAATCAAACAATCCTTTTTTTTTAAAGAATGCAAAATATATGCCAAATATGGTCAGCCTTATATGCTTGCTAATGGTGGTCGACTATTGTGAGATTTTAAAATATTGCATGGTGTTCAGCTGATGATTATTTAGTGGAGAATGCATATTCAAATACATGCTAAGTGTGTGTATTATTTATCTTCTATTTGTACTACTCAATGTAAGTGAATTAATTAAATGATGCGTTATAAATCATTTAATTAATTCATCATTTTAAAATGCAAGTGGAGAAGATATTATGTAAAGCTGAGTCACAACTATAGATTCAACTGAAGATTTGTCATGCAAGAATGGACTTTAAGTTATCATGGGCGAATTGATTAAAGCAAGGAGGATTTTTGCATGTTTTGGCTCACATTCAGAGATTTCCAGTTCAGTTTGAGTTACAAATCAGTTGCATGCTTTATGACTACGAGTTCGAGACTGAGTTCACTCATTTTTGCATGAGTTTGAACCTTATTTTCAGGGATTTTTGCTTCTACTCAGATTTCACCTTGGAATTATCATTTTCCTCACTAAAATTGACTTTCAGTTTCATGTTCATGCACTTTGAAGTGCATTCTCATTATATATATTGAATTTTTTTTATCTTTTTCAACTAGTTCTTGTTATTTAGCCTTTGCATTTTGCAAAGTGAATTGTCATGTAACTCAACTTTCAAAATTTAATAGATATTGTAGCACTCTTTTCAGGTTATCTTGGAGTATCATTTGTAGAACGTTCCTTCATTTTTCATTGCAAGTTAAAAATTATCCTTCTTAGATTCAGGTGTCTTATTTTGTGAATGTTTGGATACAAGTTTAATGTGTTTGATATCAAAACCTTTAAATTTATGTCAACATTCGTGAATGCATGCACACAAAGAAACATCTTAGTTGCAGGTCATAAATTGTGTCTCAAGTATATCCATATCTTTAAGTTGTGAAAATAAGTCTTTCCTTCATAAAGAATGAATTATCAGGCCTATTTGTGAATCATTAATGCAATTAAATTGTTCAATCCGAGTTGTGATTAGTTTGTTTTCTTAAATCAAATAGGTGCATCACCACAGTCCATTTTTTCCAGTTTTACATTAAATTAAGTTTCTTACCTTTTTCTCATAACAAGTTAGTCAAGTATCAAATTGATCAACATATAGGAAGCCGACCTAGAATCTAGAGGTTCAATCTCGTTATAGGTCACCCACAACCTGAGTTTGATCCAATGTTTCAGCAGATTGCTAAATTTAACCATTCAAGTGTTTGGGTGCAATTTGATTGACAACAGTAATCTTCAGGGTTTCCCATCCCACAGTATTTGTCAAATTTTGGGATCTCAAATCCCTTTGGGAATGGTTTCATTACAAGCCTCCTTTCGAACGGATAAGGACACAAGTTCCTGGGTGTTTTTGTGGTTCTCCCTGATTGAAGGTTGAACACTTGTTGTGAGAGAAATTTGATTTGTGTTGCGACATTGTTTTGCGGATCAAGGGGTGGGATGAAAGTGTTCTAAGGTGGTTCAACTGTTGGTGGGATGAGTGGATTAGTTTGTATGTTGATGGATGATGTTTGCATATTCTGTTGAGCCAAGTATGCTTGCAATTGTTGTTGTACCAACAACGCTTGTTGTTGTTCCTGTTGTTGTTGTGCTATTAGTGCATGTTGTTGAGCTTGTTATCGGGTTGCTAATTGGGCTGCTTCTTGCTGCTCTTGGTATTGTTTTAGCACTTATTGATATGCTTGGTGTTGGACTGCTTGTTTTTGTGCAAGATATTGTGCTTGTGCTTGCACTTGCACTTGAGCTTGTTGGGCTTGGTATTGAGCTTGGGCTTGAGCTTGAGCCTGTGCGTGGGCTTGAGCAGTAGCTTGTGCAATATGTGCAGTTTGAGTGGCTTGTATAGCTTGTGCTACTTGAGTGGCTTCTTCTTCTTCTTCTTCTTGTAATAAAGCTTGGGATTGTGCAGCCTGTTGTGCTTGTAGCACTTGTTGTGTGGCTTGAGCAGCTTGGGCGGCTTGCTGAGCAGCTAGTTGTGCAGCTTGTCAGTTTTGGATTTGCTGTAATTCCTTCTAATAAGCAACCCGTTTGAGTGGCTTGCAACGTAATACTATATTGGCTTGATGTATTTGAGATTAGTGGTGGTGGTGGTGGAGATGGATTTGGAATGGTGCTTGTTGTGGTGATGAGAGGCACTGTCGTGTTGATGGTTGGGGTTTGAGCGGTAGATGGTGCGATCGATGTGTATGGTCCTTGAGATACTATGTTTTGAGATGTTTGGGGGATGGTTGATGATGTGATGGTGTTCATTTGCGTTATCGGGGTGGTTTCCATCTATTTTTGTGACATCAATGACAAGGTGGAAGTATTTGGAATGGTACTTTGATTGATGCTTGGTGGGTTGGTTTGATTTTGTTGATTGATGCTTGGTAAAGGGGGAATTCTTAAACCAAAAGGTGATGTGGATATTGATGACAATGGTGGAAGTGGTGGAAATGTGGGGGGTGTAACCTCTTGAGGAAATGGTGTAGTGTCAAAAATTCCCCCTGGTCAGAATATGTCACCCTCTCCTTGCGAGGTTATGGGGAGAGAGGTTTGGGGTGTTGTGTGGAATGATGATGATGGGTTGTTCGGATTGTGAAAGGTGAGAGGGACATATGGATGTGATGGATTTTGAGGTACAGATTTTCCCAAGATGGTGTTTGCATCCAAGTCCTGATTGTTCACGAGGGGGTGTTTGCAATGCATTGAGAAATGTGCTTCCCTTGTTAACAATGGGTTGAGTTGGAGCAATAGATGATGTGATTTGGGGGATGTTTTGAGTGATGCTTTGGAATGGAGATGTAGATGAGATGGGGATGGTGGATGAGATTGGGGGCATGAACCCAAAAGATGGTTCCACAGTAGTGCTCATCATGATGTGATAATTTTATTATTCTCTAGATTTTGAACCATTTCAGTAATTTCCTCATGTGACATTCCAAAGGGGTTGTTGGTAAGATCCTCCACTTGGACTTCCTCTTGTTGATTTGATGATGAAGGAAAGTTAGTTAGAGGGTTGCTTGATCCAACATGATTCATTTTGGAATTTGTTTGGCTTAGATCACTTGAAGTGGATGTTTCTTTGTTGGCTTCCATGTTCCTCTTGTGTTGAGATCTAGTTTGCACCATAAAATAGGGATCAATTTTCAAGAATATGGGAGACGAATCTCTAATTCTTTGGATTTATATAACTTTAGGTACAAAAGAGAAAATTTAGGATGTTTTAAGGATCAAAGGTGAAATGAGGGAGATGATGGAAAAGATGGATAATGTGGATGTTTGAAATTTTGAGAAATCTTGAGGGGATGCTAGACTTTCAGAACTTTTTTGGATATTTGGATTCATTTTGGATTTTGATTTTTGGATTGACCTTGATTTTATTGTTTGGTTTGCTTTGATTTTGGATCATTATCTAGGGGGTAGATTTTCTCAAAAGATGATAATTCAAATAAGTGTAGGAAGAAGGATGCATCTACCCACACCTATTCAAACAAGATGAGAATTTACCCAAGTATATGAAGAAGGATGCATCTACATATACCTAGCTAAACAAGATGGTTTGATAATTTTGACTAAGCATATGCAAAAGGATGCATCTACACATACCTAGCCAAAGATGATTTTATGTTTTGATTCAAATATTTCAAGGATTTTGTTCAAGGATTTTTTATGATTTTAATTTTTCCAAAAAGCCTAGCATGAAGGATGATTTCAAGATTTTTCAAAAGTTGATGGTGAGGTGATTTTGGTTTGATGTTCAAAGATGGATGAAGGTTTGATTTTGACCCTATGTTTACCTAAAGAGACACTTGTTTACTAGACCTCGGTTTTGAAGAACATGCTTTTCTCTAGACAAGGTGTTCAAATTCACGAAAAAGATTTGGATTCTAACAATAATAAAATGAGTACAATCCAAAATTATTTCTTGAGGCTTTCCTGTAAAAGTTAAAAAGCAATGTTCGTCTAAATTTGTATAGCATTGAGAGACACTTTGGTGATCTTTTGGACTAAGAGCTTTTAACTTTGGTTTCTTGATCTTGATCTTGCGTAAAATCATTGTGGACACATGTATGAGATTCAATTGTTTTTAGTCTTTGCTTAATGGCTCCGTTTTACCACAAACATTTCTTGATTAAATTTTCAAACTAGATGTCCAATGTCTCAACTTCTTCTCATTCCACAAGGTATATTATGTGTAACTTTGATGAAATCAAGGCAAGGGTTACCTATTGTTAACTTTAATAAGCAAATTGAGATATTAATCCAAGTGTTTAGAAACCTCTAAAGATAAAATCCCAAGGGCAAGCAATAACACATGAATTTGGTCAATTGTATTTGCTTCCTAAAAGGTTTGAAGTTTTGATGACAATGTTAAATGTTTGTTTCCAATTTTTTTCAAACAAGCAAAGTGTTTTTGTAACCAGGAACAAGCACAATCCTATGGATATGAAAGACTATATTTTTTGAGTCCCCACTTGGACAAGTCCAGCTACGCTTATTTTTAGCGAATGGTTAGATGCTTGACCCCACGACACTCACTTCTTGGGGCAGCCAAGCATTAGTACCCATGAACTCCCATGGCATACTTTCCATTTCTACTAAAAATCATAAAAGTGTGGGGTAGCTTCAGAACGACCATTCTTGCACCAACAAATAGACAGGGATTTTGGCCTTTCTACAACAAGGGTTTTAATTTAGACTTTTTGTTCATAGGAGTTGACCCATCGAGGTGAGAGACCATTGTTTTCCTTCTTGTCGGAGCCAACCGCATGATACTGGCCTTTGTTCCAGTACCTGCTTTTATATCCCAACTAGAAATACTCTTGGTTTTAGAGTGTTACCGGTTGAGTCATTCCCTTGGGTGAATACTTTATCCCCAAGGTAAGTTAAGACCAAGATTCCCCATAAAATCCATTTAACTATGCTCAAAATATGAATAAAACAAGAACACAATGAAAGATGATAAAAACAAACTAAATCATATTAAGAACATGCAAACTCTTAATCTTATGGGGGAGTTGGTGCCAATTTGATGTGGAAATTGGCCCTTTCCCAACTCCTATGCAAGCTTTGATGATTTGATGAACATTGTGATCCACTTTGTTGAAGATTGATGAGTGCTCCAAGATAAAATTTGCATAACCTAGCTATAAAACTTAATGAGATGGATGAAGATTGCTATGAATTTGTGTATAGTAAGTTTACTCAAGTTGTGAATGTTAAATGAAGAATGAATCCTCTAATTTATAGATTGACAAGTTAGAGAAATGCCCAAAATGGAACAATGTGGGACTAAAATTCAACCAATGGCAAGATGCCACTTGTCAAGATGAGAATGGATGAGGGATGTGCACGTTTTGATGAATGTGCCCATAAATGCAATTAGGTGATATTTGAAAATGGTGAAATGACATGTAAGAGGGAAAAGAAATGCCTTAAATGCCACTTGGCTCAATGCACAAGGACATGTAAAATGAAATGAATCCCTTGTTGGAAGGAAAAAGCCCACTTGGATTTTGAATTCAAATTTGAGGGAATATTCCTCCATTATTCCATGTTGAGAGGAAATAGGGATTTAATAAATGAATTAAATATATTTTCATGTGCAATTGGAAAAAGCTAGAGGATGGGACATGAATGAGGATTAAATTAATAAAGGTTAATTAATTTAATGAAGGATTAGATGATGTGACAAATTTGACTTAGATTTATAGGTTAATTTAAATCAAATATGAGAAGAATGTGAAATAAAGATTTTTTGATTTATTTAATTAAAGGAGCTGAAGTTAGATTAAACTAAATAAGGTTTTAATTTATTTAATTTAATAGGTGGACTTTAGAGATTTAATCAAATAAAATGAATTATTTAATTAAATAGGGATAATTAGATAAGTTTGGTTGATTTAATTAACAAGGGAGAAATACTTAATTAGATAAAATGATTTATTTAATTAAGAGAGGAAAATTGATGAATTTAATCAAATAAGGGATATTCGATTAAATGGTTAGACTGAAGGGTGATTCAGGATGAAATGGTGTTAGTAGTTGGGATCAAGTATGTCGGTATATTTTCCATGTCTACAATTTCAAATGAAATTTTATAATTATAATTATAATTTTCTTTAATTTGAAAACTATTTTCTGAATTGGTAAACAATGTTTCTACAGGTGGATCTCCAAAGCTCCATATGCAAAAGAAGAAAAGCCAAAGCCAGATCCATGTCCCATAGCTTTCTATGTTTAAACTTGATGATTGTATGGTTGTATTTAGTGATTTCAGATGTTAATTAAAAAGCTTCTTCATTTTGTTCAAGTGCTAAGGTCCTAGATTTGATTTTACTATTTTTGTTTGACAATGTAAATTTTGTTGCTCTTATCGTCCTTTATTCCAACTTGTTGTTGTTATAATGTAATTATTGTTGCTTTTGTAAATATTGTTGCTATGTAAATTTTGCTATAGCTAGAGTCTATTTATTGTTTGTTTTTTGATCATTTTGTTCTAATGATCAACTTTTCTTTGCAGTTTATAACTGCATTCTATTTTATGTAACTTGCATTTATTCAACATAATAAAAAGTTAGAAAGATTGTATTACATGTTTTTGAATATTATGATCAAAACTTTATGAAATTATAATAAGATATGTATTTTTGAAATTAAATATGTTCTCACAATTAAAAAACAATTTTGAATGGATAACCATCACAATTTTTTTACTTGACAAGTATAATTGTTTGTTACATTATTTCTTTAAAAAAAAAAAAAAAAAACAACTTTGAACTTTCACCCTCAAATCAATATATAATAATTTTTTAGATAAAAAATAATTGACTAGCAACCTTCAACAAAGATATTAAATGATGACTATTATGACCAATTTTACTTAAAAATATTCAAAATCTTATTTACAATACTAGAAAATATTTTATATAAATCATCAACATTCTCAACAATAAATTGATATATTTATGCATTAGTTTTTGCATTGATGTGCCCATTCATTCTACCATCAACAGTATTACAATGCAATTGTGAACAATACATTTGTCATATGAAATGTCACATATTTATTCTAAATAGAAAGGTCTTGTATGAACTTCTAAATATTTGAATAAATTTCAAAGAGCAAAATTCTATCCTTTTAATATTGTTTGATAAGACCCTCTAGAATTTTTTGTATTAATTTTGTCTTTAGAATGGATTAATGATTTAAATATGGATCTTTCCTTATATTCTACAAATCTTAAAATCTTATTGTCAATGGAAATCACAATACCCAAGTAGTGAGGAAATTTCTTCCCAAATATTATGATGAGGTATAAATTATTAGTACATATCACTACCCAAGTTTTTAAAGGAGACTAATAGGTCATTTATTTGTATCCCATAAATCCATTTTACTTATGTAAATCATGATTTTAAAAATGTTTTTTTGTTATTATTTTTTGTTGGTTTATCTTCTATTTAATATCTTTAAATTGGTTGTAGTTTAAAAGTGGGAAGAAGTTTACTTGAGTTAGTTATATGCACGCTTATTTATTGGACATAACATCCTTGTTAACTAGGTTTTATAAAAGTGTATTGTCTAGGCTCTTGTTATATATCAAGAAAAAAATTGTGATCAAATATAGCTATGATGTCATTGGGGATCCCGGTCCAAGGCCTATCTTGTGTCTCATACACCTGATTCGAAGAGGAGATTTACTTCGATCATGGTCATTATGGCCTACAACGGTCAACGAGGTTTTATTTATTATTATTTCTATTTAAATTTATAATCAGTCACCATGATATTAACAGAGGATTGGCAATACAACTAAACCAATTTTATTTATTGCACAGAACAATTTGAAAGAGTTAGTGCAATTGATAAAGAAAAAGAAATGATTTTGTACTATATATAAAAGATTATTTTCAATATTAGAGAAAAATAAGTGTTATATCCCTTTTTAAAATTTATTTCCAAGAGATTATCTTTCTTGCTTTTCAAAATATTCTCTTGATTTAAATAATTAATCATTCAAATTTACAAGTAGAAGTTTATTTCCCCTAACAATTATTAAAAAGTATATAAATCAAAAGCTTTTGTACTGACTTTTTTGTAATTAGAATTTAGTTTACTTTTAGAATGTGAAATGATTTGCATTCAATAGGCGCCTCCATAATGATAACTCTCGACTTATTTTATATATATTAATATTTAATATATGTATACTAGTTAAATATAATACACAACTAAATCTTCGATGCAAACAACTCCAATCCAAAAAAAAACTAAACAATCTTCTAACTTCATTTTTATTTATCACATACAAATCAATATTTATTTAAAATCTATTTATTATTATTATACACTACCTAAAAACAAGACAATTGATTTCTAAAAATTGTTAATAAATATTCTCAAGGAAAAAATCCTCTAGACATGTTATATTATGGTACTCCTTTATAAAGTGGTACACATTTCTTAATAATAATATTCTCTTTTTAAGTACCTTATCTTGTGGTGTTTAATATTTTTCTTTTTGAAGAATGTTTGTTGACCCGTACCAAAATTGATATGACCAAAATATTCGAACTCTTCTAAGGAGGGCTACGAATAATATTTATTTAATCAATGCTCTTTTCATCATTGGTGTGACACAAGGTAATGTGTAAGATCATTCCATTTGAAAATGTTTTTAACTTTTTAGTCAGATTTTAAATTAAATGAGTTGAAATTCAATATAATAATAAAATTAAAATAGAAATGGATCTAGAGAGGATTAAAACAATCAACAAGGTTAGAACCTTATTGTTGGAGATTGGCTAAATGTTATGGTGAGATGGGATTCTAATGTTGTTATGTCTTATTTTTATTCATATAATCACATTTTTATTCATATAATCAATGTAATTTGTTATTTAGGAAAAAATATGAGCGTATTAAAAATATTTGAAGATTTTTCTTAATTACATTCTTGTGTAAATTAAATAGTTGTATGGAAAATTATGATGTGTATGAATAATTTTAAATTTAAGATGTAGACTATTGCAACAATAATGGACTAGTATTTGTATGATGAGTGTTGTTTGGGTGCCCTAGATGTCTAAGTGTATGTTCTAAATCCTTATGAGTGTTTCAATGCTTTCCTTTCTCATTAATCTTTTTTTTTAACCACATCTTGACCCCTTTTCTATTGTTGGGGATGAATTGGATTTTTTTGAGGTGTGAAAGGATAAATGGTTGGACAAAAAATAAATATTTTGAATTTAAAGGACACAAGTGTGGCTAATCTTGTTCAAAAGATATGAGTATGATGTACTAAATTTTTCATAATATAAAAGATCAATTCTGAAAATAATAGGAGTGTCTTTAGAATAATATAAATTCCTAATATTATCTAATTTATTATTCACGCTTCTAGATTTTCTTTAGTTCGTTGAAGCACTACTTTCTATGTGTTTCATTCTATATGCCAAAAGAGAAACTATGAGGGACGGATTTTAACTAGATTTGGCAATCTATGTCAATAATAGATGAATTTAATGCATAAGGAATGACTTTATTATTTTTGTTTCTTTCTATCACAATTTTTTTGGCACTGAATTATGCCTTCTAAAATCAATGACTAACATATTTTTATCTATAAATAAATTCAATTATTTTCTATCTATTTAGGCTGTTTAATTCAATAAATATTTTCTATACATTTTAAACCATTTCAAATGATTATGATCAAGAAATAAATTGTTTCCTTATGAATTTTTGTGTCTATTTAGTTTTTAGGATATCCAAAGATTATTTCCCCTAGATAACAAAATTGTTTTATGCAAGGTTTGTAAATAGATATTTAGATGAAATTAGTTACTTGAGAGTACAAAAAATGGAAAAAATCATTAACCCATACGATAAAAAATTGTGTTTGTGACCAAGGTATTTACCTTTCATGTCTTTTTTACTAGAAACAATATGGTGAGGTTTTTATAAATTATTATTTAGAGAGGAATTTATTTAATTCACTTCAAAATCTTGTTAATGGCATGTTACTAGTCACGTCTTGATCTACATAGGTCCATCTTATATCATTCAACTATGTAATGTATTTTATCGATGTTCTTAGTTTAAGAATAGTCTAACATCATAATTAGTTTTAAAATCTAGGAGGAATTAAATGTATGGAATTATTGGAAAATGCCATATTTTAAAACATTAGTGTTTAGTTAACTGAAAATTATTGGAAAGGGAAGATGAGTGTCCTATTACAATAACTTGATTACCTCTCTATGGAAATATGTCTATTTCTTTCAACATTTTTGGGAGAACCTAAACAAATTTATCATCAAAACAACTACATGATATTGGGTAGGATTTTTTCCAGCTAGATGATAAGTAGAGATCATTATATATACAAATTTCTAATAGAAAAATACTTATTTTCTATTTAGGACGAGAATTTGGGGCTATTGATGTGTAGATTATACACCTAGAAGAAGTTAAAGTACCCATTAGTGTCAAGTCACTAAAAATCATGAAAAATGTTGATATAATAAGATCTCATAGGTAGTATATGATTAGTCAAAATTAGAAAAGGCGATACAAGCACTCCAAAGTTATTAGGCATGTAATTAAGCCTTAATGATAATATTGTATTCATAGTTACATATATGCATTCATGCAATTATAAGATATCATGGACAAGTTCAACAACTAATTATTGAGATACAAATCTATGATTCTATAATACAATATAGTGCATATACTAAAGAGGCCTTATGTTCAAGGACTTAGCCTTATGAATCCTAGAAGGGTGTCCTAGTCCGTAGTGACTTATATAGCCACATCACGAAATCTAGAGTTGATTGTGTAAAAAATTATGTTTAGAGTATTCTTGAGACTATTGGAAATGGTTTTTCATAAATCCCTCAATGTTATCCTCATCAAAATAAACCCAAAACACTTTAATTTTCTATATATTTTTTGAAAATAAACATAATAGAAATTAACTTTAGCTAAGATTACCCTTTTAATAATATGTCTATTTATTACTTAATTAGCTAATTAACTACTACACAAATCAAAATGCTATTATTTATTTCATATAGTAATAAAATACTACATTAAACACATGATTAAAAAAATATTTACAAACACAACTCACATATTTTTTTTCATTTCATTTATCAATTTTTTGAATTGATTACATCATAAACAAGATCATAATTTTCTCTTATTCATACATTACAAAGGTTGTACATTTATAGATAATTTCCACAAGAAATAAAGTTCCATCTAAAATCACAAACATGTCTTTCATACAAATCATTATTATAGTTTACTATCCAAGGTTATTGCTTCCTTCATAAAATACAAACATATTTCAATTGGTAGATCAATATATTCGCAAGGTATCAAAATTGAATTGAAAACTAATCCTAATCACCATTATTCTATAGGAAAATGGTACTATGGAGGTGTTCTACCACCAACTATAGGGCCACTAAACTCCCCACACTCTATCCATGATACAAATGTGACCCTTTTATACATGGAATACATCAATTAAAAACATAAAAGGAGATAAAGAGATATTTGAATAATTGGTACACCAAATAATTGTTGGTGTAATTAATTATTAATTACACTTAGCATAAGTTTACTTAGGCATTATTTAATTCCTAGGTTTATTTATTTTCATCATTATCTTTTGAGCTATCTTGTTGCTCAAGATAAGATTAGTTTTAGGAATCTTTGCTTTTATAAAGCAAATAATCTCTTGTAATTAATTGGTCTTTTTCGAATATATCAAATTGCATGTTTTTATGCAATCTCTGCTTTTTCTGTTTTTCTGCTCTGTGGAAGGTAATTTTTGGTTTGCAATCAGATCTTGGAAATTCTAACATGGTATCAGAGCCTTGATTTGCAGCCCCTTCTCAGATTTCTGGAGAGATTCATCGCAGAGTTCGTTCGAGATTCCTCGAGGGTTTCAAACCTCGAGTTTGTCTCTCTATTTGGGTGTTCTTGCATGGTTGCTTTTGGTGCACGTTGGAGGAAATCTGAGCTCATTTTTGAGTCCAGGGCTATCGAAAAAGTCAAGATCAACTTTTGTTTCGCCTGATTCTGACATTTTATGCCAGAGTTATGAGGGTTTGAAGATCTGTCAGATTTGGGAGTTGCGAAGCTTTTGGTGTGTTTTCAGGCAGATCGGACCTTGCCATCAGATCCAGAGCGTCCGAGAGATAAAAAATGACATATAACTTGCCTATTTTTGGCATCAGCTATTCGTGAGGCAAAAAATTTTTACCCAGCAGGTCGTACGGCCTGCCAGGTATAGGTTACGATTTATTATGCATAAAAAAAAAAATTCAAACAAAAATTTCTATGCATGCATAATGTTTCATCGGCTTTTTTAAAAAAAATTTGGGTTTGCATATTTTATGGCGAATATATTTTGTGGGAATTTGTTTTGGTTCTGCAGAGGTTTTGATTTTGCAGGGGCCGTACGGCCGTACCCTGCCATGTCCCACCTACCGGCCTCCATCCATTCTCTGGCTGGTTTCATTTCTTTCGGCCCCCACTGGCTCCTTCTTCGGTCCTCGTCGGTGTTTCTCTGGCCAAATCCTTTGCTCACCGGCCCCCGCTTCCACTGCCAACTCGTTTTCTTTACCGTCGGCTCTGCCTTCGGCCACCATCGGCCCCTACGGTTTGGCCCCCGGTCCCATTGTAAGCCCCGGGGGGATTCATTGCCAGCCGGTGGCGCAGGAGCGGCGCCACCTCCACTCAGCCTACCCGCCGCTCGCCTGGTAGCGATTTTCTCTTTTGCCTTTTGACAGCCCATGGTCATATGGCGGACCAAGGGCTTACACAGAAGGAGCTTAATTTTTGCGCCCTGATAGCCTGCCCGTACCCTGAATTGCCATTTTACAGCCCTTTTTTTCATTTTGCCATAACTTTTGATCCTGGAGGCATTTTTTTTGAAACGAGATATCGCCGGAAAGCTGGCGAGCCCAATTTTCTGATGGTGCAGTCTGTTTCTATAAATTTTTCTGTTTGATGGGATTTTTTTCCAGTTGAAGTTAGATGTTCAGATTTCTCTTTGGCGGGCATATCTTTTGTCTTAGTGAACCGTTTTTCGTCATTCTCGCGGCATCGAAAAGTTGATTCTGTCCTCTACACAAATCTGACATCAATTTCTATTTTCTGCTTATGCATGTTTGTATGCTCTCCTTTTACAATCATTGGGTATTGTAATAAACGAACTGATATAAAGTTCCATTAAGGGGGGTTATTGCATCCATATTTCATTTTGGTGACAACTCGCATGAGTTTGTCTGGTTTCCTGTTGTCTCTTTTTAGCTTATTTCTTGCTTAGCTAGACACATCGTTGGTTGTTTCGGTTCACACTTCACATTGGGATTTTATGGTTCTTGATCCTCATTGGTTCAGATCTTTTCCATTTGAAGGCCATGTTTTTATGGTGAATGTTCCAGAATCTTGATGGTACTCGTCCTATGGGCAGTTTTAGTTTCAGTTTAGCATTGGCTTCGAGAAACAACTTCCATATTTGTCATCATTATGGGTCCATTCATCTATTGTTGCTTACAGATTCCAGAGTTGATCCAGTATGTGAGTTTCGAGTGTTTTGTGGCATCGGGTCTTTTGTTGCTTTATCATGATTCCTTGAGTCAATCAGTGACTCTCATTCGGTTTCAGTAGTATACAGAAGAATATTTCCTTGCTTGCCTATATCAAGTTCCAGTGTTACTCTATAGAGTTCTTCCAGTGATTCTTCGCAGCAGTTCATCTCACTGAGGGGGATTTCTCTCTCTTTACATTTGTACATGAGTACCTGATTTGGCCTTGTTGCCGGGACTCATATTTGCATAATAATCTGCTTCTCCCTAAGTTGCACTTATGGGGGGGTGTTGGTGTAATTAATTATTAATTACACTTAGCATAAGTTTACTTAGGCATTATTTAATTCCTAGGTTTATTTATTTTCATCATTATCTTTTGAGCTATCTTGTTGCTCAAGATAAGATTAGGTTTAGGAATCTTTGCTTTTATAAAGCAAATAATCTCTTGTAATTAATTGGTCTTTTTTGAATATATCAAATTACATGTTTTTATGCAATCTCTGCTTTTTCTATTTTTCTCCTCTGTGGAAGGTAATTTCTGGTTTGCAATCAGATCTTGGCAATTCTAACAATAATCACATCAACATAATACCAAATACATAATTTATTCCCAAATATAAATCACTTGTACATGTGTATCTAGTGATCCTACCTAGAGAATAATTTGAGAATTGAGATATTGGTCTTAATATAATTCTTAATCAAGGTCAAGGCTACCAATATCAAACCATAACCTCACTACAACCATGATATTGAAACAAATAGAGTGAAATGATTGTTGAGCACCCGAAATATTGAGAGGGGGGTCAATTAGTATTCACTTAAAATTCATTAACTTCATCACAAGAACACCAGTTTTATGTGGAAAAACCTTGAAAGGTAAAAACCACGATGAGGATTAGCTCACAATATATTATAACTAGTTACAATGGATATTACAGAATGGTGGACTCACTGTCTAAGGATTCACTGTCTAGAAAGAATGGCTCACAACCAAAGACTCACTACCAAAGGCTCACTACCTAGAATATAAAGTGATAGAAGAAAAGGGTGGCTCACTACCAAATATTAACTGCTAACACTACATGTGCAACATGTTGAAAGAACAAGTTTGATTAAGCTCTGAAAACTAACTTCACACACTTCATACTTCACCACAATCACCTTTTGCACTTCACACTACATTAGATCTCACACACACACTCTAGATTCATCCATATCATACTTTGCACAATGAATTAACCTTGTATATATACATGCATCTACCACAAACACTCATAACATCAATTAGGTTGACCAAATTAGATGAAACATGCAGCACCAAAACCTTTTGACTCAAAAATCAATCACATATGCTTTGAGAAATTAAACAAAACATTTACAACACGAAAATAGGTCGGCATGACCTTGTAATAGCGTGAATTTTCACCCCTCACAAATTCCACATTTACGTACCTCCTACCTTAGAAGAATTAAATTTGATGATGTTATTCCATGTCCTTCACTCACTTCCCATCCACTTGGTAGTTATTTTTTGTGTCAGTGGAGGATATTTTGTTGGGGACACTAGCATGATGCACGGACGTCTGTGCGGCACGCTATCTTCTTGACATGATTCCTACCTCTAGAATCCACAGAGGCATTACAATTCTCCATTGGTGATGAAGAGTTACGTCTCTACTCCCTTGATCAACCTCGAATGACTCCTTTTCCTCTAATTTCACCTTCAAATGTCGATCTCCTTCATTCATTCAGTCTCTCTTGGCAAATTCTTGATCATTCAGACACTGGACAACTCTTTCTTTACTCTCTACACACTTCATTCACAACATTCTCACCTCCATTGAAGTTACAAGTTGGTGTTTTATGGACTCAATCTCCTCATTGTTGTAGAAATTTCAGCATTTGCAAGCTTACGAGCTCACTCATTCTCCAATTTTCCTTGAGTGCATGTGGTTGAAGGTGATATTGTTCCATTTTCATTCATTTAGCATTATCGTATTATTTTCATAGCATATTGTTGTTTAGCATAGTGCTTGGCATTGTCATTTCAATATCTTTCTTTATCATATTTCTCTATCATTGCTATACTAGCTGTCTATGGAGGTGGGAACACTAAAGCATGGGACTAACTATGACAGTCCTCTATACACAACCCCAACATTTTTTTTCTTGTGTGTGTAGGTTGCTCATTGTGTGAAAAATCTAAATATATCAACTCATGGGTAGGAAGGTATGCTTTCCTCACCCTTGTTCATCATTTCATGGTTAGAATTAATCTTATTGCTTTCTAAATATTCTATCATTTAGTTCTTTTCTATCTTTGTTATTGTATTAAACCGCATTCGTTAGGTCGTTAGTAGGTTTCCTTAGCTTTTAAATTGCACTTTGCACTTTTTGTCCATACAGACGCTAGCACCACACTAAGAAACCAACACACTGTGTTGTCGTTCGTGTCCCATGCTAGAGTCCTCTTGTAGTGAGTTTCCTAAGTTGTAATCTAGACTCCAAAAATTGTATCACCTAACTTCTTGAGACTCTTGGGTTGGCAGAAGGAAAGAGGTAGATTAGTTATCCAAGGAGGTTCCTTTTCACCCCTTTAAACATCAAACCTATCATAAACAATCCCTTAGCATGAGGTAGATCAGGGAAGTTGATTGTTCTAGACCCTCCCATGACCTAGGGTCTTGAGCAGTCGACCCCCCTCCTCTATAGACCTATAATTATTCCCATAAATTTGCTTCATACATAACTTAACTCCACATGACCCCAAAACCCTTAGGTCGGCACTACATAACAAAACTGGTGAAGTAACAATTGAATGAACTAATTTTTCATCCATAACTCAACACACGGACCAAAAAATCACTTTCCACTTGGATTAGACACTTATCTGACACCTTCCAACACATCCTCAAAACTACACAGCATAATAATCATCTGCGGTGGAATGCAGAGCATTCTAACATGTACTCTACACCTGTAACATAGCCATTACTAAGCCTGATACACTGTCAACAATATCTTCAACTATTGAAGACATACAACCTTGAACCTTTGGATATAAACTTCTTCAATACACACCATTATTACCTTAGGACCATATGACAATATTCTACAGCACAAAGTAATGTGAACCACAAATTTTTTCCTCTAGTCACTGAATATGCACACTAGGACTTAGTCAATTCTCCAAAACACTTGATCTTCTCTGGACCAACACTTCTGCATTTCTACAATGGGTTTCCCTCAATGACAACACCATAAACTATCATACCCATGTTTCCAACAATCTCCCCCTTTGTCATTGATGGAAAAACACTCCTCTCCAAAACTACTCCCCCTTTGATATCAAGGGCAAAGGGCTCATTATATCACTCCCCATAACTGATATATTTATATGAGAGTATCTCCCTTTTTTCTTCTCTCCCCCTTTCTATAGTACCCTTTACAAAAATGATAAAAAATGTACCACAAAACCATCAACTACTTCTGCATATGTACATTGAAATAAAAAAAAATGCATATATAAAGAAAAATTGTACAACTTAACTTGAAGAGGGTAAGACACCTTGATAAGACATCTTGAATTTTGTAAGGTGTGCCTCCTAGTATTTGTTTTCAACCTCCCACTCCTTCTTGGTGAAGGCAAGAAAACATCACTAACTTTTAAATTGCACATAGAGGTCTTCTCCTTCATCAGGAGAACTAGGCTCTAGATTCTTTTGCACCACCTCTGAATTTTCTAAAAATCTAGTTAAAGATGTAAGCCTTGCACTCACCAAATCTTAGAGTTGACTATATTGCATTATGATTCTCTTTTTGTTCCTGCAATAGAAATAATTGACCATGTAGATTCTCAATTGTTTCTCTTGTTGCTCCATTTACATCATTTACCGGACCATATGCACCAAAGGCTTGAGATATTTGTGACTCAATAAATTCCATTTGATCTTTGATGCTCCTTGTAGAAATAGGCCATTTCAAACAAAAATAAAATAAATTTTTTTCTTCTTCTAAACATTTATGAAGAATTATCAATAGTTGTTTCAAGAATGCTATCCTATAACATTTGACAAAGAATTATCAATAGTTGCTTCGAGAATGCTATCCCACAACATGTTTACTGCTTCATCTATCAACTTTGTAATTTTATGGTGAGTCTGAATTATTTCCTTCCTTGGAGATGCATGGAAAGTATCACCAAGCTATGACTTATGCAAAGGGGAAATTTTATCCATGTCTACCTGACCTTGTTGCATGGGAATATGCAGTTGTTGTGCAAACACCACCGGTTGAAACTATAACTTCATATCCAACAAATCTTTCAATGATTCTCCATAAGTTCTAGAGGATTCACCACCATTTTTAGCACCTTCTTCTTCCTTCTTATCCTTCTCACCAATGCTAGATAATTCTTCAACATTCTTCTCCACTTCTATAGGCTTCTCACCATCCATAGGAGGCATGTTCTATTCTTCTTGTGCCTTAGTCTTCTTTGGGACTTCTTGTTTATCTTCTTTGTTCTACTCGATATCTTTCTCCATATCCAGAGGGGGAAATTTTTGTTCATTTTGAGCTTCATCCTTTTCTGTGGAATCCTTCTTATCATCTTCCTTCTCTTCCTCAACATTCTTTACAACCAGAGGGTTATTATCTATCACCATATCTTCTTGTACATTCTCATCCATAGGAACATGCTCATGTTGTTCATTGACAGGTTCATTTCTTTTTTGGATAGATGTATCATGTTGCATTTTATCTTCACTAACCAAAGGGACTTCCAACTTTTTAGAAATTTCTTCAACATTTTGCAATGTCTCTTTCCTTATCCTTTCAATGTCTTCCTTGTCTCTTCTCATAAGATTATTAACTCTTTGCTTTGTCCTAAATTTCTTGCTATACAACTTAGATAGCTTGTGTCTATCCTCATGAGACAATGAAGAACCAATCTTCTCCAAGGAAAATGCCTTTATCATTGCATCCTCTTCAGTAGCCTCTTGTATTCTTCCAGTCAACATGTTCTTCAGATCATCAAGAAATTGATCTTCTATCTTATCTAGGCCAGTATCGAATGTTACCATATACTTGACTATAGCCTCTTCAATTGTTGCCTTGTCTTCATCATTTTTTTTTGGATACATTTTTGTTGTCTCTTCCAAGATACCAAATTTTGTAATACCATTAAACAAATCCTCTAACTTCATGGGACTATGCACTCTAGTTGGAGGGGTCTTCTCTTTCTTCTTTCCCTTACCCTTAGGTTATTTTTCTTTTTCTCTTAACTAAGAACTCTTTTCTCTTCTTTGAAATACAAAATTTTTCTTTTCTTTTTCCACTTCCTCTTCACTTTTTGTGCCTACCACATTAACCTTTTTTCCTTTTTACACTGGTCTTCCTAAGAGACTTGAGATTTCTTCTTCCAAACCAATTCTGGTTTCTCCTCTTCTTCATCTTCTTCATCTTTAAATATGATGTACTTTTCCTTGGTAGCCTTTTCTTTCATTCTCCTCTTAGGAGTCTTCTGTGTCTTAGGGGAACTAGATGTTTCTTTCTTCTTGGAACTCCTTGTAGGCTTTGTTCAGGAGGACCTAGGAGTAGTAGGAGAGGGGGCGGAGGTCTTGATGGGTTCCAGAATGAGTGGGATAAAACTCCATAGTCTTGGTGGGACTTGTTTTAGCACAACCCATCTAGGGGTCGAGAGGGCTAATACCTCTTCATTCAAAGCTTCAGGATCCCATGGAAAGGCATGAAATATCGTTCTCCCCAATTTCTGAAACTATTTTTTGACTCTTGTTTCCTATGCTTTAGGGATGTTAAAAAATATTACAAACAATCCCCTCAACACCATTCTACAAAAGTAAAAGTGTATCCCTAGTTTCTTAATCTAGACATTATTCAACCACTCATCCATATATGACCTTGCAGGGATTTTACTAGCATCAAAAGCAGCAAAGAATATATCAGAATTAACCAATTTGTTTTTAATAAGTTAAGCAACATTTATAGGGCTTTGTACCCTTTACATGAAGAGCCCGCATGTCTAGAAAGGAACCAAGTTCAACATACCATTATAGAAATCAAACTAAAAACAATAGAAAAAGGACACATACACTACACACTAACAATAGATAACCAACAAAAACAAACAAACTAGTCCACTAATTGGCCAGACCTTCCCATTTTTGAATGAGGAGATTTAAAACATAAGCCCCAATCCATTTGGGACCTTCACCCTCGGTATTTGTGTCCACCTCCTCCCTGATGACATCGAAAAGTGTGACAACAGATCTATGAATTATTTTAATAGTGAAATAAGCCAGCTTGTTGAATTTCGTTTAAAGTTTCACCACCTACTCATGCAGCCTGTTGATGTCCTTGTCCTTGTCGTTCTTCCACTGGATCATCTCATCCTCAATAGCCCTGGGATCTGAAGAGTGGGTAGAGTCCTCTTTGAGAATTTTGTTCATGTTTGAGAAATGGTAGGACCCTCCACAAATTCCTCTTCCATCTCCTCAACAGTGTCTTTCTTGCATTCAACTCTGCCACCAGTCCGCTCTGAGACGCTTGAGATATCATCCACCAGAATCCTTTTCTTGTTCTTTTCCAGTCTGTGGGACCTCCTGGTCAACACTAGTTTGTTTTGTCCCCATGTCAATACTCACAACCACAATAGTGCCACCTTTGGAGTCTTTTTTCGCAACACTTTTTTCCCTTATTGTCAGTGGCTAACAACTCCACCTGGCACATAGTGTCTTTTTTCCCCTTTTTCTTTGTCATAGGTTTGTTTTCCATCTTGGTGGGTTTGTTATTTAGTTTATACAATCTTTCTGCAGCCTTGGATTGGTCCAACCCGACCTCCCCCTTCTTTTTTAATGGTGGTTTAGATTTAGGCTCAACATGGGATTTATTTTCAAGTGGAGAGGTTTTTCTCTTAGGACCCATTGAAGCAGTAGAGGACGGTTTATCAGAGGCAAGATCAAGTGGTTCCAATTCTTCCACATGAACAACTGAGATGGGTTTTGGGGGGCACAAGGCCTAATAGAAGTGATAGAGCCTAAGGATGAGGCCCTGGTGTAGAGGTAGGGGAGTCGATAGGCCAAGGTTAAGAGCGGCAACATCATGGGATTCCTTGATCAAATTTTCAAGGGAGGTCAATAGGAAGAAAGGAAAATTGAGGATCATTTTGTGCCTTAGGTGGTTTAGCAGTGGCAGATGATAAAAGTAAAAAACCTTAAATCTAAATTCTAAAGTAACATATTTCATGATAGCAAGACGCAACTTATCCCAGGGTTTAGGTAGCGCCTCTGTGTCAAAGACCGACTGCTTCTTAACTGGCTTCTCATTGTCCCTAAAGAAGGCATTGAGACTCTCAAGATCTTGAGTTTCGGTGTGCTTATTGTACTTCTTACCATCATAAGAAAGGACCTTCACCTTGGAAATCACATCCTCATTGACCTCAAATGAGATTCCACCCATGGTGACTCTTTTTTCCCTCCACAAACCAACAAATTGAGCTGACATTTTTTCATCATGACCCACTAGACTTTCTAACAGTAATTCCAAACCCCCCTCCATACAGTCATGCCATAAAATGGGGTCTCTATGAAATTTGTCGTAGTTTTCGGGCTTGGTCCTAACCCTATCACCACCCATCTCAATCCAAAACACATAGAAAATAGCCTAGGAAAACAAAGTTAGCCAAAAAATGGACTGGCTGCCGATGAATTTACTCGCCCTTATAACATCATTCCCAAGCCACCTGGGACAATAAGGCACAATTAAAGCTTTCAAAAGTTTACATGCTCCAATGGTCATTCCCAATGAATCCAACACTTTGGGGCCATAATCTTTCCTTAAGTACAATAAGCTAAGGAAATAAGCCATGATAAGAAATATCAGATAATTAATATATGACATACCAAAAATCACATTAAACTTACACATTTTCCAAGACATTTTAGTCGCAGGGCCAAAATTTGAATTCCTTAAGTACACTTCATTAAATCTTATGGTCATCATTAGCTTGATCAAAAAATAATTATCCATCAAGTTGGAGATAAACATCGCAATACACACATTCCCAAATATTTGATGGGATATGTGATACATATGATAAGATAACCCATAGGCGAAGGACCCCACCTTACTCAACATCCCTCTTTAAACTCGCCACATCATTCAGCTTAGTCCCCATCATCATAGGACCTATTGTGTAGTGCCACCTGTACCCACAAAAACTAGCATTTTTGTATTAGAAGAATGAAGAACATCTTATTATACAACTTTTGAGTTGTCATTGATGTCACCTTGTTATATGAGTTGCAACTACAAGTTTAAGTTCTAGCTTGATCTAGTATTCTAAATCAGTATCTGAACTGATATGTAGTTACTATCCTCCAATATTTTGATCTGCAATCCTCTGTTGATGATTATTGTTGCTTGCGGTTTCAGGAAATGGTTTTTGGTTGCTGCAAGCTTGTAAGTTCAAAATATTGTGTGCTCAGGTGATTGTATGCCGAGTTGGCATTTTTCTGTTGTTATATTTTGCTATTAGATCTATCTCTGGCTGACCTAATATATATTTTATGTTGTAATGGATTAATTTTGTGGTGCAGATGTATGTGTGACCTATCTTTGGTCCATGCCGACATGTTGTGACATGCTACATGCTTGGATTGTTTTTGGAATGATTTTGTACATGCTTGAAGCCGACAGTTATCTTTTTGGTCAATAAGGGTTGCATCTAATTAGGATGACCTAATTGATGCTTATGAATGTATCAGATATATATATATTGGATTGTTTTGAGATTTTTGGTGCAAAGTATAAAGCAAAGTGTGCAAAGATAGTCAAGTATGAGAAGATGATGAAGTTTGTTAAGTCAATTTACTGAGCATTAAAGGAACTGAATCAACACTTATTAGGTGTACTTTATCAGTTCATTCTCTGGATGTAAGCCACCTTTTTATTGTATCTTTGTGGGCAATGAGTCCTGGCAGTGAGCCACCCTTTTGCAATATCTTATAACCGGTTATACTATATTGTGAGCTAATCCTCACCGTGGTTTTTCCCATTTTGGGTTTTCCACGTAAAAGTCTTGGTACTCATGTGTTGTGTTCTTTCATGTTCTGTTAATTCTCTTGCATATCTTTACTATTATATGCAAATTGGAGTAATTGGATGGTGTTTGTTCAATAAGTTTAAAAAGATACTGATTCACCCCTCCCTCTCTCAGTATCTTGGGTATTCAAAAATTGGTATCCGAGCTTGGTTCCTTCGAAAAGAAGCCTAATAGCTTGAGGAAGATCTTGAAGATTGAAAAAATAGATGATAAAGAAGAACTCTAGGTTGCTCTTGAAGATCTTGACAAGGCTGAAAGTGAAAACAAAGATTTGAAAGAACATCTTGATGAGGCAAATGAATGCATCCAGAAATTGAAAGAGCAATTGAAGAAATTCAAAGAAAGACATAGAGAAGTGAGTGAGCAATTAAAACACGCAAATGAAGAGGTCACTGGTTTGAAGGTGCAAGTGGAGGAAAAGAAGAGAATTGAAGATTGTCCGAATACAGTGGTGCAAAACAAGACTGATGAATGCACAAGACTTGAACAAGAAGTGGTGAACCTAAAAGCAGATCTGGAGAAAGCAAAACTCTATGAAAATAATTTCAAGAAAAGTTATACCAAGCTTGATGAGTTGATTGCAGGGTAGAAACCTTCTAAAGACAAAGGTGGTTTGGGAATAGAAGCTGGTGAAATATCTAAGGATGTGCAAACCTCAAACACAGTGGATAATCTGAAGACTCAAGATAAAGGAAAATAGATAAGAAAGCCAAGAAACTTTTCTAGAAGACTACCTATCAGACAACCAAATGTTCAAAGGTACCCATCTTACAATGGTGTTTTCTTTTCATGTAATAAATTTGGTCACAAGGCAATAGAGTGTAGAAGTAGAATGAACTAGTATGCTAGTCCCTTCTCTGGATAATGTTTTGCATGCAAGAAAGTTGGACATAGAGCTAGTGAATGCAAAATTTTAGATGATGAATTGGTTTAATGGAGGTAGAATGAATCAATATTTTGCTAGCTATTTCTATACATGTAATAGGTTTGGACACAAAGAAAATTAGCAAAGATCAAGGGTTAATGGAGGTCAAACAAGTCACAGAAATGTTGTTTGCTACAACTGCAACAAACTTGAACACATTTCAAGAGTTTGCAGAAGTAAAAAGGGAAAGCAAATTGATCCGGTAAAGAAGAATGAAACTGTGAAGACTATTTACAAGAATGAGGTTAAGTAAGAAATGAAAAAGATATGGAAGAATAAAGAAGATCCATAAACATCAGATGCATGTGCCCCCATCTGGTGCAGACAATTCCTTTGACAATTAGACCCAACATGGTCTTAGGGGGAGCATTAACATAATTTTTTTCAAACCCCCTAGCTATTTGGCATGTCAATCTTTGGCACAAAGATATGTTGTAAGGAATGGATAGGCAGAGGTTATGCAAAAGGAACCAAAAGAAAAGGTGTAGGCATGATCATTTGCAGAGCAAATTAGGGTTTTTTAGAGCAGGAAGAAGGGTTTTTATTAGCTTTTTGATATTTGTCACATTTAATGTGAATTAGGGTAGATCATTGGTTTATAAAGTGAATTTCTAATGAATTTTTCTCACTTGTTCATTTGAAGAAAGTGGAGAGCAATTTGGAGCATTCCTGAGGCAATTTGAAGAGTGAGTTGTGCAAAACCTAGTTCTAGTTTTTCGCCAAAAGGAAAAAGGTATTTTGCTTTTTTGTGTTGTGGGTTTGTGAGAATCATATTTTTGAAATCATTTGACCTTGATTTGTTGAAAACTGACAACTCTTGTAGTCGTTAATGTGTTGGAGAGACCTAGACTGTCCTATAATAAATATTCTATGAAGGTTTTCAAAGATGACCCTTTGGGTGCCTTCTCATCGATTCCTCATAGAGTTATGCCTACTGAAGATAGTAGGATGTATATTTGAGTTAATACTAAAGAATATAATCACAAAAAATTGATAGACATATGGCAGAATGAGCTCACTGGGGATGATTTCTTGGTAAAACCCAAGTATTCAAACATTGTTGCAAAGAAATTGGATCGATGGAATTACTTTCCTAATTTCAACTCCACTATTGATGACAAGTATGTAAAACCAACTCTCAAAAAAATGCATGATAAGTTCTTGTGGACTAACATAACTCATCTTATAACTAAGGAAGCAATTAAGGCTATTATCAAAATTTGTGATACCGGACTAGTACTCGTGTTGAAAGCTGTGAAGAATGAAGTGGTGATGAAACTCACCAGAGCTACATATGAAAAAAGGGCTCTTACTAAAAAGCCTATCACTAATCTTGCTATGAAGTATGTTGCAATAATGATCAGACACAAGATCTACTTCACTAATAGAGAGAACTTTGTATTTGCTATAGCAATTTACACTGGTTATGATATGGAAGTTAATGGTGCAGATTATGATTTGTGTGAACTTCTCTAGTAGTAGTTGTTTGAGAACTCAAAGATGACAAGGGAGAAGAAATATTCCTTTAAATTTGGCTCCTTGATTGTTTGTTTACTATTCTATTTCCTTAGAAGACTTCCCAAAAGATATGTTGTGGTTTTTTGGGACACATCCAGACTGGTTGCACATCAAATCTTTGATTACATGCATAATTTGGGTGATTTGAAGGCTCAAGATAATACTCTAACAACATTCTTTGTTGTGTTCAAGAGCAGCATGAATGAGAGAGAAAGAATCCCAAAGAAAGTTGTTGAGAAGTACAAGAATGATATCATTTTTCATGTATCCTTTGATGAGTGCATGATTGAAGTTGTTGAACCCCAGACAGTCTGGATTCAACCATTGGGCTATGAGATTATAGAGGATGAAGTCAAAGATTATGTGCAAGTTTTGTTGAAAAGTCCTAAAGATACCGGTGAACCTAGAGTTGACACTTATGTAGAAAAATTTGTGGAAGTTCACTTGGAGAATATGAAGCCTGTGATAAGGAAGAAGGTAGATGAAATGCTTAGAAATTTTGGCTTCACTGATGAGCAGATTGCACAAGGTAGATCCATGGGAGAACAGATGGCTGGAGAATCATCAAGACCAAGGAGATCCGATAGGACTACTCCTTCAAAACCATTCGTAGCCCCTACAATGAAGGTTGAGCCCAGTGCTTCTAGTAAAGGTAAAGGCCCGACTCCTTTTGGACCCAATACAAGATCTGTTAAAATAAAAGAGACTCCTCTAGTGGCACTAGTCAAGAGAGGGAAGAAAGAAAAAGCTACAAGAGAAAAGAATCTTAGCATCATTGAAGAACAAGAGGAAGAGGAGGAAGATCGTGCAACAAAATTGGTAAGAAATAAGAGATGAAGCATGTCCTTTGGTGAAGGTGCTTCACAGGAAGCAAGTGTTGGATCTAAAAGATTTCATATTGTGTCGTCCTCTGAAGAAGATGAAGAACAATAATTTGGTGTACCAAACCAAAATCAAAGAAGGCTAAGATGTCAGAAGAAGCTTCTGTAGACATGAAAAATATACCGACACACTTGATCCTGATTTACTAACATTGTTTCATCTTAAATCATCTTCTTAGCTAGTCATCACCCTTCATCCCTTAATTACATAAATCATTATTTATCTGATTAAGTCATTCTCTCTCGTTAATTAAATAAATCAATGTTATTCAATTAATCTTCTAATCTCTATTTAATTAAATAATTTATTTTGATTAAATCCCTAAAGTCATTCCATTAAATTAAATCAATCCTTATTTAATTTAATCTAACAACATCACCCCTCTTTAATTAAATAAATCAAAATCTTTTATTTAATTAAATCTAAGTCACATTCTTCTCAACTTTGATTTAAATCAATCCAAAAATTTAAATCAAATAGTCACATCAACTAAACTCCTATTAAATTAATCAAATCTTGATTAATTTAATCCTAATCATTTGAATTCTCTAGATTTTGCCACTTGCACATGAAAATGCATTTAAATGATTTATTTAAATCTTTATTTTCTCTCAACATGGCATCTTTAGGGGAATATTCCTCCAAGACTAAAAATATTTCCAAGTGGGTTTGTCCTTCCAACAAAGCATTTAACCCTCCTTCATGTCCTTGTGCATTGAGCCAAGTGGCATTTAATTCATTCTTTTTCCCTCTAACATGTCATTTCATGATTTTCAAATTCCACCTAATTTCATTTATTGTGCACATTCATCAAAATGTCCTCAAGCTTCTTCCATTCACATCTTGACAAGTGGCACTTTCCCATTGGATGTTGAATGATCCCACATTGCTTCATTTTGCTCATTCCTCCATCTTGTCTTTCTATAAATAAGAGGCTTTTCTTCTCATTTAGGATCCACAACTTAGAGCAAAGTTACTCTCTTCACATTGAGAGCTAATTTTATCCATTTCATATCAAGTGTTCATAATTTTCATGGTTTCATAGCAAGGTTATGCCAAATTTTCATCAAGGAGCTTCAATCATCCACAAATCTTCATCAAGCTTGCATAGGAGTTGGGAAAGGGCCAATTTCCACATCAAATTGGCACCAATTCCCCCATGGGATTGAGAGTTTACATGTTTAAATAGGATTTCAATTACTCTCTTTGCTTTGTTATTCAATTTCTTTCCTATTTGAGCATTGTAGATCAATTTCATGGGGAATCTTGGTTCTTACTTGCATTTGATCTAATATTGTGTTTGTTTTCTATGTTTGTGTAAGTCTAGGATTGGGGTTCTACATTTGGAACTAGGAGGGAAAATCTCAAGTTATTAACTCGTTTTCTCACAAAATTCTGTGTTTTTTTATGTTTTTTGGTGTCTATAGGAAACTGTGCCGCTATCAGTCTAGCGGCACCATACAACGCTGCTATCAGCTGAGCTGTGCCATACAGCGACACTACAAACTCTAGACTCCACCACTGGACCTTCTCGCCCAGAAATTCAAAAGTTTAAATTGTGACGTTGGTTCAATTCTCTAATGTTGGATTCCTTAAACTTCAAACTGCACCGCTAAGCAAAACTGCACCGCCATCGCACTCTTTGTTTTGTTGCAAAGCGCCGCTTGTAGACCTAGTGGCACTATACAACGCCGCATATGCAGGTTGCATCACTGGGGTGGAGTAAAAGATCAAATTTCAAAAAAAAAATTGACATGTGTTTTTTCGTTGTTGATCATTTGGAGTTATTAACTTGTTTTCTTCCTCTGTTTTCTTGAATTAATCATTTCTTATAGGTGGGAGCAAGGAAGGAGCAAGGAAGAGTTTGAAGCGCAACATCATTTATCCATTGTATCAAGTGTCTTTAGACACTTCTGAAAGCAATTATAATTCCAAATTCAAGGATTTTACCTCTTCAAGCTATTTACGACTCACCGATTTCAATTTGGGCTTAAAACAAATAAGGCAAAAGGTTTAAAAAGAACTTTAGGAAAATTTACTAGATTTTGTTATAAAGGTGAACAATTGAACAAGCAACTTTCATCTTTTTGCTTTTGTGCTCTAAAAGGAATCAAATCATTGCTTTGAGGATTTAAAATGAACATGTGCATCTTTTTTTTGTAATCACTTACCCAAAATAATACCAACATAAAGATGTACGCGCTTCTCTCGCTCCTCACAGTGATCTTGAGAATCAAAAGGTTTTTTGGTGACATTAAGTTGTGTAAGTGATTACCCACACACTTTAATTTGGATTCTAAAATTGATCAAATCTTGTGAGTGTGAGTGGAACATATTAAGCGTGTTCTCTCTTTGTTCCTCAACAAAGATTGATTGAACTACGAATATGTTTGTTCACTGTTTATTTATCTTAGAGGGCCTGCCTTGTGGGAAAAGGTAATCACCCAAGGGAATGACCCAACTGAGAACACGCTAAAGCCAAGCGACTTCCAACTAGTATATAAGTGTGGGTACTTGAGGAAAGGAAAGTATCACGAGGATTATTTCGATGAGAAGGGAAGTAATGGTCTCTCACCGCATGGATGGTCCCCCATGAACAGAATGC
>VDFB02000015.1:450770027-450978810 GCA_007258455.2 Sequoia sempervirens | reverse complement strand
TGTGGGGTGACTTGTTCTGCATTCACTTGATATCCAAATGGTTGAAAATACAAATAAGCCTCTGGTCATTGAAAACATCAAGAAAGTACTTAGATTTCAATGATTCTCGGTATACAGAATTAGTCTTTATACTATTCCATGATACAAACCCTCTAGCTAGAAATTTTGAGCCACTTCTAAGAATCAAAGCCCAAAATCTAACTCGCCAATGCTCAACAAGCTTACTCCAACTTAAAAAGTTGATCAGAAGTTGTCCACAATACAAAATTACTTACTTGAACAAGACACATGCTTTGCCAAAAAACAAGAAGAATTTAATACCATTTGTCACAGCAAACAATTTTAAACATAAATCAACAATAGGACTTAATCACCTGAAGAACTTGATTAGAAAAGAAAAACAAAAAGAAAGTATACCTACCAGTCCAAAGAAAAAAAAAACATTGTCACCAATAGAAATTTATAAAACAGCAATACAAGATACACCAAAATACCCATGTGCAATTTGCCAAGTGCTCTGTTTGAACAAGGACATCAGGACATTCAAAGAAAAACAAAAAGAACTATACTGTAAGCTACTACAATCAGATTCCTTACCATTCACAGATTTCATATGCCATGTATGCTACTTTGCATTAAAACAGTCCACTATTCCAAAGTATGCTACCCCACAGAAAATAAGAACTAATAGACCATTGTGATATGTGCAAAATTTAAATCAGCTAGAAGAATGACTTGTCTCACTTAGAATTGCATTTGCACAGATTTGGGAACTAGGGTTCAAAAGGTCTCAAATAGGCCTAACAGGTTCTATTATAAATGTTCCTATTGACATGAACATTGTATAAAGAGCATTACCACAATCAATTAACAACACACAAACAATTGTTGTTTCATTGAAAAGGTGCTTACAATACAAAAATGCATTTCAAAAAGGCATGGTGCGCCCAAATGTCATCATGCAAGCTTTGACTCAATTAACAAGGACACCATTATACAAAATACACAAAGTCCACATAAACCAAGATTGGCAAGAAGTTCTCCAATGCACTCAAGAAAACGAAGACAATAGTCCACAAAATACAAGTGAAATAGAATCAGATAGTGAAATGGAAAATGAAAACCCATCAGAAACATTGATACATGGATTTACTAAGTCTAGAAGTATCCATAACATAGAAGACAAGATTATTGAAATTGCGCCTGCAGAGGACAAGTATCCAATTGGAATATTTAAGGACATGTATGCTGAAGAAATGAATTTCCCAACTTTATTCTTTGGCAAACCACGTGATAATGACATTGTAAAAAACTTTACATATCAGAAAATAGTATGCTGGGAGCTCTTACAGTCACAAAGACAATTTGCATATCATACAATGAATTTTTTTTCAAAGCTATTAAGGTACTAATACAACAAGTACTGTCTACAATGACAATAAAAATCTGAAAATGCTAGTTAAAAGGATGAAAGCTATTTGCAAAAGACGTTAAACACAAACCAAATCTAGAAAAAATTCTTAAATTAGATATTGGATATGTTGATTTCAAAAGAATAAGAATCTCTCTAGACTATTCACAACAACTTAAGAAAAATGTATTTGCTATGATTCGACAACTAGGACCACTGACATTTTTCATCACTTTCACTAGTGCTGAGCAAAATTGGGATCCACTAATTCAAACATTACAAGAGCTGCATAATCTACACCAATCAGCACAAAACCATCAAGAATCTAGTGGCCCACCACACATTGACAAATTTGAACTAATCAAGAAAGACCCTATCACTTGTGCACTTTACTATAAACATAGAATAAATGCAATAAAAAAATTGATACTTACAGATGACTCTTTCTTTGGAAATGTCATTGATTACTTCTCAGTCACTGAGTTCCAAAATTGAGGAAATGAACATGATCATTTCCTCATATGGGTTAAAAATGCACCAATCTACACAGAAGATAACAACACAGACATCATAGCTTTTGTTGATAAGTATATTACTTGCGACACTGAAAATTTGGAACCTGCTTTAGCAATGCTACACAAACATCATCATACAAAGAAATGCAAGAGATCAAGAAAATGACTTTGTAGATACAATTTTCCTTTCCCACCAATGCAAAAGTCAACTATACTTTTACCAATACTCCAAAAGACTGAAGCAATAACTGCAAATGCCACTAACATCTTTTCAAAACTCCAAAAAGCAAACTATGACGAAACATTCACTTTTCAAATGTTCTTAAAAGAAATAAACTTAACTGACAATGAATACATTGAAGCTTTGAGCTCAACATTAAACAGGCCTACGCTTTTTTTACAAAGAAAACCATCACAAATATGGAACAATAGTTTTTCAAGGAAAATTCCAGATCTTTGGAAGGCTAATATAGATGCACAGTTTGTCCTCAATGCATATGTTGCTGCAATGTATTGTAGCTCATATATTGCAAAATTAGACAAGTCAATGACATATGCATTCAAAAGAATACGTACAGACCACAAGCAAGATAATATTGATGCAATACGAATGGTAAGTAAACTTGGAAATGCCATGCTTAACTTGCAACAAATGTCATCACAACAAGCTGCACATATTGTTTTGTCATTTCCATTAAATTACAGTTCAAGAAAATGTATATTCATTGATACGATCGACAACTCATGACATAGACTATCTCAACAAGATTTGCTTTCGTCCTGTACCATTTGATCCATTGCTTCCGCACCTTTTCTATAGGAGAATTGATGTTCAAGCACATAACAACAAAATGCTATCAATCATTCCAAACCAAATGATAGTGCTAGATGCAATAGATGAACTTGAGGAGGACCTTAATGCAATACGAGTATATAGTCACACAATGACACTTCCATCACAAATATGCTTGAAACCAAACATTCTTGTTGAACTTTATGTAGGCAATTACAATGTTCAAGATGGCCTCGTAAACGGTTCAGATGGAACTTTTAAAGCATATACATCACAAAACAATATTTATATTATCTGGATTAAATTTAATGACCCATCAATCAGACATCATCAACGCACAAAACTAGCACAATGCTATTCTACTATCATTGACAAAGACTGGGTGCCTATACAATGCATTGCTAGGCCAATCCAGAAAATAACAACAAACAAGAAAATTACAATTAGAAAACAATTCCCAATACAAGTAGCATGTGCACGAACCATACATCGATCCCAAGGATTAACAATGGAGGCCTTGGCTTTTGATCCCACAGGCATTAGACAGCATGGGCTAACCTATACAGCTCTATCACAAACAAAATCAGTAGAATCATTATTTCTGTTACAACCTTTAACTACAAAAAACTTCAAAGTTAAAGACAAAATACAACTAGAAATGTCTCGTCTCCAGACATGTGCACAATGGCAATTTGATAACCAAAGCACATGTTCAGAAAACAAATCACATATGCTCATATGTACATTGAACACTCGTAGCTTGAAAGCACATGCATAAGACATTGTCAATGACTATGGCATAATGCAATCTGATATCTTGTGTCTCCAAGAAACACATATGCATCCCTTTGAGCTAAATATCTTGTTGTAGTATTTTGATAGCTTCTCTGTACATAACATACATGGCATAGCAACTTTAACCAGGAAACATTTATTCCTATCAAAATCAAAACAACATGAAACATCAAATATTGAAGCCATCACATCAACAGTAATGCTATCTAACAATGAACTCAATGTTTGTAATATTTATGCAAGACTTGCAACTGCCATAGATGAAGTAATCGCAATCTTGCAAATAATTATTGCATCCAAAAATTCAAAAAACATGTTGTACATTTTAGGCGATTTTAATGTGAACATGTTTTCTGAAAGCAGAAGCAAAAAAATACTTCACAGTTATATGCAGCAGAACAATATACAATTTATGTTGGACCAACAACACAGCATGGGAAAGTCAGTCATTGACCACATTTGGTCCAACACGACTACAAATATATGCTCTATCTATAAATCAGAAGCATATTGGACTGATCACAATCCAATTTTCCTAAAATTGCATGTTGCCCAACAAACAAATTCAAATTTATAGAACTTATAGCCTTATATCACTTTTATGCTTTGCAATGCCTTTTTCAATGCTATATCCATTATTTGCAGGAGATCTATGGATGAAACTAAAAGACAGTCAAAGCAAATACAAACCACACAAGAAGAATCAGCACAATGGTAAAGCACTCATAGTATTATTCCTTCATACTCATTCACCCAAATCACAAATATTCAAATAACATTGTTCCAATTATTTGCAGGACACCAAAAGATGTATCAAAAAGATAGGCAAAACAAGTGCAAATTGCACAGGAAGAGTCAACACAACGGTAAAGTGCTTGGTTCTTCATTGTACCGCCATTTGCCCAGCTTGCTAATATTAAATTAGCATTCAATTGACATTATCCTTGTTCCTTGTAGGACAAGAGTCAAGAAACCTAAGATTGTTTCAATTGAACAGCTAAATGCAAAAAGAGTTGGAGACACCTTCCAAGGTGATGTGCTTATTGTCTACAAAGCAACATTGGATAAGGCCAACAAAACATGGGAAATGTTGCATGCTGATTTAACATATCACAAAGCAGAAATGACAATCATGTTAAATCTTAGTGGAAACCTTGTGTATAAACATGAGCCTAAAATAGTCTCGGGGTCAGCTATCTCAATCTCAGATTTTCAAGTTGCACCTAGGACAGATTATGACAGAGGTGACTGTGATTGAATTTTGATTTTAATAGACATAAGCACCACTGAAAACATCCCATGCCTCTGTCAAGAGTACAAATTCATTCCAAGTACAACTATCAGCCAATTGCTAACAACTATAAATGAGTACCCAGCTGGCACAATAGCTGCGCTAGTAGTTGGTGCCAAGAAAATGGGTACCCAATTTGCAGTTGACATCAAAGATGGCCACATTGACATAGATAGAGCACAAGTATTTCGGTCTACAGAACTTTTTCCTGTTCTTTCAGTTTCAACCTTTTCTCGTTCTACAGTGGTTTCTATAACAATTTCCGTAACAAAATCTAATTCTCTCATTGAATCGCAGCTGCTATTACGATCAACATATGAGCAACAATACTTTGCAATCGAAGACCAGTTGCATACAAACAAAACACCTGCAATGCTTTTCAAGAATGTTGTAAAAGCGAGATCAAAAGAACCGCATTTCACACATATTTGGTGACATTCATACGTAACTTGGATGATAAAAGAAGCTTGGAAAAACTCAACATTACTACTACATTCAACACCAAAATGTGACATTCTTTTTTTTCAACTATAAGCATCCAAACTTTGTATTTTTGTCTCCTCTAACAATTTTGAACCATATTCTATAGGTTTCTCGTGCTCTAAAAGCAGTAATGCATTTTCCAATCCATTTCATGCATCTTGTCAAAATGCAAATGCTAGAGTGCACTTGTAAGCACCTCCAAGAAAAAACTGCTCACTACAAACAGTGCAACCAACAAGTCAATTATACATTTTGTTTGCAACTTAAAACTATCATTACAACTTATGACAATCAAACAATTCAGTCTTCAATTGACCAGGTCACCATGCACCATCTATTGCCCAAACTGCAAAATCTCAGCTATGAAGAATATATCAAGGACAAGTCAGCAGTGATATTCATCCTACGAGACTTCAGCTCTGAAGGAAATTTTAGCCTTGACCAAAATAATGTCATTGTTGAAGCCATTTGCATTGGCGAATAGACAGGAAACATCACCAAAAGGTAAAAAAGTCATTCATATGTAAACCTTTTCTCTTGTGAACCAGCACCTCAAATCACCATCCATACAAACTATGTTTCTAATACGTAGCATTTTCTTGGCTTTATAGGAAACTAGGAATATAGGAGTACAGATTTACATTGTTCAGACTTTAACTTTTTCGCCTTTCCATGCTCTAAGACATTTCACTGGTTTTGACATGTTAAAGACATCTTTGGTTTTAAAATACTCTATTGCTATTATACATTTAGACACTTTTATAGGTTACTATGCTAAAGTCTTCTCGAATATGGACATCTGAAAATCTAATTTTTTTTTTGCACCTACAAAGACAGTGGTTCTCTATGTACATCCGACATATATGTTCAATAATTATTAGCCCTCTATGCATAATGCCATTCAAACTATATAGTTTAAATGTTTCCTTTTGCATTCTATC
Source organism: Sequoia sempervirens (assembly GCA_007258455.2). Taxonomy (NCBI): domain Eukaryota; kingdom Viridiplantae; phylum Streptophyta; class Pinopsida; order Cupressales; family Cupressaceae; genus Sequoia; species Sequoia sempervirens. The sequence goes on along the minus strand of VDFB02000015.1, from coordinate 450,972,581 downwards.
ATTTCTAGCTTTTCCAATATTTGCTCGTTGTTTGCTATGTTTTCAAGAGTTTATGGTGACTAAGTAGAAGTTGTTATGGTTGCACACTCCAGACCCATAAACAAGTTACTTGAGGCAATAAATAGGTATTTTCCTCTAGCTTTTTTCATTTTATGTTGTTAATGCAACCAAGTCTCGACACTGCTTTTATGCATTGTACTTTATAGTCACTTTTCCATCATGCATTCTAATGTATAAAGTACATCCCTGTATAGAGAAATCCATTTGTTGCTTTCGCTGCATATATGCATATTTACATGTATATATGCCTCTATGTCCATATGCACATATGCACATTTTCATGTATGCATGTATTCATCTAAGCTTCTACATATCCTTGTATGCAATTGCGTATACATGCATCCATGCATTTATGGATGTGCCACTCTAGCCTTGTAGCAATTTATTATGTTCTATGGATATTGCATATAGGAACACTAATTAGCTCTTTCACCGTAGACAACAGTTGTTTTCATAAATGCCAAATCGAGCTTATATGTTTCAAGCTACATATATACTCAGACTTAAAACTACTTATTTATGATCTCTATTGTTCCATTTTCGTAGACATGTTACTATTGCAATCAAATGTCTAAAGCATTCATGTCCAAAGAAATTAGAAACAGGAGTGGCAATATGTTACACAACCTTGTGTTATGCCTTTATAGCAATTTTTTCATTGCATTTCAAGAAAAGCAGAAACTAAAATTTTATTCATATTATTTCATCTATGGCATTTACAGCTTTTGCAATAATTATTAAAGGCATAGAGTTCAATGTTAAATAGTTCTATTGTTCATGTCATGGCTTCAACATTCTTCATGTCAAATTGCATTATGTGACAAAGTTAACATGTAAAAACCAAAGTGTCCATTATGAACACTTATTGCATTCCATGGCACCACATTTCTTTGAGGATTTTTTTCGAACAATTCGCTTCCCTTGTGTATGCTTCCATATTTTGCATATGTTCCTATGAGCACATTAACTATAATAGTTCACAAAATTCCTTTATCCTTTATGCTTTCATCATAGCGAAAAAAGCTCAAAGCAATTGCAGACTTTAGGTTTACAGAACACAGGCTTATAGAACAAAACAACACAGTAATAGAGATGCATAGCAGAGTGGCTTGTCTATATTAAGTAACAGTACCACATCCATGCACAGCCACCAAGCCATTCCGAGCGCATTCACCTCCCGGCCGAGATGCCATTCAATGCATTTAATTTGCATTCATGCTTTGTGCCGCATTTTCTGATATTTTAATGCATTTAATCTGCATTCATGGATTGTATACCTCTAGCTACCAACTTTTACACTATGCCTTTGCTTAAATTTTTCTAATCATTTTATGCGTTCACATTTTCCTGATTTAAAAAAAAAATGATTTATAAAGCTACTCGAACAAATAGAAAAATAGATAGATGCTAATCTTCCAATATTAAAGTTAGCTCTCCAAATTTAAACTATACAAAGAAAAAAGTAATATGTTATATGCTAAAATGTGATTGGCCAATGCTCTTGGTTAAAAAGAATTCTGGGCAAATGCATAGCCAAATTAAACATGGGTTCATAGGAAAGAGCTTTTGATTTTGAATCCATATGCATACTTTGATTAGAACTAGTGGCTGAAGGTACATAATTCATTGATACAAACTCAATGCATTGAATGACATCTGACTAAAGGGGATCTTGTTGGATTGCTAATTAGTCTTTAAATATATAAGGTTCAGGAAAATAATCAAAGTGTCCCGAATTCCTTAAAGCACTATGAAACCCTACTTGCATTTCGCAATTGTGAACAAAGAAAAAGGTTCTTTCTAGAAACTCACCCTGTACTCTTTTCTTGAAAATTTTGCTACAATTGCAGAATTTTGGTTTACATTGTTCCAAACTTCTCATTATAGCATAGGTTAATAACACATTGGTTCTAAAGCTCTCTCTATGACACGGCTCTATAGCAATTGAAGATATATAGTCTTTACAGGGCTCACATGCAGTCAACAAAATAGACAAAAGGGTTTTTACATAATCCCTTTCAAACCACATTTCATGGATCCACATTTATTCCACGACTTTTGTCAAACAGTTCACTTGCCTTTTGTATGCTTCCATTTTTTGCATATGTGCCTATGAGGATGATACCTATGACATTTGACAAAATTCTTCTATTTCCATGCATCCATGTGTACTACAATACATGCATCTATGTATACATGCACCCATGGATCTATGTATCTATGCAACTTCATATGCAATCCATGGATATTTCCATACATGCATATTTAAGCATTTATGTATCCAACTATGCATCCATCTATCTATCCATGCAACTATGTTTCTATGTATTCTTCTACCTATAGATGCATCCACACATATATATGTGCTTCTATGTACATATGTATACAGGCATCTATCCATATATGTGTCGATGTATCTATGGATACATCTATTCATAGATACATGTATCTACGCATCTATGGATACCATGATAGATGTCCACATCCATGTATCTATGGATACATGTTTCAAGCAGCTTGTTTCTGGGTCTTGACTCTGCAGCAACATCTCCTGTGACTACACAGATCTGTAGAATAACAAAAATGAAATGCTCAAAGTAATCACAATGCATCTCTAGTCACTTAAATATATATTACATGTTAAATCCACATGCCATTTAATGCATTCACTTTGAAACACAAACAAGAAAACAACTAAGTACCACTTTCCAAATTTAAAAAAAAAACTTTTGAAACATCAACTTCCAGAATTAAATACCAATATGCACAAAGTGATCATATTACCCTAACTAGATGACTATGAAGCACATGTTACCTATGCAATCTAAAATCTAAAGATACATACCATTGTTATGCACCTATGCACAAGTACATACTGTCTAACATATTAACATGTACATGGTTTTCCACTACTACTTTGTTAATTGGCTTTGAGTAATAAGTGAAATCTGCAGAAGGATAGTTATAATTATTTCTTTCCTTTATTTCTTTCAGTTCCCAACCCCATGTGGTCATTCTATACTTACTATTAATTGTTTAATACAACTACGTGCAAGTAGAAATCACAACTCATGGCATCCTTATACACTTATGCACAAATACATGCTCTCTAACATATTAACATGCACATGCTTTTCCATTGCTACTTTGTTAATTGGCTTTAATTAATAGCTGAAATGTGCACAACTATAATTATCATTATTTCTTTCTTTTAATTATTATTTATTTAAAGAATAATTAGCAGCTACCTAATTAATTACATATGCATTATTACAAGGGTAAATGAGCACTACAAACTCGATAACAATGACACAGTTAACATGCCACTATCAAGGCGTTCAGTCTAAATACTCATTGATTACTATATGCTAAACATACTTCAATTTTATATGCTTCCGTATATGCATATATAAATGTGTCTTTTTCTTCATTTCATTATGTATCCATGTATCCATAGATGCAATCATGCATATATCGATTTATGCATTATCTCGCCATCTCTCCATGCATCTGTCTATATATGTATGGATGTATCTATGGCTACATGTGTCTATGCATCCATCTATGCATGTGTGCATGTACTACATGCACACATGCATTTGTGCATGCATATACAATACTCTTCCTTACAACACAGGCATGTACAATAGAATACAAGCATCCACAAAGCAGCTGTGATACATTGCAACTGACTTAACTCTATATTAAATGGCCAAAGTATGTTGGCCACCCATTGCCATCAAGCCATTCCAGCGCCTTCCCCACCAGCCAGATGCCATTTAATGCATTTGCTTCAATTATTTTGACCTCTCTATGTGTTCGCATTTTCCTGATATTTCAATGCATTTAATTTGCACTCATGGATTACGTACCTCTACTCACCAGTTTTATAAACTATGCCTTTGCTTAAATTTATTTAATCAATCTATGTGATCGCATTTCACTGATTTTCTATAACAATAATGATTTATAAAGCTATTCTGACAAATAGAAACAGATAAATGCTAATTTTCCAATATAACAAAATTTAAAGTTATATGTTGATATACATTCATGCATATTGTCCATTCATGCATATGTGCATATATGCCTTCATCCATATTTGCATGTGTATATGAATACATCCTTCCATGTAACATATGCATTTGTATCTATATGCAAATATGCATGCATCCATGTATACATGTATTCATTTCTCCATCTGTCCATGTAGTTCTGTTTTCTGTGTATACATGTGTCTGTTGATGCATCCATGCATATATCTGTGAATAGCTCTACGTATTTCTCTCTCCATGCATTTATTGTTCTCTAACGCATCAGCATTTGCATTTTTTCAGTTTCATGATCTTCCATATTTATTGTTTTCATAGTATATGCATAACAACTTCCACTTTGTCTTCTGTTTTGACTCTTCTATCCTTAAATATCATTATATTTTTATATCTATTCTTCTCTTGTCGCATTTCGAGGAAGCTCAAGGATCTCAGCACCTTGTTCAGTACGAAGGAGAGTGAGAAATGGGACATGAGTCTTTTTTCTATGTTTATATTGACACACTCAGCCCTATGATGATTTTAAAAAGCATAACCAATAACAAACTAGACATTCTTCCACCCTTTGTTGGAAGAAATAATCACTTCATACCCTATCAATTCCATTCATTTCCATTTCCACCCTTGCACGTCCTTACTTCTCAAATCAAATACATTTCAAAATCCATTTATATGCTTGCCTTGCATCATACCAATGTGTCGCATTCCTTTTTTCATTCAATCCAGCTCACTCATTCAAATTTTTATTTCTTGCATTTATTTTTAAGCATATAACTAAAAAATCATAAATTCATACCATTTACATTCCATTCATTCTCATATCCACTCTCGCATATCCTTGCCTCCCATATCAAATACTTTTCATAACTTATTCATACACCTTACTTGCATCTCATCATTCTCTCAATTGCCTATCTTTGTTGCACTCACATAACTCATTCTTCTTTTTTACCCTCACCTATCTTTATCTATCTATACCTCAAATATACCTTCATCCATCACAACAAAATTCACACCATACCAAACAAAGAAAAAGATGAAGAAAATATCAAGGTTATGCAATTAAACACAGAGGGCTTCGAAAATAACAATCATAACATTGAGTTGTATTCAAGAGTTCTTTTGAAAACGTCTTTTCTAAATCTTGTTTATTACAGATCCCTAAAAGCGCGTATGACAATTTCTTAAAGCCTAGAATGTGTAATCAGATTTAACAAATATTTACATGTATCCATGCATTCAAATGCATCATTAGATATCCTTTATACACTTGTTCAAAAAACACTAATGTATATGTTTCAAATGCAAATTGTTTCTGACATTTCTAACTTTACGCACACAGCCATTAATAGATTCTTGTTTGTGTACCAAATTACATGGACACATGTATACATCCATGCATGCATAAATGTTTACATGGATCCATATATTTATGCATTCCTTCGATATATGCATTGGTGATAAATAGTTCATTTTCCTTGTTTTCTTGCATTCACTACTACAAATGCAAGTTGAGTCTCATTGTGCTTTGACAAATTTGTATTTCTAATTGATTTTAGAATTTTCCATTCAAATCTCTCATTCAAATGTCAACGATGCTTTTCACTCTTCTATGCATTCTTTGCACATGGATACATGTATACATGCATTCATGTATACATGGATGGCTCAAGCAATGTTACACATGTTCAAGATTATTTACATAATTTAATAATTCAAACAAAATAGTAATACATTTTTTCTTTGTTTTCTCTTTTGACTCTTGTATCCTTAAATATCATTATATTTTTATATCTATTCTTCTCTTGTCGCATTTTGAGGAAGCTCAAGGATCTCGGCACTTTGTTTAGTACGAAGGAGATTGAGAAATGGGACATCAGTCTTTCTTCTATGTTTGTATTGAGACACTTAACCCTATGATGATTTTAAAAAGAATAACCAATAACAAAATAGACGTTCTTCCACCCTTTCTTGGAAGAAATGATCACTTCATACCCTATCAAATCGACTCAGTTCCATTTCCACCCTTGCACATCATTTCTTCTCAAATCAAATACATTTCAAAATCCATTTATATGCTTGCCTTGCATCACACCAATGTGTTGAATTCCTTTTTTCTTTCAATCCAACTCACTCATTCAAATTTTTATATCTTGCATTTAATTTTCAGTGTACAACTCAAAAATGATAAATTCATACCATCTACATTCCATTCATTCTCATATCCAGTCTCACATATCCTTGCCTCCCATATCAAATACTTTTCATAAGGAATTCATATACCTTACTTGCACCTCATCATTCTCTCAATTCCTTCTCTTTCTTGCACTTACATAGCTCATTCTTCTTTACTACCCTTACATATCTTTATCTATCTATAGCTCAAATATACCTTCATCCATCACAACAAAATTCACATCATACCAAAGAAAAAAATGAAGAAAATATCAAGGTTATGCAATTAAACACTGAGGGCTTTGAAAATAACTATCATAACATAGAGTTGTATTCAAGACTTCTTTTCAAAACATTTTTTCTAAATCCTGTTTATTACAGATAACTGAGAGCACATATCACAGTTTCTTGGAGGCTAAAATGTATGGTCAGATTTAACAAATATTTACATGTATCCATGCATTCAAATGCATCTTTAGATATCCTTTATACACTTGTTCAAAAAACAATAATGTATTATTCTTTTGTTTCGATCATAAATGTTTTTTGTATATCTTTCAAATGCAAATTGTTTCTGACATTTCTAACTTTATGCACACAAGCATTTATAGATTCTTTTTTACATACCAAATTGCATGGGCACATGTACACATTAATGCATGCATAAATGTTTCCATTGATCCATATATTTATGCATTCCTTCGATATATGCATTGCTGATAAATAGTTAAATTTTCCTGTTTTCTTTCATTTAATACTGCAAATGCAAGTTGAGCCTCATTGTTAACATGTATCCATGCATTCAAATGCATCATTAGATATCCTTTATACACTTGTTCAAAAAACAATAATGTATTATTCTTTTGTTTCAATCATAAATGTTTTTTGTATATCTTTCAAATGCAAATTGTTTCTGACATTTCTAACTTTATGCACATAGGCATATATAGATCCTTGTTTACATACCAAATTACATGGGCACATGTACACATCGATGCATGCATAAATGTTTACATTGATCCATATATTTATGCATTCCTTCGATATATGCATTGCTAATAAATAGTTAATTTTCCCTGTTTTCTTTCATATAATACTGCAAATACAAATTGAGTCTCATTGTTAACATAGAGTTGTATTCAAGAGTTCTTTTCAAAACGTCTTTTCTAAATCCTGTTTATTACAGATCCCTAAAAGCACGTATGACAGTTCCCCGAAGGCTAAAATGTATAATCAGATTTCACAAATATTTACATGTATCCATGCATTCAAATGCATCATTAGATATACTTTATACACTTCTTCAAAAAACACTAGTGTATTATTCTTTTGTTTCAATCATAAATGTTCTTTTATATATGTTTAAAATGCAAATTGTTTCTGACATTTCTAACTTTATGCACGCAGGCATATATAGATTCTTGTTTACATACCAAATTACATGGACACATGTACACATCCATGCATGCTTAAATGTTTGCATGGATCCATATTTTTATGCTTTCCTTCGATATATGCATTCATAATAACTAGTTTATTTCTCCTATTTTCTTTCATTTAATACTGCAAATGCAAGTTAAGTCTCATCTGCTTTTAGACTTGTTCAGATGCCAAGGATGCTTTTCACTATTCTATGCATTATGTGCGATACATGTATACATGCATACATGTATACATAGATGCCTCAAGCATTGTTACAAATGTTTCTCTCTCAATAATTTACATGCAAAGTGCTATAAACATATGAATTATTTTAGTGTAGCTACATTTTATCTTACGTTATTAGGTTCTTTATATCTTTCCAAATTATTTTTTGTTTAAAATATATACACAAAAATATTTATTCGTATTACATATACAAAATTAAAATCTTATTTATAATAAAATCAATACCTTTGTACTGTTTCATCTAAGAATTTATTGTAATACTTATTTCACTTATTACATTTTAATAAATCAAATTATTACATTTTATTTTGAATGCAAAGTGCTATAAACATGTGAATTATTTTATTCTACCTACATTCTATCTTAGGTAATAAGGTTCTTTATTATATCTTTGCAAATTACTTTTTGTTTAATATATACACACAAATATTTATTGTATTACATAAACAAGATTAAAATCTTATTTATAATAAAATCAATAGCTTTCTAGTGATTCATCTAAGAATTTATTGTAATATAATTACATTGTTCTATACACAAAAATATGTTTTCGTATTACATAAACAAGATTAAAGTCTTATTTATAATAAAATCAATAGCTTTATATAGAAGTAACCTTCATACTACATTAAAAAAAAGATTGATTAATCTTAGAAAAGTTTACACTCAAATGAGCTACCCCTATCAATGTTCCACCTAACACTAGTGTTCCTACTAGCACTTGCATATTGTGATATGATAAACTAAAATAACTCAGTTGTATTGATTAACGTAACATGTGTTTTAGAACATTACACTAAACATTATTTTATTTACAAATAGACATAGAGACAAAAAAAGAGATATGGTAAACTTTGTTTCCCCATGCATATAAATATGGGTCATGTGAAGAATGCATTTTTTTTTAGTGCATGCGCACATGTTTTTGTAAATTGTTACAAATGATATTTGATGCTTTACAAATATTCCTACATCAAAACTTTGTTCGAATTCAAATGACTAATGAATTTATGCAGCAAAAGGTTTATTAAAAAAGAAAATTTAAAAACTGTGCATTGGTCATAAGTAGTTTATTTCTCCTGTTCTCTTTCATTTAACACTGCAAATGCAAGTTGAGTCTCATCATGCTTTGAGACTCATTCAGATGCCGAGGATGCTTTTCACTCTTCTATGCATTATGTGCACGTGGATACATGTATACATGCATACATGTATACATAGATGGCTCAAGCATTGTTACAAACGTTTCAGATTATTTGCATTTACTAATTTAAACAAAATAATAATACATTTTTGCTTCCTGATTAAGATCATAAAAAATGTTTCTTGTCGCAAATGTATACATACACTCATAAAAAACCAAGTATTCATTGGTATATCTATAAAAAAGTCCACGTATACATGGTACCCATAAATGCAATTTTGCATGCATCCATCAACACATGTTAACTGTTCACATGTCTCTATGGACCACGTTGCCCATGGACCCTAAACATTCCACGCATTAATGCACCATTGCAAATTACTTCAAACTTTCCTAGCTATATTTAATACATTTATATTCCTATCTCCTATCTAATTACTTTTTCTAACTCATAGCTAGATGCTTTTTACCTCTCGGCAGGAACTCGACGCTAGCGTCACTTGTTATTATACACTACCTAAAAACAAGACAATTGATTTCTAAAAATTGTTAATAAATATTCTCAAGGAAAAAATCCTCTAGACATGTTATATTATGGTACTCCTTTATAAAGTGGTACACATTTCTTAATAATAATATTCTCTTTTTAAGTACCTTATCTTGTGGTGTTTAATATTTTTCTTTTTGAAGAATGTTTGTTGACCCGTACCAAAATTGATATGACCAAAATATTCGAACTCTTCTAAGGAGGGCTACGAATAATATTTATTTAATCAATGCTCTTTTCATCATTGGTGTGACACAAGGTAATGTGTAAGATCATTCCATTTGAAAATGTTTTTAACTTTTTAGTCAGATTTTAAATTAAATGAGTTGAAATTCAATATAATAATAAAATTAAAATAGAAATGGATCTAGAGAGGATTAAAACAATCAACAAGGTTAGAACCTTATTGTTGGAGATTGGCTAAATGTTATGGTGAGATGGGATTCTAATGTTGTTATGTCTTATTTTTATTCATATAATCACATTTTTATTCATATAATCAATGTAATTTGTTATTTAGGAAAAAATATGAGCGTATTAAAAATATTTGAAGATTTTTCTTAATTACATTCTTGTGTAAATTAAATAGTTGTATGGAAAATTATGATGTGTATGAATAATTTTAAATTTAAGATGTAGACTATTGCAACAATAATGGACTAGTATTTGTATGATGAGTGTTGTTTGGGTGCCCTAGATGTCTAAGTGTATGTTCTAAATCCTTATGAGTGTTTCAATGCTTTCCTTTCTCATTAATCTTTTTTTTTAACCACATCTTGACCCCTTTTCTATTGTTGGGGATGAATTGGATTTTTTTGAGGTGTGAAAGGATAAATGGTTGGACAAAAAATAAATATTTTGAATTTAAAGGACACAAGTGTGGCTAATCTTGTTCAAAAGATATGAGTATGATGTACTAAATTTTTCATAATATAAAAGATCAATTCTGAAAATAATAGGAGTGTCTTTAGAATAATATAAATTCCTAATATTATCTAATTTATTATTCACGCTTCTAGATTTTCTTTAGTTCGTTGAAGCACTACTTTCTATGTGTTTCATTCTATATGCCAAAAGAGAAACTATGAGGGACGGATTTTAACTAGATTTGGCAATCTATGTCAATAATAGATGAATTTAATGCATAAGGAATGACTTTATTATTTTTGTTTCTTTCTATCACAATTTTTTTGGCACTGAATTATGCCTTCTAAAATCAATGACTAACATATTTTTATCTATAAATAAATTCAATTATTTTCTATCTATTTAGGCTGTTTAATTCAATAAATATTTTCTATACATTTTAAACCATTTCAAATGATTATGATCAAGAAATAAATTGTTTCCTTATGAATTTTTGTGTCTATTTAGTTTTTAGGATATCCAAAGATTATTTCCCCTAGATAACAAAATTGTTTTATGCAAGGTTTGTAAATAGATATTTAGATGAAATTAGTTACTTGAGAGTACAAAAAATGGAAAAAATCATTAACCCATACGATAAAAAATTGTGTTTGTGACCAAGGTATTTACCTTTCATGTCTTTTTTACTAGAAACAATATGGTGAGGTTTTTATAAATTATTATTTAGAGAGGAATTTATTTAATTCACTTCAAAATCTTGTTAATGGCATGTTACTAGTCACGTCTTGATCTACATAGGTCCATCTTATATCATTCAACTATGTAATGTATTTTATCGATGTTCTTAGTTTAAGAATAGTCTAACATCATAATTAGTTTTAAAATCTAGGAGGAATTAAATGTATGGAATTATTGGAAAATGCCATATTTTAAAACATTAGTGTTTAGTTAACTGAAAATTATTGGAAAGGGAAGATGAGTGTCCTATTACAATAACTTGATTACCTCTCTATGGAAATATGTCTATTTCTTTCAACATTTTTGGGAGAACCTAAACAAATTTATCATCAAAACAACTACATGATATTGGGTAGGATTTTTTCCAGCTAGATGATAAGTAGAGATCATTATATATACAAATTTCTAATAGAAAAATACTTATTTTCTATTTAGGACGAGAATTTGGGGCTATTGATGTGTAGATTATACACCTAGAAGAAGTTAAAGTACCCATTAGTGTCAAGTCACTAAAAATCATGAAAAATGTTGATATAATAAGATCTCATAGGTAGTATATGATTAGTCAAAATTAGAAAAGGCGATACAAGCACTCCAAAGTTATTAGGCATGTAATTAAGCCTTAATGATAATATTGTATTCATAGTTACATATATGCATTCATGCAATTATAAGATATCATGGACAAGTTCAACAACTAATTATTGAGATACAAATCTATGATTCTATAATACAATATAGTGCATATACTAAAGAGGCCTTATGTTCAAGGACTTAGCCTTATGAATCCTAGAAGGGTGTCCTAGTCCGTAGTGACTTATATAGCCACATCACGAAATCTAGAGTTGATTGTGTAAAAAATTATGTTTAGAGTATTCTTGAGACTATTGGAAATGGTTTTTCATAAATCCCTCAATGTTATCCTCATCAAAATAAACCCAAAACACTTTAATTTTCTATATATTTTTTGAAAATAAACATAATAGAAATTAACTTTAGCTAAGATTACCCTTTTAATAATATGTCTATTTATTACTTAATTAGCTAATTAACTACTACACAAATCAAAATGCTATTATTTATTTCATATAGTAATAAAATACTACATTAAACACATGATTAAAAAAATATTTACAAACACAACTCACATATTTTTTTTCATTTCATTTATCAATTTTTTGAATTGATTACATCATAAACAAGATCATAATTTTCTCTTATTCATACATTACAAAGGTTGTACATTTATAGATAATTTCCACAAGAAATAAAGTTCCATCTAAAATCACAAACATGTCTTTCATACAAATCATTATTATAGTTTACTATCCAAGGTTATTGCTTCCTTCATAAAATACAAACATATTTCAATTGGTAGATCAATATATTCGCAAGGTATCAAAATTGAATTGAAAACTAATCCTAATCACCATTATTCTATAGGAAAATGGTACTATGGAGGTGTTCTACCACCAACTATAGGGCCACTAAACTCCCCACACTCTATCCATGATACAAATGTGACCCTTTTATACATGGAATACATCAATTAAAAACATAAAAGGAGATAAAGAGATATTTGAATAATTGGTACACCAAATAATCACATCAACATAATACCAAATACATAATTTATTCCCAAATATAAATCACTTGTACATGTGTATCTAGTGATCCTACCTAGAGAATAATTTGAGAATTGAGATATTGGTCTTAATATAATTCTTAATCAAGGTCAAGGCTACCAATATCAAACCATAACCTCACTACAACCATGATATTGAAACAAATAGAGTGAAATGATTGTTGAGCACCCGAAATATTGAGAGGGGGGTCAATTAGTATTCACTTAAAATTCATTAACTTCATCACAAGAACACCAGTTTTATGTGGAAAAACCTTGAAAGGTAAAAACCACGATGAGGATTAGCTCACAATATATTATAACTAGTTACAATGGATATTACAGAATGGTGGACTCACTGTCTAAGGATTCACTGTCTAGAAAGAATGGCTCACAACCAAAGACTCACTACCAAAGGCTCACTACCTAGAATATAAAGTGATAGAAGAAAAGGGTGGCTCACTACCAAATATTAACTGCTAACACTACATGTGCAACATGTTGAAAGAACAAGTTTGATTAAGCTCTGAAAACTAACTTCACACACTTCATACTTCACCACAATCACCTTTTGCACTTCACACTACATTAGATCTCACACACACACTCTAGATTCATCCATATCATACTTTGCACAATGAATTAACCTTGTATATATACATGCATCTACCACAAACACTCATAACATCAATTAGGTTGACCAAATTAGATGAAACATGCAGCACCAAAACCTTTTGACTCAAAAATCAATCACATATGCTTTGAGAAATTAAACAAAACATTTACAACACGAAAATAGGTCGGCATGACCTTGTAATAGCGTGAATTTTCACCCCTCACAAATTCCACATTTACGTACCTCCTACCTTAGAAGAATTAAATTTGATGATGTTATTCCATGTCCTTCACTCACTTCCCATCCACTTGGTAGTTATTTTTTGTGTCAGTGGAGGATATTTTGTTGGGGACACTAGCATGATGCACGGACGTCTGTGCGGCACGCTATCTTCTTGACATGATTCCTACCTCTAGAATCCACAGAGGCATTACAATTCTCCATTGGTGATGAAGAGTTACGTCTCTACTCCCTTGATCAACCTCGAATGACTCCTTTTCCTCTAATTTCACCTTCAAATGTCGATCTCCTTCATTCATTCAGTCTCTCTTGGCAAATTCTTGATCATTCAGACACTGGACAACTCTTTCTTTACTCTCTACACACTTCATTCACAACATTCTCACCTCCATTGAAGTTACAAGTTGGTGTTTTATGGACTCAATCTCCTCATTGTTGTAGAAATTTCAGCATTTGCAAGCTTACGAGCTCACTCATTCTCCAATTTTCCTTGAGTGCATGTGGTTGAAGGTGATATTGTTCCATTTTCATTCATTTAGCATTATCGTATTATTTTCATAGCATATTGTTGTTTAGCATAGTGCTTGGCATTGTCATTTCAATATCTTTCTTTATCATATTTCTCTATCATTGCTATACTAGCTGTCTATGGAGGTGGGAACACTAAAGCATGGGACTAACTATGACAGTCCTCTATACACAACCCCAACATTTTTTTTCTTGTGTGTGTAGGTTGCTCATTGTGTGAAAAATCTAAATATATCAACTCATGGGTAGGAAGGTATGCTTTCCTCACCCTTGTTCATCATTTCATGGTTAGAATTAATCTTATTGCTTTCTAAATATTCTATCATTTAGTTCTTTTCTATCTTTGTTATTGTATTAAACCGCATTCGTTAGGTCGTTAGTAGGTTTCCTTAGCTTTTAAATTGCACTTTGCACTTTTTGTCCATACAGACGCTAGCACCACACTAAGAAACCAACACACTGTGTTGTCGTTCGTGTCCCATGCTAGAGTCCTCTTGTAGTGAGTTTCCTAAGTTGTAATCTAGACTCCAAAAATTGTATCACCTAACTTCTTGAGACTCTTGGGTTGGCAGAAGGAAAGAGGTAGATTAGTTATCCAAGGAGGTTCCTTTTCACCCCTTTAAACATCAAACCTATCATAAACAATCCCTTAGCATGAGGTAGATCAGGGAAGTTGATTGTTCTAGACCCTCCCATGACCTAGGGTCTTGAGCAGTCGACCCCCCTCCTCTATAGACCTATAATTATTCCCATAAATTTGCTTCATACATAACTTAACTCCACATGACCCCAAAACCCTTAGGTCGGCACTACATAACAAAACTGGTGAAGTAACAATTGAATGAACTAATTTTTCATCCATAACTCAACACACGGACCAAAAAATCACTTTCCACTTGGATTAGACACTTATCTGACACCTTCCAACACATCCTCAAAACTACACAGCATAATAATCATCTGCGGTGGAATGCAGAGCATTCTAACATGTACTCTACACCTGTAACATAGCCATTACTAAGCCTGATACACTGTCAACAATATCTTCAACTATTGAAGACATACAACCTTGAACCTTTGGATATAAACTTCTTCAATACACACCATTATTACCTTAGGACCATATGACAATATTCTACAGCACAAAGTAATGTGAACCACAAATTTTTTCCTCTAGTCACTGAATATGCACACTAGGACTTAGTCAATTCTCCAAAACACTTGATCTTCTCTGGACCAACACTTCTGCATTTCTACAATGGGTTTCCCTCAATGACAACACCATAAACTATCATACCCATGTTTCCAACAATCTCCCCCTTTGTCATTGATGGAAAAACACTCCTCTCCAAAACTACTCCCCCTTTGATATCAAGGGCAAAGGGCTCATTATATCACTCCCCATAACTGATATATTTATATGAGAGTATCTCCCTTTTTTCTTCTCTCCCCCTTTCTATAGTACCCTTTACAAAAATGATAAAAAATGTACCACAAAACCATCAACTACTTCTGCATATGTACATTGAAATAAAAAAAAATGCATATATAAAGAAAAATTGTACAACTTAACTTGAAGAGGGTAAGACACCTTGATAAGACATCTTGAATTTTGTAAGGTGTGCCTCCTAGTATTTGTTTTCAACCTCCCACTCCTTCTTGGTGAAGGCAAGAAAACATCACTAACTTTTAAATTGCACATAGAGGTCTTCTCCTTCATCAGGAGAACTAGGCTCTAGATTCTTTTGCACCACCTCTGAATTTTCTAAAAATCTAGTTAAAGATGTAAGCCTTGCACTCACCAAATCTTAGAGTTGACTATATTGCATTATGATTCTCTTTTTGTTCCTGCAATAGAAATAATTGACCATGTAGATTCTCAATTGTTTCTCTTGTTGCTCCATTTACATCATTTACCGGACCATATGCACCAAAGGCTTGAGATATTTGTGACTCAATAAATTCCATTTGATCTTTGATGCTCCTTGTAGAAATAGGCCATTTCAAACAAAAATAAAATAAATTTTTTTCTTCTTCTAAACATTTATGAAGAATTATCAATAGTTGTTTCAAGAATGCTATCCTATAACATTTGACAAAGAATTATCAATAGTTGCTTCGAGAATGCTATCCCACAACATGTTTACTGCTTCATCTATCAACTTTGTAATTTTATGGTGAGTCTGAATTATTTCCTTCCTTGGAGATGCATGGAAAGTATCACCAAGCTATGACTTATGCAAAGGGGAAATTTTATCCATGTCTACCTGACCTTGTTGCATGGGAATATGCAGTTGTTGTGCAAACACCACCGGTTGAAACTATAACTTCATATCCAACAAATCTTTCAATGATTCTCCATAAGTTCTAGAGGATTCACCACCATTTTTAGCACCTTCTTCTTCCTTCTTATCCTTCTCACCAATGCTAGATAATTCTTCAACATTCTTCTCCACTTCTATAGGCTTCTCACCATCCATAGGAGGCATGTTCTATTCTTCTTGTGCCTTAGTCTTCTTTGGGACTTCTTGTTTATCTTCTTTGTTCTACTCGATATCTTTCTCCATATCCAGAGGGGGAAATTTTTGTTCATTTTGAGCTTCATCCTTTTCTGTGGAATCCTTCTTATCATCTTCCTTCTCTTCCTCAACATTCTTTACAACCAGAGGGTTATTATCTATCACCATATCTTCTTGTACATTCTCATCCATAGGAACATGCTCATGTTGTTCATTGACAGGTTCATTTCTTTTTTGGATAGATGTATCATGTTGCATTTTATCTTCACTAACCAAAGGGACTTCCAACTTTTTAGAAATTTCTTCAACATTTTGCAATGTCTCTTTCCTTATCCTTTCAATGTCTTCCTTGTCTCTTCTCATAAGATTATTAACTCTTTGCTTTGTCCTAAATTTCTTGCTATACAACTTAGATAGCTTGTGTCTATCCTCATGAGACAATGAAGAACCAATCTTCTCCAAGGAAAATGCCTTTATCATTGCATCCTCTTCAGTAGCCTCTTGTATTCTTCCAGTCAACATGTTCTTCAGATCATCAAGAAATTGATCTTCTATCTTATCTAGGCCAGT
The DNA here is from genome assembly GCA_007258455.2 of Sequoia sempervirens. Lineage (NCBI taxonomy): Eukaryota > Viridiplantae > Streptophyta > Pinopsida > Cupressales > Cupressaceae > Sequoia > Sequoia sempervirens. The sequence goes on along the minus strand of VDFB02000015.1, from coordinate 450,955,233 downwards.
ATCGAATGTTACCATATACTTGACTATAGCCTCTTCAATTGTTGCCTTGTCTTCATCATTTTTTTTTGGATACATTTTTGTTGTCTCTTCCAAGATACCAAATTTTGTAATACCATTAAACAAATCCTCTAACTTCATGGGACTATGCACTCTAGTTGGAGGGGTCTTCTCTTTCTTCTTTCCCTTACCCTTAGGTTATTTTTCTTTTTCTCTTAACTAAGAACTCTTTTCTCTTCTTTGAAATACAAAATTTTTCTTTTCTTTTTCCACTTCCTCTTCACTTTTTGTGCCTACCACATTAACCTTTTTTCCTTTTTACACTGGTCTTCCTAAGAGACTTGAGATTTCTTCTTCCAAACCAATTCTGGTTTCTCCTCTTCTTCATCTTCTTCATCTTTAAATATGATGTACTTTTCCTTGGTAGCCTTTTCTTTCATTCTCCTCTTAGGAGTCTTCTGTGTCTTAGGGGAACTAGATGTTTCTTTCTTCTTGGAACTCCTTGTAGGCTTTGTTCAGGAGGACCTAGGAGTAGTAGGAGAGGGGGCGGAGGTCTTGATGGGTTCCAGAATGAGTGGGATAAAACTCCATAGTCTTGGTGGGACTTGTTTTAGCACAACCCATCTAGGGGTCGAGAGGGCTAATACCTCTTCATTCAAAGCTTCAGGATCCCATGGAAAGGCATGAAATATCGTTCTCCCCAATTTCTGAAACTATTTTTTGACTCTTGTTTCCTATGCTTTAGGGATGTTAAAAAATATTACAAACAATCCCCTCAACACCATTCTACAAAAGTAAAAGTGTATCCCTAGTTTCTTAATCTAGACATTATTCAACCACTCATCCATATATGACCTTGCAGGGATTTTACTAGCATCAAAAGCAGCAAAGAATATATCAGAATTAACCAATTTGTTTTTAATAAGTTAAGCAACATTTATAGGGCTTTGTACCCTTTACATGAAGAGCCCGCATGTCTAGAAAGGAACCAAGTTCAACATACCATTATAGAAATCAAACTAAAAACAATAGAAAAAGGACACATACACTACACACTAACAATAGATAACCAACAAAAACAAACAAACTAGTCCACTAATTGGCCAGACCTTCCCATTTTTGAATGAGGAGATTTAAAACATAAGCCCCAATCCATTTGGGACCTTCACCCTCGGTATTTGTGTCCACCTCCTCCCTGATGACATCGAAAAGTGTGACAACAGATCTATGAATTATTTTAATAGTGAAATAAGCCAGCTTGTTGAATTTCGTTTAAAGTTTCACCACCTACTCATGCAGCCTGTTGATGTCCTTGTCCTTGTCGTTCTTCCACTGGATCATCTCATCCTCAATAGCCCTGGGATCTGAAGAGTGGGTAGAGTCCTCTTTGAGAATTTTGTTCATGTTTGAGAAATGGTAGGACCCTCCACAAATTCCTCTTCCATCTCCTCAACAGTGTCTTTCTTGCATTCAACTCTGCCACCAGTCCGCTCTGAGACGCTTGAGATATCATCCACCAGAATCCTTTTCTTGTTCTTTTCCAGTCTGTGGGACCTCCTGGTCAACACTAGTTTGTTTTGTCCCCATGTCAATACTCACAACCACAATAGTGCCACCTTTGGAGTCTTTTTTCGCAACACTTTTTTCCCTTATTGTCAGTGGCTAACAACTCCACCTGGCACATAGTGTCTTTTTTCCCCTTTTTCTTTGTCATAGGTTTGTTTTCCATCTTGGTGGGTTTGTTATTTAGTTTATACAATCTTTCTGCAGCCTTGGATTGGTCCAACCCGACCTCCCCCTTCTTTTTTAATGGTGGTTTAGATTTAGGCTCAACATGGGATTTATTTTCAAGTGGAGAGGTTTTTCTCTTAGGACCCATTGAAGCAGTAGAGGACGGTTTATCAGAGGCAAGATCAAGTGGTTCCAATTCTTCCACATGAACAACTGAGATGGGTTTTGGGGGGCACAAGGCCTAATAGAAGTGATAGAGCCTAAGGATGAGGCCCTGGTGTAGAGGTAGGGGAGTCGATAGGCCAAGGTTAAGAGCGGCAACATCATGGGATTCCTTGATCAAATTTTCAAGGGAGGTCAATAGGAAGAAAGGAAAATTGAGGATCATTTTGTGCCTTAGGTGGTTTAGCAGTGGCAGATGATAAAAGTAAAAAACCTTAAATCTAAATTCTAAAGTAACATATTTCATGATAGCAAGACGCAACTTATCCCAGGGTTTAGGTAGCGCCTCTGTGTCAAAGACCGACTGCTTCTTAACTGGCTTCTCATTGTCCCTAAAGAAGGCATTGAGACTCTCAAGATCTTGAGTTTCGGTGTGCTTATTGTACTTCTTACCATCATAAGAAAGGACCTTCACCTTGGAAATCACATCCTCATTGACCTCAAATGAGATTCCACCCATGGTGACTCTTTTTTCCCTCCACAAACCAACAAATTGAGCTGACATTTTTTCATCATGACCCACTAGACTTTCTAACAGTAATTCCAAACCCCCCTCCATACAGTCATGCCATAAAATGGGGTCTCTATGAAATTTGTCGTAGTTTTCGGGCTTGGTCCTAACCCTATCACCACCCATCTCAATCCAAAACACATAGAAAATAGCCTAGGAAAACAAAGTTAGCCAAAAAATGGACTGGCTGCCGATGAATTTACTCGCCCTTATAACATCATTCCCAAGCCACCTGGGACAATAAGGCACAATTAAAGCTTTCAAAAGTTTACATGCTCCAATGGTCATTCCCAATGAATCCAACACTTTGGGGCCATAATCTTTCCTTAAGTACAATAAGCTAAGGAAATAAGCCATGATAAGAAATATCAGATAATTAATATATGACATACCAAAAATCACATTAAACTTACACATTTTCCAAGACATTTTAGTCGCAGGGCCAAAATTTGAATTCCTTAAGTACACTTCATTAAATCTTATGGTCATCATTAGCTTGATCAAAAAATAATTATCCATCAAGTTGGAGATAAACATCGCAATACACACATTCCCAAATATTTGATGGGATATGTGATACATATGATAAGATAACCCATAGGCGAAGGACCCCACCTTACTCAACATCCCTCTTTAAACTCGCCACATCATTCAGCTTAGTCCCCATCATCATAGGACCTATTGTGTAGTGCCACCTGTACCCACAAAAACTAGCATTTTTGTATTAGAAGAATGAAGAACATCTTATTATACAACTTTTGAGTTGTCATTGATGTCACCTTGTTATATGAGTTGCAACTACAAGTTTAAGTTCTAGCTTGATCTAGTATTCTAAATCAGTATCTGAACTGATATGTAGTTACTATCCTCCAATATTTTGATCTGCAATCCTCTGTTGATGATTATTGTTGCTTGCGGTTTCAGGAAATGGTTTTTGGTTGCTGCAAGCTTGTAAGTTCAAAATATTGTGTGCTCAGGTGATTGTATGCCGAGTTGGCATTTTTCTGTTGTTATATTTTGCTATTAGATCTATCTCTGGCTGACCTAATATATATTTTATGTTGTAATGGATTAATTTTGTGGTGCAGATGTATGTGTGACCTATCTTTGGTCCATGCCGACATGTTGTGACATGCTACATGCTTGGATTGTTTTTGGAATGATTTTGTACATGCTTGAAGCCGACAGTTATCTTTTTGGTCAATAAGGGTTGCATCTAATTAGGATGACCTAATTGATGCTTATGAATGTATCAGATATATATATATTGGATTGTTTTGAGATTTTTGGTGCAAAGTATAAAGCAAAGTGTGCAAAGATAGTCAAGTATGAGAAGATGATGAAGTTTGTTAAGTCAATTTACTGAGCATTAAAGGAACTGAATCAACACTTATTAGGTGTACTTTATCAGTTCATTCTCTGGATGTAAGCCACCTTTTTATTGTATCTTTGTGGGCAATGAGTCCTGGCAGTGAGCCACCCTTTTGCAATATCTTATAACCGGTTATACTATATTGTGAGCTAATCCTCACCGTGGTTTTTCCCATTTTGGGTTTTCCACGTAAAAGTCTTGGTACTCATGTGTTGTGTTCTTTCATGTTCTGTTAATTCTCTTGCATATCTTTACTATTATATGCAAATTGGAGTAATTGGATGGTGTTTGTTCAATAAGTTTAAAAAGATACTGATTCACCCCTCCCTCTCTCAGTATCTTGGGTATTCAAAAATTGGTATCCGAGCTTGGTTCCTTCGAAAAGAAGCCTAATAGCTTGAGGAAGATCTTGAAGATTGAAAAAATAGATGATAAAGAAGAACTCTAGGTTGCTCTTGAAGATCTTGACAAGGCTGAAAGTGAAAACAAAGATTTGAAAGAACATCTTGATGAGGCAAATGAATGCATCCAGAAATTGAAAGAGCAATTGAAGAAATTCAAAGAAAGACATAGAGAAGTGAGTGAGCAATTAAAACACGCAAATGAAGAGGTCACTGGTTTGAAGGTGCAAGTGGAGGAAAAGAAGAGAATTGAAGATTGTCCGAATACAGTGGTGCAAAACAAGACTGATGAATGCACAAGACTTGAACAAGAAGTGGTGAACCTAAAAGCAGATCTGGAGAAAGCAAAACTCTATGAAAATAATTTCAAGAAAAGTTATACCAAGCTTGATGAGTTGATTGCAGGGTAGAAACCTTCTAAAGACAAAGGTGGTTTGGGAATAGAAGCTGGTGAAATATCTAAGGATGTGCAAACCTCAAACACAGTGGATAATCTGAAGACTCAAGATAAAGGAAAATAGATAAGAAAGCCAAGAAACTTTTCTAGAAGACTACCTATCAGACAACCAAATGTTCAAAGGTACCCATCTTACAATGGTGTTTTCTTTTCATGTAATAAATTTGGTCACAAGGCAATAGAGTGTAGAAGTAGAATGAACTAGTATGCTAGTCCCTTCTCTGGATAATGTTTTGCATGCAAGAAAGTTGGACATAGAGCTAGTGAATGCAAAATTTTAGATGATGAATTGGTTTAATGGAGGTAGAATGAATCAATATTTTGCTAGCTATTTCTATACATGTAATAGGTTTGGACACAAAGAAAATTAGCAAAGATCAAGGGTTAATGGAGGTCAAACAAGTCACAGAAATGTTGTTTGCTACAACTGCAACAAACTTGAACACATTTCAAGAGTTTGCAGAAGTAAAAAGGGAAAGCAAATTGATCCGGTAAAGAAGAATGAAACTGTGAAGACTATTTACAAGAATGAGGTTAAGTAAGAAATGAAAAAGATATGGAAGAATAAAGAAGATCCATAAACATCAGATGCATGTGCCCCCATCTGGTGCAGACAATTCCTTTGACAATTAGACCCAACATGGTCTTAGGGGGAGCATTAACATAATTTTTTTCAAACCCCCTAGCTATTTGGCATGTCAATCTTTGGCACAAAGATATGTTGTAAGGAATGGATAGGCAGAGGTTATGCAAAAGGAACCAAAAGAAAAGGTGTAGGCATGATCATTTGCAGAGCAAATTAGGGTTTTTTAGAGCAGGAAGAAGGGTTTTTATTAGCTTTTTGATATTTGTCACATTTAATGTGAATTAGGGTAGATCATTGGTTTATAAAGTGAATTTCTAATGAATTTTTCTCACTTGTTCATTTGAAGAAAGTGGAGAGCAATTTGGAGCATTCCTGAGGCAATTTGAAGAGTGAGTTGTGCAAAACCTAGTTCTAGTTTTTCGCCAAAAGGAAAAAGGTATTTTGCTTTTTTGTGTTGTGGGTTTGTGAGAATCATATTTTTGAAATCATTTGACCTTGATTTGTTGAAAACTGACAACTCTTGTAGTCGTTAATGTGTTGGAGAGACCTAGACTGTCCTATAATAAATATTCTATGAAGGTTTTCAAAGATGACCCTTTGGGTGCCTTCTCATCGATTCCTCATAGAGTTATGCCTACTGAAGATAGTAGGATGTATATTTGAGTTAATACTAAAGAATATAATCACAAAAAATTGATAGACATATGGCAGAATGAGCTCACTGGGGATGATTTCTTGGTAAAACCCAAGTATTCAAACATTGTTGCAAAGAAATTGGATCGATGGAATTACTTTCCTAATTTCAACTCCACTATTGATGACAAGTATGTAAAACCAACTCTCAAAAAAATGCATGATAAGTTCTTGTGGACTAACATAACTCATCTTATAACTAAGGAAGCAATTAAGGCTATTATCAAAATTTGTGATACCGGACTAGTACTCGTGTTGAAAGCTGTGAAGAATGAAGTGGTGATGAAACTCACCAGAGCTACATATGAAAAAAGGGCTCTTACTAAAAAGCCTATCACTAATCTTGCTATGAAGTATGTTGCAATAATGATCAGACACAAGATCTACTTCACTAATAGAGAGAACTTTGTATTTGCTATAGCAATTTACACTGGTTATGATATGGAAGTTAATGGTGCAGATTATGATTTGTGTGAACTTCTCTAGTAGTAGTTGTTTGAGAACTCAAAGATGACAAGGGAGAAGAAATATTCCTTTAAATTTGGCTCCTTGATTGTTTGTTTACTATTCTATTTCCTTAGAAGACTTCCCAAAAGATATGTTGTGGTTTTTTGGGACACATCCAGACTGGTTGCACATCAAATCTTTGATTACATGCATAATTTGGGTGATTTGAAGGCTCAAGATAATACTCTAACAACATTCTTTGTTGTGTTCAAGAGCAGCATGAATGAGAGAGAAAGAATCCCAAAGAAAGTTGTTGAGAAGTACAAGAATGATATCATTTTTCATGTATCCTTTGATGAGTGCATGATTGAAGTTGTTGAACCCCAGACAGTCTGGATTCAACCATTGGGCTATGAGATTATAGAGGATGAAGTCAAAGATTATGTGCAAGTTTTGTTGAAAAGTCCTAAAGATACCGGTGAACCTAGAGTTGACACTTATGTAGAAAAATTTGTGGAAGTTCACTTGGAGAATATGAAGCCTGTGATAAGGAAGAAGGTAGATGAAATGCTTAGAAATTTTGGCTTCACTGATGAGCAGATTGCACAAGGTAGATCCATGGGAGAACAGATGGCTGGAGAATCATCAAGACCAAGGAGATCCGATAGGACTACTCCTTCAAAACCATTCGTAGCCCCTACAATGAAGGTTGAGCCCAGTGCTTCTAGTAAAGGTAAAGGCCCGACTCCTTTTGGACCCAATACAAGATCTGTTAAAATAAAAGAGACTCCTCTAGTGGCACTAGTCAAGAGAGGGAAGAAAGAAAAAGCTACAAGAGAAAAGAATCTTAGCATCATTGAAGAACAAGAGGAAGAGGAGGAAGATCGTGCAACAAAATTGGTAAGAAATAAGAGATGAAGCATGTCCTTTGGTGAAGGTGCTTCACAGGAAGCAAGTGTTGGATCTAAAAGATTTCATATTGTGTCGTCCTCTGAAGAAGATGAAGAACAATAATTTGGTGTACCAAACCAAAATCAAAGAAGGCTAAGATGTCAGAAGAAGCTTCTGTAGACATGAAAAATATACCGACACACTTGATCCTGATTTACTAACATTGTTTCATCTTAAATCATCTTCTTAGCTAGTCATCACCCTTCATCCCTTAATTACATAAATCATTATTTATCTGATTAAGTCATTCTCTCTCGTTAATTAAATAAATCAATGTTATTCAATTAATCTTCTAATCTCTATTTAATTAAATAATTTATTTTGATTAAATCCCTAAAGTCATTCCATTAAATTAAATCAATCCTTATTTAATTTAATCTAACAACATCACCCCTCTTTAATTAAATAAATCAAAATCTTTTATTTAATTAAATCTAAGTCACATTCTTCTCAACTTTGATTTAAATCAATCCAAAAATTTAAATCAAATAGTCACATCAACTAAACTCCTATTAAATTAATCAAATCTTGATTAATTTAATCCTAATCATTTGAATTCTCTAGATTTTGCCACTTGCACATGAAAATGCATTTAAATGATTTATTTAAATCTTTATTTTCTCTCAACATGGCATCTTTAGGGGAATATTCCTCCAAGACTAAAAATATTTCCAAGTGGGTTTGTCCTTCCAACAAAGCATTTAACCCTCCTTCATGTCCTTGTGCATTGAGCCAAGTGGCATTTAATTCATTCTTTTTCCCTCTAACATGTCATTTCATGATTTTCAAATTCCACCTAATTTCATTTATTGTGCACATTCATCAAAATGTCCTCAAGCTTCTTCCATTCACATCTTGACAAGTGGCACTTTCCCATTGGATGTTGAATGATCCCACATTGCTTCATTTTGCTCATTCCTCCATCTTGTCTTTCTATAAATAAGAGGCTTTTCTTCTCATTTAGGATCCACAACTTAGAGCAAAGTTACTCTCTTCACATTGAGAGCTAATTTTATCCATTTCATATCAAGTGTTCATAATTTTCATGGTTTCATAGCAAGGTTATGCCAAATTTTCATCAAGGAGCTTCAATCATCCACAAATCTTCATCAAGCTTGCATAGGAGTTGGGAAAGGGCCAATTTCCACATCAAATTGGCACCAATTCCCCCATGGGATTGAGAGTTTACATGTTTAAATAGGATTTCAATTACTCTCTTTGCTTTGTTATTCAATTTCTTTCCTATTTGAGCATTGTAGATCAATTTCATGGGGAATCTTGGTTCTTACTTGCATTTGATCTAATATTGTGTTTGTTTTCTATGTTTGTGTAAGTCTAGGATTGGGGTTCTACATTTGGAACTAGGAGGGAAAATCTCAAGTTATTAACTCGTTTTCTCACAAAATTCTGTGTTTTTTTATGTTTTTTGGTGTCTATAGGAAACTGTGCCGCTATCAGTCTAGCGGCACCATACAACGCTGCTATCAGCTGAGCTGTGCCATACAGCGACACTACAAACTCTAGACTCCACCACTGGACCTTCTCGCCCAGAAATTCAAAAGTTTAAATTGTGACGTTGGTTCAATTCTCTAATGTTGGATTCCTTAAACTTCAAACTGCACCGCTAAGCAAAACTGCACCGCCATCGCACTCTTTGTTTTGTTGCAAAGCGCCGCTTGTAGACCTAGTGGCACTATACAACGCCGCATATGCAGGTTGCATCACTGGGGTGGAGTAAAAGATCAAATTTCAAAAAAAAAATTGACATGTGTTTTTTCGTTGTTGATCATTTGGAGTTATTAACTTGTTTTCTTCCTCTGTTTTCTTGAATTAATCATTTCTTATAGGTGGGAGCAAGGAAGGAGCAAGGAAGAGTTTGAAGCGCAACATCATTTATCCATTGTATCAAGTGTCTTTAGACACTTCTGAAAGCAATTATAATTCCAAATTCAAGGATTTTACCTCTTCAAGCTATTTACGACTCACCGATTTCAATTTGGGCTTAAAACAAATAAGGCAAAAGGTTTAAAAAGAACTTTAGGAAAATTTACTAGATTTTGTTATAAAGGTGAACAATTGAACAAGCAACTTTCATCTTTTTGCTTTTGTGCTCTAAAAGGAATCAAATCATTGCTTTGAGGATTTAAAATGAACATGTGCATCTTTTTTTTGTAATCACTTACCCAAAATAATACCAACATAAAGATGTACGCGCTTCTCTCGCTCCTCACAGTGATCTTGAGAATCAAAAGGTTTTTTGGTGACATTAAGTTGTGTAAGTGATTACCCACACACTTTAATTTGGATTCTAAAATTGATCAAATCTTGTGAGTGTGAGTGGAACATATTAAGCGTGTTCTCTCTTTGTTCCTCAACAAAGATTGATTGAACTACGAATATGTTTGTTCACTGTTTATTTATCTTAGAGGGCCTGCCTTGTGGGAAAAGGTAATCACCCAAGGGAATGACCCAACTGAGAACACGCTAAAGCCAAGCGACTTCCAACTAGTATATAAGTGTGGGTACTTGAGGAAAGGAAAGTATCACGAGGATTATTTCGATGAGAAGGGAAGTAATGGTCTCTCACCGCATGGATGGTCCCCCATGAACAGAATGCCCGCATTAAAACCCTTGTTTAGAAAAGGCCAAAATCCTTTATCTATTTGTTGGTGCAAGAATGGTTGTTCTGAAGCCATCCCATGTTTTTACGGTTCTTAGTAGAGATGAAAAGTATGCCATGGGAGTTTCATGGGTATTGATGCTTGGCTGATCTGAGAAGTGAGTGCACTATAAGGGGGAGCCTATGTGGTCAAGTATCTAATCATCTGCTAAGAGTAGGCGTAGCTTGAATTTATCCAAGTGGGAACTCAAAAAATATTGTCTTTCATATCCATAGGATTGTGCATGTTCTTAGAATCAAAACACTTTGCTTAATCGTAAACATTGGGAAAAAAAACATTCAACATTATCATCAAACTTCAAACCCTTTAGGAAGAAAATATCTTTGAGAAAATTTAAGTGTTATTGCTTGCCCTGGGGATTCTATCCTTATATTTTTCTAAACATTTGAATTTATATCTCAATTTGCTTACTAACGTCAACAATAGGAAACTTTTGCCTTAATTTCCTTGATTTATACATAATATTCTTTGTGGGATGATAAGAAGTTAAGAAATTAGACATTTAGTTTGAAGAAACCTAATCAAGAATTATTTGTGGTAAAAAGAAGTCACTAAGCAAAGCTAAAGAACAATTGGACCCCACACATGTGTTTGTTCAAATGATATCCTGAAAGATCAAAGTTCGAAAACCAAAATCCAAAGGTCTTAGTCAAAAATATCACAAGAAAAGGTTGTCTATGCTCTACGAATTCAGAGAAATATTGACCTTCAATTTTTACAGAAGAGCATCAAGGAACAATCCCAATTTGTATGAATTCTTTTATCAACAAAATCCAATTTTTTTTTGGCAATTTGAGCATCTTATATGAGAAGTAATGTGTGTTCTTCAAAACCAAGGTCTTGTAAAACAAGAGTCTTTTTAGGTACACATAGGATCAAATCAAAACCTTCATCCATCTTTCAAACATCAAACCAAAATCATCTCACCAACAACTCTTGAAAATCTTGAAACCATCCTTTATGCTAGACTTTTTGGCAAATCCATGAATCAAAATCCTCGAATCAAAACATCAAAACATTTTTTTTGGCTAAGTATGTGTAGATGTATCCTTCTCCATATGCTTAGTTGAATTATCAAATCATCTTGTTTGGTTAGGTGTGGGTAGATGCATCCTTCTCCCTACACTTAGTCAAATTATAATCTTGTGAACAAGTCTATCCCATAAATAACATCCAACATCTTGGGATCTATTTGTTGATTATCCAAAATCAAAACAATCCAAAACCAAATCAAGGTCAAAATCCAAATCCAATAATCCAAAAAGTCCCAAAATTCTAGCATCCCCTCAAGATATTCTAAGAGTTCAATTATCCATATCATCCATCTTTCACACATTTCATCATCACACTTTGATCCTTAAATCATCCTAAATTTTCTCTTTTGTACCTAAAGTTAGATCAATCCAAAGAATTAGAGATTCATCTCACACATTCTTGAAAATTGATCCTTATTTTATGGTGCAAACTAGATCACAACACAAGAGGAACATGGAGGCCAACAAAGAAACATCAACTTCAAGTGACCTAAGTCAAACCAATTTTGAAATCAATCTCGTTGGATCAAACAATCCCCTAACTAATCTTCCTTTATCATCACAAAATCCTCAAGAGGAAGGTCAAGTAGAGGATATCACCAATAATTCCTTCGGAATGATGCAAGATGAGATCATCGAAATGGTCCAAAATCCTAAAAAATTATAGAATCGTCAATATCATGATGAAGCTCCATCCCTCACAATATATGCTTGAATTAGCAAAACAAGGGGCTAAACTCCCTTCCGATTACGATGTGAGCACCATTGTGGAACAACCTCTTGGGATCATGCCCCCAATATCAACCACACTCCCAATTTCATCCTCACCCCCAATTCAAAACATCACTCAAATCATCCCACAAATTACATAATCCATTGCTCCAACTCAACCTATTGTTAACAAAGGGAGAACATTTCTCAATGCACTACAAACACACCCCCTTGTGAATAATCAAGATTTGGATGCAAACACTATCTTGGGGCAACCCGTCCCCCAAAATCCATTACACCCATATGCCCCCCTCACCTTTCACGATCCTAATGACCCATCATCACCATTTCATGCAACACCTCAAACCTCTCTCCCTATGACCTCACAAGGAGAAGGTGGGCTATTTGGACCAGGGGGCATCTTTGACCCTTCATCTTCATCATATCCCCAAGGGAGTATGCCACTCAATTTTCCACCACTTCCACCCTTGCCATCAACATCCACACCACCTCTCAGTTTAGGGATTCCCCCTTTGCCAAACATCAATCAACAAAATCAAAACAACCCCCCGATCATCAGTCAAAGCATCATACCAAATCCCCCCATCTTTCCATCGATATTGCAACAATAGATGGCAACCATCCCAATAACACAAGCAATCATTACATCATCATCCGTCCCCCAAATATCTCAAAACACGGTCTCTCAAGGACCAAGCATATCGATCGCAACATTTTCCACCCAAATCCCAATCATCAATACAATGGTGTCTCTCATCACATCAACTAACACCATTTTGAATCTGCTACCACCTCTGCCACCCAACTCAAACACATCAAATCAATACAACATTGTGTTACAAGCTACTCAACAAGCTTCCTATCAAAAGGCACTCCAACAAATCCAAAATCGACAAGTTGCACAGCTAGCGGCTTAGCAAGCACAAGCGCAACTAGCTACACAACAAGCACAGTAGGCTACTCAAGCCTAGGCCTTATTACAAAAACAAGCTTCCCAAGCTACTCAAGCCGCATAAGCCGCATAGGCCTCACAAGCCATACAAGATGCTCAAAAGCACAAGCACAAGCGCAAGAACAAGCACAACCACAACCACAACCACAAGCGCAAGCAAAATACCTTGCACAACAACAAGCAGCCCAACAACAAGTGTTCCAGCAAGCGTTGAAACAGTACCAAGAGCAGCAAGAAGTAACCCGACTAGCAGCCCAACAACAAGCGTTGTTGGCGTAACAACAATAGCAAGCTTAGCAATAGGCACTATTAGCACAACAATAATAGGACCAACAACAAGCGTTGTTGGTACAATAAGCATTGTTGATACAACAAGCATTGTTGGTACAACAAGCATTGTTGGTACAACAAGCATTGTTGGTACAACAAGCATTGTTGGTGCAACAACAATTACAAGCACCATCCACTAACGCAATAACTAATCCACCCATCTTGCCAACAATTGAACCACCAAAAAACACCTTCACTCCACCCCCTAATTCGCAAAATGATGTGACAACACAAATCAAGTTTCTCTCACAACAAGTGCTTGATCTTCAGTTAGAGAAAACCACAAAGACACCCAACAACTTGAGTCCCTGTCCATTTGACAGGAGTCTAGCAATGAAACCATTCCCAAAGGGATTTGAAGTCCCCAAATTTGATAAATATCGTGGGACGAGAAACCCTGAAGATCACATCAGGGAATTCCAAGTACATTGCATGGAAGTCACATATGGTGATACATATCTGGTGCGGCTATTTCCTAGAAGTTTGGCTAGCCAAGCCATAGAGTGGTTCTCTTGCCTTCCTCTTGGCATCAAAAATTTCCAAGAGATATTAGACGCATTCATAAAAAATTATGCATTCAATATCAGTATGGATATCAGTCTAGAGGAATTATCGGCTCTTAAACAAGGTAAAAATGAATCATTTGCTTCCTTCCTACAACGATGGTGATCCAACGCCAGTAGTAGAAAATGGGTCATGCCAAAATAACAAGAAGTTTGCACCATCATTTCCAATCTCGAAGGAGCCTTGGCATTCCATCTCAAGGTGCAAGGAATCACCACATACGACCAATTGATTTCCAAGGTGCTTAACATTGAACAAGCCCTTATTGCACAAGGAGGGACACCCACATATCCTGAAAAAAAAAACAATCACCCATCCACCAGCTATAACGACAAACCTCACACATGGGTGAAAAACATAAACATTACCAACGATGGTGTTGTCAATGCCAAAGTTGTCATCAACGCTCCTTCATAAAACACACCTACACCCCAACAACAACCCCAAAACAACAATCAGAACAATCGACAAGCTAACACTGGGATTCAACAACCAAATAATCAAACAATCAACAATGTGAATGATCAAAGGGGGCCACCCTAGCAAAACAAAAACTCCCCCAAGTGGAAGTACACTTCCCTTGGGGAGTCAGTTGAATACATCATGAAGAGACTAGTGGAGGAAAAACTCATCACAATCCCCACCTATGATAACTATTAAGAGCCCTTTGTAAAACTATCGTGGTACAATGAAAATCGCCTTTGTTATTTCCACAAAATCAAGGGACACACAACTGCTAGTTGCATGAGGTTGAAAAACTTGATCCAAGACCTCATTGACCACAAAATCATAAATGTGGAACAACTAGCAGGAAATCAAAATCTCAAGATCTACATGAATTTGATGCCCAATCATAACAAAGGGAACAATAACAATGATAAAGGAAAGGGAACCTTCGAGACTGTGAATCATGTATACGACCATGTCATTGCATCCCTAGATGAGTATTGAACTGTTATCACCATCAAAGGAGCCCAAGTTGATTATGGAGTCACCACAAGAGGTAGAAAATTCACCATTACAGGATCATCTTAGCCACCTAGAGCACCCACTTCCAACCCAAGATCTATTCCTAGTGGCTACAATGTCCTCAACCAGTTGAAAAGAACCCCAACTCAGATCTCCATCATGGAGTTGTTGAAGATTTCACCAGCCCATAGAAAGATCCTAGAAGAAGCCTTGGCCTCATCTTCCGTCCCCACTAATCTCGATGTGGATCAATTCCAAGCTATGGTCACACACCTCACCATACCTCAACTCTTGACATTTTTAGAACAAGACCTTCTAACACAACCATCTCATAATTGTGTGCTTCATCTGGAGGCTTGCGTCCATAAAAATAGGGTCAAGTGGGTCTTGGTGGATGGAGGTGCAGGGTTGAACATATGCATTGTCAAATTAATAAAAATCTTGGGCTTCTCTGAAGATTTTGTTGAAAAATGAAAAGGCATAACTATCAGAGCCTACGATGATCAAGAAAGAGTGTCTCAGGGCACTATCCAACTCCCTATTCTGGTAGGGTCGGCCATCATGGAAACAAATTGTCAAGTTCTCAACCTGGAATTACCTTATAATAGCCTCCTGGGTAGGGAAAAATTTAGTGGTGAATCTTCGCCAATTGGAAAATTCTAGGAATCAGCCAAGTCGAAATTGGTGAATTCTCGCTCCCAATAGGGTGTCCAAATCGCCCAAATTTTACGAAATATAGGTCCAATGCATGTCCATTCGCCAATGAGTTTTTTTATGAGGCATATTTAAGCAACAAATTTTCCATTGTCAAACTAAGCATTTCAATTGGACCGACTAATATTTTCGCTGGAATCCCAAAAGCATTTAATAAAACACCTACATATTTGCCAATACTATTAAAACAACATTGTATCAGGACCCATTTCACCAATTAAAATTTACAAATAGTTGCTTGTGAAGACCTATTTTTCCAATTAAAATTTATAAAAAGTTGCTCATAAGGACCTATTTTTCCAATAACATTAAAAAATAATTACATTTGAGGACACATTTTTCCTTGAGAATTACAACGTATCGTTGTATAGGCACGCGGGATTCGCCAAATTTTTAATATACCATTTAAAAATCCCGTGAAATTCGCCAAATATGGAATCATGGATTGATATAAATACAATTGAAAGTGTCATTTATTCTTACACATTTTGTTCAGTTATGAGGTTCTACTTCTCCATTTGGAAGCCAGTGAAAGCCGAACACGTAGACTTAAAAGGTGAGTGATCATTTCTTCATAGTGTTATTAGTTATAATAATAATTTTTCTTTATCTCTTTTCCATTCTTGCTTCAACAAAGTGAACCTTACAAGTTAGAACCAAACTCTAAATTTTTGAAGTTTTTGAAACATCTAACCCACCGAGTAGAAAGATGACCAAGAAAGACTTGCAACTCAACAAAGTGAACCATCAACCAAGTCGAGGAATTGCGAAGTTATGAAAATTTAGAACTCCGAGACAAGGTTATATAACTTTGAGGACTAGTGACTAAGTTTAGGAAAAGCCAAAATTTTTATATTGTATTCCATGGTATTGAATTTGATATGTGATTTATTATTAATATTACTTCTAAATAAATACAATCGAAAGTGTCATTTATTCGAAAATCAGAAGTCAGTCAAAGCCGAAAACGTAGACTTAAAGGTGAGTGATCATTTCTTCATAGTGTTATTAGTTATAATAATAAGTTTTATTTATCTCTTTTCCATTCTTGCTTCAATCTTAAAGATGATATTGAGTAGGTAATGGGATCCATATTATTATTCTTTGTCCTTAAACAAGAAGACATTTTTTTCCAATTTTTATTCGAAGTGAGATGAATATGTCGAGCGACTCGAGCAACAAAGGTAAGGCTCTTTCCACTCCTCAGGGTGGTGAAGGGACTCCTGTCACTTCTTAGACTCCTTCCACTCCTTAGGGTTGTAAGGCTCCTGCCGCTCCTCAGACTCCTGTCGCTCCTCAGGGTGGTGTAGAGACTCCTACTGCTCCTGTCGCTCCTCAGGGTGGTGAAGAGACTAGGAGGCCATCAAAAAACCCAAAAATTAGACATACCATACAATCTTTGTATTCTCCAAAGCTTTTGATCCGCCAGGTCAAGATGGAGCTACATCATCAACTGTTCCACCAAATATTGGTAGCATTCCCAATACCCACCACCACCAGAAGGTCAAGTTGAGATTGTCATTGATTTAAATCAAAATGTATTAAATCAGGATAGCAATAGCGCAAAAGATGTTCCAAGTGATACCCTGGGCCCGATTATCCATAATGAGATAATTGACTTGGATGAGGATGATGATGTTGGTAGCAAGAAAAGGAAAAATAAACCAAAAAGGGGGCGCGAGTGGGAAATGAAAAGGAGTTTTCAACTTGGTTGGTTGTCAAAATACCCATTCATGATACCAGTGGGGATTGGAAATGAAAACGATATTGAAAACGAAACATTAGCCAAATGTAAGATTTGTAGTTGGAAATGTGGAAGATCCAAGATGTTGCAGCTAAAGATTGACACTATAGAAAAGCATATCGGTAAAGTTTATGAAAAAAAAATCATAGATGGAAAGGAAGAATCAGTCGTACGATGGAAATAAAAGGAAGAATTTCTTCATGCTAAGTATGCCACGGATTATGAAGAGCATGAAAAAATAATGTCAAACATTTTTGCATGTAAAGGTACACTTGAGGCTCAATTTGGAAAAGCAATGGAAGGAGAAAATCTATCAAAAACTGTTCAGATGAGTGTTGTTTTTCATATTTTTCCTAGAGGGCGTCCTATGACAGACTACCCAAAAAAATCTAGTTTATTATCTTATTTGAATGTTCCTCACTATCCCTTGTCACATTGGTTAGTAAACATTGGATGGGATTGGGAAAACTATCTTGCTACAGTGGAAAAGGAAGATTTAAAGGATAAAGTAAAAGAGCCAAATTTCATTGCATTATCTTTAGATTAAGTTACTATGGTAGAAAATACTACTTGGGTCTGTATGCATTTGTATACTGTACAACATGTTTTCCAAGCTCATCTTCTTTGTCTTCATAAAATGAAGAACAGTTCAACAGGGCAAAATATATTTGAACTAGTCAAAAAATCTTTGAATGAAATTGTAGGTATGGATGAGTTGACAATTGCAAAAAAATTGGTGTGTGTAGGAGCTAATGGAGCTGCAGTGATGCAAGGTCAAAGGACAGGTGTTTGTACAAAGTTACAAAATACTTGTGCACCATACATGCTTGGCATTCACTGCATGGCCTACCAAATGAATTTAGCATTCAAAATTGTTAGCAAGTTTCCTACAGTATCAAAAGTCAAAAATATAGTCTACGAGATCCATGCATACTTCTACCGAAGTCCTAAACGTTTCACAGAATTTCAAAATTTTGCTGAGGGAATAACACCAGGAAACAAGCTTCTCAAGGATGTCGATACTAGATGGATCTCCCTACATGGACCAGGGCAACGATTTCTTTCAAAATATCAATCTTTGATTGGAGTGATGTACGAGCATCACAACACAGTAAACAAATCTCCTGACCTCTTACATAGGTTAAGCGATATAGAGACATTCTTGACTTTAACTAGTCTTCTCCCCATGTTGGATGTGATGAACGAGCTTGTGAAGAAAGCCAAAGACAAAACTATGTATATTAATGAATATGCCAATCTGCATAAACTTACATGCTTGGCCCTCGATCATCTATATCTAGATCTAACACAAGATGACCCAAATTATTTCATGTGGCGGAAATTACTAATTTGAATGATCCTGATAATTATTTACAGTTTAATGCAAGCGAGAAATTATGCATCTATGTGCGTGGATATCAGATACAAATGTACCAATGTAAGACAACTAGGCGCTCTAGCAGAGAAGTAATTGTTAACTAGGAAGATTTTCAAGGCATTGTTAAATTTGTTGGTGATAATTTGAAGGAAATTGCAAAATATCTTTCCTCGGACATTCGTGAAAGATTCCCTCGACATGAAATACTTGAAGCCATGAGTATTGTGTATCCTCAATTTTGGGAAAATCAAGATAACCCCACATTTTTTCATGCTCAGGTAAAAATCTTGATTGAACAATTTTTGAAAGCTGTAACATACAATGAACATAAAATAGAAGGAATTTTAGGTGAAGCTAAACATAGAAAACAATGTGGGAGTTTTGAAACAGTTATGAGGCACCAGTATAAATCCATGGGCAAGGACAAGGCCTTTGAACCGGGATCAATAAAAAAGGTTTGGACAAGCTTACATCAGAGTGAAATATTGCATGGTTCAATATCATAATATTTCAATCTTGCTAATTTATGTCAAATAATGATATTGGGGTCGGTGGAGGATGAGAGAGTTTTCAGTACATTGGGGTTTTTGAAATCAAAGTTAAGAAACAAACTAGACAAGAATTTGGAAAATTGCTTGAGGATGAAAGGAACTGCGTATAATGTCAGAAATTTTCATTTTGAAAGGGAACTCACAATCTGGAGGCCCACATGTGAAAGAAGACGGGTTGAGTTGTGCAACACTCCAATTCCAAAGGCTAGTACTGGTGGCACTGGTAGTGGCAATGGGACTCAGACAACTGACATTGACAAAAATGACACAATGAATGTTGAATTTGAGACATAGGCCAAAGAAAATGAAGAGCAGACTTGGAATCAAATTCAAGATGATTCTTTTACTTTATCTGATGATGAACATCAGATTGAGGACCCCCGTTCCATTTGGTAAATGGAAGAGATTCAAGAGAATTAGCAGCTTTTAGGTATTTATATTGCACTTCATGGATCCCAGGATCAGATTCCATTATTCCATATTGTAGTTGATGATATTTTATATTGTATTCAATGAAATTGTGAATCATTGCATTTCATGATATTTTATTTTATATTGCACTTCATGAATCATATTCCAAATTCAAATTGTAGTTGATGATATTTTATGTTGTATTCCATGAAATTGTGATATTTTTTTATTTTTTATTTATTTTATATTTTACATTAGTCCATACATAGCATGCTTTTGGAAATTCCTAAAAAGACAACTCAAGTTTAGTCCGTACATAGCATTCAATGAGATGTCAGATGATGGTTCCTTTGAAAGGAAAGATAAGTCCATAATTTCGTGTGGTCACTGAAACTTGAAACTTTAGAACCAAAGTCTGAAGTTTCAAAGTTTTCCAAACCTCTGACCCACTGACTAGAAAGATGACCAAGAAAGACTTGCAACTCAAAAAAGTGAACCATCAGCCATGTCAGGGAATAGGGGAGTTATGAAAATTTAGAGCTCCGCAACAAGGTTATAAAACTCTAAGGGCTAGTGACTAAGGTTAAGAAAAGCACCAAAACCACTCTCTTCACCAAAACTTAGTAGCAATGAAACTAACCAAAAATCCATCATTCCAATTCCAATAATAGATAATCCACGACATGAATTCATATAAATGTTTAGTGGATATGCTAAGTAGTCATGGAGATTGAGTATTTATGTGTGAATTGTAATGCAATTTCATTAAGATTATGGATGCCTAGAATTAAAATCACCTTATAGTTCATATTTTAATTGTGTTAAAAGTAAAACTTGAGCATGTGCTCAGCGATTCATCACTCAACTCAATGCTTATTAGATTAATAACATATTAACAATAGTATTAGTAGCATATACAACAATGAACATAATAATAAGTGTATCTAGAAGTTGAAACCACTACCAGACTTTTTCTTCAAATGATATAATAAATAATACAGATAATTGAACATCAACACATTACTGAAGTCTGAATTTGAGATTTTAAATTGATTATCACTGTATCACATGAAGGAATACACATTGGCAATGGAAAATATTTCTCAAAGACAACTCTGCATAGAGTTGAGTTGGAACTTGGAAACTCATATTATCAAAAATTAAATCACTGCATCACCTTTTCTAGCAACTTCCACTCTTCAGGTGTTGCAATTGTCATTTGTTCTAACTGATGTTGTTTGACTTGAAGATTTGTTAACAATTCATGATTCAAATTGGAACCTGTCTTGGATTCTTCAGTCAATTTTGCATTCAGGGTTAGCAATGGTTTGATGGAATCCAAATAGATCACCACATCTGGGTTCTGAGGAAACTGGTCCAAATCAATCTTCCCTGCATCCTCCATCTTCTTTCTGAAATCATTCCATCCAACAAATCACTCATTTGTTTCAAAAGCCTCTAGTAAACCAAGCTCTGTGAAGTTCCTTAATTTTCATCCAACTTCTTCATCTTGTTTGTAGCCAAATGCAAATATTTCTCATTTTCACGCATTCTCAAACACTTTTCAATGACAGATGACAACGTCATTGATGTAGCAAGCCGATTAGTAATCCCTTTTGATTTCAAAACATTGTCACTGGATTTGTAGACTATTTTTTGAATTTGATTTGCTAATTTCTCTAATGCCAGCACATTTTTGATCTCCATTAAATATTTGTTGAGCTTCTTATGATGTTTTCTAATAGCATTAGTCAATTGAAACATGTCACACAAATGATCAATCCCCTTCATTATTTCATCCCAGATCTTTTGTTTCATATATGCCTCATTGTTTATCTACAAAATGAAGATAACTTATTTTGATAAGACTTAATTTCATTTTTTGCTTCCATCAGCTCTGCGTCCAATCTTTCATTTTTTTTCTCTCCTTCTCCAATTTTTGTTCCCACTGTGCATTTCCATTCGCAATGCTTAGTCTTAATTTTTTTGAAGTGGATTTTTTCTCATCATATTTCTTGTTGCTCTCATCTAGCCTTTGCTTCAGTTCATTCACTACAGTCTCAATCTTATTCTTCTTATCCTCTTTGCTTGTTAATGTAGAGGCAAATTTTTTATTTCTTTTTTCTAATTCATTGTTCTTGTTATCTGGTGCTTTCCTCTTTGCTTTCTCATTTGCTAGGTATGCCTATAAATTTTCAATTTGAGTCAACAACCTTTTTTCTCTCTATCTTGCTTCAGCAATGATGTGTACACCAATTCATTGTTCTTCTTTGATAAATTGATTTTGTCAGTATTTCTGAGTCCAAAAAAATCCAATTGAAAATTGTTCACCTGGAATTCAGATGGAGCCATCTGATTTGCTAGTCTGTTTTGAACTGTGGGAACAAGAAATGTGTACTCCATGATTTCTTTACTTGTTTCAAATGTGGGTAATACCATGGTTGTTGCAGGCTCTGAAGTTAGAGTAGCCGCACTCTCCATTAGTTTCTTATTTTCTTTTTTATTCAATTCTGATTTCTTTTTAAACTCTTCAATGTAATCAAAACTAGGGGATGCAGGAACAATGGAATGCTTGAATGGAAAATGAATAGGAGTACTTGTAGTTGCTAATGATGTTGAAGCCAAACTAACTGGCATTGGGGGAGTGCCTAGAAATAACTCCTTTGTGGTGGATCCACTAGTAGTGTGACTTGGAGATGGACCTATCAAAATCCTTTGCCTCTTTTGTATGCCTTGATCGCCTGGTGTTTCTGTCGTATATTGTGTTGTCCTCTTGTGTGTAATTTTTTGTTGTAGCACATGTTGACCACTACTACTACTACTACCCATACCATTTCCACCAGAGGCAATTCTTGTTGCACTAAGCCCTCCACCATGGGCATGTCCTAGTTGTGATTGTGTTTGACCATGAGGATGAGGATTTGAACTTGAAGCTCTAACAAATTGACCTGTATACCCTATGTCTACTTTTTCACCTCCAAACCCAAGGCCATATTTATCAACTAGTTTTCTATGCTTTGCATCTATTACCATCCAAGGGACTTGTCTTTGGGACCCCAAAGGACCACCTTCATAACCCATTTTTTTAGCTATGGCTGCTCCTATAGTAAATGCTTCTTTTGTGGCCTCACATAAACCAAGTTTGAAATTGACATGGCTTTCTTCTTGCCTATCATCATCACTTTCTTCATCTTCTTGTTCAATCAGATGCTCTATATTCCATAATTTGCTAAACTCAATATCTTCTTCATTATCTCCATACTCTGCAAGAGCTCTTGGATCACCTAGGTCCTTCCTCATAGACCAAAAGGCAGTAATTTTTTATCGTGACCAATTTTTTTCTGTAACTTCCTTCTCTAGAGAATCTGGCATTTTTACTCTACTAGATGGTTTATGACTTTTTTCATAAAAAATATTGTACCTCCTAATTGTCTTTCAATGCAATGCCATAATTTCTACTAACAATTGTTCAAAAGAAATACCATTATCAACAACACTTTTCTCCATTGCTACTTTGACCTCATCCCAAGAATCCTTGTTTCTCAAATTTTCAAGCAAGGGTTTACTTTGATGTTGAATTCTACTTCCAACATTCTTATTGAGCACAATCATTGATTTAATGGTGTCACATGGATCATACTACCAGTGACATATAGCATCAAAATCAAAAAAATTCAAAAGATCATGTGCCACACTAAATGCTTTTCTCTCGAATGTCATCCCTCCACATGAAAAAGGTAAAGAAGGAAATAAGGTCTTCTTCCCCTAACTAGTAATGTCTTGCATCAGTACTCTGCATCTACCTTACATATTCCAAAGTAAAAACCCTTTATGTCACATGTATTGGAAGTTTGTATGGATGTACTTCCAATCCATAAAATCTTAGCACAGTATATTCTTCCAATAAGTACCAATCAGCTAATTGTATTTATTTTCCTAGTTGAATGCAATTTCTACATGGCATAGGCAATCTAGGCATTGGAGTATTTGGAATTGCTTGATGCAATGGAGCCAAAAATTAGTCTACAAAATGATTGTAGTTCCTTCAAGAATCATGCAACCTTATAACAGTGGTCCATTCATATATTGGAGCCATTTTATTCTGCTCAAGATTACTATTACCATAGGGTTGAATCTGAAGCTTGTTGGTCTGAAACATTCCTCTGAATTTGAATAGAAAAAGATAGCACAAGTAGCTTGTGAACCGAAATGTCCTGGTGGAACCTCCTTTAATCATTAAAAAAAATTTATGCATGGATTCTACAATGTGCTCAATAAAATTATATTTGGCATGTGGAACACTATAATGGATATTATACACCATTTCAAGGAGGCATGCACCCACTTCCAAATTGCTATCCAATCCGAGGAAAAATGCTAGCATGGAAATAGTATTTTGAACCCATGGTTTAAAAATATCCAAATCATAAGGAGGCTTATGATCACCTTTCAACTTGTTTCTATCCTGAACTATTCTATTTAAGAAAGAATTTTTCTCCATTTCATCCACTGCTTCATAATCACTAGCAAGCTTTTCTAGGTCAATGTGGACATTTCCAAATTCTTCAGTTGTAAACCCCAAGGCCAACACTTTTCCAAGTTCTTCTGCATTAATGGCTAACAATTCTTCTTTGCTATCTTTATTAACAATTTCTCTTTTGTTATCATCATAATTTAGGGCACAGACCATGATAAATTTTGGGCAAGGGAAAACCTCATGTAACATCATGCGCCCTAATCTAGTTACCCATGGTGCACTAATACTATTAACTTGCATTTTCTTTGCAGCCTTATTCTTAGATGAAAATATAAGTTTTGAGGTACGCCTACCATAGGTTTCAGGATCATAAATATCATGGTATTCATCAGTGAAACCTGAGGTTTCAAGCAATTTTGCATAATGTATTTTTTTATCCGACATTGCTCTAGTGGTATTGGTGGTAGACATGTTGATACAATCAACAATATGAAATTTGTGAATTCCCTATTAGTCCTTAATTTTTCTTAAGCCTCTTAACCCTAAACCTAAGCTTCAAAGTTTAACAAAATAAGATTTTAAGAAATGTCAACTTCAAGCAATCAAACATAGCCACATGAATTCTTTAACTTACTTGTATTTTGAATTTTGATTCTTGAAGTCAAAACTACGTTGAAGCTTGAAACTAGGTTACTAGAATGGCTTTGTTGGAAGTGGAACTATGGAACCCAGAACAGGGTGGTGCACTACAATGAGCAAACAGAATGACATTGAAACGTCTACTCATTACTTACGAACTACACAGTACACAATTAGGTAGTACAATGTACATGGCCGACAACATTTAAAATAAGCCATTAAAAAAATGATTTACTCCTGCATTGACAACAAATTATAAACCATGGATCTTTGTTAATCTAACGGTTATAGGGCAATTCTAGAGGTTTAGGTTTGCAAATGTAGTGCTCTGTGCATTTCATTCCAAAATGTAACTACAACCATACATCAAATGTTCATCAAACGGTTGAGTAATTTATGATATAAATAATAAACATAAAACATGTGTTTTAAATTTTCTTTAAATTTCCTTTAAAGTTTAATGCGCTAGGATTGACATCAAGGCAAAGGGGCTGGAAACTTAACATTTCAAAGGCCTTAATAAAATGAATTACAATGTCACATTAATAGCACATTGCACAACCATTAATAGCACTTAACTTGCAAAGGACTTAATAAAATGAATTACAATGTCACATTAATAGCACAACCATTTATTTTATTACAATTGAATTACAATGTCACATTATTACATAGTAAAAATACAAATGTAAGTGCAAGTGCCAAGCTTTTGCTGGACCACTAGTGAAAAGTTGAAAATGTAAATATGATACATGTATCTCTGAAAATAAATGGAACTTGCCAGGTCAACCATGAGCTCTGAAAATAAATACATGGGACTTGTTGAGTCAGCCATACCCTTGTCGCTCTGAAAATAAATGCATGGGGAAAGGAGGCCAAATCAAACTAGGGAAGTGGGAGCCATGAAGATACAAAATGTACTTAGCCCCTTTCAGAACCAGACTGATGCAGAAGATGAGGGATTCTAAAATTGCTCCCATGCAGAAGATGAGCACTAAAAATAAATGCATGGGGCTTGCCTGGTAGGCCATGGTGTCTAAAAATAAATGCAAGGAACTCACCTGGCCAACCATGCTAGGGAAATGGGAGCTATGAAGATACAAAATGTGCTTATCCCCTTTGAGAACCAGAGTCATGCAGATGATGAGGGGTAGTAAAACTGCTCCCACCTTCTACTTGCAGCCTCCATGCATTGGGATAACACTTATGTCCATCAAAGCTCCTCATCCTGGTTCGAAACCTATCTGAGAAGTTAGGTGAAAAAAATCAACTTCTTTCCAATTCCACCCATTCTGAACTTGAAGGAAATTGGTCTTTTACTTTGTAACTACATAACTGGAGGCAAGAGAATTTAGAGCATCCCCAATAATACCGCATCATCTTCTTCCTGAATCCTTATTAAGTTAGTAACCCTACAAAATGAAAACCCTTATGACAATTAAACGAATGATTTTAGTTGTGCTCACTATCCTTATTTATGGGCCAAAAGTGTCACCAAAAGTGCCACTACCAGACTAGTACCTTGTACACCTCACACATGTCATGTGTGAGCTCTGAGGTTGTGTATAATTACTACTGAATACTTACTAATAATTGTGATTCGTGCTGCCATAAACCAAAAATCCAACTTAATCAGTACCTCAAGCTGGCTACATGCAAAGTTGTAAACTGTAGCTCAAGCTAACAAGCTATCAATTGTCAAAATTGGCAGTGCCACGCAAGCTGTCGATTGTCAAAATCATTGGATTATTGACATCATCATCTATGATTCTACAGTACATCGTACAGTTTTCAATATAAGGCTATCCAATCAATCACTTTGGCTATTCATATGGTATTAATCCGCATCGCCACCTAGTACCACAACCAAATTGAGAATTTCAATAGAATAAATGAAAGGTAGAGTACTTCAATGCATTGAAAAGAGAATTAAATGTCTCATTTTACCTTAATAATTATCAATGTCCTAGCTAATAAGTCACAATAAATTTCACTCACTTATGATCGAAACTATATGTTGATTTATGAAACCAATCATTAATAAAATCTCAACCATTGATTTATGAAAATCTAACGGTTCTACTGTTATTCTGGAGGTTTCAGTTCACAATTCTAGTACTTCAAGGATTTTTTTCCGGAATGCATCTATAGCCATCCATCAAAAATTCATTGAGCGGTCCCTCTTTTAAAACAAACTTTATGCACGTGCATAATTTAAAATGGAGACATCACTAGGTTGACAAGACTCGACCCTCGTGATTAAAGAGTTAAGATTTAAGGATGTCATAAAATATTTTGGTCTGACTTAGGCAATATTAAATGGTAAACAAGAGTAGGATGGCCGAAAGACCTAAATAATTAATAAAATTTCAACCATTGATTTCTAAAAATCTAACAGTTCTAGTGTAATTCTGGAGGTTTCAATTCACATATCTAGTGCTTGAGAGATATACTTCTAGAATGCAACTACAGTCGTCCATCAAAAAGTCATCGAATGGTCATGGTCCATAATGTCGCGTGGTCACTGAAACTTGGAACCTTAGAACCAAAGTCTGAAGTTTCAAAGTTTTCGAAACCTCCGACCCACCGACTACAAAGTTGACCAAGAAAGACTTACAACTAAGGTTAGGAAAATTTGCACTGACACTTCGCCACTGCATTTTTTTCTAGTTTGATATGATGTTTAAATCGCCAATGTTTTTTTCTTAATCATTTGAAAATAGGTTTAATTTTCCAATGAATTTTATTTTTTAGTTTGAAAAAAAATTTAATCGCCAACAAAATATTTTTTCTGGTTTGAAAACAGGTTTAATTCGCCAATCAAAATATTTTATTGGTTTGAAAATAGATTTTAATCACCAATGGAAAAATTTTAGTGGTTTTAAAAAAATTGCATTTCGCCAGGATTTTCCACAGACTTCTAGCGATTAGAAAAGATTCACCAATGGACATTATTTTTTTTTCACGAATACAAAAAAAATATGCCACTATAATTAATATTTTTATTGAGAGTATACAAGATTCGCAAGGATTTTACACCTTCACCGAGGTGGGGGTTTCTTAAATTTTTCCCTACTCCTAGGGCATCCCTAGATTCACGAGATACAAGTTATTACTTCCACCTTCCACTAGTGTGTTAAATTTTTGTACCAAGGCCAAGAATTCATTGTCCATGGGGATCCTAAACCCTTTTACTATTGTAAAAATCTAGAAGCCAAATATTACAAAATCCCCTAGGTGCCTAAGAACAATGAGGGTCCCTCAACTCCATACATTGACCCAGCTACTCTCGCCTCCACTTCTATGACAGAGACACCCACCATCCCCGCCATCTTTGATATCAAGGTCATTGTCCAAGACAACAAGTGTGGGGATTATAAAATGAAGAAAGGTTCTTTCATGGTAGGAGAGTTACCACAATCTCCTAGGTCCCATGGGCAACCCCAACTAGCTAGAACATCATCCCAAACTTTCAAAGCTGACCCCTCTAGGTTCAGGAGTTGGGGAGACCTAGGTTGGGAAATAATAGAAGAGGACCCATCAAACCTTCTGTACCAAGACAAATGACCAACAACTGACCTACCTATGGATGATAGAAGTAAAGGCTTACAAATGATGCTCACCATGGGCTATGACAGAAACTAGAGGCTTGGACAGAATGACAACAAACTTCTAGTGCCCATCATTCCTGAGATGCGAATGAGAAATCTTGGCCTCAGATGTACCCCTCCGAGTATAACCATGTGTGGACAAGGTCCCCCAGTTAGAGCAGTCAAGACTCCCCCTCAACCAACAGCAGCCAAACTTCGCTTACCCATATCTACAGGCCGAGTCATAGACAACTTCACATTTGACATAACTAATGTCTATAGTAGTAGTAGTGACGATGAGGAAGATTTCATAACTGAATTACCATGCTATTTGAGAATTCCTCTCTCCTCATGATTAGTACCATGTCATTTGAGAAGACCAGTCAAACCCATGAAATAAACCTAGTCTACCCCTAGCTCATTGATTACAACCAACAAGGACCACCGGTTCTAGACACTTTCAAAGATGATGAGGCGCTCTCAAAATTCATAGGACTATGGGATATGGTTCCATATGGAGATCACAAGGCCGGGTTTGATATCATACTAGACACACAAGCCTATTATGGGGAAACAATTGAATCCTTTAGTCGCAAAAGCAAAAATTTGAGAATAATCTCAAGGTCTTTGAGTGAAAACCACACTGTGGCACTCTCTTACCCAAAAACAATAAAAATAAAGGATGTATCCAATGGTGAAAACCTCTCTGAGGCATCTGAGGATGAAGGATTCAATCCTCCTCTCAGTGCTCTACATCAGGAAAAGTTAGTAGTTCTAGCCGAGAAGTGCAACCCAATCAACTCAGGAACGGAAGAAACCCTGCATATCATATTTTATGTTGAATCATTAATGTCATAAGAACAGGAGCTCCTAGCTGCTTTCTTAAGGGAGAGAAAGGTCAACTTTGCATGGACCTATGAAGACATGCCAAGGCTTGATCCAGAGATTATGGTCCACCATCTAGTAGTTTACCCCAAAGCAAAGCCCGTTAGATAAAAGCTCAGAAAAATGCACCCCCATATAGCTTTTTTGGTTAAAATGGAATTGAAGAATTTACATGATGTAGGGTTCATATGGCTGATTGACTATCCAGAGTGGCTATCAAACTTGGTACCTATTTCAAAGCCCACTGGGGGAATTTGTATCTGCACAGATTTTAGAGACCTGAACAAGGCATGTCCCAAGGACGACTTCCCACTACCCAACATTGATATGATTGTAGATATGACCACGAAACATGAGATGCTTTCATTGATGGATGGATTCTCTGGGTACAACCAAATCATGATAGCCAAAGAGGACCAACACAAAATGTATTTTACTTGTCCATGGGGGACGTATTGCTGGAACATGATGTGGTTCGGCCTAAAGAATGTTGGAGCAACATATCAAAGGGCCATGACCTTAATATTTCATGACATGATCCATAAGACTATGGAGGATTATGTCGATGACATATTGGAAAAATCTAGGAAGAGAATGGACCACTTAGCAGCATTAAATGCCATCTTTGGCAAACTTGAGGAATACAAGGTCTGCCTTAATCCAAAGAAGTGTGTCTTCGACATACAATCAGGGAAGCTATTGGGATACATTTTGTCTATGAGAGGAAAAGAAATAGATCCCGCTAAGGTAGAAGTAATCCTTGAGATGGAGGTACCCAAGACTTTAAATCATCTTAGGGGCCTACAAGGCAGGCTCCAGTCAATCCACCAGTTCATAACCCAATTAGTAGACAAATAAATCCCATATTCTCACCTACTCCACAAGGGGGTAGTGTACAAATGGGATGAGAAGTGTGATCAAGCCTTCAACAAGATCAAAGAGTAATTTCTCACACCTCCAGTGCTTATGCCGCCAATCCCAGGAAAGCCTCTAATCCTATACATATTAGCAACAACAACAACTCTTAGCGCTCTCCTAGCTCAACACGATGAACACAAAATAGAGAGGGTCATCTACTACATCAGCTGAACCATGGTAGGTCATGAGTTAAATTATTTTGTCATCGAAAAGGCTTGTCTCGCAATGGTGTTTGCCTCACAGAAGTTCAGAAACTACATGTTAACACACAAAATCAAACTCATTGCTAAGATTGACCCACTCAAGTACCTACTCTCCAAATAAATGCTCACAGGAAGGATGGCCAAGTGGGTCATGATCCTATCAAAATATGATATTGAGTATATAGAGTGGAAGGCCATCAAAGGACAAGCTATTGTAGACCAACTAGAAAAAGCACTAATGTATTTAGAGAATCTGTAAATTCAGAGTTCCCTGATGAGTCCATCTTCAACTTGAGCATAGCATAACACTGGAAGTTGTACTTTGATGGTTCCTACACACAATACGAATCGGGAGCTGAAGTCTTTTTCATCACCCCACAGGGAGACTACATACCAAGATCCTACAAGTTGAAATTTCCATGCACAAACAATATTACAGAATATGAGGCTCTAACCATAGTACTGAGATTAGCAATGCAGTAGCATATCATGGCTCTCAAGGTATATGGAGATTCACAACTCATAATCAATCAAGTGAATGATGAGTATCAAACTAAGTAAGACAAGCTAACTCCATACAAGAAATTGGTGGAAAGTCTTGAGGAGTCCTTCATTGAGATCACATTCAAGCAGATACCTAGAGCAAACAACAGAGCAGAAAACACCATGGTGACAATTGGATCCCTATTGGATATCCCTCACAATGTCCCAAAGCATTAATTCCTAGTAGAGTAGCTTCTCATACCTATATTTGAGGTACCAGATTCATAATTTGTCTGTGAAATTGTTGGTCCCAGTGATCCCTGATACCATGATATATACACTTATCTGAGAATAGGAGTCCTCCCAGCCAACATAACCTCAAACCTTAAGAAAAACTTTGTCAATAAAGCATCCCATTTCGAAATCCTAGGAGATACCATTTACCGTAGAAGCATCGAAGGAACCCTGTTACATTGCCTAAAGGTTGAGGAAGCCTTGACTACTTTAATCGAGGTACATAATGGCATTTGTGGTTCACACTCGGGCGAAATGACCTTGGCTAAGAAATTGTTGAGAACAGGGTACTATTGGTCAACAATGGAAAGAGAAGTACATGATTATGTTAGGAAGTGTCTACAATGTCAGACACATGGTGACCTCATCCATGCACCAGCTCAGGAGCTCCATCTGATTGTCACACCATGGCCCTTTTCGCAATGGGGGCTTGATCTCATTGGAAAAATCACCCCCACCTCTTCCAATGGACACAAGTTTATCATTACTGCCACTGAGTATTTCACCAAGTGGGTAGAAGCCATCCCCATGACATACATAACTAGAAATCAGATTCCACTACGGTGTCCCCCAAGCCATTATCTCAAATAATCGGACACCTTTCAAGAATCGGGATGTTCACAACCTATGCTACAAATTCAAAATCCAACATTGCTTTTCCACTTCATATTATCCCCAAGGAAATGGCCAAGCATAAGCTACCAATAAAACCATTTTGAAAATCCTCAAGAAAATAGTCAATGACGCAAGTCATGACTAGCATCTACAACTAAATTCTGCCCTCTGGGCCTATCGAACCAGGGTGCTGCCACAATAGTGGTTTACACTTTCTAGGAGATCCTATTTTTTGTTGAAATCATATATTTTTAGAAAATATAATGATTTAAGCCCTAAAAATTTCCATTTAAAGGATTCCAATTGAAGAGGGTTCGATCAAACCACCTTAGACCAAGCCCCCTTGGATAAAACCCCGCTAGTTTTAAACCATGCCTATAATAGAGTCTCCTTTACAACTACCAAAATGCTTATAAAAAACCACTTTTGATTTACCTTTTGGGGGATAAAATGAATTCATTTTATTTTATTTTTTTGTAAGTATGTAGTCCTTATTATAAGCTTCCAAAAAAGTATAATTTTAATTAACTTTAATTTGATTATTATATTTATTTTTTATTTCTTATGAATGTAGGTTTTTCATCGAAAATCAAGCTCTCTATTCTGCACATGTGGAAAAATAGAAGATTATCAAAAAAAAATTTGAAAAGTATGAGTGCACCAGATATTGAAGTCTTTGATCCAACAAAAAAAATAAAATTGAATTTTGATACATACAAAAGAAGTTATGTGTTATATAGTCGCGCTATGTCTAAATTATAATTGATTTGACCTTGAAACTTGATTAAAGAAAAAAATTTCAATTAAAAAATATCTAAGGAAGTGGAAGCACTAGATATTAGAGTCACAAATCTAAATCCGAAAGAATTAGAATTTTATCCTTCATGGAAAAAAAGTTATGCATTATATGGTGAGCGTCACTTTTTTAAAATGTTGTTTTCAAAAAAAAAAATTGTTTTCAAGGGAGATGGAAAAAGAAGTGCAATCTAATTCCAAAAATTTTGAAAAAAAAATATTTAGAATCTACAGAAAAAATTTCACGAAACTCTAGTTTGCATCATCTTCAAATTCCTCATGGTTTAGCCGCTATAGGTGCCCGAATGTGAAGATTTAGTTAAAAACAATTAGTTAAGTGTCCAGTTTGGCCAAAAATTGTAAACCACTATTGTGGGATAACCCACTAGCATCCGCACACCAATAGGTGCCACCCCATTTTCCCTAGTCTATGGATCAGAATCCATCCTCCCCAATGAGATCGAGCTCCCATCACTGAGAATATCACTATAGAACCTCATCACAGATGAAGAATACTGAGTATCAATATTGAATGACCCAAAGCTACTGGATGAGCGGCGTATGGATGCCTTAAATCATTTGCAAGTCTATCAAAACTGACTCAAACAAAGCTATAACAAGAAAATTAGGAGTCAGACATTCCAAGTTGGAGAGTTGGTACTGAAGGAAAATCAGAAGAATGTTCCTAATCTTGATAGCAAGGGTAAATTTGAACCCAATTGGATGGGACCATTCGTCATCATAGCAATTTACAAGTTAGGGACATATCAGTTGTCAACTCCAAAGGGCAAGCCTTTGCAGGAGCCCATGAACAGTTCTCATCTCAAAAAAAAATTATGCCTAATCTTTTTGGGTGTAAAACCAAAAATACAAAAAAATCATAAAGTGTCCTGAAAAAATGGTCACCCTGGTGAAAACCTAGAAAATAGGCATCTTGGGGACAACAAACAAAAAAATTAGAAAATACAAAATATCCAAAAAAAAAAATAGAAAAAGGATTAAAAACAGTAAAGAGAAAAATCATTCTCTAGTGAAAACCACTTCGTTGGCGCTTTGGACAAGTACCTTGGTGAAAACTTGGCAAGTAGGCGCCTTGTGTAAATAAGAACTTTCCATCCATCTAGATCTTCACGGCTTGTTCTGCATCTTTCATCCATCTTTCTTCCATCATCCATCCATTACGCTATCTCCATCTATCACCCATCTGCATCATAGTGTGGTCTTGTGTTCGTGTCATGATCCTCCTAGTACTACTTGGCCCATTCTCAGGGTCAGTTTGTCCTGCCTTTATCAGAGTAGTCTATTGCATCACGCTAGGGGAATGTGCTCTTCAGATCAGATTTGTGTATATGCTTGAGGTCTTCCCTAAATCAAAAAATCCAAAAACATTTATAAAATCAAAAAATCCAAAAACATCGCAAAATCAAAAAATTCAAATACATCTCAAAATAAAAAAATCCAAAAACATCAGAAAATCCAAAAATCCAAAAACATTAGAAAATCAAAAAATCAAAACATCAAAAATCCAAAACATTAGAAAATCAGAAAATCAAAAGTCCAAAACATTCAAAACATATCAAAATCCAAAACATATCAAAATGTCAAAAACAGAGTCATCTTGTCAAACTACGGGTCTTGAGCCTTGAACATAGGCAAGGTTGATCTTTGATCTTCCCCCGAGACACTTAGGTCAGTCCTTTAGGAGTCTATTGTAATAAACTGGCAATCCATTTGTTCATATCTCATCAATAATCAAGTATGTGTAGTCGAACTACGTGGTCTCTGTGTGTATAACATAGGAAAGGCTAATCTGTTGATCGGCCCCTGAGGCCCCTAGGATAGGTCTTTAGGTTAGTCTCTTGGTCAAAATCTCATAAAACACCAAAAATTGGAAAATTTGAAAATCAAAACATTTGAAAAATCTCAAAAATACCAAAAACAACCTCAAAACATTTCAAAAACTCCAAAAACATCCAAATATTTGAAAAAATCCATATGTCCCATCTCGCTTTCACCCGCAATAAACATCACTCATAATAAATCAATTTTCATCCCCAACCTTTGGTGAAATAGTTGGAAACAAGTCTAGCAGGTTAAAAAGTGAAAAGCTCAAATGTCAAAGTCTCAAGTCTAGCTTAGTACATAAATAAGTTAGTCAACTCTTTGTGTCAATAGCCTATCATTCAATCAGTCCCAAATCATTCATCTAATATCGTCATGTCCTAGGATGCATCCTTCCTACAATGGACATAAACATCAAGTATCACCGTAGTTTAGTCTTGGCTAGCGGTATTGAAGAACATTAGCTTATTTTTTTGCTTTATCTTTGTCTTTTGACTTATCTTTTTGTGCTCATTTCAATGACCTCTCGATGATGTCCCAAACGAAGGGATTTAGAGAGAAATAAATGGGGCAACGATCATTATATTTTTATCTGCTGCGCTTGTTGGATATTCTTGTAATATAACTTGGTCATGCATGCTTTGCTTGGTTTGTAGGGAGGGTGTTTTAGGTGTCTTGTTGACCACATAGGAAGGCTTGCTTTTCTATGTTTTGGTCTGGGATGCTTGGAATATCTGAACTGCATTCTGAATGAGGTTATGTATGCCAGGTGTGAACAAGAATACTCCTACCTGATTCTCAGGTCAAAGTCCATCACATTGGGTGCAACGCCATCTTGGTTCTTTATACCTTGATGCATTGTGCCTATGTGTGTTATCAAACATAAGGTAAGTGGCCCTTTTAAAATTCCAATTCCTGATAAGCAAATCATCATCATCACTCATCATCATATTTAATAAAGTCTTAATGACTCATGGACTTGTTGGATTCACTTGTCACCATCTCATTTCTTCTTATTCTTCTATCTTTACTAAGATTTCTATCCAAATCTGTGTGTTATATCAAAATATACATGAGGCTATCCATGGCCGATGACTGTCTATACATCATAAAATCTTTCTACATAAAACATTCAAGCTTTCTAGTTCTCTTTGGGCTGAACTTACCTTGAATCTTTATCGTGAGATCACCCAAAAATATAATTTTTTGTTTGATCTCTTGAGGGGGCAATATACCAGTGCAATCTCTCATGTTGGGTCAGCATTGGGGCATTTGAAAAATCAGAATTTTTTTGGCTTTTGATCATTGCATGATTATTCTTTGATCCAACACAGCGAGTACTTTGCTTCAAAGAGGGGCAAAATACAGACATGAAAAATATAACAACACACTTGATCCTGATTTACTAACATCATTTCATCCTAAATCATCTTCTTAGCTAATCATCACCTTTCGTCCCTTAATTAAATAAATCATTATTTATTTGATTAAGTCATTCTCTCTCGTTAATTAAATAAATCAATGTTATTCAATTAATCTTCTAATCTCTATTTAATTAAATAATTCATTTTATTTGATTAAATCCCTAAAGTCATTCCATTAAATTAAATCAATCCTTATTTAATTTAATCTAACATCATCACCCCTCTTTAATTAAATAAATCAAAATCTTTTATTTAATTAAATCTAAGTCACATTCTTCTCAACTTTGATTTAAATCAATCCAAAAATCTAAATCAAATAGTCACATCAACTAACCTCCTATTAAATTAATCAAATCCTGATTAATTTAATCCTAATCACCTGAATTCTCTAGATTTTTCCACTTGCACATGAAAATGCATTTAAATGATTTATTTAAATCTTTATTTTCTCTCAACATGGCATCTTTAGGGGAATATTCCTCCAAGTTTAAAAATATTTCCAAGTGGGTTTGTCCTTCCAACAAAGCATTTAACCCTCTTTCATGTCCTTATGCATTGAGACAAGTGGCGTTTAATTCATTCTTTTTCCCTCTAACATGTCATTTCATGATTTTCAAATTCCACCTAATTTCATTTATTGCGCACATTCATCAAAATGTGCTCAAGCTTCTTCCATTCACATCTTGACAAGTGGCACTTTCCCATTGGATGTTGAATGATCCCACATTGCTTCATTTTGCTCATTCCTCCATCTTGTCTTTCTATAAATAAGAGGCTTTTCTTCTCATTTAGGATCCACAACTTAGATCAAAGTTACTCTCTTCACATTAAGAGCTAATTTTATCCATTTCATATCAAGTGTTCATCATTTTCATGGTTTCATAGCAAGGTTGTGCCAAAATTTCATCAAGGAGCTTCAATCATCCACAAATCTTCATCAAGCTTGCATAGGAGTTGGGAAAGGGCCAATTTCCACATCAAATTGGCACCAATTTCTCCATGGGATTGAGAGTTTGCATGCTTAAATAGGATTTCAATTACTTTCTTTGCTTTGTTATTCAATTTATTTCCTATTTGAGCATTGTAGATGAATTTCATGGGGAATCTTGGTTCTTACTTGCATTTGATCTAATATTGTGTTTTTTTGCTATGTTTGTGCAGGTCTAGGATTGAGGTTCTACAAATTCTCTAGAACAGGAAGAACAAAATGGCTCTCTAGTAAGACCTAGTTCCCCTTTCAAATTAGAGGCATTAGTCAATACCTTGATACATTTTGAAGATATGTTGAAGCCTACAATAGAATATTATACACAAGTAGGTAGAGAGGACAAGAAAACTTTCAATTTGGCTATCATTCAGTATGTCATCACTTTGAAAGTTAGTTGGAATTATGTCAAGAATAATGTTCTTGAGAAATTGTGGGAAGCCCTAATGAAAAGAAGATCAGAGGTTGTTGAATTGGAAGAGAAGATCAAAAATGTTGCATTTGAGAAACTTGGGTCTTCTTTGACCCCGAATGATTTGGAAACCCTAAAGAAGGTTTGTTCAAAGATGTTCTGGATGAAGAAAAGAGTAAACACTTTGATGAAAAAGGATAAGAAGCAAATAAATAAAATCGGGAAAGAAACTGCAGAAGCCATCATGGATATGGATGAGAAATATGGCATGTTTGGTGCACTCCCATCCGGTTTTGCACCTAAGATAGGAGAAGAATTTTTTGTAGAGGTTAAGGAAGACATTCCTTCTGGTACAAGTGATACAAGAATTCCTTTGGATATAGGTGTTGCAAATGATCCTCCGAAAATAGAGAAGCAGAATGTTGAAGAAGTTGAACCAGAGAAGCATGATTCTATCCCTCTGGAGCATGTTGAAGAAGAAAAGGAGCTAGAAGAAGGTGAAAAGGATAAATTTGAAGGTGAACAAGATAAAGATGAAGGTAAAGGGAATGAAGAAGGAAACAAAGATGAAGATGAAAAAGAAGAAGAGAAAGTGGAAGTAGGAGAGAAAATAGAAGAAGAGAAGGTAGAAGAGAAAGAGGAAAGAGTAGAGTAAGTAGAGAAAAATGGGGACTCTTCCTGGAAGAATGAAGAAGATCAAAGGCAGGTTGTAGAATCTCAAATTTCCCGCAGAGAATCCTCCTTCGGTGATGATATATTTAAAGGCTTGTTATCCAAGCAAATCAGTTTCCAGCTAGTTATTCCTCTAGAACTTCTACAACTCCCCATGATTCAAGGCAATGTGGACTTGGATAAGATTTATCTTATTCATAAGTTAGTGTTAGGGGATGCAATGCATGCATCCAGAAGAAGAGAAATTCTAGAAACACACCAGAAAGGAATGAAGCTTATTGATGATTCTCTTAAAGCTTTGTAGGAGGCCACACTCAGTACATCAATGGATACATCTCTCACGTTGGTAGAGAATTTGAAACTTTTATTGGACTTCTTTAAAGAGTATGCCTCTAGATTAGGTGAGAATACAAAGCAAGAAGTTGAGGATAAAATTGCAAAGAAAATACTTTTGGCACTTCATGATAAGTGTTCTCTAGCACACACCAATGCTAAAAATAGTCTGGAAGTTGTGCAGGCTTGTGAGTCTGAAGCAAATGTTGTCTTTGCTTACTACATAAAGGGTTGGATGCCACTCAGAATATCAAATATCTCATGGACTCTATTGAGTACTAGTTGACTATTGTCTATAGTACCTACAGTGCATCCAAAGATAGAGACAAAACAACCTAGAATGCTATCTCTACACAAAGAGACAAATTCTTTATTCTACAGAAGCAAAAGGAGGATATCATCAAAAGATTCGGTCAACTAGGTGACCTTGTGAGAATGGAGTACACTCTAGTTTCCAATGCTTTGGAAAATGTGGAGAAATTAGAGAAGATCAATCTAACTCCTGGTACTCTATATGATGCAGAAGAAAGTCTAGTGGAATTGGAATCTTTGAACAAAATGTTGATAGCTACTAAGAAGAGTTGGGAGAATGGTAAGATAGCTTGGCAAGGTATTCTTAAGGAGCTTCAAGGCTCGCCATCCTCTGGGTAACGCTTTTTAGTTTTCATATTTTAGATCGCCCTTTGTCCTTGATGTCAAAGGGAGAGAGAATTTCATAAGAGGTCTGTAGGGGGAGAGAATGTTGAAAGGGAAAGAGTGTATTGTACATAGGAGGTTTTTTTTGTAAATTTTGGCACATGTTGCCATCAATGACAAAGGGGGAGATTGTTGGAAGAATGAAGAAGAACATCTTATTATACAACTTTTGTGTTGTCATTGATGTCACCATGTTATATGAGTTACAACAGAAAGTTTAAGTTCTATCTTGATCCAATATTCTGAACTGGTATCTGAACTGATATGCAGTTACTATCCTCCAGTATTTTGATCTACAGTCCTCTACTAATGATTATTGTTTCTTGCCGTTTTGGGAAATGGTTTTTGGTTGTTGCAAGCTTGTAAGTTCAGAATCTTGTGTGCTCAGGTACTCGTATGGCGAGTTGGAATTTTTTTGTTGTATTTTGCAATTAGGTCTATCTCTGGCTGACCTAATATATATTTGATGTTGTAATGGAATAATTTTATGGTGTAGATGTATGTGTGACCTATCTTTGGCCCATGTCGACATGTTGTGATGTGCTACATGCCTAGATTTTTTTTGGAAAGATTTTGTACATGCTTGAAGCGAACAGTTATCTTTTTGGTGAATAAGGGTTACATCTAATCAGGCTGACCTAATTGATGTGTGCAGATGTATCAGATATATAGATTGGATTGTTTTTAGATTCTTGGTGCAAAGTCTGAAGCAAAGTGTGTGAAGATAGTCAAGTATGTGAAGATGATAAAGTGTGTTAAGTCAATTTACTAAGCATCAAAGGAACTGAATCAACACTTATTAGGTGTAATTTATCAATTCATTCTCTATTTGTAAGCCACTTTGTTATTGTATCTTTTGTAGGCAGTGAGCCTCCCATTTTGGATAGTGAATCCTAGCAGTGAGCCACCCTTTTGTAATATCTTATGACTGGTTATACTATATTGTGAGCTAATCCTCACCATGGTTTTTCCCATTTTGGGTTTTCCACATAAAAATCCTAGTGTTCATGTGTTGTGTGCTTTCATGTTTTGTTAATGCTCTTGCTTATCTTTATTGTTATATGCATTGGAGTAATTGGATGGTGTTTTTTCATTAAGTTTAATAAGATATTGATTCACCCCCCCTCTTAGTATCTTGAGTATTCAACATGTTTTCCATCATTAAATGGATATATTTCTCTATTCCACAAGGATTAAACATTGTATATTTTCTAGTAGAAACTCGACTCTTTTCCAACATTTTCATAGACTCC
This sequence comes from Sequoia sempervirens, assembly GCA_007258455.2. Classification (NCBI taxonomy): domain Eukaryota; kingdom Viridiplantae; phylum Streptophyta; class Pinopsida; order Cupressales; family Cupressaceae; genus Sequoia; species Sequoia sempervirens. The sequence goes on along the minus strand of VDFB02000015.1, from coordinate 450,915,289 downwards.
AAGAGGAACCAAGTTGGCTAGGCCATCCACCACTTGGTTGTACCCTCACAAAAGGTGTGAGACAAATATTTCCTTTCCAATTTTGAAGTTAATAAGTTTATGTCCAGCAAGATATCCCTAATGTTCCAACCATGAAAACAACCATGATTAATAGAGTCAATCATGGTCATAGAGTCCCCTTCAATGTGCAGATTTGTTATGCCCAGAGTGACAGCTAACTCAACGCCCTTAAGCAGCACTCATGATTCAATTGTCATAGAAGACTGAATGCCTATTCCTCCAGCAAACTCAGTAAAAAAAATTCCCCTATAGTCCCTGATAATGACACCAATACTGGTCATACCAAGGTTCCCTTTAGCCGCTCTGCCAAAATTCAGTTTGAACCACCCAATTCTCGGTGGGTTCCAAACTGTCTTCCTTCTAGCTAGAGACTTGGAGTTGTCAAAGGAGTTGGTCTCTAGTTTTATGTTCCTTAATTTTTCCATTTTGATCTCCCCTTCAGTAGGGGTGTTGTCTAGGGGGTTTCCAAGTGTATAGATAAACACTTTTAGTAATAATTCTACACACTGTTATGAAAACTTCCTTAGGGCTTCTCTCAGTGTCTCTAAAGATCCGATTGTTTCTCTCTTTCCATAGGCACTAGCAAAAGATGGGGGAACTTGTCTCTAGATTTAAATGGGGAGAGGATGTTGGAAGGGTCTAGTCCATCCTTTAATAAAGGATTTTAAGTCCTTATTCATCGTCCAATGAGTATCCAACTTTCAGAAAGCCAGGTCCCAAACTTCAACAACAAACGAGCAGTGCAGTAATAGGTGATCCATCAACTCTTCATTATTTTTGCATAACATGAATCTATTCGGTATCTGCAAACACCTTTTCCTTAAATTATCTTGGTTTATCATTCTATTGTGACAAGTCATCCACCAGAAGAAATTTTTTTTTGGTGTCAAGCGTTTGTTCCAAACCAATTTCCATATTTTTCTCTGAATACCCTTCTTCGACAACAAACTGTAAGTCATCTTGATAGAGAGATTTCCCTTTCTTTCCATAGTCCAAAAGAAATCATCCTCAACATTTGAAATGGGGATTCTGGTTAAAGAGAGTAAGTCCTGTAAGGAATTGTCCAACCATTTCAAATATGGGGAAAAGGGGAAGCATAAACCTAAATATTTCCATTTCCTGGCACCTTTCTAGCCATGAAGGTAATCAAAAACATTCCTACCAAAGAAAATAAGTGTAGGCTACATCAGGTTCTTGAAATCGTATAGGGCCAAGGGGGATTTGAGCAGCCAAGGATCTTCCCAAAAATGAATATTATTACCACAACCAAGTTTCCATCTTAGCCCTGAGTGAAGCAACTTCTCCATCTTGTAGATATTATTCCAAGCCAAGGACCCATGAGAATGATCATTTGAAATGCATCTGATTAGAGGGAAGTTGCTAAGGTATTTAACATTCATTATCCTACACCAGTATTTTTTTATTCCTTAATTGATCCCACCCCACCTTAGCAAGCAAGGCTTTGTTGGTAGATTGGACTTTCCTAATATCCAGACCTCCTCCAGATTTACGAAGGAACACCTTATCCCAACTGACCAGAGAAATCTTATTTTTTTCCTCAATAACAAACTAGAGGTAAACCCTTTGGATCTTTTCAAAATTTTCAACAATGTAACTAGGAATTTTGAACATAGAAAGGAAGTACACTGGGATCCCTTGAAAGGTAGCAGTAAGGAGTTATAGCTTACCAACATGACTGAGGATTGAACCTTTCCACCCAGTCAACTTTTGTTGAATCCTTTCCAAGAAAGAATTCCAAAAGTTGGGAGTGACTTCCTTAATAGTGAGAGGGATACCCAGATACACTAAAGGAATGGAGGCACTCACATTGCCCAAAAAAATAGTCACATGATCCTACAAGCCAAGAGTGTAGTTAAACAAAATATCATACTCTTGTTATAGTTTATGCACTAACTTGAGCAAGCCACATAATTATTGAGGAAACTTTTCCATTTCCTAGCTTCCATGACTGAGGCTTTCCCAAATAGCATAGTATCATCCATAAACTATTGAATGACAGTTGGTTCTAAAGTGGTGGTCGGCTTAACACCTTTGATGGATCCCTCCGACAACATACGAGCAACATTCCTACTTAGCACATCAGCAACCATAATGAACAAATAAGGAGATAGGGGGTCACCCTATCTAATACCTCTCCCAACTGCAAGGAAACCATGGGGCACTCCATTGAATAGAACATAATACTTCACCGTGGTTATGCATTCCAAAATAATTCTAATCACTCTTTCATTGAAGCCGAACTTATCAAGGACTTTGGGAAGAAAGTCTCATAGGACTTTGTCATAAGCTTTTGAAATATCAAGCCTAAATGCCATACTAGCACTGTTGCACTGGTCCATAAAATGTAGAATTTCATGAGTGGTAATCACCGCATCTAAGATATGGTGACCCAAAAAAATACATTTTTGGCTTGGGCTTATCATTTTATCCAGATGGGGTTTCAAGTGGTTCACCAGGATCTTGGAGAAGATCTTATAAATAGTGTTACATAGGCTAAAGGGGTGAGATTAGCCATAGTCTATGGTTCCTCAACTTTTGGAATAAGGGAAATGAATGTGTGATTCATTTGTTTGAGCAATTTGCTAGATTTGAAAAAATCCATTGCTACCAAAGTTAGATCCTCCCTCACAACATCCTAGAAGATCTAAAAGAAATTCAGGGGAAACCATCAGGTCTTGGGGCCTTATATGCACCCATACTGAACACAATAGTCCAAACTTCCTTAGGAGTAATAGCCTCTAGAATATTGTCATTATCCTCTCGGGTTATAGGATTAGGAAGGATTTCCAGCAACAGGTCATCCAACGTCGGATTAGGAGCCTCCACAGGAGATGAAAGAGCACATTGGAAGTGAACAGCATCCAAAATGCCAATTTCAATAGGGGTAGTAACAACATCCCCTGACTCATTTTTCAACTTTTTTATTTGATTCCTTTTTCTATGCTTAAGGGCCAAAACATGGAAAAAAGATGTATTTCGGTCTCCCTTAGTCAGCCATTGAATTCTGGATTTTTGCTTCCAGAAAACCTCTTCTTTTTTCAAAATTTTTTCCCATTTTGTGTGCCCATCCCTCTCTTGCTGGAAATTCTAAATAATGATATCCCCTTCCTCCATTCTCTTTTGTATCGCTCTTATCAACTATAACTTTTTTTGATGAAAAACATCCCCAAACACTCGCTTGTTCCAACCATTAACCATGTTTTTGATATGTTTGAGTCTATGTAAAATTCTAAACATGGGGGAGCCATGTTCATGGACATTCCACCAAGCAGCAATCTTATTCCCAAAATCTGGATGGGAGTTTCACATGATCTCAAAATGAAAATGGAAATGACCCACAACAGAGTGTTCATTTAAGACCAACAACAGAGGGTTATAGTCTGAAATAGTCGAGGGAAAAGCCAATAGATTTGCATTAAGTAAGGCTGTCCAATTGGGAGAAAATAGGAATATATCACGACAAACCTAAATCAAACCATCCCCCATATGTCTATTTGTCCAAGTGTAAGACTAACCTTTTAAATCAATATCCACCAGGCCAATACAATTTAAGAAGTTAGCCAAATCAAACATGTTATCAGAGTAATCAATCAGACCTCTACACTTCTTTGAGGGGTATAGGGGGGAGTTGAAATCACCATCCACCAACCATAGGGCCCCCTATTGGCCTGTATTCAATCAGATATTTCCTACCAAGGGGATTTCTTTGCATTCATTAAGTTAGGGGCATAAATGTTAATCAAAAACCAAGAACCCCCAACATTGGAGAACTTGACATCCACACTATTCTTGCATTGGAATAGATCAGAACCAGTTATCCTATTGGGGTTCCATATCACCGATAGCCCACCTGAGGCCCCATCTACATCACTACAAGAAAAAAGGGCATTCGGCCAAATATACCTAGCTATGGATTCAAAATTAGTTTTTTTCATCTTGGTTTCTTGTAACAACAAAACATCAATCTTGTGTTCCAACACATAATTCTTCATGGCCAATTGCTTGTGGGGGCTATTTAACCCTCTCACATTCCATGAAAGGACTTTCATTTAGAAGCATTCTTTGAGGACACTTCCAATGTCCTTTGTTTACCAATCACAATTTCTTTTGTTGTCTCTTTGTTCCTAGTATGCCTCTAGTTGGGTCTACTAGGTTTAGACTCACCTCCCACATCTACTTTCTTTTGTTTACTCTTCTTAAGAGTTGACCATAATTCTTCTTCCATGGTTTAAGCCTGAGGCATGACAACCATCTCAGTTTGTCCAAGACCAGGAGCTTCCTTTTTCACTTCTTCTTGAATCTCACCTTCCTCAACTTCCTTTAGCTTAGGGGACAAATATTCTCCATTTTAACCCTAGGATCCAACAAAACACCAAAGGCAAGAAATAAGGACTTACATGCCAAAACACTATTGGGAGAGGACCCATTAAGCTCCAAAGCATAATCAACCAAGACCATATCCATAGGCAGATCCTTCAGGATCACTGTGTGAGCAAGCCCAGCCTTAGCTAGGGAATCCATGATCTTAAGGATTTTAGACTCAAAAGGGTAGCTATTAGTGAGGTCCTCCATAGAAGGTTCACTAAGGTTAGGGTTGTGTTTAACCATTGACTTACAATCTGAAATAAGGTGGCCAGGTTTAACACATTTCTGGCAATAAATCACCGCATTTTCATAGCAGAATAGTTGAGTCCAAGACCCAAATTTAGAACAAAGCTTCACAAAATTGGGTAATGTCTTATTTATATCAATGTTAACACTAAAGTGTGCAAATACTAACCTCGACATAGATTTTTTAATAGAGTTTGAGGTGATGAAATGGCCCAATGAATTACCAATACTTTGAAATACCGAGTCATCCCAGTATTCCAGAGGAAGTCCTAGAAGATGCACCCACATAAGATTTGACTTGTTAAGATTGATAGCAGGGTCAAACCTCGGTTTCCATCAACACAAATAAAAACCATGCTTTCCATAAACCTAGGGACCCAAAGAGAGCATTGCAATCAAATCCTCCTTAGTCACGAACTTGAAAAGGAAGAGTCCACTAGCCATGGCGCAGACACTCACACTGTCCTTTAAACACCATTTCGTAGATGCCCATCTCCTCACCATATCGATAGTAGGGAAGAATAAGAAGAATTTTCCAACCACTGCTTTCTCCATGGATGAAACAATCCTGTCACTAATAGCTTCAGGGATAGAGAATTTAGTACTTGAAACAAAGATCTTCGCCTCAGGACAAGGAAGAGAAGACTTGGAAACCGGCCTTGAGTTAGTCAACACGTCTTTCCATCCCTTTAAAACTGATGTGATAGGGATCACAGGCACTTCTATAATAGGCTGACCAGGAATCACGAGATTCCTAGCAACGGACAACACATGAGAGACCCCCGAGGATGTCGACACAACCTATGTTGTTGCAAGAATTTGGTTAGAAGAGGACAGGGGGGACCATGCAGTACCCCCAACTTTGAGTCTACCATGCATGCAAAAAATTCAAAACCAGAGGAGCAGTTTGTTTCGAATTAACTAGTTTGTTATCTTCAAAGGAAATTGCATTTTGTAGTACTTCATTTGGAACAAGGGTATCTCTTCTAGGGGAATGAGGGAGGTTCTTACCTTTCTCATCGCTGCCTTCATTCTCTCCACCCTTTCCCTCTCTATCACAAACTTTGCACCCTCTAGAATGGAAACCCTAGCCTCCACCATGATATCCCTGAAGGACCTCGACTTTGAAGCACCAAGGTCAGAGTTTTGGTGGGTACAGGTTTGAACATCGGGGGGTCTTTTCCCCTGTTCATATTCTATGTGGAGGAGGGTTGAGCCTCCTCCACGACTACAAGGAAGAACCTCGCAGACTATGCAAGCAATAATTTGCACACTCTCCCCCCAACCAAGCCTCTACTACATCAACATTCCCCTAAAAAAAACATTTTTATAATTTATAATATAAAAATTATATTAATAAACAATTATTACTACTTATATTCCTTTCTACATGTCTCCTTTTACAACCATCATATATATATATATATATATATATAATTTATTTTATCTCAAAAATCTTCCAATAGAATATAAGTGGAAGGACATGAAACTTTGAGAAAGAACAAATTTTGAAAAGTTAAACACATAATATTAATTCCATCATGATTTTAATAAGATACAAATTTAGAAAACGTATAATTTAAATCAACTTTCATATCAATTCAATAAAATATTATATTTTATAAAAATAAAATATCATAAAATAAATTTAACATAAATATTTATATAAAATAAGAATTATAGTAAAATATATTAAATTCAATAATAAAATTATGATTAACATATAAATAAATTTATATTAAATTAACAATAATTATTGATTTATAAATTTATATCTTTTGTTGAAACACTATACATCTTGTTTAGAAAAAAACACATATCAATATTATTTTAAAACTAGAAATTTTGTACTCAAATATCTCAAACTAAACACAAAAAAATTATTTGAAAATACACTACCATATTTATAAAAAAAAATAGAATCCATTCCACCATCACTACACTCAAAAACTAAGGCATCCACGGATATTTTATACCATCAATTACAAAATGTTTTCTAAAATTAGAATAAAAGGTGCATGCTAATTTAGATTAAAAATTAAAAAGATATTCAATATTTTAATTGAATAATAAATAATATTTAATTAGATAAATACTATAATGTTAATTAAATTTTATCAATTAATTTGTTAAAAATAAGAAATAAGAATATATGTTAGCATTTAATTGGTAAATAGATTTAATATTTTTTTAGATTTTTTTTAGTTTATATATATGTAAGACAAAAAAAATATAGAAAATATATCATAAGTTGCCGAGGAGCAAGTTACATATGTAACCTTTTTATTCTATTGCTTTATACTCACTTTTAAATTGTACTAAATGCATTGTCTACAACATCTATTTGACTTATTTTTGCACATACATTGACATAATTTTGAAATATTCTCCTATTGACCTATCTCACTTCCTAATGGTCTTGGCTAGACCCCATGATATATATTCCTAGCCATTGGCTAGATCTTAGGTGAGATTATATCCCTAGGATGAAATCACATCTACAATTACACTCTCTCGATTAAAGCAAGTTTTCCTACCTTCTCAAGCCAATCCTTGCAATAGTGTAAATGTGATCGATACACATTAATTTGCATGAATAAAAGTTCATATTAAGTGCTTAGATTTATACATTTAAAGACAACCCTTAAAATAAATCTAAGGATCAATAAATTGAGGGAACTTAAAAGATAAAGTAAATTGTAGCATATCAAATACATTGTGTTATAGATACTCCACTTTAAATATTTTACATAATCTATCATTTGTGTCTTCAATTTTGGAAAATTGACAATTGAACTTGATTTAAAGAAAAGAAAAATTCATGTGCTTCAATCTTCATAGAAAATTCTCAAAAGCATTCCTTAACGTCACACTTTGTTTAGCAATAGAAACTAATGAATTTGACATCATGTAGTACCCCTCTGTTTTGCTTATGCCTCCTGACAGTGTGTTTTTACTTTGATAGATCTTGTTACTATGTTGTTATATTTGATCGCTGACAATGGGGCGATGATGGATTTATTTTATGATGTGACGATACACTTTATGGATGGTGATTATTTGTGACATGCTTTTAGTTTAGCATAGTTGTTTATTTGAGTTGATATTGCTATATCATATGCTCATTGTAGTTTTAATTGATATTTAATTTTGTCAGTTGATGTGATATTGTATTGGTGAAGAGAACGGGATTGCATCACTCGCTTGCGAGCGCCCTGTGATTCTGCGAGTTTTTCTTCACAGTGTGACTGTTATGATTTGTATACATGTACGATATTCATCTTGGTTGCAGGATTGCAACTACAAGACATCGGCTCCACCTGGCTTCACAAGTCTAAGTGTGTCCATTTTCCCAATGGTATTGTTGATTGGGAGATAGTAACGAGGTTTTCCTAGGCTAGCCACAAACCTAGTCATAGTGTGTCATCAGTCTATGTCTGGTATGTTTGGTTGTCATGTACATGTTTACCTTGTCAATTGTTATTTATTTATGCAAGGTTTATTTATGAAAATTAATGTTAAATTAATGTTTTTAATGTTTTTAGTGTTTATTTAATTAATTTTAAATAGTATTGCTAGAAGTCTTGTATTTAATTTAATTAATTAAATTTAATTATTTTGTAAAGTAATTTAATTCTTAAGATTAAATTTAGTTTATAAGGTAATTAGATTTATTAGATTAAATTTATTTTAGATATTATTATGTGAAATTGAATTTGTTAAATTGCATATAGAAGATAATATTAAATTGTGGAATTTTAAATTATTATATTTGCATAAATTCTTTGTAATTATCAAAAAAGGAAAATATCTAAAAGTTAGTTAAAAGATATTTTAGAATAGCTATGTGTGTGAGTAAAATTTATTAAAAATTCTTGTTGAAAATTTTTTCTCAAAGAGAATATTTGCCATAACTGTGGGAAGTAAGAAGTTACTTCACGAAAATGGAAAGAGGGATTTTTTTTTCTGGATATTGATTATTGAAAATTAAAAAGAGGTTCTCGGGAATTTTTTTTTGGGGCTCTATATTTTTGCATCTTTCTGGAAGTGGTGATTTTTGGAAAAGGCTTTGGAAATTCAATTCTGAAGGCAAGGCTCTGCTCCAACCTTCATTTCTTCAAGCTTCAAGAAAACAAGTTCATTTATTATTTATTTATTTATTTTGTTGATTTGAAAAGATGGTCTGTACAAAATTCAATTTTGTAAAAGCTTTTCTTAAATTTGTAAAAATTGAAAGATTGTCTGTGCAAGAAGATTTTTTATTTTAGCAGAAGCTTTTAATTGTTCTGAAGGAAATTTTTTATAGTGAAATCAGAGAGCCTCTCTGAAAAAGGGAAAACTAGAAGGAAACATTATAAGATTTAGAAAATTGTTGAAAGCTTCTGTAGGGAAATTGATTTTAAAACAATAGAAAATTCAAAAGAAAACAATAGAGGAATTAGAAAACCTTTGTAAGATTGGTTTGAATGGAGATCTTCTGTTAAAATTTTGTTGAAATTGAAACTTCTGGTAAAATTGAAAATATTTCCCTATAGAAAAACTTCTCGAGCAATCATTCTGAGTTATTTGTTTACATCTATATATATATATATATATATATATATATATATATATATATATATTTGAGAATATATACATATACATATATATATATATATGAATACATTTGCATATGTGTTTATGAAATTGCCTATGGCAATTAATTTTTTTTTAAAGAAAAACCTGGCTGAAGAATCATTGTAGGCGAATATAAAAAAAGATTGCAAGGGAAAATTATTTATGGAGGGCTGGGGGGCTACCCCCACAGCCACCCCCATAAGGAGGCGCTAGTTGTGGAGGCAACGCCCAACGCTACCTTCTACAGCAGTGCACCCCTCAATGGGGATGGCTGCTACGACAACCCACAGCCACAGCCTTGTATTGGTTGCAGACTATTTCATCTACCCCCTCTTTGTTCCATACGATTCAATATTTTATTTATATATGTTTGTTTTTAATATATAATTTATATATATTATATATTTTGATTATTGGGAAATGTAATTTAGTTTTTAAATAATTAAATAATATATATAATTATATGTATTCATACATATTAAATTATATATATATAATTGGTTATTGTGATATAATAGATGTTTTAAATATACAAATGGATATTTTATTTAAAATGAAATGATTTTAAAAGGGGAAGTTAATTTTTACTTTAAAATAATTGTGAAATTGAAATAAACATTTAGAATTAAATTTCTTATTGCTTGTAAATGAAGTTAAATTAAGTTGGTTAATTGCAAGTAATGTGTTATTTATTTGTTTGGATCTAGGAAATCCTAATGTTAGGTTATTATTTTCATCTTGATGATGGGTCACAGAGTGTGATCTGAAACGTTGATGCAAAAAACTAACACAAAATTGAATCCAAAAATCTTTTGCAATTAACAAGAAAAACATGTTTTGAATTTAAAGAACACAAGTGTAGCTAATCTTGTTCAAAAGATATGAGTATGACGTACCAAAATTTTGCATGGTATAAAAGATCAGTTGTGAAAATAATGAGAGTACCTTTAGAATAATATAAATTCCTAATATTATCCAATTTATTATTCATGCTTCTAGATCTTCTTTAGTTTGTTGAAGTACTACTTGCTATGTGTTTCATTCTATATGTCAAAAGAGAGACTATGAAGGATGGATTTTAACTAGATTTGACAATCTATGTCAATAATAGATGAATTTAATGCATAAGGAATGACTTCATTATTTTTGTTTCTTTCTATCACAATTTTTTTGGGACTGAATTATGCCTTATAAAATCAATGACTAACAATTTTTTTTATCTATAAATAAATTCAATTATTTTCTATCCATTTAGATTGTTTAATTCAATAAATATTGTCTATACATTTTACACTATTTCAGAATGGTTATGATCAAGAAATAAATTATTTCCTTGTGGATTTTTGTGTCTATTTTGTTTTTAAGATATCTAAAGATTATTTTCTTTAGATAAAAAACTCATTTTATGTAGGTTTGTAAATAAATATTTAGATGAAATTAGTTACTTGAAAGTACGAAAAATGAAAAAATCATTAACCCTTAAAATAAGAAATTGTGTTTGTGTTAAAGGTATTTACCTTGCATGTCTTTGTTACTAGAAACAATAGGATGAGGTTTTTATAAATCATTATTTAGAGAGAAAATTATTTAATTCACTTCAAAATCTTGTTAATGGCATGTTACTAATAACGTCTTGATCTACATAGGTCCATTTTATATCATGCAACTATGCAATGTATTTTTAAGGATGTTCTTAGTTTAAGAATGATCTAACACCATAATAAGTTTTAAAATTTAGGAGGAATTAAATGTATGGAATTATTGGAAATTTTCCTTTTGTAACATTAATGTTTAGTTAACTGAAAATTATTGGAAAGGGAAAATGAGTGTCCTATTACAATAACTTGATTACCTCTCTATGGAAATATGTATTTATTTCTTTCAACAATTTTTGGGAGAACCTAAAAAAAAAAATCATTAAAACAACCACATGGTATTGGGTAGGATTTTTCTCAACTGGATGACACATAGAGATCATTATATATAAAAAATTATAATATAAAAAAAATTATAATAGAAAAATACTTATTTTCTATCTAGGATGAGAATTTTGGGCTATAGATGTGTAGATTATACACCTAGAAGAAGTTAAAGTATCCATTAGTACCAATTCACTATAAATCATGAAAAATGTTGATATAATAAGATCTCATAGTTAGTATATGATTAGTCAAAATTTAAAAAGGTGGTACAAGAACGATAAAAAAATTCCAAAGTTATTGGGTATGTAATTAAGCCTTAATAATAATCTTGTATTCATAATTGTGTATATGCATTCATACAATTATAGGATATTATGGACAAGTTCAACCACTAAGTATTGAGATACAAATCTATAATTCTACAATACAAAATAGTGCATACACTAAAGAGGCCTTATGTTCAAGGACTTAGCCTTATGAGTCCTAGAAGGGTGTTCTAGTCCATAGTGACTTGTATAGCCACATCACAACATTTAGAGTTGATTGTGTAAAAATTGATCTTTAGAGTGTTCTTGAGACTATTGGAAATGACTTTTCATAAATCCCTCAATGTTATCCTCATCAAAATAAACCTAAAACACTTCAATTTTTATATTTATTTATTGAAAATAAACATAATAGAAATTGAATTTAGCTAAGATTAACCTTTTAATAATATATCTATTTATTACTTAATTAGCTAATTAACTACTACACAAATCGACCTGTTATTATTTCTTTTATAAAGTAATAAAATAATACATAATTAAACACATGATTAAATAAAATATATTTACAATCACAATTCACTTATTTTTGTTATTTCATTTATCAATTTTTTGAATTGATTACATCATAAACAAGATCATATTTTTCTCTTATTCATACATTACAAAGGTTGTACATTTATAGATAGGTTCCACAAGAAATAAAGTTCCATATAAAATCACAAACATTCCTTTAATACAAATCATTATTACAGTTTACTATCCAAGGTTATTGCTTCCTCTCATAAAATGCAAATACATTTTATCTGGTAGATCAATATATTCACAAGGTATCAAAATTGAAGTGAAAACTAATCCTAATCACCATTATTCTAAGGAAAAGGGTACTATGGAGGTGTTCTACCACCAACTATAAAGCGACCAAATTCCCCACACTCAATTCATGATATAAATGTGGTCTTTCATACATGAAATGCATCACTTAAAAACATAAAAGGAGATAAAGAGATATTTGAATCATTAGTGAACCAAATAACCACAACAACATAGTATCCAATACATTATTCCCATACATAAATAACTTGTACATGTGTATCGAGTAATCCTACTTAGAGAATAATTAGAACTATTGGTCCTAATATCATTCTTATACCAATATCATTCTTAATTGGTCCTAATTAGAACTATAGAATGATGTTTTTCTTATGTGTAGAGCAAGTAAATACAATTATTAGATGAAAAAACTCTTTGAAATAAAAAATTGGTCACTTTCAATTAGATTATGGGTAACAAAAGGAATGGAGAACATAATATTTATAAGGTAATATTCAATATGTATTTTTCAAAGATTGGCAAAATAGAGATGGTTTAAATACTAGAAATAAAAATAAGGAATTAGAAAGAGTATTCAAAAGGATATTAAAGATAATTTAATCAAATTTATAAAAATGTTTAATAAATATGGTGGGAAAGGAATAATAAGTGAAAATAGTTCAAAAAATACAATAAAAATACTTATAACATAATGATTAATGAAATGCTCCCATCTCAAGTTAGTTATATTGACGATTTTTTACCACAAACTTACCAAGAGAGACCTTTGCATAAAGACCTTGATTTAACTATGAAAGATAGAGCAACAAATAATTATGTGGATTTGAGAAGCATCAGACCAAAAGATAATATAATCAACATCAAGACATGTGTAGAAAGAAGATATGATTATTATCTCTCTAAATGACCTTATTGGTGTAGCTTATAAATTATACATAGTAAGAGAAATGAGTGATTAAGTATAGAGCACTAAATACAGAGTTACAATAGAGTGTTTAAATTGTTTAAATTGCATTGTGTCCAAATTCATCCAAGTAGAAGGGATGTTAGAGAACAATAAATATATTCAATTTTTGGATAAGAAATGGAAGGAAAACCTAGATGAAACAAGTTTTCCTTGCATTCATACAAATAATATAATGTATTCTTAAACACTCAATAAATCATGAAAGGGATAAATATTAGTATTAATATGATTCTTGAAATGGATTGTAATAGATTTCTTGAGCCAAATGTCAAAAATGTGCTAATATCCATATACGCTAGTCTAGTTTAACTAGAGCAAATTTTACTTTACAATTTGTGAGTCATAAGTCCAAATTATTTGAAGTAGATATCATTTTCTAAAAATGGCTTTAATATCCATGTCTCTCTTTTGACTCAACCTCCCTTCTAGAAAAATCTTGTAGTTGGGCATCTTGAGGACTTGTCTAGTACTTCTTCATCCATTAGGTTGTGCACCCTAGTCATTCTCATCCACCCACTAGATAAGGATTTTATTGCTTGGGATGAGATAGTGTATTTTTGTTCTTGTTTTTTGGTATAGTAGTTGTGTGGATGTCAATAATAGTGTATGTCACCTTTTTTCTTCTTTTTGAGACACAATAATTTGTTTCAAAATTAATCACATTTTGTTAGTCATAGCAAAAAAACAGTCAAGAATTTAAAGAGTTTTTAAACTATTTAATTGTGGATTTCTAATGTAGGAGCATCCCAAGATTTAAGAGCAATCTTGCATCACATTTCACCACATCTACATATTTCACCTTGATATGTTTATCTTAGATAATTCAATGACCTATCCATATTTTTGGATATTTTAATTACCATAAATTATATATTAATTTTTTATCCTTATCAATCACAACAAAATAATAGAAAGATATTTAATATTTCTATTCGAATTTGCATGTATTAGAATAGAATATTCTAATTTTCATAGAAACATTTTGTTGAACCTAACATAAACACCCCTTTATTAAATCTATTTATTTTGTGGATTCATCCTCAACTAACATCAAAATCTATTATTGATTTTTGTTTGTACATGTGAATGTGGTACAGATTCATTTTTGTAGACACTGTCATTTCAAATTCAGATATGGATTAGCTAATTTAATCTGCTGCTATTTCAACTGATGTTATCTTTCTTGATTCATACATTTGCTGACAATATTCATGGGAAAGTGTGGCAGATTTTTATTGGATTATAACTTCCTCCATTGTCATTGTCTATCATTTGAATTTTTCTTGTCCCTCACATCACAACCTGCAGTAGTCTTCAATGTTCTAAACATGGGGCTTCATGTCAAACTTGTGGTGAACTTTCCTTGACTTGTCTCTGACAAAATATAAACAGGCACAATATCAGTACATGTGTTGAAAGAATGGTTTATGATTCATTTACTATCAACTCCATCATAAAACTCTGATTTGTTGTTCTGAGTAGACTTTATTTGGCTAGTAGATTGGTTGTTGAATAGCAGGCATCATGAGATTGGGATTGATTGTAATTTGGATTGTTCAACATCAATGTGTGAATTTTTCAACGCCAACACAACTTGGATTCTCTTGTGTGGCATGGTATCCTGTGATATAATCTCTTGACCAAAATGGTTAACAGGGTAAACCAAATTTAGAGTTAGTAATAGGTTTTAAATTTACTTTCTTTTTTATTATAGGTATTTTTTAATTTAGCTGAAGACTATCTAGGAAAATAAACTATTTGAGTTTTGAGTGTCAAAGGGGAAGAGTAGTCTTTGGAACATAATCGTTGTTGGTAGTAATGAGTAGTCCTTGGAACATAATCATTTTTTGTAGTAATTGGTGGTGGAGATGGATGAGTAGCTTTAAGAGGCATAGATGAATGAGATGGGGAGGAATGTTGTGGAGGAGAATAAGGTGAAGAAGAAGGAATATGGGTTAATTATGATTATTTTTTAACAAGATTTCAAGATCTATCTTTATATTTTTTAGGAGGGCCCTTTTCACTGTCAATTTCTTCTTTGGCTTTTGGATTTCTACTTTGCACATAATTCCTAAAAACTAATTTTCTTTTTTGGATCTTCATCGCCACCACTCCCACCCACAATAGACTTGGATATTGTGGAGTATGAAACTATTATGATTGTCCACCAAATGAAGAAGCATCTTCCTTTTATTGCACCAAATGAAGAAGCATCTTTCTTTGATTTCCTTATTGTATTATCCTTAGGAGGAGTTATAGTGGAAGCATTTTCAAAATATTTTAACTAAATCCATCTCTTTATCCTCATGAATAGATATTGTATTATTTCTCTAATTTTTACTTCTTTCATGCCTATTTGATTAGTGTATGAGGTTATATTTGAATGGTAGAAATAAAAACAAGCTCCACCAAATTAGAACCATCATCTTCTATACCTTCTATATTCCATTGTATATCATAGTTTTTGACCTACTCCATGGTCAACCTCATTCAATCTCTTCTTTTGACTTCAAATTCATCAACAGAGTCCTCCCAAAAATATTATACATAGGAACATGATTATATGGAAGATATAAGTTATCTCTAACATAGACTTTTCTATCAAAAGTAATTTTGGTTGAAAATGTATTTTTATTTATTTTTACCAACCTTTCCACATTTTATGCATCAAAATAAGATTGTAGTAACATAGATTTACATAGAAGGGATAATCTTCTTTATTTCTATATCTACACCTCTTAGTTATTATTTCCATTTGTCTACATACTTCAATCATGATCAAGGTAATCACTTACATACTTTGTAAATTTATAGGGAGAACCTTCAAACCCACCTATTCTTAATATAAAAAAATTAGGATATTGAATGTAGAGGTTGCCATATTTGGTGATCAATTATGATGCTTTAAGTGAGACCTTAATTCTTATGTCTCCTTCCAACTCCCTCATAGTCAACATGTTGAAGGCATCATTGACTCTTCTAAAGTCTCTATGGTCAATGTCTCACTAAAGTTGTTAATAACAATCATATCTTTGTATAGTTTTATCATGTACCCCTTGAGTCTACAAACCAAGCCATACCTTCATGCTTGAGATAATATTAAAAATAAGACATGTAGAAATAACGGTTTTTTCAAAAATTAACCAATTGGTCATACAAATGATCACGTATTATTTATCTGATTCATATTGTGATTGATATCTAATTGTAAGGATGAATAGTCACATCCAATACTCAAACTCACTAGTATCTTTGCTCCCTAAAACCTTATTCAGCAAAGTGATTATATCAAAGATTCCATCCACAAAATGATCTCTAAGAAAAACTTAAGGAAACTGTTACTTTCCCTTTTTGGGTACTTTTAACCATTTTTTTAGCAATGTCATTCAAACAAGCGTCTTTCTTATCTTAGAAGCAATGGCTTCCTATTCAAACACTCACTTTAGTAAACTAGTCCCTTGAAGGAAATATGAGAACAAGATTAATATTCTAACTATCTAACCTAGCCACTACTCTATCATCAATAGCCCTAACTTTCTAAGTGTGATTTATAATGTTTAACACATGCCAATACCAAAATCTACACATTCTAGACTATAGTTGAAAATCCATCAATACATGAGGTAAAAATTGCTTTAAACATTAGTTTCTAAGGGTTTTCCTACATGTTATCCTATAAGTATTTGATATCAATATGTCTAAGCTATCTATCTCCTACTTTAGCTAGTGAATTTTGAATTATCAAGGAATGTTCATACCCCTAGTACTTGTATTTCATTTTGAGAGGTTTGAAAATTAATCAAAGATGGTGAGCTATGGTTACAAGAAAATATTGATACACAAAATAGAGGAAACTATTGTTTAGGAGTAGATAATATTGTTAGTGTGTGTTTGTGTGTGAAATGTGGGAATTGTAAATAAATCAACACAAACCTTAATGAAATGGATTATATCAAATATTTGAATCAAATAAAATACTCTATTTTGCAGTTAATCAAATCTTTTAAGAACGTCTCATTGTCCTCTATTCTCAAGAATTTTATAAACCATTTGGCTCTCATATTTTATGTGCACTATGGTTGTTGAAATGACACTTGAGAAATGAGATAATATTCAACATGCAAGCCAATTAAGTTCCTACATGAAACTAAATGATAAAAATTATAATGGATAGTATGATGAATGGATAGAGGTGTTAGATTATACAATGTAAATGATATGATATGAAATTAGGATGATTCTGCATATGCTCAAATGCTAATTATGAATATGCTAATCTAAAATACAACTATAAAGCAACATATGATTCTACAATGCTAAATATGAAGCTAAACATGATTCTATATGCAACTACAAAGCAAAACATGATTCTAACTATAAGACTCCAAATGCTCCAATGCTCAAAGCTATTCCTACATGATAACTCTACTCAAATGTGGGATGCAAATTGCTCCAATGCTATTCCTGCATAATAAACTTGCCAAAATATGTGATGTTAAATGTTGTAGCAAAGGGTTGTATTTATAGGATTTTTCAAGCATCTTGTGATGTGGCAGAGATCGACGGTCCAGATTCAAGCATGATGGATGGACAGTTGAGATGGAAGAAATATGTGATGTTAAATGTTGTAGCAAAGGGTTGTATTTATAGGATTTTTCAAGCATCTTGTGATGTGGCAGAGATCGATGGTCCAGATTCAAGCATGATGGATGGACAGTTGAGATGGAAGAATCTTGGAGAATGTCCCCTTGACCAAGGGAAACATGCCAAATGGATGGGAGAATCAAGTGTGTGAGGAATAAGCCATGTGTTTGAAAGTTTGTTGAAGATAATTCTAATTTAAAAATTAGATTATTTAATTTCATGTGATCTTGGTGAGGTGGCATGAAAAGTTGTAGACATGTGCTTGAATTCCAAATTTGGGATTAGTGAAAATTAATTAAATAAAACAAACTTATAGAAATTTGTTTATTTAATTAAATTAGAGGAATTGTGATTTTAGATTTGGAGAATTAAGAGACATGAACTATATAAATAAATTGAGAATTTATTTTTATAAGTAGAAGAAATATTAATTAAATAACTAGTATTTAATTAATTAAATGTCGTGACCGATTTTAGGTGTATACATTTTTCCCCTCTTTGAAGTAATGTGTTTACACGTTGCTTCAAAGAAAAATTTGATACTAATGCTAAGAAAAAAAAATCGATGCCCCAGACGCTAATTTTCAGGTGATGATGGATATATGCCCCCTTCGGGAGATAAATTGGTGAATTTTTGAATTTTTTGGGTTTTTTGAAATATTTTTGAATTTTTTATGATTTTCTGATGATTTGGTGATGATTTCAAAATTTTATGATCCGGAAACGATTTATCTCCCGAAAAAGAAGATTGAGCCCGCCAGATTGATTAATTGATTAATTGGTGCCTTATGTTGCTTCCTTATGTTTGATGTTTGATGATTGTGTTCAGCCGATTGATTTGATGATGTTGATGTGATAGTTGATGATTGACCTCATGATAGGTGAAGATTAATAATAGGATGATGATGATTGACCTCATGATAGGTGATGGTCAATGATAGGATGTTGATGATTGTCCTCATGATAGGTGAGGATCAATGATAGATTGATAATTGACCTCATGATAGGCGAGGATCAATGATAGATTGATGATTGACCTCATGATAGGCAAGGATCAATGATAGATTGATGATTGACCTCATGATAGGTGATGATCAATGATAGATTGATGATTGACCTCATGATAGGTGAGCATCAATGATAGTTTGATTGATTGATGGACCTCATGATAGGCGAGGTGCATTGATTGATGAACCTCATGATAGGCGAGGTTGGATTGATTAATGAGCCTCATGATAGGCGAGGTTGGATCGATTGATGAACCTCATGATAGGCGAGGTTGGATTGATTGATGAACCTCATGATAGGCGAGGTTGAATTGATTGATGAACCTCATGATAGGGGAGGTGCATTGATTGATGAACCTCATGATAGGAGAGGATCAATGATAGATTGATGATTGACCTCATGATAGGCGAGGATCAATGATAGATTGATGATTGACCTCATGATAGGTGAGGATAAATGATATGATGATGATGATTGTCCTCATGATAGGCGAGGATCAATGATAGATTGATGATTGACCTCATGATAGGCGAGGATCAATGATATGATTATGATGATTGTCCTCATGATAGGTGAGGATCAATGATAAATGTTCACGAGATTTGATCGAAATTGCATTAGAGATGATTAGGTTGATAGATTGATTGATTGATAAGATTGTTGGTTTGCAATATGTTATGATCATAGGCGGATTTCCGCATCTGGTGCAGGCGGATTCGGAATTGATTAGGCGATGTGGTTTGAATTCTCTGATTGATTGATATGCCCCAGTGTATGATTGATTAATGTACTAAGACTTGATGATGTACTGATACTTGATGTATACACTGATTCAGTTGAGACATTGATGATGTATCTCTTGATTTGAGACATTATGATACACTGTCATTTTTTATATGTATCTCTTTATACCTTCGGATATCCTTGTACATTTGACATTATGATTTTGAGTTTATATGATATGTGGCGATGATTATGATCTATCTATGTGTTTATGTGATGTTTATATGATGATGATCATGATAATTATGATGGATGCATTTAATTTCTATTTTATGATGTTATGTGATGTTATATATGATGATGATATGATATGCTATGGATGAAAATGATGATGCAACTAATGTGTTATGATTCTATGATGCTTTATGAATGATGTCTATATGATACATGTGATGGATCATATTATGCCAATAAAATGTGATGCATTTTATGTTTTTGTTCTTTTCTAATGCAAATAGATGATGCAATGAATGGATGAATGTATGATAATATGATGGTGCATAGTTCTATGTGTTTATGATGTTTATATGATGATGATCATGATGATTATGATGATGTATGCAATGATGAGATGATGTATGTAATGATGATATGATAATTCAATGATTAATGATTATATATGCTTTATGGATGATATTTTATGCTATGTGAGATAGATTTGATTATGCAAATGATGTATTTTCTATGATGATCGTGTGATGAGGGTACTGATCCAGTTAGTCCTTTGTTAGTCTTGGATTTGAGTAATAACTGTGATATAAAAATGTTTAACCTATTCTAAGCAACTAAAATGCAATAGAAAAATATAAAGAAACACCTTAAGATTAGCCTAAGAAATTTGTAAATGCAAAGAGAAAAAGTGTAAAATGATGACAAATGGATATACCTCCCCTTTGCAGCTGAAACTCCTTGGTTGGCCCTTGATATTGATTTGGTTTGTATGCTCCTTGATGGCTCTTGATATGACTAAACGAAATATTTGACTATGTGCTTGAATGCAAATACAAATAGATGAAATTGATGGCTAGATGAGTGCACAAAATGGCAGCATTTAGTTGCAAAATGGCTGTCTTTTTTTAATGCATTAGAAGAAGGGGTATTTATAGATAAATTTGAATTCTATAGAGAATTCAATGGTTGAGATTTATCCAACAAGGCCAAGATGAAGGGCTAAGGTGAGTTGAGGACTCACAAGCCCTCACATCTTGACATGTGGATTGTGAAGTGGCTAAGGGTGAAATGATGTGTAGGTGATGTGGAAGGAGAGTACATGATGTGGAGGAAGGACATGTACCTTGGAAGTACATTGGGAGATGAGAAGATTCCTTGGAGGAATAAGTGTGAATTAAAAATTCACATGCTTGGGAGAATCTAGTGGATAAGAGAAGGTCTCCAAAAAGGTGGGAGTTGATCACATGTGACTTGATGTGACAAGTCAAAGATTCTAGAAGATGCATGGGAAAAGGGGATTCTAGAAGGAATAAAAGTGAATTAAAAATTCACATGGGGAAGAGAGGAGCCTAGGGTGAATAAAAAGGAATTAAAAATTCCTTGAGGGATGGGGAGAGTTGACCAAGGTACTAATTAGGTTTAACTAATTAGTAATTAGAGAATAATTAGGGGTTAATGAGGATTAGAAGCCAACTTGCAAAAGTTGGAGGATGTGACACATCCTAATCAAGGATTAGACATGTGCACATCCTTAATGCAAAGATTAGGAGATGGATTAGGATTAGATGAAAATGAAATGTGAGGAATTAAATAAATGTAATATTTATTTAATTCATTTGATAAAATGCGGATTAAGGAAGGTAAGGTATTTAATTATTAATTAAATACCTTAGGGATCTGGCATAATTGAGGATATTAATTAAATAATAGTAATATTACTTAATTAACTTGGATAAGAGGATGTTTAGATGAAAGGGGATAAATTTGGATAAATTAAGTGTCCAAATTTAGGTGTCTACATTTTGCCCCTCTTTGATATGGTGTTATGAAGTAGCATCATTTCAAAGAATATTAAAACATAGAACCTGAAAGAAGATGGTTAGATTGGAAAAGATGCCCTAGTCATTCAATGGAGTGACTAGGAAAGAAAAAAATAAAAAATGATGGGGGTGAAGATGAAGATTAGGGATTGAGGATGCCCCCTCAAGAGGACATGCGAGTTCAAGAGAACATGGGTGTTCTCTTGAAATGGATGAGATGATGCAAGGGGAGATGAAGAAGATGATGCAAAGTGATGGACAAGATAGGAGGATAAGTGATAGGAAATGGATGAAGCACAAATAGATTTGAGGAAAAATATGATGTTGCCTCAGTCAAGGTACAAGCCAAAAGGGGTTGATGATGGATGGAGTGTTGTCAATGAGGGAATGAGAGATCCCGAAACAACATGAGGATAGGGAAGGATACATCCCAAAACACCACTAAAGGATAGGGAAGAATACCTCCTAATGATGATAATGAAAGTGTTGTTGACAAGGGAATGATACATCCCAAAACAACACCAAAGGGATATGGAAGAATACATCTGAATGATGATGAGGAGGAGGAGTAGGAGGATTGGATCAAGGCATGTAACAAGACTGGAAATAAGACCAAGGATATGATTAGATGATTTGTGCTAGATTGAATGGGGGAGGATTGGATTGGAATGTGAGATAGATGAAAGGAATAAAAATGATGATGGACAAGATGCTTAGAATAACCAATCTATATTATTCTAAGAAGATTGAAGAAATGTTGATAAGAGATTGGATGGATAGAGGAGGGAGGGTAAGGAAGGATGAAGGGATGGAGGGAATTGTGATAGATAAAATGATGGGGGATATATGCAAGATGATGGAATGAAAAATGAGATGCAATCCTAGTGCAATTTTTCATCTTTGGAGCACTGATTTTTGCTATAGCATAAGACACCAATTGCCAGGGTATGTGGAACCAAGGTGGATTAGTGTCTAATGCATGAAAAAAACACAACAGACAAGAAGGCTATCCCAACACCCCAAAGGCACGAAGACCTTGGTCGGGCCAGGTATTGAGATAACCACAAGCACAAAAGGATGCCCCAGTGTAACACAAGGCCTCGGGGATCTTGGTGGGTACTACGTGGGACAACCAAGAAGACAAAAAAGAAATGGACATAAAAAGATCAAGATATGCCCCTATGTTGACCAATCAAAACACACCATAATATGATGGATCATGGCAGCCTTGACAAGTGATGATAGGGAGCTCAAATGATAAACAAAAGCCAAACATATCAAAATATCGCAATTGAGTTCAAACGTCCTTTGCCGTAGTATCAAAAGGGGTGGATGGGGTTGATGAGGTCTGTTAGGAAGGATGCATCATGTTGAGACCAAAGATGATGGATACTAAACTAAAAGATCATTATGATGTGGGAAGCTCAAAATTGATTGGATCTCATGATACAAGTGGATCTCGTTTGTGAAGAACGGGCTAGATAAGGGCATAGCTTGACGACACGACACAAGGAAGACAAGACACGAGACTCACACACCCTAAAGACCTAGGGGATTGGGGGCCAATCAAAGATTAGCCTTGCCTACGTGAAAGTGCAGAGCCCTCGTAGTTCAATAAAAGGCTGACGACTGACCAAGATGGAGACTTTGATGGATGATAAAGATAGGATGGAGAAAAGGAGCAAAGTGGAAAATGGAGATTGATGATAGTCGATAAAAGAGTAGATGGACAAAGTAGAAAGACCAGCGCTATACGATAGAGGAGCCCCGAGGGCGGATCAAGTGATTGACCTTGCCTACATGAAAGCGTAGGGGCAACGTAGTTCGACAAAAGACCAAAGATAAATGATGGATAAAGGATGATGATAGGATGAGTGGATAAAAAGATGGGACCGATATGATGAGATAGGATAGACCTGTTGGATTGGATAGGATGATGACGATCACATAAAGCTCAAGGATGGGATAGTTATCCAAATCATTAAAATGACTTGGGAGGATGATATGATAGATAGATGAGTGATGAAAAGTGATAGGGGATTGGAAAAATGTGCAAGAGAAGCAGGAGTGATGACGATTAGATAAATGGAATTGGGTTGCATAGAGGGATGCCTATAGCTAGATACCAATGACAAGGGATTGTGATGAAAGAATGAATAGATAGATAAAGATGAAAGAATGAATAGAGAGATAGGGATGGGGGATGGAAGACATTGTTTGAATGGATAGGAAGATAAGGATTGGGAGATGAAAGGGATGCTAGGATAGATGGATAGGAAGATAAGGATGGGGAGTTGGAAGGGATGTCATGATAGATAGATAGGGAGATGAAGGGATGTTATGATAGATGATGTCTCCAAGGACTATGTTACAAAGGAAGTAGATGCCCCCACTCTAGATATGTCATATATGATGATGCATGAGGGATGGAAGACGAGTGGATGGGAAGATCAAGGAGATAACTAGAGGAGGATAGGATGGGTGACCAAGGAATACAACAAAGCATGGATGAAGGGAAGGTATACTAAGAGGTGGTCAAAGCATGTATAGATAGGTGCCCTTGTTTTGATCAAGATCACAAGAAGGATGGAGGGGTGGGAGATAAATGGGATATGATGGTAGGATGCGGAAGATAGGTGGGATGGAGGGGATGAATGAAGAGGACGAATAGCAGGAATATAGGTGCATAGTTGGAAGCATGGTAGGAAGCATAGCAGATGGAGGGAATGCATATCAGGAAGCTGCCCCCAAGTGCAGATGGGGATTTACGCATGACGCCTGTTTGCTAGGTTTTCATCATGGTACTTATCCAAGGTGCTTGTTTGCCAAGTTTTTACCATTGGACGAATTATTTCTCTTTTTTATTTTTTTTATTTTATTTTATTTTATTTTTGGATTTTTGGACTTTTTTTTGGATTTTTGTGGATTTTTTGAATTTTTTGGATTTTTGTGGAATTTTTGACTTTTTTGGATTTTTGACTTTTTGGATATCATGCAAAAGGAGATGAGGATAGGGAGGTGGATAAGTGGATTTAGAATACATGCGTAAGGATATGGATGAAGGACTCAAGCATCAAGTTCTAGACAAGGCATTCAGAGCCCCTGTTCAAACTGACTATTGGATGTTGGTACAACCTTATTAGGATAAATGGATTATGCATGAGGATGAATTAGAGGGATTTGATGGGGGAGATATGTGGGGTAATGGGTGGGATGTTGGAAAGGGTATGGATAGAATGATGGGGTGGATATGTGATGGGGAGATGTGTTCAGGACCAACATTGGCACATGTGGTGGTGAATGTGAAAAGATAATAGGATGAATGGATGGAGAATGTGGGGATAATGGAGGAGATGGAATGGTGAATTTTGGGACATAGGGACCCAAAACAGACTTAGGAGATGAAAGGGGTGTATGATTAGCTTTTGGATTAGTGACTTTGGATGTTCTTACAAATTTTTCATGCGATGGCATTACATCTTTTTTCTTTGGGATCCACATGGTTTTGATCTTTGCTTTGGTGGGCCTCTATGGCCTACGGATTTGATTTGGATTTATATTTTTCTTCGCTTCACCATGTCTTTTAGAGGGCACATGAGGAGCTTGAGGTTCATGTGGATCTTTAGATTTGGGCATTTTTTCTTTGGCATCCAAAGTTCTTTTAGTAGCAATGGGATGGGTGCAAGGATATGGATGTAGAACAATGGAGGTAAAATTATGAGGATTACATGTAGATGGAGAATGTGTATGTATGTGCCTATGTTGATCCTGATTAGGATGTTTATGATGGATGACATGGATAGGTGTTGGATGGATGAAAGGATGAGATGGAGGAGTTGATCTTGGGATATATGGACCCAAAGCAGACGTAGTGGGTGGAGGGACATAAGAACCCAAGATGGATGGAGTAGATGAAGGATGGGAGAGGGTGGATGGAGGGATGTAAGGACCCAAAATGGATGGAGCAGATGGAGGAATATGGATGGTTGTTTTCAGGTGATACGATAGAGGAGGAGGGATGGCAACATATGATCTGGTGGGGTGATGGGAAGAGCCGACATTTCTTTTGGAAAAGGCTCGTTGAGGATGTCTAGAGGTTGTACCAACATATTTAGATTGTGAGTCTTGGGAAATCGGTCCAAGACCTTGCATGCAGACTTGTTCTTTGACTTGGATGGGCTCCAAAATACCTTGCTCATGAAGGCCTAGACCTTTTCCTTGATAGTTCATTTTCTTGAGCATGTGATCCATGATAGGATTTGTGTTATTCTGAAAACATGATGTGAGTCCATTATTAGGTGGAGGATGATGGGTGGTATATACACTATGTTTTTCTTCTGTGAGGAGGCCACCATAGAAGAATGTGAGAGTACCAAGGGGATATGCAAGCGGTGTGGGGATAGCAGTTTTAGGCGATGATGGGGGATTATGAGAGGGAGATGATGGGATAGCAACATTTGGATGGTGGTATCAGGAGAGGGATCAGGGGATATGATAGGATCTGGATTGGTGGTAGTGGTCTCATGCGATGAAGATGGGGATGGAGTGGTGGAAACAAGGGGATCATGGGAGGGAATGGATGGGGGACTGTGATCTTGAGGTGGACTAGATGGGATGGTAGGATCTTGATTTGGAGAAGGGGATATGTTGGCATGCTTTGGATTAGACTCTTGGCATGACTCATCTTATGTGGATGGCAGGATGATAGAGTGTTGAAGAGACTCTTCAAGTTGGGGAGATGGAAGGATGGAGGATTTGATGCAGTCATCAGAATGGATTTTAGTGGATTGGATTTGGGCGTCATCGATGGGCTCGACGATTCTTGGAGTAGGAGGTGGGTGTTCAATGGATTCAGTAGATGTGATGGTAGGAGATGGGGGCTCAGTGGATTCAGAGGATGTGTTTGTTTTGATAGTTTGAGTGGTGCTAGGGGTGGGATCATCAATGATAGGTGTTGGGTGGAGAAGGGTCTCATCACTAATGACCGTGGATGATGGGTTGGGATGGCATGATTCCATAACTTCAAGGTGTGGAGTGGGAGATGTATTCTTTGCTATAAGTCCTTGGAGAACTTCTGGAGTGAGAAACTTGAATACTCTAGGCTGAGATGGTGTGGTAGGAGTGGATGAAGGATTATGGATTGGTGGGGGATTAGGACTAGGGATTGGTGGATTAGGATTAGATGGGGGATTGGGATTGGATGCAATACTAGGAATAGATGGGGGATTAAGATTAGATGAAGGGTTAAGATAGGGGTATTGGAATGGTGAATTAGGACATGAGGATGTGGGTGGTGGATTGTAGTAAGGATTAGGATAGGAAGGTGTGAATTTTATATTAGGATAGGTTGGTATGGATGCTGGATTAGGATAGGAAGATGTGAACGTAGGATTAGGGTGAGTAGATTGGTATGGAGATTAGGGTAGTGGGTATATTCAGATGAAGGATTGAGATAGGAGGATGTGGAAGGGGGATTAGAATAGGGGTATTGTGATGGAAAACTAGGACAAGAGGAGGCGGGTGTTGGATAAGAGGATGATGTAGATGAAGGGTATGATGGATATGAGGGATATGACGGATATGACGGATATCCCTTGTCAAAGGTAGCATAAAGAGCATGATTAGGCATGGATGAAGACATAACGGGATAACTTGAAGGGGTGATGGGATTTTGGAAAGCGGGTGGAGAAAGCTTACTAGCAATGATAGTGTCAAGGGAATCTATGTCATATTCCTCTTGATCGACAAGACTTTTGTTATCGTTGTCAATGTAATTAGGGTTTCCCTTGACTACTATTGATGGAGGATAAGGATTCATGATGATGAAAGGATAAAGAGGATGGTTTAAAGACTTTGGATGGGAACAGACTAGAGCTCAAATCGGGATTTAGGTTAAGCTTAGATCAGGATTGTATTAAATCTCAAATTAGGATGATTCGATGATGTGATGGGATTGATTATGACGATCAGATTTGATTATCTACTTCTAGATGGAAGTAGATTGATTGGGTCAAAGGTGATTGGATAGGGATGTGATTGGATTGGATTGGATTGGATAATATCAATCGATGATTGACAAGATAGACTGAGGGATCGGATAGGATAACGAAAGGGACTGTAAACCTTGTTCAGAGATTACCCTACATGACGTAGGATACTGATTGATTAGATTAAAGGATGAGTGAATGATTGCGGCACCGAATCCACTTTGAGATTGAAAATGGATTGATTGGGCTGACGATGATGATTGAATTAGGATGGATGACAATCCTAAGCGGATGTTGATGATGACGATCAGATCAGATACTTAGGTCAATTTGGATAATAACCCGAGATGAAGTTCAAGGGATTTGGATGGGGAAAATGATGATTTGATTGGAGAAATAGATGATAAAAAGTGCATGAAAAAATACTCAAAATGAGTAAACAATTGATCAGAATGGATGAACGAATACTCAGAATGAGTAAACGACTACTCACAACGAATGAATGATTTGTTGGTGTAATTAATATTTAATTACACTTTACATAAGTTTACTTAGGTAATTATTTAATTCCTAGGTTAATTAGTTGTCATCCTTATCTTGTTGAGCTATCTTATTGCTCAAGATAAGATTAGGGTTATGCATCTTTTCTTTTATAAAGCAAATCATTATCTTGCAATTGTTGAATTCTAGAATATTATTATGTTGCACATTCTTTTGCAACCTCTCTGCTTTTTCTAATTTTCTCTTCTGTGGAAGGTCTTTTCTAGTTTGCAAATATTATCTTGGTTTCTAACATGGTATCAGAGCCTTGATTTTCAGCCCCTTCTCAGATTTTTGAGAAAATCATTGCAGGGTTCGTTCGGGATTCCTTTAGGGTATCATGCCTTGAGTTCATCTATGCGGCATTTTGGATCAAATCGGGCTTCACCATTGGATTCAAAGCACTGGAAAAAGTTAGGTTTGGCTTTTATTTTGCAAATTTTGGCCATCATTTGCTAGATCTGTGAGGGTTTCAGGCTGGGAGTTTTTTTGCAAGTTCTAGAGGTAGCCAATTTTTTGAAGCAGTTTGAGCAGAAATGGAGGTCACCATTGCGTATGCAGCGGCCAAAAACCCTAAGAACACCCTTTGTTTCATCGATTTCTGAGCAGTTGGTTAGGAAGGCAAAAAAAAATTGCCTCGAGGGCCATACGGCCTCCCCAGCACGCCTTTCGATGCATAAAAAATAAATAAAAATTAAAAACTGAGCTTTCTCGATTTCTACGCTAGCGCCTCCAGTTCACAAGGATTTCGCTGCCTAGTGGCCACTACTCCACCACCGCCGCCAGGATTCTCCACCAGTTCGCCGCTCTCCACCCAGCCCCCGCGGGCCTTTCACTACTCCGTTCCAGTCCTATGGTGGACCGGAGCCCGGCCTCCAGCCCCCGCGGGCTCCGCTTGCCTGGCCGCGATCACAAGGGGGATCGGGCGCTATGCGCCCAGCCCCCGATCGGCCCCTCAAGCACTCTAGTGGTTGTATGGGTGACTAGGGGCTCCGCCCCAGCCCCCAACCACCAACCTCCTGGTCCTACATGGGACCAAGGGCTAATTTTTTTAGCCCCCTGAGTGCCCTGCAGCCCTTATTGGGCATTCTGGAGCAATGTTCACGAAATCAGGTGTATTTTTTGCATATGATGTTTTTTTGTCGCAAACGGGATATCGTCGGAAAGTTGATTCTGACAACGATCCAGTGGTGTAGGTGTTTTTACCAGTTTTTTCTCCAGATTTATTTTGCAGGCCTTTGAACTCAGATGTTGTTTTCACTCCGAAGGGCATATCTTTTGACTCGGTGATCCTTTTTTCATCATTCTTGTGGCGTTGGAAAGCTGATTTAGTCCTCTACACAGATCTAAGGTCTATTTTATTTTTTTTGTTTATGCATGTTTCTATGCTCTCCTTTTACAATCGTCGGGTTATTGTAATAAATGAACTATGATAAAGTTCCATTCAGGGGGGGTTTCTTGCATAATAAATCTGATTAGAGTGTAGTTTTCACTTTGATTGCCATCTTCATCTTGTTTTGATGGCAACTCGTATGGGTTATCTGGGTACTTAGTTTCTTTTGGCCACATCTTGTCTTAGCTTGGCACATATCATATTCACATCAGTTCACACTTTAGATTGAGAGTCTATGGTTAATGATCCGCATTGGATCCATCTCAGTTTGAGGGCCATGTTTTTATGGTTAATGTTCCAAAGTCTTCATGGTACTCCTTCCCATGGAAGAGTTTTAGTCACAGTTTTTTATTGGCATCGAGATACATGGCTTCCAGATTTTGTCATCATCTCATCTATTGTTGCTTCACAGATTCCAGGGTTGTTCCAGTTTGTGAGTTTTCCAGTGTTCTGTGGTATCAGGTCTGCTGTCACATTATCATGATTCTAGTTTTGGTTTCAGTTGTAGACAAAGGTATCTTTCCTTGCTTGTCGGATTGCAGTTCCAGTGTTACTCCACAGTGTTCTTCCGCTTCTTGCAGCAGTCATCTCATTGTAGGGGATTTTGTCCGACTGGGTTTTCCTTCTCTACCTCATCTTTGCATTTGTAAATGAGTACCTGATCAGGCCTTTATTGTCGGGACTCGTATTTGCATAATAATCTACTTCTCCCTAAGTTGCACTTATGGGGGGTGTTGGTGTAATTAATATTTAATTACACTTTACATAAGTTTACTTAGGTAATTATTTAATTCCTAGGTTAATTAGTTGTCATCCTTATCTTGTTGAGCTATCTTATTACTCAAGATAAGATTAGGGTTATGCATCTTTGCTTTTATAAAGCAAATCATTATCTTGTAATTATTGAATTCTCGAATAATATTATGTTGCACATTCTTTTGCAACCTCTCTTCTTTTTCTGATTTTCTCTTCTATGGAAGGTCTTTTCTGGTTTGCAAATCTGATCTTGGTTTCTAACATGATTCTCAGAACGAGAAGATGAAGGTTTGGAATAGATGAAAGATTACTCGGAATGAGTAAATGACTGATCGAAATTGTTGAACGAGCGTTCCAAATGATTGAAGGAGGTTTCAAATGGATTAATGTTTACTCAGAACAAGCAAACGAGTGCTCAGAATGATAGAATAAGAGTTTGAAATGATGAAAGGAGGTTTGAAATGGATGAGCGTTTACTCAGAATGAGTAAACTAATGATCGAAACGATAGAACGAGAGTTCGAAATGATGAAAGGAGGTGTGAAATGGATGAATGTTTACTCGGAACGAGTAAATGGATGATCAGAACGGTAGAATGAGAGTTCAGAATGATGAAAGGAGGTGTGAAATGGATGAATGTTTACTAGGAATGAGTAAACAGATGATCAAAACGATAGAACGAGAGTTGAGAATGATGAAAGGAGGTGTGAAATGGATGAATGTTTACTCAAAATGAGTAAACAGATGATCAAAATGATAGAACGAGAGTTTGGAATGATGAAAGGGGGTTTGAAATGGATGAAGGTTTACTCGGACTGAGTAAACAGATGATCGAAACGATAGAATGAGAGTTCAGAATGATGAAAGGAGGTGTGAAATGGATGAATGTTTACTTGGAACAAGTAAACAGATGATCAAAATGATAGAAAGAGAGTTCAGAATGATGAAAGGAGGTGTGAAATGGATGAATGTTTCCTTGGAACGAGTAAACGGATGATCAGAAGGATAGAACGAAAGTTCGAAATGATGAAAGGGGGTTTGAAATGGATGAAGGTTCTCAGAACGAGTAAACTGATGATCGGAATGGCTAAACGATAGTTTGATATGACGATAGACAAAGGTTTGAATTAGATGAATTTTTACATGGAATAAGTAAACGAATGATTGAAAAGGGAGAACAACTGTTCAGAATGGATGAATGAAAGGTTGAAATGACTAAAGCTCATATTAGGGTTTTGGTTAAGCTCAGATTGGGATTAGATTAAAGCTCGGATTAGGATTGAATTGAAGCTTAGAATGATTGGAGGATGTGATGGGATTGATTCTACACCAAATTTTGGGGTTTAAAGGATGTAAGGTGTTGACAATCAGAATTTTCCAGATTTGGCAATTTTCAAAAATTGTCAAATTTTGCCATTTTAGGAAACTTCATAGACATACTTTTTGAGAGTTCAGTTTTTTCCCAAAAAATACCCAAAACTAAGATAGGATGAATTTCCAAATAACATCCCAAATTTGAGACATGCATTCCGAGTTATTAACGAAAACGATTTTTCAAAAACTGAAAAAAAACACTAAATTGCAATTTTGAGGGTTAAGATGGAAGTTTGAGGCCCTGAAAATGTGGCAAAATAGGGACCGAGGGAGTCATCAAGAGTCCACATGCCATCTCATAATGCAACCACCCATAAAATTTTAGCTCAAATGGACACCTGAGTCAAAAGTTATGGCCTTCGGAAGTTTCGACACAAAAATCAAAATTCTCAAAATGAAGTCTAGGTGATTGGGATGGATGATTTGATAATGAATATGGACTTTAATGATGTTCTAAGTAGCACTTACACAATTTTGGTGATGAAACGATGACTTTCAGAAAAGGTGTCGATGACGGGCAAACGGGTGTTTAGAATAGATGAATGACTCTCAGAACGAGGGGAGGAAGATTCGAAATAGACGAATGATTACTAAGAATGAGTGA
Source organism: Sequoia sempervirens (assembly GCA_007258455.2). Lineage (NCBI taxonomy): Eukaryota > Viridiplantae > Streptophyta > Pinopsida > Cupressales > Cupressaceae > Sequoia > Sequoia sempervirens. The sequence goes on along the minus strand of VDFB02000015.1, from coordinate 450,882,912 downwards.
ACGAGTGCTCAGAATTAGGATTGGATTGAAAGATATGATGGGATTGGTTCCACCAGTCCATTGGTTCACAGAGGGGCAACTATGCCCCCTTCTGGGGTGACTTTGCCCTCACAGAAGGGCGACTATGCCCCCTTTAGGGGCGACTATGCCCTCACAGAAGGGCAAATTTGCCCTTTTTTAGGGCAGATTCGCCCTTTTTTAGGGCACAGAGGGGCGAATTTTCCCTTTTTCAGGGCACAGAGGGCGAATTTGCCCTTTTTTAGGGCAGATTTGCCCTTTTTTAGGGCATAGAGGGGCGAATTTGCCCTTTTGCAGGGCAGATTCGCCCTTTTTTCAGGGCACAAAGGGCGAATTTGCCCTTTTTCAAGGCAGATTTTCCCTTTTTTAGGCAGAGAGGGCGAATTTCCCCTTTTTCAGGGCAGATTCACCTTTTTTAGGGCTTAATTTTCCCTTTTCGTCGTCCTTTTCAGGCAATGAGGGGACCCCTTTTCGTAGATTCGCCTTTTCAGGGCAATGAGGGCAAATTTCCCTTTTTAGGGCAGATTCGCCCTTTTTTAGGGCACAGAGGGGAAAATTTTCCCTTTTTCAGGGCAGATTCGCCCTTATTCATGGCACAGAGGGCAAATTTCCCCTTTTTTAGGGAAGATTCGCCCTTTTTTAGGGCACAGAGGAGTGAATTTTCCCTTTTTCAAGGCACAGAGGGGCGAATTTGCCCCTTTTCAGGGCAGATTCGTCCCACTGCTTTGTGGACTCTTTAAGTGGGTAAATGGCTGTAAGAGACGAGCGATTGGAATGGGGTGTTAGATAATCAAATTGAGGAAATAAATGATTGGATTGGGAAAGTGAATGATAGGAGTTGATGAACAAGCACTCGAAATTAGTAAATGATTGTTTGGAATGGATGAATGATTGAAAACTCGAAACGAGTAAATGATTGATTAGAAAGGATAAAAAAACTCTTAGAATGAGATGGATGCTTGGAATGGATGAAAGAGTACTCGAAATGAGTAAATGAAAGATCGAAAGGGATGAAAGACTACTTAGTCAAATGAATGTTGGAATGGCTAAGTGAAGGTTTGGAATGGCTAACGGAGGTTCGGGATGATAAAATGGAGCTTTAGAATGACCAAACGGGTGTTTTGGAGGTTTAGAATGACAAAACGAAGGCTTGGGATGATGAGACAAAGGTTTGGAATGATTAGACGATGATTTAGAGGCTAAACAAAGCTAAACGAGGTGATTTTGGCTGCTCAGGAGGGAAAGTTTTCCCCTCTACAGTAACCAGGAGGGCGTAGTCGCCCTTCTGCAGTAAATCAGATGGCGCAGTCGCCCTTCTGCAGTAAATCAGATGGCGCAGTCACCCTTCTACAATGAACAAGGACTTGGTTTGATGAAAATGACTATGGCAAGGACTTTAAAATGACAATAACAAGGCCAATTTGTCAAAAAGTTTACTAGTTTCTCACAAGAAAACACTTTCAAGCAAACACAATCCTATGATTAATGTTAAGGATATGGCCAATGAGGTCTTAATCTAGGATGTACAAGATGTCTAGGGAGTCCTCGATATACTCTTGGTACATGAGGCACAACCGTGAACACCAGCCCGTCACAAGCATGAGTTGGGAACCCCAGTGAGATACTGAAAGGCTCAAACCAACTCTTCACATCTATCTAAGTATCACCCTAGCTTCGACGCTCTGCCAATTACAATGTGACTAGATTGGGGTACAACTTTCGCTCTCCCCCCTTTGTATACCCTGTCGGTACGCGTGGTTGGAATCGTCCCTTGGGGTGATAAAATCCCCAAGCAAGTCCCACTAGAAAGAAAGCACTAATCATTTCCAACTACTCCCCAGGCTCACACGAAGTGCAAGGGGAAAGTGAAAATAAACTAATTCCCCCTTTGGGTAACACAAAAAGATAGACATAGCATGTAATGAATATTACTTCCCCCTAATTAAACTATGTTCTTAGATTAACGAAAACAACAAAGATAGTTTTAAAAATATGAGCAAACGGATAGCACTGCAAGCAACTGTTAGTTGTCTTTGAAAATGTGTTGTTTTAAGGCACAATCGCCCTTTTGTAGTGACCAGGAGGGCACACTCGCCATTTTGCAGTGACCAGGGGGGCGCAGTCACCCTTTTGCAGTGACCAGGAGGGCGCACTCACCCTTTTGCAGTGATAGAAGGGTGCACTCGCCCTTTTGCGAAAAAGTGTTAGCACAAAAAATTTAACCAAGGGGCGTAGTCACCCTTCTGCAGAAAAGTGTTAGCACATAAAATTTAAACCAAGGGGCACAGTCGCCCTTTTGCAGAAAAGTGTTAGCACAGAAAATTTCAACCAAGGGGCACAATCGCCCTTTTGCGATAAAACAAAGGGTGCAATCGCTCTTCTGCGGTAAAATAGAGGGTGCAATCGCCCTTCTCCGGTAAAACAAAGGGTGCAGTCGCCCTTCTACAACGTATTCCTGCAAAAATCTCAACAACAGCAAACGTGAAATTGAGGAACCCGCTTGTGGGTCCCATCGGGTGTGCCAGAAATGTGATATCAAAATGTTTAAACTATTCTAAGCAACTAAATGCAATGGAAAAACATAAAGAAACACCTCAAGATTAGCCTAAGAAATTTGTAAATGCAAAGAGAAAAAGTGTAAAATGATGACAAATGGATATACCTCCCCTTTGTAGCTGAAACTCCTTGGTTGGCCCTTGATGTTGATTTGGTTTGTATGCTCCTTGATGGCTTTTGATATGACTAAATGAAAGATTTGACTATGTGCTTGAATGCAAATGCAAATAGATGAAATTGATGGCTAAATGAGTGCACAAAATGGCAGCATTTAATTGCAAAATGGCTAAGTCTTTTTTTAATGCATTAGACGAGTGGGTATTTATAGATAAACTTGAATTCTATAGAGAATTAAATGGTTGAGATTTATCCAACAAGGCCAAGATGAAGGGCTAAGGTGAGTTGAGGACTCACAAGCCCTCACATCTTGACATGTGGATTGTGAAGTGGCTAAGGGTGAGATGATGTGTAGATGATGTGGAAGGAGAGTACATGATGTGGAGGAAGGACATGTACCTTGGAAGTACATTAGGAGATGAGAAGATTCCTTGGAGGAATAAGTGTGAATTAAAAATTCACATGCTTGGGAGAATATAGTGGATAAGAGAGGGTCTCCAAAAAGGTGGGAGTTGGTCACATGTGACTTGATATGACAAGTCAAAGATCCTAGAAGATGCATGGGAAAAGGGGATTCTAGAAGGAATAAAAGTGAATTAAAAATTCACATGGGGAAGAGAGGAGCCTAGGGTGAATAAAAATGAATTAAAAATTACTTGGGGGATGGGGAGAGTTGACCAAGGTACTAATTAGGTTTAACTAATTAGTAATTAGAGGATAATTAGGGGTTAATAAGGATTAGAAGCCAACTTGCAAAAGTTGGAGGATGTGACACATCTTAATCAAGGATTAGGCATGTGCACATCCTTAATGCAAAGATTAGGAGATGTATTAGGATTAAATGAAAATGAAATGTGAGGAATTCATTTGATAAAAAGCGGATTAAGGAAGGTAAGGTATTTAATTATTATTAATTAAATACCTTAGGGATTTGGCAGAATTAAGGATATTAATTAAAGAATAGTAATATTACTTAATTAACTCGAATAAGAGGATGTTTAGACGAAAGGGGATAAATTTGGATAAATTAAATGTCCAAATTTAGGTGTCTACAAATCAATCTTCACTACTAGTTTTAGATTTTCATAAAAATGGCATCATATCCTTTGTTTTTACCAGTCATGTTCTTCAACAACTTTTTCCTCTTGGAAATCTTACTATGCTAGACATTTCTTTCAATCATCTTATGTGAATCCAAGATCCATTTTATTACAGGAATAAATGATTTCAGTGATGCGTCAAGTTCAATTAGATGCATCAAGTTCAATTATGCCCCTATTAAAATAGAGATGTTTTTGTTCTTACTCTGTTGGATATGTCTTTCAATCTTCTTAATGGACCAATTTCTTAATTCATTAATAATGAATGAGATGATTTGGATCATGCAAGTGAGATGGAATGCACTTCTTTTTGTGTTTTTTGATGCAAATATTGATGTAATGCATGGATGGATAAATGATGTGATCATGTGCATGTGATATGATGATGCTTTGTAATGTATGCAAATGATGATGGAATTGATGTGATAATGTGTGAGAATGATATCTAATGTATGCAAATGATGATGCAAGTGATGTGTAATTATGTGAAAATGATGTGTTTTTGGTTAATGTCAAATGTACTCAATCCATTAATGTGAGAGATAACATCCTTGTGGAATTGTTTCAGCCTTGGAAAACCCCTAAATACAGATACAGACTAGCATGGACACAATCTACCCTACTCCTGCAGATCTAATATGCAAATGTTGTCATTGTAACAGCCGATTTGTCCTGCTTTTTATCATCATTGAGCCTTTAAAATGTTGAAAGTGAGTACAAGCTTCGATGGCATATTTTAGACCACGATGACTTGAATACTACTTCCATGATGTTTGATATTGCAAGTTAACACAAGCATCTAGGTATAATTAAACTGAGATGACTTGAGCTTTACCCGCATAAACAGATAAGAGTTAACCATTTTCCTATGCAAATTTAGAATGTCATTAGTGATACTTTGTAGAGCACGTCCCATGACAATTTGCATAGTAGTAATGATCAACTCACAGACAGCAGACAAAGAAAAATCATAATATTTTCTGGATCCTCTAGTTTAATACATCATCGAGGTGCTCCAGAGATATGATGACAAAAATCAAAGTTCAACAGTTGAACAGTCATGCCACAGTGATAGAGCCATGATTTAGAAGGGACATCATCCATTTGAGGTTTGTCTTGATTTGATTGATTTAGTTGTTTAATGTTTGATATGGATGGTTGATGTGTTCATGGTTGTTGTTGATGTTCAATGTTGTGTTGGATTATGATCTTTGTGTTTGTGGCATTTGTCTTACTGTTGTTTGTCTGTTAATTCAAGCTCAAAGTTTATTGCCCCTAGTGAGTTTAGGATTTTTCCCCCAGTCTAGGGTGAGACACGACTGCGATGCTAGGATATTTACATGAAACTTTTTTATGATAGGCAAATTGATGGCGAAAGTGAATGGCGAAAGCGAGTGGTCGGCATGCTCAAATAGATGGAAAAGCTAACCTATCACAAATAGCGCATGTTGTCAAGTTTTCACTACTTGTTTTGATTGCACTTTTTCAAATTTTATGATTTTTTTTATCTTTTTGATTTTTCACTTTTTTAATTTTTTTTTGTATTTTTTTTATATTTTGCTTTTTTGTATTTTTCTCCTTTTTTATTTTTTTGTATTTTCTGATTTTTTGAATATTTTAAGATGGAATGATATGATATGACTAGTTGAAGGAACACGATACCCCACAAAAGAGGTAATGCAACCATGGATAAATGATAGATCAAAATGAAAGATTCACTGCAAAACATGTCACACAAGCAACACATCTCTTGTCGAAAGATGATAATGGTTGATTGATTAGGATGCCAGGAATGATTGATTCCATAAGGCATGATGATAAGTACATAGGGTCACTGATTTCCTCTAAGTACGATAAGATTTATGATTGTTGATGATTGATTGACAAAAGATATGAGGATTGGATAATGTTTTACAGCTAGGCTCAAATATGATTTGCATGATAAGATTCAAGGTTGCAAAGAGACATGATGACATGGATTTTGATAAGCTAGGAGATATGGAATGGAAGAAAGCAAGGATAAAAATAATGAATGGGATGATCAAGATCAACTAGATAAGATACAAACACAAGGCCCAAGTATTTTTCCCCTATTCCTCATCAAGACTAAGGACGAGAAGAAAGGATGTATCTAGTAAGAATGATGGAATATGGATAAGATGAAAGATATGGTATGAAAGATATGGATAAAGTGTATAGGATAAGATATATGATGTTCAAGGAGATCCTTAACCTTGTCAAGATCAAAGGTGGAAATGTAAGGAATGATAATATGGATGAAACTTGCCCCCCAAGTGTAGAGTGCACGAGGAATATCAAAAATAGGATATGGATGATGGGGAGATGGAAGAAGGACTTAAGCATCAAGTTTCATGACCAAATATCCCTTTAATAAACCATGTTAAATGGTAATTAGACTCATAAATGTTGGCCTATTAAAGGTATGATGGAAGAACCAAGGACTTATCCAAAGGTTTGGATTAAAGGAGAAAAATGGGGGATGAATGTTGGGTAATGGATAGGAGGTGGGAAGGCTTGTTTATGGATAGATGGAAAGGATTGCAAGGTCAACATTGGCACACACCTTGAAGGGTGGTGGAGTGATGGAGGAAAAATGGATTTGGAAGATGAAAGGTTTTTATATGGAAGATTGGAGGAAGCTTTTGGATTACCAAATTTGGATGCCAATTTAGATTTTATTGCTTCTATGAGACTTTTTGGAATCCACATGACTTTTCACTTTGATTTTTTCTTTGTGGGCCTTTGTGGCCTTTGAGATTTTTCTTTTTGATTTATGGGCCTTTGTGGCCTTGGAATTTTTTCTTTTTGCTTTGATGGGCCTTTTTGGCCTTTTTAAATTTTCTTTTGATTTATGGACCTTTGTGGTCTTTGAAATTTTCATTTTTGCTTTGATGGGCCTTTATGGCCTTTTTGATTTTGGATCAAATTTTCTTTTATTTTTGCATGCCTCTTTGAGGAGACATGTTGATCCTTTGACACATGTGGATTTTGATATGGAAGCTTTTGACATTTGGCACCCAAATTGCTTCCAAGAGCAATGGGAGGGGTGGATTGAGATGAATGGTATGGAGGTATTATGGATGAGTTGCTGGAGGTAGAATTTTGAAAGGGAATCAAGGATGTGTGCCTTTGTTGTTCTTTAGGAATAGGATATGGACCTAGGATGAGGGCCTAAGATAGATGGAAGGTTTGGTGGATTAGGATGAGGACCTAAGATAGATGGTAGGTTTGATGGATTAGGACACTTAGGTGTATAACCAAGGCCATGGTAATATGGGTGTTTTTTAATAGAAAGGGGTTCTAGGATACCTTATTCATGAAGGCCTAATCCTTTGCCTTTGTAATTCATACTTTGACACATTCGTTTACTAATGGGATATGTATTATTTGTGAAACAAGATGCGAGTCCATTTTGGGGAGGATATGATATGGATGAAAGGTTAGGTGTTGGAAGTAAACCAGAGCGGATAAAGGTGGAGGATCCCAATTTGTAGGTGTGTGGTTCATGGATAGCTTCTATAGGTGTGATAGGATCTTGACACATGGGGATGATGTGGTACTTTGATCTTGACTTGGAAAAGGATCATGAGGTTTAGGATATGAAATAGCTTGCTCTGTATTAGGTATGGAATCATCATGTAGTGGTGTGAAAGGTATATCTTGATCTTGAGGAGGAAAGGAATCATAAATTTTGTGGAAAGAATCTGATCATCAGGTGGTAGGACATCATTTGATAGACTAGAAGAATTATCATGCTCCTGGGATGCAATGGAATCATGAGATGGTATGAATTCATTAGATGGGGTGGAAGAAGAACTCGAAAGGATACTTTTCTCTTGAGATGGAAGGGAGTCATCATGGATGAAAAGTGAAAGGAGGGGATCATCATAGAATTCTTGAGAGATTCAGTCTTGGTCAAAGATTGGAAGAACTTGTGGAATTTTGGTATCATTGGATGAAGTGGAAAGAATGTTTTGATCTTGAGGTGTAGAGGAGTCTATGATAGCATGGTTTGGACTGAGAGATTGACATGAATCATTGGATATAGAAGATATGATAGAAGAAGGTGGTTGGATGGAATCGTTAACTTGGGTGAAAGAATCATGAGGTATATTTTGGCTTATGGTAGATGAAGATAGATGCATGACATGGTAAGATTCTTCAATATCATTTGTATTTGAGAACTGAGATTTGGGCTTCTAATTTTTTTTTTTCAAAAATTCAAAGATATTGAACTTGGATGTAGTTGTTGGTGGAGAAGATGTCATGTCTAGATTTTTGTCAAAGGAATAAGAACCAATGTCTGGCAGCAAATATCTTTTTATGTTTGTTTCCCTTTGCATATCCCAAATTTGTTGTTGAAGGTTTTTCATTTGGTGAGTTAGGGCAGCCACTTGTTCGGTTTCTTTTTTAGGTTGTTTTGGAGGTGCTTTCAATTGATTCACATCAAATTCCTTGGGTAATTTGACATCTTGTTTAGCTAGCATAAGGAGGTACTTTTCCCCATTTCATTCAAAAATATTTTCTAAGCATTTGTGGAAGTTGGGATCTTGTTCAGCATTTTGAATTTCTTCCTTAGTTATTTCTTCCCCATCATTGTTATGGATTCCATGGAAAGGATTCTCTTTAGCCTCATCCATGGTGTTTTGTGTCTCACTGTTTTGAGTTTCGATGTTTTGAGTTTCAATGGTTGTAGTTTCGATGGTTGGGGTTCCAATGTTTAGCTCCTCAATGTTTTGATTTTCAAGTCCTTTTTCCTTGAGATTTTGTTTTTGTAATTTTGTTTGAATGGGCATACAATTGTTATGCTTTGACTAAACTTCGATCTAAGTTTGGAAGAGTGCCAAGGATTACAACTAAGTCAAATAGAATGAAAAATTCTTTTAATGAGACTAAGTTTTATTTGATTATATAGCTTTGTTTCGTGATGAAAGGATGATAAATCTCGATGATGAAACTAGGCTTAATAATCAAAGATATGATAATTTTTGATGATTTAGGCACTTTGAGATGTTTAGATCTAGGTTTAGGTTCGAGAATTCCACTAGTAGACATCAATTTTAAGAATTTGAGACTTTATGGTACCTAAGGAATGATTCTGGACTGAAGAAGATTCTAAAATTTTGGTTCAAACTGTGAAACAAGGGATAAGTATAACTCTCGAGTTTTGCATTTAATGGATGTGCTAAACAGAGCCTGGATGCACTAAAATATTTGACAGATGTGCTAAAGAAGAGGATGGATGCGCCAGAAAATTGCACAGATGTGCTATAGGATTGCCTGGATGCACTAAAACAAGGGGTCTATGCGCTAAAGTATGATGTGTATGCGCTATAACAGAGGGTCTATGTGCTAGAATAAAGCTTAGATGTGTTATTTTATGACTTAGATGCACTAGAACAGAGGATGAATGCACAGGAAAAATGCTTAGATGTGCTATTGGGATTGTACAGATGCGCTAGAAAATGCATCAGATGTGCTGAACTGGGAAAATGAAGCAGCTTTCTTTTGCAAGTTTGTGTTTGATTTTATGATTTTCTAGTCAAAGAGTTGGTTGTTTCAATGGATGTTTTCTGAATCAAGGTTTTCACTTCCAATGTATGATGTTTTGTTTGAAATTCATTTAAAAACACATGGGTAAAACACATCAAACATGTACAACTTAAGGCTATGTAGGATTATATTCACTGGATTCCCACTTGGATTTTACTCCAGCTGCACCTACTTTTAGCGGATGATTAGATGTTTGACCCCACTGGCTCCCCTCTAGGGCACTCACTTCTCAGGGTAGTGAAGAATCAATAACCATGAAACTCCCATGGCATACTTTTCATCTCTAGTAAAAGCTGCAAAAATGTGGGATGGCTTCAGAATAACCATTCCTGCACCACTAAATAGAATAAGGATTTTGGCCTTGCTACAACAAAGGGTTTTAATATAGGAATTTCGTTCATGGGGGGTCATCCATTTGGAAAGATACCATTGTTTCCCTTCTTGTCAGAACAATCCTTGTGATACTTGAACTTTCCCCAAGTATCCACATTTATATCCTAGTTGGAAGTCGCTTGGCTTTAGCGTGTTATCAGTTGGGGCGTTCCCTTGGGTGATTACTTTTTCCCACAAGGCAAGCCACTCTATGGATAAAATAAAATAAAAGTGAATGGGTCTGGCTTTTTGGTCACCCAGTTAAGGGGAGAGCATATGCCTACCATTCATCAAGCACAAAAGACATGGTGTTCTTTATCCTTCTAATTAAGCTAGATGCCTATCTTAACCAAAAGAAAGCATTAAATAACTCCATCCCCTACATAATTCATCAGTAGTTTGATAAATTTGTCTTTGACCAGCGTATAAAAGTACCTACAAGCAAAAAACACCAATTAGTTCTCAGATTTTTAAAATTTTGCAAAATTACACCGATGCGCTAGAACAGACATCCACTGCGCTAAAATATCTCTTCAATGCACTAAAATAGCTACTCTATGCACTAAAAGAACTCATGTATGTGCTAAAATAACTCATGGATGCGCTAAAAGAAGTAACGAATGCACTAAAAGAAGTGATGAATGCGTTGAAAGACTCCTTGTATGCGTCAAAACAGTTGATGCATGCATCGAAAGATTGATCGTATGCGCCGAAACAGACCCCAAATGTGCTGAAAGATTGGTCGGATGCACCGAAACAAAAGTTGTATGCATTGAAAGGTTTATCAGATGCACTGAAAGAATTCATGACTATGCTAAAACATCACGTCCAACTTGTTTAAATGAACTTTTCCTTAAAATTATTAGAAATGGAGTATGGCCCCACAGTGGGCGCCATTTTAATGTGTGTGAAATGTGGTAATTGTAAATAAATCAACACAAACTTTAATGAAACAAATTATATCAAATATTTGAATCAAATAAACTACTCTATTTTGTTGTTAATCAAATCTTTTAAGAACGTCTCATTGTCCTCTATTCTCAAGGATTTTATAAACCATTTGGCTTTCATATTTTTATGTGCACTATGGTTGTTGAAATGACACTTGAGAAATGAGATAATATTCAACATGCAAGCCAATTAAGTTCCTACATGAAACTCAATGATAAAAATGATAATGGATAGTATGATGAATGGATAGTGGTGTTAGATTATACAATGTAAATGATATGATATGAAGCTAGGATGATTCTGCATATGCTCAAATGCTAATCTAAAATATGCTAATCTAAAATGCAACTATAAAGAAACATATGATTCTACAATGCTAAATATGAAGCTAAACATGATTCTATATGCAACTACAAAGCAAAACATGATTCTAACTATAAGACTCCAAATGCTCCAATGCTCAAAGTTATTCTTGAATGATAACTCTACTCAAATGTGGGATGTAAATTGCCCCAATGCTATTCCTGCATAATAAACTTGCTAAAATATGTGATGTTAAATGTTGTAGCAAAGGGTTGTATTTATAGGATTTTTCAAGCATCTTGTGATGTGGCAGAGATCGACGGTCTAAATTTAAGCATGAGGGATGGACGGTTGAGATGGAAGAGTCTTGGAGAATGTCCCCTTGACCAAGGGCAACATGCTAAATGGATGGGAGAATCAAGTGTGTGAGGAATAAGCCATGTGTTTGAATGTCAAATGTGTGGGAGAATCAAGTGTGTGAGGAATAAGCCATGTTCTTGAATGCCAAATGTGTGGGAGAATCAAGTGTGTGAGGAATAAGCCATGTGTTTGGATGCCAAATGTGTGGGAGAATCAAGTGTGTGAGGAATAAGCCATGTGTTTGAATGCCAAATGTGTGGGAGAATCAAGTGTGTGAGGAATAAGCCATGTGTTTGAATGCCAAATGTGTGGGAGAATCAAGTGTGTGAAGAATAATCCATGTGTTTGAAAGTTTGTTGAAGAGAATTCTAATTTAAAAATTAGAATTATTTAATTTCATGTGACCTTGGTGAGGTGGCATGAAAATTTGTAGACATGTGCTTGAATTCCAAATTTGGGATTAGTGAAAATTAATTAAATAAAACAAACTTATAGAAATTTGTTTATTTAATTAAATTAGAGGAATTGTGATTTTAGATTTGGAGAATTAAGAGACATGAACTATATAAATAAATTGAGAATTTATTTATAAGTAGAAGAAATATTAATTAAATAACTAGTATTTAATTAATTAAATGTCGTGACCGATTTTAGGTGTATACAGTTAGTAATAGAAGTTCATTAAGAGGTGGATGGAATAATGGGGAATTTCAAAAATTGCACATGAATTCATACAAGAAGCTCCAAAAATTTACAATTCAACACTTCAAACACCATTGAAAGCGACAAGAATAATAAGCTTACAAGTCTTAGCATTGAACTAAAATAATGGTGAAAAATTCAATGAAGAATGGTAGTAATAGTCACAACATCTCTTGATAGCTAGAATATGAGATAGTGACGAATAAACTTGCAAACCCTTACTTTATGCTTCAAACTAGCATTTTGAACAAAATTCTAACTTGTTGCACCTTTTAAGAACTCTGAAACTTTGTCATATTTTCACAAGGTTCATGAATTTGTAAACTTTGTGACAACATAAAATTTGAAGCATTTAAATCTATTTTACTATCTCCTCCAACTTTGTCGGTCTTTTGGGAAGTTCACAAACTCATGAACTAATTGAAACAAAGAACTTCAACCGTTACAAATAAAACTTATTGAAATTTCACAAATTTCATTAACTAAATAACTTTGTGACAAAAAAGGAAAGATTTTCTATCAAAAAAAATAGAAGTTTTGTTAACTCACAAAATTTGTGACAAAAGGAACTTGTTTCAATGTTGTAAAGTTCACAAACTTGTAACATTTTTTATGAAAAAAAAAACTACCACAATTTTGTACAATTCAAAAACTATAGAAATTTGTAACAAATTTTGAGAAAAACGAAAAATACTAAGGGAAAATATTTCGATTTTTTTTCATTTTTAGGACTTCTTTTCCATTAAAACTTCCAACTAACTAGTTTTCACAAGACATTGTGGTAACGAAAAAATTTAGGAGACTGAGGGAAAAAATTGGGTAATAGTTGGCTCTAATTGGGGATAAGGAATAGACAAGACACTGAAGGAACCTGGAATCTCCAACAAACTAGTGATTTATCCACTGGGGACACAAAATCAGAAAAAAAAGGAGGAAAAGGAAACACACACACACACAACAAAATTTGAAACAAGGTAATAGGAAAAAAAATAGGAAAATAAGGAAAAATAATGCACATACATAAAGGATAACTAGTATATAATTTGTTCACCATGCAGAAGCTAAGGCTACATTCATTAGTATCAAGTTTGCATTGGAAAAGGGTTACTCCAAGCTTTGGGTCGAGGGAGATTCACTTAATATTGTTAACTTCCTACATGGCATTCACAAGCCAAGTTAGACAATTGATCAATTGATCGAGGATGCTATAATGATGCTTAGATCCTTTGAGGAAACTTGTGTCACACATATCTATAGAGAGGGCAACTCATTGGCGGATTTATTTGCTAATGAGGTTGTTATAATTAATGATTTTAAGGCATGGGAGGATTACTCCCTCCTTCCCGAGGATTCCAAGTTTTTATTACGAAATGATGGCTATGGTTAGGCTCGTTCTCTGGAGTGTTAATATCATTATTTCCTGCTTTCTCGTTACATGCTTTGCGGGTGTTGTTTCACTTGTTTTCTTTCTAATGACTATCTCTTTCCTGGGGTTTTAGTTTGTAGTGAATGTGATCATGGGAGGTGACCGTAGTAGGATTGAACCCTATTCTTGTGCAAGATGGAGGAAGGATCATAAAATTTGGAGGATTTTAGAGCATGGGAATTTCGTACCTTTTTTTGAAAGGCTCCACGGTCGTGATCCTAAGGCTTAAACGGATTTTTTTAGCTATTGGCATAATAGAAGATTACAGGTCAAGGGAATGGATTTTGTGATTAATGAGGATTTTATTTCTTCCATAACTCAATTATCATTGGTGGGTCGTAAGTTTTTCAAGGAGAGGAAGAGTAATGACGACATCATGTTCTAGTTCTTCAAGGATGATGAGTGAAAGAAGCTAATTAAGTTACCTTCATGGGGCTACAAACAGACTTCTTTGAAGAAAATTTGGGCTGATGTAGCAGAGGTCATCATGCGGTATGTTACCCTAGACAGTCAGTATACTACAATTTTAGGTCACAATTTCACTTTATTGAATCATTTCAGACATGGGTTATTTATCTTGTTCCCTTTCTTTATTCTATCTTTGTTGGAAATGTCGGTGTATGATCATCTAAAAAATAAGAGGGATCTCGTTCTCCATGAGGGCCTCATACTGCTCATAATGAAGCATGTGAGAGCCTAGATCCCTGCCAAGACGATTAAAGGTAAGGAGAAGGCTATCAATGAAGAAACCCTCTCGACTGGTTCAGATACTAGTGTTGCTGGTGAGGAGGAATGGAATGAAGAGGAAGAGAGTAGGTCTTTTTCCCCTATGGTGGCCCCTTTGAAGAAGAGGAAGAAGGGGAATCCAAAGGGGAAACACACTACTAAGAATATTGTTCTTCAAGAGTCGAATTCCCATTCTGCTGGCAATGATATTGATGTTGTTTCTGGTGGTTCCCAGTCTAAGGGAAATAATGAGCTTAATGATCAAGATCCTGTTGTGGATGGTTGTAAGGAGGAGGGATTTCCTTATAATGTTGGGGATAAGGAAGCAAAGAAAATGTCATGAAGGACATCCAAGTGAATTGAAAAGTTGAAAAAATAGGTTTTAAAAAGTGATTTGAAGGGTACCAAGGACCAGGTTAAGGAGAAGGGTGTTGTGGATAATTTTGTTGTAATAAATGACTCCCCTATTAAATAGTCACCCAGTGTGGAGCTTTTAGATGGGAAGTCTATGCATGAGAACGAGGGGGTTAATCCAAGTTTTGGAAAGCCAAAGCCACTTAAGGTGAATCCTCTCTTTGAGGACTTCTCTTACCTTAATGACATAAATACTTCAATGTTTGAGCTTTTGGATATGGTTTGTTCGGGGGCTACAGGAACGTTTAAGCTAGCCAAGTGGGTATTGCAAGAAATTAATAGGGTGAATATCAAGATTAGGGGTTTGAAAGAGAATATGCAAAACAAGTTGAAGGGCTCTTCCTTGAATATTTTGATTGAAATACTTGTGGAATTAGAATGCTCCTTTATGGATTTTAAATCCATGTGTGAATAGCGCCTCTCTGATATGGAGGCTAAGATTATTAAAACTAATGCTGACATCAAGAAGCTACTGCATGTTAGCCATAGTTCAGTCAAGAATAGTGTGGAGTCTCTAGACATCCTTTTTTGCAAGATAATTCAACTTAGGGAAGATCAGCTTTACTTTGCAAAGTTGATGGAGAGGGACCAGTCTTCAAAGGGGAAGGGGAAGAGGGTCAGAAAAGATGAGGCAAAAGGCCCATGTAAAACAGGTAGGGGTAACTTGAGGAATACCTTTGACGAGGAGAAGAAATAACTGATGGACATGATTGAGTTGCATCATAACCAGGAGATTGAGGTGGCTAACACCTTAAAGAACATGAAATAGTGTATCTTTTTGTGTTGTTTTTTGTTACTATTTCCTTGATGTTGGGTTGTTTTTTTGTTGTTGTTTTGTTGTTGGTTGTTTTTGATAGTTCAATGTTTTTATCTTTGAGCAACTTCTCATTTATTTTGTTGTAAAGGGTTTCGGGTCCCTTCAAAACCTATTTTTCCCTTATAATCAAAACTAGTATATAATTTGTAAAGATTTAATGATTTCCATTTTATGAAAGGGAAAAGAGTGTACCATCAAGATATTCCAAGAGATAACCATTCTTACTATAAAACTTTATAATTTGGAAAGTTCCTTTCCAAAGTGAGACAAATTTTACATGTTCTGCTCAGGGCTCCTTTATTTTATCCAAATGAATGAAATAATATATAATCATAAATTTCCTTGATCTTTCTCTCTTGTCAAAATTTATGCTCATGCTATTTTGATGTTGAGAAAATTTATCCACCATATCTTCCCTTTTTTCTTTAATTTTTTCCAACTACATAGCTCCCTTTTCTAAGGCACTCTAAAATTACTCCTCTTCAATAGCGCTTTGGAGCTTTACAACTCACAATTCTAGGGAAATAGGTAAAGAGCCATTTATACTATAAACCAATTCAAAATATGGAATACAAATTTCTCTTTTAGGCATAATTCAATCAACTCACAATACATCATATAGCTTCTTGTACCAAATTATCTTATTCTCATCAACCAACTTACATATATAGTAACTATAATGTTATTTTTGCTTGACTCATCTTTGTTGTGACTTTATGGATGATAAACTAATGAGTGGTACAAGGTAATCCCATGTTCATAACAATAGAGAGATTTTGATAGAAAAGAAGTTTGTTGTATTGTCAATTACAATATTTTGTGGAACACCAAACCTAACAAAGATATTTTATTTAATAAAAGTACAAAATACTTTAGATGTAGTTTATTTCACCAAAATATCGTTTACCCACTTTGTAGAATATTTATTCATAGTTATAATATGGGTATCCCCATCACAAGAATGTGGATTTATATGTCTAATGAAATCAAGCCCCGATTGTTGAAATAGTTCCTCTATTACCATTGGTCGTAAAGGGAGTGCTACTAATTTTGGTTTGCCAACAAATTACACACTTTTCACATTTAGCTACTCTTTTATAAGAATCTTTAAACATGCCTATCTAAGAATAATATTTCCTTAATATCTTAAAATATATGATTGAAGAAGAAGAATATCCTTTGCAAGCCTCATTGTGAAAATAGTCCAACAACTTCAACTACTGCTCTTTATCAAAACAACTTAAGAATGTTCCATCAAGACCTTTCTTCTATAGAATATCACCTTGAATGACATATATAGCCACTTTTAGTTTGAAATTTCTCTTTTCCTTTGTTGAAAGGTGATTTTAGCATTCTTTGTATGTTAAGAAATAAGTGACATTTAAAAACCATTCATCATTAAAACCTACAAAAAATTTAAGAAGAAGATTATTTTCTCTTTTAGGTTTATTCTCAATAATTAATTTATAGAGTCCTCTACCTCTAACTAGTTTTTTAGTATGATTTCTACATCATATTCCTACACTTTTGCAATTCAAGATCCTTATTTATTTCATCATATCTCTTGTTGAGCTAATATGCTCTTAATTTTTGGGTTAGGTACATATGCAATTGTATGCAACTGTAGGATATAGATTTTGGAATATTTCATTACTTTGACCACAACAAAGTTGTGCCTTTTGATCTTATAATAATTCATATCAAGTTTTTGAGAGGAATTCTCATGAAATCTATATAAGATTCTATACCATGATAGTTCTTTTGTTGTAATATTGTTGACATAGTATGCTCAAATGTATAACTTAAATAATAAAATCTTTATCAAAATTAAGATGAACCAATATTGGAACATAATCTATGGTTATTTGTATGTTTGTAAAGGCATATTTATCTAAATTTTCCCATGTAAATCATTGTATCTCCTAAATGATATCCATAATATATCTTGTTAACTTAGAAAATTTTAGGTACAATTCTTGGTAGAAAGTTAAATTATCCAAAGAACGATCTAACTTAAGTTCTAATTGATGGGAGGTTGAGTTGTTGAATATATTTCACCCTATTTGGATTAATTCTAATATATATTCTTTGGAAATAATATCCCCTTGGAACATATTTTTCAGTGACACCAAAAATTGACTTCTTGGGATTTTGATATGCCATGTTGTCTACACCTTTGCAATACAAGATCTAGATCCTTGAAGTGATATTCTCTTTTTTTTTTAAATAAAATAAGATCATCTAGATGTATGATAATAATTTTACTTTTCAAATCTACAAATGACAGATATATTTCTTGTTGGAATGTATTGCTTGCATTGATTAAACTAAAAGGTATATGGTTGTAGGTGAAGGTACCCCATAGTGTAATGAAAGCAATATTGTGTTGATCTTATTTAGCTACACTAATTTTATTGTGATAAGAGAAAGCATCAAGACTAAAGCATAGACCTGCCATTTCTTATCCAAAGAAAATCTATGGAAGATGATCCATCATTAGCAAAGGATAGCTTTTTTAAATATTACTAGTTCAAATTCCTAAAGTATACACAAATTATAATCTTTTCATTCTTCTTACACACTAGCACTATGTTAGCTACCCAAGCAGAAAAATGATAGGGAAAATGATTTGTTCCTTCAGCATGTTTTCAACTTCTTGAAATATCATCTATAACCTTTGAGTTATAAGAAATTTATTTATGTTTGAAAGGTAATGCACCAAGCTTAAGTGGAATGTATTGTTACATATTCCCATCCATAAAACTCTTCAAGTAATCGTAACACCATGTGAAGAAATATTTCTATATGATCAATAGCTTAATTAATCTTTCTCTTTATTTTAAGGTGTATTACTTCCTGATGCAAACCAATTTAAGATCATCTACTATGCCAATATTTATCTTTTCATATATGGAAAAACTGTGTTTGGCTTCAAAGATCTTCTATTTTATAGATCTATCATGTTTATCAAACAAATCTTACAAAGAATCTAGCCCTTTTGGTCTTTTACTACCCTTAATATGAATCCCATTGATTCCCTAATCTACATCCCAATTAATTCTAAAGATTTGTAAGGTCATATGCTTGGAAACGCTGAAAAATTAGGCCAATTAATAGGAGATAAGCTTTATAACTACTCTCCTTTGAACTTTAGGCTCTACAAAACCTAGGTCGGTTTCCCTTTCATGACACCAATTTAAGATATACAACACAACCACAAAATGATTCCTAGCAGATAGAAAATATCATACACATTAACAAGAATTTGTAGGTTAAGTTTTTAGATCATTAATTTCCTTGTCATCTATTAAATCCTAGTATGAGATAAAAAATAATTAGAAATAAGCAATGATTTGGCTTTAAGATTTGTCAATAAAGATTGTTTGTAGAGTTGGTAGGATGTGCAAAATAAAACTAGTACCTAGTAAGGGCCACATAGTCACAATCATATGCATCATTTTTCCTACACTAAACATTTATGATGGCTATTACAATCAAATATTATTATCTTGCAATAACATGACCTACTAATGACTAAATAATACAATTCTACTTAATAACCCATCTACAATGTAAACACTCTAATTATTTTTCATGAAATACATTGTGTCGCTACTTAAATAGATACTAACACATAAAACAATTCATTACTGCAAATGAACAATGAAGAATGTCACAACCCTTGAATGGTTTGTTAAAAAATTATTTACATTGTAGACTAGAAAAAATTGTATAAACCAACATATATTCATATAAATTAAATCAGAAACAACTGTACATTTACATGTGTGCATAGATAGTGTTACTATTCTCTTCCTAATATAGACCTTTACCAAGTTTTCCCAACTCTATAACCCTCTACAAATGATAGAGATAACACCTTAAATGAGAAGAGGAAATACTATTAAATCCAAGAATGACAGTTGGCAGAAAGTTTTCTCCAAGTGCTCAACAACTACCTTAGGTATAAAATAATATGCCTAGGAATTTTCTTACCACCTCTACTCTTTTTGCAAACTGGAACTGACTTGCACCTTCTCATTTGCATTTCCCATGCAAAATTTTCACCACTATGATTTTAAAAAAATTATCATTTGTAGAAAAAAACATTAACCCAAAGTAATTACCCACTTATTGAAATTTGAAAACATGATTCAAATCACACATTTTAAACTCAAGAATTGCCTTGCAAACATATTAGACAATTTTCCAAACAGTTTTCCTACAACTACTTATTCCTCACATTCTATTTTCTCTTAAATCATTTTTCCCACTTGCATTTTGCATTTTAAGATCAAACTCTCCACCTCCTAAGTTGGCCCATTCTGAATAGGCTTGAATCGAACCATTATGGAGCACAGAATCACAATTTTTCATAATGAAAATTATCCTCAAGTGACTTGTAAATTCCCTTAGTATGTCATGTTTATGATTTAAAATATTTCTCATGTATCTATATTTTGTGTTATTTTCCACATGAACACTATTGCAATTAACAAGGATGATTTGTTCTACATCAATATGCACAATTGGGTTACTCATTTGACATGATATCTTTTATAGAAAACACGAATTCATTGTCAGTCTTCGCACTTCTCACACAACATCCCCTGGAATTTTTGCTCCATTATTCAGTTATATATATATATATATTCATCACTAAAAAAATTCTTACACTCTTTCTATGGCTTGTCTGAGATCTGAATTCTAACCTTGGCAAAGCAGTTTTCGATATGCCTAGGTGTTTATCCTTGGTACTAAACTTAAAATTATTGTAGATAATTTATCCTCATTGTTGGGTGCTTCAACAGGTCGCAAGGATGTTTCAAGACATGTTGGGGCATGTAAAATTTTTGAGGTATGATTTCGGGCATGAATGAAACTATTTTCGGTAACAAAAAATGTTCAAAACCATTAAAAAAATTACCCCAACCATGTGGCAGCTTGTCATTGCAACACTGGAGACTTAATACAGCATAGGCTTGGGCCAAAAGAAATCTTTAAACTTGCATTGTTGCACAAAACCATACAATATGGATACAATATTTTGGGCAATACCTTCACCAAAAACAAAGGAAAATGTAGCCAACGAGGAGGTCAACACATGGTTCAAACCCAGTGCAAGTTTCATTTCAGACCTCCACTTGCAAGTTGTGCTTATGCGCTAGCCTTTATTTCTTTAATCTTGGACTTAAAAATTTCCATGAAGTTGCATTTACTTGCCAACTCGCATTCCTTCTCTTTGAAGGGTATATTAAACATTCTAAATCTATTAAAACTTCATAAAATTAGCAATTAAATGTATTGTAGATGGAATGATGGGATTTGAACCACAAGCACACAAGACATCTGGAGTTGCAAAAACTTGTGAGGAGGGTTGATATTTGATGTAGATCTATGTTCCATCACTAGAAATTAAACAACAATTTTATTTCTAAGAGCTCCTTTACAATTAGGGTCAACCGATATTAGGCCATTTAAAAAATAATTGACCTCAAAACACATCTGACATCCCTGAAACCAGAATTGGAGACTGGTGATGGCATACAAACACTTGTACAATTTTTAAATTTGATAAATTTCCATATTTTGATGATTCTCCACAGACGTGTATGCTAGAAACAACGGAACATTAAAATCAAGACCAAAACTCTTTTGATCACCTTGAAAACAAGTTTGCAAGCTCATCTTGTATTATCTAAAATTTGTACCAAACAAATTTTGAAGATGAGCTATGGATCTCAATATATTAATACCAATATTTTTGGGCCAGCATACCACCTCAAGACCTAAAAAATTAGGCTTTTCTACGAAATTGAGGGTCATGTTGCATAGCAAATGAGATAGAAATACAATTGTCAACACACCCAATCTGTTGTTATTTTTGAATAATCATGGCTAAATTCTTTACATTCAAAAGAGCTCCCCTTAAATTATGAGTTGGAAAACATTTTGCATTCTCAAGAAAATCAATAATTTGTCTATCATTCTCAATACTTGATAGTGATCACTGTTATTTAGTATCTTAGAACGATAAATAAATTTCACCTTAGATGATCAATGTTTTTTTCTCTAGGAACTACTTCTCTGAAAAAAGCATCTAGAAATTCAATAATTTCCCACCCCCTTTTTCTATAATATCTAAGAAGTTCATTCTTGAATATGAAGATTTTACTAATTTATTTCACTACTAATTTAGCATCTCCTAAGGCTCTTATTTTTCAATCCATACTTCATTTTCTATGGCTAATTCCAATAATAAAGTCTCATATTCAATAGTAATATTTTTATTCTTGAACTCTAACGTATAAGAAAATGAGAATTTCTCAAGGATATTAATACAACACCTTCCATAGAACCAAAAGAAGATGACCTACTATCAAATTCTAAAGTCCACAATTCCAAATACATGTTTGGACAAAGTAGTACTGAGGTTTTTTTTCCTAGAGTTAAATATAATATATATATTTGATGACATGTCTCTTTATACAAAATCCTAGACATATAGAATCATCTAATTTAAGTAGAGTGAATTTGGTCTTAATTTTTAGGTCAAGATGAACCTTTTTATTGACAAATCCATTCAAATTTCCTTGCACAAATATTTACAAAAACTATGACTCAACAACATGCTATAGCTAGTTAGAACGCCAACTACTAAGATGGTTAAGTTCAACCTTTTATTGGGATAGGCTACAAGGGATATATTTTATCTTTTTAACTAAGTGTACTTTCTTTGATTCCATGGAATGATATTTTCCCAAAGTTTTTGTCAAAGAAAGACCAAGGGTTTGGTCAACCTTTATTGGTATTATTTTACCATATTTTCATAAATCTATGATATAATTACTCCCAAAAATATACAAGAAATATAAAGGGGGTTGGATTTTTCATCCAAATTTAAAGGATCATGATTTTTGATCTTTGAGGATAAACTAGAAGAGGGTACTTTGGCATTAGAAAATTGATTAAGAGAGGAAGTGTTAATATGAGAGGAAGAAGTTGAGGAATTAGACTTTACATATTTTACAAGATGATCTAATTCACTAGGGTTCAACCTTACGTATTCTTCTTGTAATATTTGAAAATTACAATTTTTACAATGTTCAACAATATCAATGGATTTGAAAAAATTAATTATATGTAAAGAATTGGAAACCATAGGAGACCATGTTAGTGTAATAGTATTTTACAACATGTTTCAATCCTAAGTATATTATTGCATATATTTTTTTAATTTTACTTAGATATTTCTTATTTAATTACTTAGGTAGGATAATGTTGCATATTCATGGGATTATTCTTTTCTCCTTATCCTTATGGATTTAGAAACTTGGATAAGAAATCCCTCTCCTTTTGGATTATTGCCTTATCCTTAGTAGATTTGAAAAAATAAGGTTATTTAATGTAGCTTTCATTCCATATTTTGAACATAATCAAAATAATGACAATAGTTTGTGATCACTCTATTTAAGAAACTTGGTTAATTTAATTTTCATTAAGTTATTTTAAATTTATTTCTATGCAATAGATTATAGGTTATAGATGTGACTTCATATTCTAACATGGTATCAAAGCACCAATGCTAACATAGGTTTGTTTTGTTTTCTCAATTTTGAATATTTAAAAATCTTATCAATTAGAATGCAAGTTTATTTATAACTCAATATGTTCTTCTCTTGCATCTTCAAATGATCTAAAGAATTAGAAAGGTTTAAATAAAAATATTTCTTATTTTTCGTGTGTGTCCTTTTCTTCTAATATGGTGAATTTTATGGTTGTGTAACTTTTTATTAGATTGTAAGTTATTTTATTACATCTAGAATGTCTAAGAAAGTAAACATTGACTTTCGTTTTATCAAAAACGAAGTTTGTGGGATATATTAGTAGAAGGGTTTTTAATCCTAGACATAGTGAAATTCTCAATAAGAAAATATTTTCAAAGAAAATAGAGCCCACCATTTATTCTAGAAGGCCAAAAAAACCCTATCTTCATATAAGATCTTTCCTTTTTCATGTTCATGGTCCCTAGAAGGGATTTTTTTTGGCTTGGCACTATTCATTCATATTCATATGGTTGTACCATTACACTTTCTATACCTATGCACAAAGATTCTTTTGCTAATACACATTTGTAATGTCATCAAATGGATTTTTGATGTCATCAATTCAAAAATATACCCCTCTCCATTTTTAATTTCATTTTTTAACCTTGTTATCACCTGAAGTTGCACCCTTGTTGAACCCGATGTTCAACACCTTAGTGTGACATGGGAAGACCTCTAAAGATATGGGTTTCTTGTAAGCAGAGGTCAACCTCCGGACAAAGGCCGGCTTCCTTGTTGGGTCATCACCTAAAACTATTGACTCTTTGAAGGGAAAGGGAGAAGGAATGCATAAGAATAAAACTAAACTATGGTGATACACCGAACTGACAGGAAAAATGAGATACTCAATTTACACTTGAATATTGACGATGAACATAAGATTACACATCAAATTATGTAAGCCTTACACTAACGTTTCAAAAATAGGTTTGATTCACACACCTTTTCTAGAGAGGAAAGAAAGATTTTCACAAACTAGAATCCATGTGTGACTAAATGAACACAATTTGTGATTTGTATAATGATACTTTTGCAAAGGAAGGCATGAAACACAAGATAAAGTTATGAAGGAATGAAAGAAATTCACAAAAATAACTTGATCATGAACCTAAAATGCACAGCACTCTGCAAGAACAAGATGGAAATCCGAACATCAATAGTCACCAAGGCAAACTTTATATATCATGCTCCAAAATGAGTTACAGAATTCTGCTAATCCTAGAGAGGACTGTAGAAGTCACAAACTTTAGAAAAGCATCAGGAGAACTTCTTTACAAGAAGGAAAAAAATCCTTGTATACGAGAGTGAGGTCGGCCCCTCAGGGCTTACAAAAATATCTCCCCTCGAGATAAATCTCCCTCCGATCTTTTGATGAAATTTAATGTTGAACCCTGTGTGTCCATGTCGGTGTGAAAGATAGGCCCTTCGAGAGGCCTTCAGATCTTTTGCAGCTACCGCATTCATTTTTGATCCTCATGTCTTCCTTTGAATTCTCTTCCGAAGGGCTGCATTGAATGTCCCTGAGTTCATAATAGATACACATTTCTCTTCATTCGGTAAGACCCCCAAGCGTCGGTGGGACATTTTACCGAAAGCAAGAGGCTAACCTGAGACCCTTCATCTTTTGTCAGCAAGATCTCCTTGATGTCACCCCGAATGCATTCCATTCCACCGAGCTCTTTAATTCCTTCGGCAAGACCGTGGTAAGTCAGGAAGACTTCATGGCAAAGGGAAAACACTACACCGAGCCCCCTTTTTTGTTTCGGCAAGACACCTATGGTCGGGGTGACATCATGCCTTCGCTAAGACATCATGGCGAAACTGCTTTCCTTGGCTGAGACCACTCCACTTCGGCAAGAGTTCACCCCGTCGATGAGACCTCTTGGCAAGATCACTTTTCTCTCGGCGAGCTCACCCCATCAATGAGACATCTTATCACTGAGACCCTTCATCGAAGTCCCCCTGCCGACACCACCCCCATCCTTTGTTGTTGAGACATTCCCGGGTTGCCAAGACCTCTTTGATGTCAAATTGCTATGTCGAAGACTTCAACATAAAGCACTGTCAGTGAGACATGTTAGTTTCGCTAAGAGGTCACACTGAGCTCTAGAACTTACCCCGAAGTGTTCATCTGTCGCCAAGAGTTATACCGAAGTCATCAACACCATCGGTGAGACATTCCATTCTCGCTAAGACTTCTCTCGAGACTCCTTGTGTTACCCCAAGTGAATGTAGTTGGTGTGACTTTCTCACATCGATAAGACCTCCTACCGACAGTATTTCTTCCGGCGAGAGCTTCCCTGATGACTTTAAACCAACTGTTGTTGGCGATACTTTAACTCTTCGCTAGGACCTCTCACCGAGCTGCTATAGGTTATCCCAAAGCCCGTGGTCACCATGAGTCTCCCCGAAAATGATTGAATGGCCTATCGGCCAAAGAATTCCATGCGATAAGAGGTCATACCAAATACCCCTTGTCACAGCGATAGGCTCTTCAGTGAAAGTGTTTGGAAAGACAGAAACTAGGTCACAACGACCTGTTCAAAGCAGAATGTATCAAAGCTGCTAGTCGGCCAGACAGTGAAGATGTCATACCGACTTGGCTCTAATGGAGGCCTCATCCTGTGATTATTGAGGCATATTTCCAACAAAGCAGGCTTCCCAACTGAGTTCTTTGAGAAATATCATCAGATGCATGAACTAACCCTCAATGGAAAAATCCCATTTGGCCCTTATGAACACCTGCAACATACATGCCTTGCCTGATTGAGCCTGTAGTTGAAAATTGGGTAACATTTCTAGCAA
Source organism: Sequoia sempervirens (assembly GCA_007258455.2). Taxonomy (NCBI): domain Eukaryota; kingdom Viridiplantae; phylum Streptophyta; class Pinopsida; order Cupressales; family Cupressaceae; genus Sequoia; species Sequoia sempervirens. Next base: position 450,857,064 of record VDFB02000015.1, on the reverse strand, counting down.
CCTTTGTTCGATGTTTTCCTGCTAAACATGGAAAACCAGTAGCCTAGGCGGATCCATTGGGCATGGAGTCATTGGGAAAACTCAAGAATGGACTTGAGAGCAACCTTGTTCATGGCCATAACTTGCTTGAGAGTTATAGAGCACCCATAAACTTATTGAAAATAGGGAAAAACTGAAATAAAATTATTTATTTGTGTTGGAACAACACTTGGGGAATGAAAACTACATCTAAACCTACCCTATACTAACCAGTGAGAAATTGATCAAACAAACCCATTGACAGGTTGGGTAAAATAACTGCCCTTTCTAAAAAAATTACAATATTTGCCAGGCTAGAGAACAACTAAAGAGAAATGAAGCATGCATGACAATTCAACAGATGGCTGGAAGATCTCTAACAGAACATATTCAGGCTTACTAACCTTTTCATATGGAATGTAAACATTCCTATTCTGACGTGGAAAGGTGACTTGAGTACGCCCCTCTTGGGCAGTACCCTCATGCTTGGGTGTAAGCAAGGTATCAATATCTTTGCTGGTCTCCATTTTGGCTAGATGCCTGATTGGACAGCCTCTAGTAAGGAAAAAGCTTGAACTTTCGTTGATGGTCTCTTGTTGATCTCTAAAGACTTCATCTTTTGCTTGAAAAGATGTTGATTGAAGGTAATATGCAGGTTGTTCATTGGTTGCTACAGTCTTATCTTCGTGACTAAGGAGCTGATATCCATGTTGGATAACTGAAAACAAATCTTTATACTGTGGTTCCTTATGCTTTTTTTCCACAACAGAATACACCTCGTCTTCAACAAGATGGGGAAACTCATCAAATAAGTTCACATGCTCTAGGGTATTATCTTCAACAACCTCCTCAATAGTCTCACCAACTTGAATGGGCTAATCACATGCTTCCTTTTCATATGATACTAGTTCATCATCAGGCATAGATTCTATCATGCATGTGAGATCTTCATCTTCATCGACAAATTGAGGAAGTTCATGGAACAAGTCAGCAATATTCTCTGGGTGTTCCAAATCGACTGGTAAATCAGGAACCTTGATGCTCTCTTCAGCTTGCTCAACATAACCAGGTAATTGATCAAGCAAATAAACCAATTGTTCTTCTTTATGTGGCTCCTTTTCTAGTGAAACTTGGGTATCCTCTGTTTGCAAGTGAAGATCTTCAACTATCTGTTGTCCTACTTCCTGCCTCTCCTCCTATTTGAGCTTTTCTTGCTGTAGTCGGTAACATGCTACAACTAAATGCATTGGATTTACTTTGTTAATTCTCTCCTTGAGGAGTAAGTCATCTGGATCAATGGGCTACTCTTGAGGGATGATGGACTGATCTTGTTCAGGTACTACATTCTCTTGCATCAAATTGAATCCCTTAAAGCTTGGAATTTCAAACTGAGAAGACTTACTAGGGGAGTCAAGAGGCTGACTTTGCCTAAAGCTGGAAAACTTGTACTTGGAAACCTCCTGTTCGGAAAATTTTAGCCTCATTTCTGCCTCCTTTGCAGCCAGCTACTAGGCAAGGTTCTCTTCCAATTGCCTCTTTTGCAACTCCTCCATTAGTTGATGTTGAAAATCTGAGTAAGCTTGAGTATTTTGCACCTGAGCAGAGAGCAACTTCATTTGTTCTTCCTTAGCAGCTATTTCCTGTTCAAGGCCTCCCTCTAACTGGACTCTTTTTGCCACTCTTTCTTGATCATAAAAGTCAACTTGCTCAACCACTTCTTGTTGTTGCATAATGGTACCCTGCTGCATCTTGATATCAACCAATATCCTAGATAGGCACACAAGCACCTTACTAATATCATTAATCTTCATATTGTGAAGACCTTGACTAAGATCCCACAACGTATGGTCAATCTGTTGGATCAAGTCCAATACACTCTGATATGGATGTGTAGGAGCAACATACTCATGATATGGAGGGTAATAGTAAGCATTTCTATAAATATTTGACATCTTTTTAGTCAAAGAGCTGGAAACTCAGAATAATAGATTATTTTGAGACATACCAAGACTTGTGCCTATGAAACCAGAAGATTTGAGCTCGGAGTCGCCAGGTATGTAAAGAAAGTGCCTCCAAAAGGTTGAAACTACTGCTGCACACACCAAACAACAACAATAAAATGCATAAACATGAACTGAGAAACAGTTCACTATCCCACCGGGCGTGCCAAAACTGTTATCACCTGAAGTTGCACCCTTGCTGAACCTGATGTTCAACACCTCAGTGTAACATGGGAAGACCTCTAAAGATGTGTGTTTCTTGTAAGCATAGGTCAACCTCTAGAGAAGGTCGGCTTCCTTGTTGGGTCATCACCTAAAACTACGAATTCTTTGAAGGGAAAGGGAGAAGGAACGCATAAGAATAAAACTAAAATATGGTGATACACTGAACTGACAGGAACAATGAGATACTCAATTTACACTTGAATACTGATGATGAACATAAGATTACACATCAAATTTTGTAAGCCTTACACTAACGTTTCATAAACAAGTTCGATTCACACACTTTTTCTAGAGAGGAAAGAAATATTTTCACAGACTAGAATCCATGTGTGACTAAATGAACACAATTTGTGATTTGTATAATGATACTTTTGCAAAGGAAGGCATGAAACACAAGATAAAGTTATGAAGGAATGAAAGAAATTCACAAAAATAACTTGATCATGAACCTAAAATGCACAGCACTCTGCAAGAACAAGATGGAAATCTGAACATCAATAGTCACCAAGGAAAACTTTATATATCATGCTCCAAAATGAGTTACAGAATTCTGCTAATCTGAGAGAGGACTGTAGAAGTCACAGACTTCATAAAAGCATCAGGAGAACTTCTTTACAAGAAGGAAAAAAAGCCTTATATACAAGAGTGAGGTCAGCCCCTCAGGGCTTACAAAAATATCTCCCCTCAGGATAAATCTCCCTCCGATATTTTGATGAAATTTAATGTTGAACCCTGCATGTCCATGTTGGTGTGAAAGATCACCCTTGGAGAGGCCTTCAGATCTTTTGCAGCTACCGCATTCATTTTTTATCCTTGTGTCCTCCTTTGAATTCTCTGCCGAAGGGTTGCATTGAATGTCCCCGAGTTCAGAACAGATACACATTGCTCTTCATTCGGTGAGACCCCCGAGTGTCGGTGAGACATTTTACCGAAAGCAAGAGGCTACCTCGAGACCCTTCATCTTCTGTCGGTGAGACCTCCTTGATGTCACCCCGAACTCATTCCATTCCACTGAGCTCTTTATTTCCTTCGGCAAGACCATGGTAAGTCGGGAAGACTTCATAGCGAAGGGAAAAAACTACACCGAGCCCCCTTTTTTGTTTTGGCAAGACACCTACAGTCGAGGAGACATCATGCCTTCACCAAGACATCATGGCGAAACTGCTTTCCTTGGCTGAGACCACTCCACTTTGGCAAGAGTTCACCCCATCGATGAGACCTCTTGGTGAGATCACTTTTCTCTCGGTAAGCTCACCCCGTCAGTGAGACATCTTATCACTAAGACCCTTCATCGAAGTCTCCCTATCGACACCACCCCCATCCTTTGTCGTTGAGGCATTCTCAGGTTTCCAAGACCTCTTTGATGTCAAATTTCTATGCTGAAGACTTCAACATAAAGCACTGTTAGCGAGACATGTTAGTTTCACTAAGAGGTCATGTCGAGCTCTAGAACTTACCCCAAAGTGTTCATCTGTCACCAAGAGTTATACTGAAGTCATCAACACCATCGGCAAGACATTCCATTCTCGCTAAGACTTCTCTTCGAGTCTCCTTGTGCTACCCTAAACGAATGTAGTTGGTGTGACTTTCTCACATCGGTAAGACCTCCTACCGACAATATTTCTTCCAGCGAGAGCTTCCCCAATGACTTTAAACCAACTGCTGTCGGCGAGACTTTAACTCTTCATTGGGACCTCTCACCAAGCCGCTATAGGTTATCTCAAAGCCCGTGGTCACTATGAGTCTCCCCAAAAATGATTGAATGGCCTATCGGCCAAAGAATTCCATGCAATAAGATTTCATACTGAATACCCCTTGTCACAGTGATAGGCTCTTCAGTGAAAGCGTTGGGAAAGATAGAATCTAGGTCACAGCGACCTGTTCAAAGCAGAATGTATCAAAGCTGCTAGTCAGCTAGACAGTGAAGATGTCATACCGACTTGGCTCTAATGGAGGCCTCAGCCTGTGATTATTGAGGCATATTTCCAACAAAGCAAGCTTCCCAACTGAGTTCTCTGTGAAATATCATCAGATGCATGAACTAACCCTCAATGGAAAAATCCCATTTGGCCCTTATGAACACCTGCAACATACATGCCTTGCCTGATTGAGCCTGTAGGTGAAAATTGGGTAACAAACCTCAACTTTGGAATACCATAATTTTGTTATTCAAACTCAAAAACCAGGTGCAATTTATTTTATTCAAGGGTGGAATTTCACTGCTCTTAGAGGTATAATTATTTCTTGATTTTACTCTATAGTTTTCAAAAAAAAATATCAAAGATTTTTTGTTCAATTGTACTTTTTGGAACTTGAATCGCTTGTAGCATTCACAAATGGGCTCCTTTTGAGGTGAATTTTTTTTAAAGTTGGTGCTTTTCCAAGATCTATAAAGTGGTGTAATTTTTGAGTTCATATTTAATAAACACATAAAACTTTCAAAATTTTGGTCACTTGACCTTGTAAAACTTGATTAGGTCTAGAATCTTACAATGTAATCACACTAAAATAAAGTGTCAAACATTATACTTTCTAGGGGTTCATTTTAGTAACTAAGAGTGTTAAATTAATCAATATGAGGGAGTTGTTAATACACATGCACTCAACTTATAAAATACTAATTTAATGTACTGATCTTGGATGGCCTTATACACAGGAATTTTGTAATCATGAACTAAGATAAAGATCCACTTATTGCATTTTATCATGGATTTTAGAATAAAATTTAATAATTCTATTGTAATTTTAAATTCATATAACTATTTATCTTGTAAAGAAGGGATAAAGAATAATTGGCTTAATAAAAATATATTTCCCTATCTCCTTGGACTCATTCTTGAGCCAAGTAACTGTGAATAGAAGAATGTATAATTTAACAATGTTGACATGGCGTACAAAAAAATATGTCTTACTATTCATTAAGATAATCTACATCTCATAGAGCATACTAAGTGCCCTTTCATTACTTAGAATATCATCTATTAGTTGTATACATATTTTGGATCTTCATTTGATAGTGATGTTTCCTTAGATGATTAGGCACTTATGGATGACACTAAGACTTCAATTGCCCCTTCTTGTGTGGACACATCCACATGGGATGATTAGATTTTTTTTTGACATACATTATTTCCCTGTATACTTTGGACAACATTCCAAATCTTCCTTCTCTTGTTGCTTCATAAGATCTTAGAGACACTTCTTTGATATCTTCTATCGATTATCTTCAGAAGGGTTCTTCATCTCTATAGGAGCTACTTCATTGTAATGCTTACTTATCAAAAATATCACATTTATTTTTGGACGCTCACCTTTTAGATATTAACAAAAATATTGAGGATATTTTTCTCCTCTTTTATGATAGCTCACATCAAGTTTCATCATCACCTATATGGACTCCTTTGATTTCTCTCTTCCATGTCATGCTACTCATTGGACACTTCCTAATTCATAATGCTCTAGGTCTCACACTTTGGTGGTCATTATTTTGAATCTTGTTAGGATAAAAGGTTCCATCAACCTTGTAAATCTTATGTATTTAATAATGCCTAATATAATTTATAAATAAATTCATTAAGGGATAAAATTTTCACTTAAAATGATCATTATTATTGGTATGGTAACTATTTTTTACCTATAGTTTTTACCATTTTACTAGAGGCATCTTTTATTGTGGGAAGGTGATGAGGTATAAACATTCATCTCATTATTAGGGTAAAATACCCTTTCTTTACCATCCATAACCTTTATCATTCTCAAATTAATAGGATTATATAATATAATTTTTTCAATGTTGATGATTATGTAGGAAGTAATGGTTTTTTGTGAAAACGAGACTAATTAATGATCAAGAAAGGACACTCTAGAAGATTCAAATATGGTCACATCTCTTGAAGCTCCAAAAGGCTACTAATTTAGAAGATTTACAAAATTTTCTGCAACTCTAGAGTTTGCATGGGCCAAAGTTACTACCTAAAGAATTATGGAGGAAGACATATCCTTTCTAGCAAAAGACAAAGATAAATTCAATGTCATTGCTAATTCTACAGAAGATATAAAGGAGGAAGTTCATGTTCAATAAGTATTTCCTTAAGAGTTAAAATATTTCATTTAATACAACTCAAACTACATTTATGAATTTTATATAATGAACTTTTAATAGCATCATTGTATGTTGCCATGATTCTATAATTTAGGAAATAGGTCATAGTATAAGTATCTTTCCTTATGTTCAATAAGAGAGGATGAAAACACTATGTTAAATTTGATGCATGAATCAAAATACAATCTCTTTTTTCAACTATTTATATTGTTTTCCATATTTCAAGAGACATTGTTACGCTATGTTAATGATCTTATGAGTTTAATAATTTAAACCTCTATCAAGCTAGCAACACAACTGGGGATTTAGAATGTATGATAGAGATAAGTAGTTCAATTATGTGTTATATTTATTTCTAATTAATTATGTTCATATCATTTATAACCTATAGTTTTATCTTGTGTATTATCATATATATTTATGTGACAAGAAAATCCTACATTTCATAGATACAAAAGTAGATATTGCTTGTTAAGTTCTTATAGGTATGTTTGTGAAAACATCATTTTTTGTAGATAGAGAAGTCCATATTATTATTGTGTTTATCTAAAATCTTTACCTTCCATATAAATATAAGAGAGAGTAGAATAATTCAAATATATATATATATATATCAAATCAATAATTATAGAAATTTCATTTCATTATGGCATATTTTAAACAATCTTTCCATATATGGCATTCTATATGTTTTTGTAGATCACAAATTTCAAATGCTTTTTAATTAAATTTTATTTCAACCGTAAGAATTTTCTATTTAATTTTAAATACTTAGAACTATAATATAATATATAGAATCATTTTTCAAATAGCCTTGGAAACCACCCTTGTTGATATGATAATTTATTGATGAAAGTGTGATACATGACAACACCTTGTCACTTTTTGACACTGTTATTAGGAACTCATGTTCTTTCAGTAGGTGTTATTAGGAATTCAAATAAATAGCCTTTTAAAAAAAGAGTCCTCTTTCTTCTACATGGTCATAAAAAAAGATTTCATGGGTGATGTTTTGTTGAAATTACCAACCACAAACCCTAGAAAACAAAAAGGAAAGGAATGTTGAAATTATTATCATTGATGCGAAAGCCATGCAATATAAGAGACTCTTACTTTCTTTGGTTTGTTTGGGCTTGGAGAGTTTCTATATGGAGTTATGGTGGTTTGGTTTTCTCGTGACTACATCAAAGTTAAGGTTTCATTCTTGGCTAGGGTTTTATCCATAACTATTCTAAACCCTAATTATTTTGTATGGATGTGCACTTTATGTTTCGATTCATCATTGAATTTCCCTAGGTAGTTTCCAGTTGGTTAAGTTACATCTTATGCCCCTAGGCATTCTTGGTTTATCGGCCCCCTATATTGCTTTCCTTGGTTCTAAAATATGTTAGTTGATCAATGACAGCTTGATCTTTGATTTCTTTTTGAGTGACAAACTTAAGTTCAAACTCAAACAACAACATCACCCATTTTTCTAACTTTCCCAAGAGATCATCTCTAGAAAACAAGTGCCTAATGAGATCACTTTTAACTATTACATGAGTCTCTGCATGGTGGAATAATTCCTTAGCTTCTACATTGAAAAGATGAGACCAAGACATTGATTTTCCATTGCAAAGTAGTGAGTTTCATAATTGACTATAACATGGCTAATGTAATAGACTGCTCTTTCTTTACCATCATCATCATGCTAAGCTAGTAAAGTTGCTAAAGCATGAGGTGATGCTGAAATATATAGTAGAAAGGGTCTATCATGTATAGCTGACATTAGGATGGGAGGATTACCCAAGTAGCTTTTGATAGACTCAAAAGCCTCTTGGCACTCATCATCCCACCTAAAGCATACATCTTTCTTCAACAAATGCATGAACATAAGGGTACGGTCAACCAATTGAGATATGAATCTATAAATTTCCTGAATATTCCCTTGTAAACTATGAAGTTGAGAGATGTTCTTAGGTGGAGGCATGTTAACAATTACATCGATCTTATATGTTTCAACTTTGATTCCATGATGAGAGATGATTGGTGCAGGAGCACCTGATGGACTTTATGCCTCCATGAGGCAATTTTGTAAATTTTGATTTGTGGGTTGAATCTCTTTGTAATAAGGTCATATTTGGACCATTGCTAACATTTTTAAGTCATTGTTAGGTGTCTAGGAGGTTTGGGGGAGTCAGTTTGTCAAATTTTGTAAAAATTGCAAAAAAGTAATGCAAAATTGGGAATTTGAAGGGTCATTAGGAAAAAGGAAGGTTTTGGTCATTGAAATTCTAAGGGGCAGTTAGAAAACTAATTGTAATATGTTTTAAAATCCTTGTGAAGGCAAGAAGTGGCAGATATCAGTTGTATTTTAAAGAAAGTGGAATAAAAACCCTTATTTACTACAAAATCCTAATGTTTTCTTGTTGTTCAGAGCCTTGTACAGTTGTTATAAGACCTGAGACCGATTTAGATTGATGGAGGTGTGAGTCTTCTTTTGAATTTAAAACTAGTTTCATTATTTTTTATTGAGTTTTGAGCATTTGGGAGCCATTTTTCTCAAGATGGGTCTGAAACCTTGAGTAGGGTTGGTAATCACAGAAGATTGCATAAATTGAATTTGCACTAGTGAAAATCCATAAAAACCTATGAAAAGTTCTGAGTTAGCATGATTTTTGAATTCTCCAAGTTGCATGGGTCAAGGATAAAGTCTAGACCAAATTGAGTGACACCCTAGGTGACTTTCTTCATTGTTTTGGCATGAAAAGTTGTATAAGGGCTAGGGTTGCATAAAAACCATTGGAAAAGGGTAGGAGTGAATTTGAGAAGCATAAGCAAGTCACATTTTATGTGTCTGAATATTTTTTGAAGAGTTTTGAAGCATGGGGAATAGAAAACCTTTAAACCCCTATTTGCTTAAGCCTAATTAGACCTTCTAGGAAATGGTACAGTTAATTTTTGGGGCTTGTGTTGCAAAGTAACCTATATTGCATTTTTGATATGTTTTAAAAATATTTCATGGGTATCTAAAAATCCTTTCACATCCTTGAGTTGAGGTTTGCATCAAAATTAATGAGTGACAATTTCTAGTTGAATAGCTGTAAGGAGTGAAGCAACATGTGTGGGAAAAGGTCATAGTTGGAGTTCCCTAGTTCTTTGAGTGACTTGGTTGGGTTTATTGGGTCATGTAAGCCTTGTGAAAGGTGATCCATGTGTTGGTTAGAGCCATTTGAGCCATAAGGAAATTTTGTGTGATTGTGTTCCTTGGTGGTCAAGAGGGTAATTGGGACAATCAAAGGGAAAATTGAGCCAAAGAAGGATGAATAAGCAAGGTTTTGTTTTGTTTTTTAGAAACCTATGAGTTTGAACCCCTGCCTCTACATCAATGATAAACCCCAATAGTTTATAAACAACTATGTCAAAGACACACTTAAGAGGATTTAATCTCATCTTATATAGTTGAAGCCTTCCAAAGATTTAAGATGAGGATTCTTAACATAATCTTGATGAGTTATAGATTTATCCAAGATGTCATCAACATAATCTTCTAGGATCTTATGAACAAAATCATGAAAGATAGTCATCACACATTGATAGGTTATTCTAGCATTTTTCAACTCAAACAATATAACTACATAATAGAAGGTAGCCCAAGGGGTTGTAAAGGTTGTATTTTACTGATCTTTTGAATTGGTAAAGATCTTATTGTATCCAAGAGGTCATACATAAAGGAAAGTAAGGCATGGTCTACAGTCGAATCAACAATAATATCAATATTCGGTAATGGAAAATCATCTTTAAGAGAATCCTTATTAAGATCATTAAAATCAATGCAAACATGAATATAAACATTAGGTTTACTAACGGCAACAATATTTAAAATCCAAGGTGATTAGTCAATGGAATGTATAAAACCGAATTTTAGAAGCTTTTATATCTTGGTCTTGACTAACAAGGCAACCTTGGAATTCATCTTACAAATATTTTTCTTGATAGGCTTGGTATCGAGACATAAAATGATATTATGAACCATAATAGATTCATCAATACTAGGCATATCCTCAAATGACCAAGCAAAGATACCAAGATAATGATGCAAGAGATTAAAATGTGATTTGGATTCTTGTAAAAAAAGGAATTTTTCAATCGTAATCACCTTTTTAGGAGACTTTGGATTCATGAGGACATCAAAAGTATCTCCCTTAAGGAGATTAGTACGGTCTTTAGGATGTGGCATAGACATGTTGTCATCATCATAAAATAAAGAATATTTCTCATTAACACTCCTAAAAAACTCTCCAAAGTATGCTTGGTTATTCAGGAAATATGGGAATTGATGTTTTATGGTGATACGAAGGAAGATTGGAATACACACCCAAGAATTCTTCTAGAGCTTCATTCAAAGAGAAAAAATATAGAGGAACTTGATTAAAATTTACTTCTCTTTCAATATATTTTGGATGGACAAGTTTGAGAGGAAGAAACTCTACTAAAATCATGTTGACATTTAACCATTTTTTTGCCTTAGATGTTACAGGGTGGTATACAAGTGTAATCTTAGAGCCATGTAGATCAAATTCTAAAGGGAATTTAATACCTTGTTCTTCATGTCCACAACCTTTACCTTAATAACCAGATTTAGAAAGAATATCAAATCCTCATCCATAATGGGATTACAACTCCTAAGAATTAGGAGGACTAGTATAAAGGGCATGATCAATATTATAAGTATCACCCTACTTTACAAAGGCATAATCATCATTTTTAGTGGCTCAATGAATGAGATTTTTAGAATATTTAAGTGGATTGGATCTTCCTTTTATTCCCCAATGTAATATTTTGTGAAGTCCAAATATCCTCAATCCTCACCCAAAAATGCATTCGGATTAGGAGAAGTGGAAGAAGAAGACTTAAAACCTTATTCTTTAGGAGGATCTTCTTTAGCGACATTCTTCTCAAGGTATCTTTTGCAAGAGATACTGTGGGAGTAGATTTTGAAACATGAGAAGATAATGAAGGAATGTAATTCTAAAAGGTAGGTGTAATCAAAGCAAGACAAGATGCTATCATTTGACATAAATTCATAGTAGCAAGGTTAGCCTTGATCATAACTACTTGATTGTTAACAATAAACTTTACAGAACCATGAAAGGTAGAAGTGATGCTCCTAAAGCATGAATCCAAGGTCTACCCAAGAGAAGATTATATGGTAAAGGTCCTGGAATAAAAAACACTAGGGTAGGAATAGTGATTGATCCTATTTGTTATGCCTTGCATAACCACCCCATTTTCTTCTGGAACAAAATGGGTCCCCCTTTGTTCTTTTGTCTTTTGGCCCTTTGCTTTTCTACCTTAGGAATTTTTCTTTTAAAGTTCTGTCAGAAGCGGAACCAGGACCAATACCGAACTTGGAAATTCCTTCTAAGTTCTGGTCTTGACCCGTCCCCGGTTCTGGTTCTGGCGGTTCTTTTTCTTCGTCTTTTGTTCTCTCGAAGTCGGGTCTGGAACCAATTCAGAATGTTGAACTTTCTCAAGTTCCTCACTCGGGTTCCATCCCGGGTCTGACCCCGCCTTTTCTTCTCTCTTCGTTGGTCTTTGTCAGTTTGTGTCCTTTGCCTTAGGTATTTTCTTTTCGGCCTTGGGCATTTTCTTTTTTGTTTTTTGTTTTGGTGGACCCGGAACCGGAATGGAAACCGAACTTGGAACTTCTTCCAAATTTTGTTTTGTATTCCTTCCTCGGCCCCGATTCCGCCTCTTTTATTTTTCTGCCTTCTACGTCTTTTTGTGTTGTTTTGGCAGACCCAGAACCGGATATGGGGCCGAACCCTAAAACTTTCAAAAAATTTTCAGATTCGGATTCTGTTCCGATCCCGGTTCCACGTCTTTTGTTCTTTCACTTTTGGTTTCTTTTGCTTTTTTCATGGGGTTTTCCCTCCCCCTTTCTCTTTCTCTTCCTTCTCCCTTCTTTGTCTTTTGGGTAACAACAGAGGCGGGATTGAAACGAAATCCAAAACTGAAACTTTCAAAAAAGTTTCAATTCTGGATTTGGTTTTGGTCCCAGTTCTGCTTTGTCCGTTTATTCTGCCCCAATCCCTATTGTTTGGTCACGGGGTGTTGTTTTTCTTTCCTTTCTCCTTTCCTTTTTCATCTTTGTATGTTTGTCAGAGGCAGATCTAGGATGGAATCCAAAACTAAAACTTTCAAAAGTTTCAATTCCGGATTTTGTTCCGCCCCCGCCCCATTGTGCTTTGCTCGAGGTTAGTTTTGACCCCGTCGGCGTTTTGTTTTGTCCTTCATGTTTTGGTTTCCTTCACGGACTCAGAGCCGAGACGAGTAATGAGCTTGGAAATTTGGATTATTTTTCTGACTCGTCCCCACCCCAACTCTGGTCCCGATTCTGGTTTTCTTTTGGCCCCACCCCCACTAGTTTTTGGGTCATGTTTTGTCCCAATCTCGGTTCTGTCGGGACTCGTTTAATTTTTACTTCCCGATCCCGTTTTGGTCCCGCCTCTGCCGATTTTAAATAGGAGGTGTTGTTCCCGTTCAAATTTGGTTCTGCCTCCACCGGAAGTAAGTCTTTCCTTGCGAAGTATGGTAAAATAAGAGGTGTTATGGGTAGGTTGGAGGATGATATTTTTGTGATTTAGAAGACTAATGGAGACCTTGTTTTGCAGGGTCAAGTTTTGTGCGTGGTGATCTGTCTCAAGGATCTCGGCAAGAGTTTTGAGCTCGGTGGAAGGTCTCACCAACTAAACAGAGTCCCATCGAAAGAAATAGAGCTCGCCAAAGGATTAAGGTGAGTCAAGGAAATGTCACACCGAGAAGACAAAGTCTAGTCGAGGTAAAGTGCTATCGACAAAGCGGAGTGGCTTCGCCATAGGGTCTGGGCAACCACAGAGAGCTACACCGAAACATAATAGAGTTTGCTGAGAGAAGAGACTTCGCCATGTGGTCTGGCTGAGAGGAAGCAGTCTCTTCAAGGGTCTTTGCAAGATCGGTATGAACTCTATGGCTCGCCAAAACCTCTCACCGACTGGCCCATGCTACACCGACAAACTGCAGGGGGATAGATCTGGAGCGGGAAGAGCGTCGAATGAAGAGGAAGTCACCGTGAGTCATAATGCCAACTGGTGTCTACTGACAGGGGTAGCTCGGCATTAATGATGATATTTTAGGGCACTCAAAGTAGCTCCGCTAGAGTTCAAAATGGACACGGAGGCCAGAAATAAGTACGGTAGATGCAAAAGATCTACATAACACCTCAGGATAAAATCTTTACTAACAAAAATAGCAAGAAGTGTGCATTCGATGCAGAACCGACTCCCTTGAAAAGATCTAGACGTCGACCCTTAGACATCGTAGATATTTTGTAAACCCTAAAAGCAGGCACCGACATTCTTTTGAAGAGGTGGTGTATATATGGCATGCTTGCCTCTTTGTAAATGATCTTTTTTTTTAGCAGGAGAACTGTTAGATAGCTAGGAGGAGATAGAATAGCATCTTGATTATCAGTAATGAGAGCTTCCTTTGTCTTCTCAGTTAGGAATTAGACTCAACATAGGATGGAATGTATCTTTCTAGTTTCTTTAGTGTAAATGGAAGCAGTTTGAAGACACGGGTTTCTCTGTACACTGATGATTGTGCCAGATTTATAAATGTTGCTTATATGTTTCACTAATAGTAGAAGCAACCAGATTCGAATCTACTTCGTATTGTGTTCCAGAATGGTATTTATCTTAAGTTAATCATTTGGATTTTGAAAGATTTCAAGGAATCAAATGTTATTTTGTGTTTTGTTTAAATGGTAACTTATAATCAGTTGTTGAAATCAGCATTGTGAATGAATGCAACTATGTGTTAATCGCAAGTTAATTTTGTTCTTCAATTTTAGTTAGCAATTCCTTGAAAGGTAATAAGTCTGGTTAAGTTAGATGAAATATCATTCTTTTTAGTACCAAAACCTTGATCTATCTTTTTATATTTCTTTAAAACCCCTGGTTAGAGTAGGTTTAAATTCATGTTTGATCAAAGAACAATCTAGAAGCTCAACACCAGCAGGCCTCTTGAATATTACTGTTGCATTGACCACTGAGTAACATCAGCACAGTTGAGACCCAACTACAAAGACCTTGGGAGTTAAGGAATCCATTTGTTTCCTTTCTCTTTCAGAAGAAGCAGAGTAGCAATATTCTGCTTGCATTGTTGTGGTGCCAAAATCGCCATCAACGGGAATTGGCGCTAGAAGGAGGGCCTATGAGTAATTTTGGATTATTGTGAGTTGGGGTGAGTCAGATCTTGGAAAACCCAGCTCTAATGGGTAGGCCTTTGTATATACCAGGATTTTTCCATGAAATCCTTGGTCACCTATATGATAGCCTTCCATTATTTTTCCCTTATAATGGGAAAAATGCTTCTGAACATGTCGACACTTGCAAGCGTGTACTTACTTTTCTCCAGGTTCAGCATGAGGATGTTGTCTATCAATTGTTCATCAAAACACTTCAAGGTTCAACAAGGCAATGGTATGGTAATCTGCCACCATAATCTATTTATTCATGGACAGAACTAGAAATATTATTTTTAGATCAGTTTGATCCTCATGCACTACACCCCTTACATGAATTTGCAACTACAAAAAGGATACCATTAGAACCCATTTATCAATTTAATCACATATTTTTGTTCATTTATCAAAGGGTTCAATCCTTAGATTTGGTTGTTGATGATTATATGTTGATAAAACATTACTATTGGGGTTTAAACCCCTCATTTGCAACCAAAGTCAGAGGTTGTGGTGAGGCTACATCCTTGCATAATGCATTGAAAAAATCCCTCTTATTTGCACAATTTGGATGTGACACTAGAAATTTAGATAGCCAAACTCAGGGTTATAATCCCCTTGTGCTTGCAAACTGCCATCATCTGTAGCCTTATGCCGCTTCACCCACCATCCCTGCCAAGATGCAATCATTCTCACCAAGCAGCTATGACCTTCCTAAGGTTCCAAGCACCACATTCTCTGACACCCCATATCAGTTCAATTGCACACAAGACCATTGGGAGAACTCATCCCTGCAAAATCCAATCACAGAGTTAAGTACTCCACTTGTCAATGAAGTTGTGACCATATCATCTCTTTTCAGTCATCTTCTAAAGCATAATCCATTACATCACAATGAAGTTCTAAATGAAACATTTGATTCACCATAATATAATTTTGATGACTTGTTTGGTGAAAAGCATGAAATGGATGTAAATTTAGAGCATAATGGAAATGTCAAGATAGAGTCTAGCTTTGTTGAGTATACTAACGATGGCTTTGAAGGAGATGAGGTATTAATGCGGGATTGTTGTCATAAGGAATCTTCCAATGATTTCAGCAACTCTCCCAATCAAGATCAGAATTAGGGTGATGAGGAATGGACAAAGGAACATGGCTCATGTTGGCTAGATATCCCACATGCACAAAATCGAATAAGGAAGAAGTTGGAAGAATTAGGAGATTTGAAATTATTAGAACTTGTTAAACCAACTGGATGTGGGATACATCGAACAAATCAACATTACCAGATGGATTGCCATGTTTTCTTGGGTAGAATGGAATTATATTTCATACATCAGATCACTGTTGAAGGAATACCTATGGAAGATCCTTGGAGTAAGTATCTCGTCGATGAGGAGGATGAAACAAATAGTACACATGAAAATGATAATCAGTTCATCCAAAATGATGAGAATAACTGTGTGAGGAGATTTAATTCTTCCCTATCTTTTGATGACCTTGATCCTTGCAATGAGATGGATTCAACAACTGATGAAACCCCTCTACCTAGTGCAGACCTGACGGAGGTGGAGAATGGATTCAGCAATGCATTCATAGATTCTTTCATGATGGTGAATGAGGAAGAGACACACCTTGATGGGTTAGTGCAAGAAGATGATTTTGTGATTTAAGTGGTGGATGGATTGAAACATGTGACATGCTTCAAAATGATATTTCCAATGAATCTTGTAGTCAAAGTCAAGGACTTAAATGCCAACATGAAATTTTAAGGGAAGAAATTCAAGTAGATGTGTAGATCAGTCAATTGTTCCCTGAAGAAGTTCATGACGGGGTACATTTGGATGAAGCAGAGAAATGCCAGGAGAGAAACCAAGAGGCTATCTCAGAAGTTGAATCTCTTCAATATGACGAAGAGAATGAGACCAGGGAGTCTTTTCTTGATATTGATTTTGTTTACTCACATGTGTTGGTGGAGGAATCTAAATTGAGAAAGTGCTTTCCTGACTCTGACTTCGTGTGTTCAAATGAGTTTGAAGGAAATCCTTGTTCACCATGTGCCAATACCCCTAACATCAAAAATGATAAGCTGGAGCCAGATTCTCAAACCCTTGGGGATGACATGTTTCAAGAGGATGTTGAAAGTGAGACTTCGTCTCAAGAAATTCAGAAATTTTTTGACTCTGTGGCTGAGATGAATACACAGATGCTGGTGAATGAATATCCTGACTGCAAGCCAAACCTTGACTCAATGGTGTTCCATGAGCTGAGACCTCATGAAGAGGAGATCATACACCACAAGCCTACAATGTTACCTATAAATCTTCAGAATCAAGTGGTGTCCTTTCATTATCCTCTATGTTTTAATGATTTTCAATTTGAATATGGCGTAGAGGATAGTAAAACATGCTTGTGGGTAAATCATGGAAAAATTGAGAACCCACAACTGATAATATTTCAAGCTTTATGCCCTCAAAATGAACTTATTGCCCATAAACTTCATATTTCTGAGTATAAAGATAAATTTGCTAGGTTTAGAATGGTGCCTAGTAAGTTAAGATTGTTGTGCATAATGAAAAATCAGTCATGTCAATGTACAAATTTTTGCAGTCTTGTGTTTGCAAAGTTTGGCATTAGAGTTAGTTTAGGGATAGGATAGGTTAGTGTTAGTTTTGGGTTTAGTTAGTTTTCTTTTGTGCTATTGTTCTCCTTTTTCTGTCCCTTTTGTTTTGGTTTGTAGATAGTTTGTTTCCCTATTTGTAAATATTTTGTTTGTCTGCTCTTTGTTTGTAAATAGTTTGTTGTTTGGTTTCTCTTTTGTTTTGTTCTTTGGGGGGTTTGTCTATTTCTTTCCATCTTGAAATGGTGGTTGCCTTAAGTGAAGCATACTTTGGTTGTTAGGAGAGAAGTGGTTTAGATATTTTCAGGTTTACTGATTGGGTGCTCTTGTCCTAAATTCTTTGTTTTTTGCCCATTGTCAACATGAGTTGTGGAAGGTCTTCAAAACAAGGTGCAAAGTAAATAACCTTCATTAGCTCCTCTGAACCTATCACAAATCACTAAGTTCATCTCCTCTTATAATGGTATATTTGTCTTAGGGCAACAATGTTGTAAGATTTGAGTGAAAAATCTGATTCCCAACTAATGTTACAAGGTCCATGGTAGTTTTCAACCCAGATCAGATATCAAACATATGACATATTGAGGAAAAAAAAATTGAATGAAATATTTGAAACTTTAAGAGAAAAGAAAAAAAAGAAAAAGAAAACTATTTGAGGAGAAAAGAAGGCTCAATATGAATGGGTGATTCTATTATCTCTACCGGGGCTATGGATGCCTAGCTAGTAGTAGAGCAATGATGTGAGAAAACTAGAGGTATCTCCGTCAGAGCTATGGACGCCTAACTGGCAGTGGAGCAATGCCCAGGATATCATTGCACGACAATTAAATGGAATCAACACATGTAGCTCAAATCATGCACCTTGTTGTCTGAAAGATGAAGGAAACTTTTATAAAAGAGTGATGCACAATCAAGCACACACATAGATTCAAGGTAGCTAGTGTTGATTTACATTTGAGATTCTAGCTCAACCTTGGTTGCTAAAAAACTGAGCCAACTGGAGTTGTAATGCTCATAAACCAGAGATTTTGGGTAGCTGAATCCTTCGGTTTCTTGAAAATGGTTAAACCATTTTCCCAGTTGAGTCACCATTTGTTATGCCTTGCATAACCACCCCATTTTCTTCTAGAACAAAATGGGTCCCCCTTTGTTCTTTTATCTTTCGGGCCTTTGGTTTTCTGCCTTAGGAGTTTTTCTTTTAAAGTTCTGTCAGAAGCAGAATTGGAACCAATACCGAACTTGGAAATTCCTTCTAAGTTCTAGTCTTGACCCATTCCTAGTTTTGGTTCTAACGGTTCTTTGTCTTCATCTTTTGTTCTCTTGAAGTCGGGTCCGGAACCAATTCGGAATGTTGAACTTTCTCAAGTTCCTCATTTGAGTTCCATCCCGAGTCCGACCCTGCCTTTTCTTCTATCTTTGTTGGTCTTTGTCGGTTTGTGTCCTTTACCTTAGGTGTTTTCTTTTTGGCCTTGGGCATTTTCTTTTTTGTTTTTTGTTTTGGCGGACCCGGAACCGAAACGAAAACTGAACTTGGAACTTCTTCCAAATTTTGTTTTGTATTCCTTCCCCGGCCCCGATTCTGCCTCTTTTTCTTTTCTACCTTCTACATCTTTTTGTGTTATTTTGGTGGACCCGGAACCAGAACTGGGGCCGAACCCTAAAACTTTCCAAAAAGTTTCAGATTCAAATTCTATTCCAATCCCGATTCCGCGTCTTTTGTTCTTTCGTTTTTAGTTTCTTCTACATTTTTCATGGGGTTTTCCCTCCCCATTTCTCTTTCTTTTCCTTCTCCCTTCTTTGTCTTTTGGGTAACAACAAAGGCGGGATCGGAACGGAATTTGAAACTGAAACTTTCAAAAAAGTTTCAATTCTGGATTTGGTTTCGGTCCCAGTTCCGCTTTGTCCGTTTATTCTGCCCCGATCCCTATCGTTTGGTCACAGGGTGTTGTTTTTCTTTCCTTTCTCCTTTCCTTTTTCGTCTTTGTATGTTTGTCGGAGGCGGATCTAGGATGGAATCCAAAACTGAAACTTTCAAAATTTTTAATTCCGGATTTTGTTCTGCCCCCGCCCCCATTGTGCTTCACCCGAGGTCAGTTTTGACCCAGTCGATGTTTTGTTTCATCCTTTGTGTTTTGGTTTCCTTCATGGACACTGAGCCAGGACGAGGTATGAGCTTGGAAATTTGGATTATTTTTTTGACTCATCCCCACCCCGACTCTAGTCTCGGTTCTAGTTTTCTTTTGGCCCTGCCCACGCTAGTTTCTAGGTCATGTTTTGTCCCAATCCTGGTTCTACCGGGACTCTTTTAATTTTTACTTCCCGGTCCCATTTTGGTCCCGCCTCTGCCAGTTTTAAATAGGAGGTGTTGTTCCTGTTTGGATTTGGTTCTGCCTCCGCCAGAAGTAAGTCTTTCCTTGTGAAGTACGGTAAAATAAGAGGTGTTATGGGTAGGTTGGAGGATGATATTTTTGTGATTTAGAAGACTAATGGAGACCTTTTCGGGGAAATGTCACACCAAGAAGACAAAGTATAGCCGAGGTAAAGTGCTATCGGAAAAGTGGAGTGGCTTCGCCATAGGGTTTGGGCGACCATGGAGAGCTACACCGAAACAAAAAAGAGTTCACTGAGAGAAGAGACTTCGCCATGTGGTCTGGCCAAGAGGAAGCAGTCTTGTCGAGGGTCTTTACGAGATCGGTATGACCTCTATGGCTTGTCAGAACCTCTCACTGACTGGCCCATGCTACATCGACAAACTGCAGGGGGATAGATCTGGAGCAAGAAGAGTGTCGAACGAAGAGGAAGTCACCATGAGTCATAACGCTAGTTGGTGTCTACTGACAGGGGTAGCTCGGCATTAATGATGATATTTTAGGGCACTCAAAGCAGCTCCGCTAGAGTTCGAAATGGACACAGAGGCCAGAAATAAGTACGGTAGATGCAAAAGATCTACAGAACACCTCAGGAGAAAATCTTTACCGACAAAAACAGCAAGGAGTGTGCATTCGATGTAGAACTGACTCCCTTGAAAAGATCTGGACGCCGACCCTCTGACATCATGGATATTTTGTAAACCATAAAAGTAGGCACCAACATTCTTTTCAGGAGGTGGTGTATATATGGCATGCTTGCCTCTTTGTAAAAGATCTTGTTTTTTAGTAGGAGAACTGTTAGATAGCTAGGAGATAGAATAGCATCTTGATTCTTAGAAATGAGAGCTTCCTTTGTCTTCTTAGTTAGGAATTAGACTCAGCATAGGATGGAATGTATCTTTCTAGTTTATTTAGTGTTAATGGAAGCAGTCTGAAGACACGGGTTTCTCTGTACACTGATGATTGTGCCATATTTGTAAATGTTGCTTATTTGTTTCACTAATAGTAGAAGCAACCAGATTCGAATCTACTTCGTATTGTGTTCCAGAATGGTATTTATCTTAAGTTAATCATTTGGATTTTGAAAGCTTTCAAGGAATTAAATCTTATTTTGTGTTTTGTTTAAATGGTAACTTATAATCAGTTGTTGAAGTCAACACTATGAATGAATGCAACTATGTGTTAATCGCAAGTTAATTTTGTTCTTCAGTTTTATTTAGCAATTCCTTGAAAGGTAATAAGTTTGGTTAAGTTAGATGAAATATCATTCTTTTCAGTACCAAAACCTTGATCTATCTTTTTATATTTCTTTAAAACCCCTAGTTAGAGTAGGTTTAAATTCATGTTCGATCAAAGAACAATCTAGAAGCTCAACACCAACAGGCCCCTTGAATATTACTGTTGCATTGACCACTAAGTAACATCAACATAGTTGAGACCCAACTACAAAGACCTTGGGAGTTAAGGTATCCATGTGTTGCCTTTCTCTTTCAGGAGAAGCAAAGTAGCAATATTCTACTTGCATTGTTGTGGTGCCAAAATCGCCATCAACACTATCTTTAAGGGAAAAATATAGTGTCCAAAGTTTATTGACTAATATTACCAAAAACATGAATAAATAAAGATCCAACAAGAGAACTTGAATCAACTTTGACCTTAGGAAATAGGTTGAGACTACAAACATTGAGTGTCAAATCGATATCACTAAGAGTCTACCTAATGTCAATGTTATTAATTAATATAAACAATTATCATCAATGGATGTCTGTGATTTTGTACTTCTATAGGTGGGAGTTTGTGTGGATAGAACGTAATATTTGACAAATTCGCTCGAATATGATCTATCAACACATTTGCATCCATCGACCTACCAGAAGAGGGTAAAAGAATATTTTGAAGAGCTTATTGAAGCATACCTTGATAAATCAAGGTAGTCTGAAGAAAATCCCAAAGTGAGATCTTAGCAGGAGTAACACGAAGTTACTCAATAAGATCATACTCACTTTGTTGCTTGACTAAAGGTTCAGGTGCTTGAGGAAGATCTGGTTGAGAAGGTGATAAGGAAGTAGGTTGATTAACATTTTTTTTATTCATTCTAGTACTATAAGTATGAGCTACTACATTATAAGAAGAAGCTTTAAATTGTGTATACCTTGTATAGAGATCTATAGAATCATTATTAAATGGAACACCTTGAATATAATGTAATCTCTTCATAAAAGGAATAGCTTGATTCACATAAATTATTGGTCTCTTGTTCCTTTCAAGGGCAACAAAAACTACAATTACATTAGATTTCTCATCTTGCAAAGAAGGAGGTTCTAAGGATGGGGTTTGTATAATAGGTTTTCAAATAGGAGGAGATACCTCTAGGAAATAATCTAGGATATCCTCCATCATATCAAAATATTGCTTTAAAAAGATAGTATCAAATACATCAAAATGTTGAACAAAAAGATCCGACATGAGGCATTCATGTCAAGTTCACCAAAACATAGAGGAGGGGATTTGCTACCTTGAAGATGATAGGGTCTTAAGGAGAAAATAGCTCTTGACTACTTAAATTGACACGACTCAAGTGAACTAGGAATATAAGTACTTAAATTTAATTATAAACTATGCTTAACAATAGATGTAACTAAAAATGTCAAATAACTTACATATACAAGATGATAAACATGTTTAGTTTACATAAATGGAAAGCACTAAATACACAAAATATGATACCATTCGGATGAAGTCTTGACCTTGGACACTAGCACATCGTGAAGATGTCCACACGTCTGCACTATTGTCTATACAAACAAACCTCAAAAATTGTTGGAATGAAGTCCTTTGCTCGCCAAACTTGTTTGTCACCTACATATAAGGAGATAGAGAAAATTTTTGGAGTTGTATAAGGTTTTTCCTCAATCAAACCCCCACTTTGGTGTTTCCACCTCCATGGATAGCCAAACAAGATCATAATACATAAAAATTAAAATAGGTGTGTGATAGAAATAAACTTCACTATGAAGGAAAACATGTATCATGATAAAAGACACTAGAAAAGATCATATAAAAATAATAATAGATGAGATTGCTTGAATAATAAGCAAGAGAGTGTTACTAGTAGTTGTGGCCCCTCTTTGAAGATGATAGATGTGACAAGATCATGAGCTAGAAGATTCTTTGCTGCTACAAATGTCCAATAGAGAATATTTTGGTAGATTTTTGTTAAAAGAGAGAGATGGAGAGCTCCAAGTCAAAAATTCCCCAGCAACTTGTGAAAAATGAGGAATAAAAGTAAGTTTTGTTATTGAATTGGGCAAGAATAGTCACTATAGTCGTATTTGGGTGTTGGGACATGCATCACAAATAAACTGCACAGGATATTCTCATTTAAATCTCAGACTTTATCGAGACATTTGTGTGTCGTGTAAACATTTATGCACCATGCTCCCATCTAACCAGATTCTTCTCAAATTCAAACTATATGCTTCTAATGCTTCATCATTGACATCCATGAGATTGAAATCATAAAATATTGATTATGGATTTTGTCATAAATGCACCAAGTGCAATGCATAAGTATGAAATTGGCATAGGGTTCAATTTGTTGAGAAATAGTTTATTTTAGATGGCCTATAAAACCCTTTCTCTTTAGATAATTGCATACTGATTTTCTCAATGAAGCATAATTATATGGATTTAGGAAAATTCAATTTGATATTTCTTCATTGTAAGAACACACAACAAGCAAAAGAAAGAAATAAACCACCACAAGATTAACTTCGTAAATTACTCAATCAAGAAGCCCCCTAGTATTGTATGATTGGGCACTTTATGCATTGTGTGATTACAAGTGCCACTTGCCAAAAATAACAAAGTGGACTTGATCTTAGTGCTTACATATGCAAAATTTAACCATAAAACTCAAAGTAAAATTTTGATATAGAATGGGATCAATCTAATCATACCATTTCAAATTACACAAAAAATCATGCACTTTAAAAAATGCACCCAAAAATGTTACCACACGAGGGAGAACAGAGCCCCAAAAGTTCTCAAAACAAGAACGGCTTATCAACAGTTATGAGAATCTTCAATTACTAGAAAAAACAAACACAAAAATCAAAAACCAATTGTACCACTATGTAGAGCATGAAATTCTACCCTAAATAATAATAATAAAATCTTGAAATAGGAGGTCTTGAGCTCTAGTTATGTGTCTACAAGGTTGGATTTCCAAGACAAGAACACAATGGGAGAGGATGCAAAAAATTTAGGCACCTATTGATGCCAGCAAATGAAATATTCCCTTTATTAGCCAAAATTTTTAGATCACTAATATATTTTGTGGAATATGCTTCAAGCAGCATGTCCATGAAATCTTGACAAAGCTCACAAAATATTTTGTTGTTCATTGTTAGTATATTCTTTTTATGGTGGATTATTTCACTAACATCTATGGGTTCACTACGTAGTTGATTGGTCTAGCAAGCCCATAGTTCTAGCATGGTTGTGCCTGCACGTTCCACGTGGCAAGTATTATCAAGCCCATACATGACCTATGTATTGTGCATATTTTGCACACACGCCCCGCCGAAGGCAGGGACCCCCTTTCTTTTGCTCCTGTTAGCTTGCTTTTGCTCCCAACAACTCATTTTCTCCCTTTTCCCATTTTGTGTGCCCCTATCCCCAAGTCCAAATCAGTCACATGCCTTAAAATGATCAAAATCCCTTTGACCAAATTCACCTACCTAAATTTCACTAAGACTTTTTCCTTTCTGGAAGTTTTGTTGCAGGTTTCCACCTGCTTTTCGCCAGTCATTTTCTGCCAAGCTTTAACTTTTGCCTACATGGCAGATTTCACATCCACCTTCACCCCTGCATCCATTGGGCACCATGGGCTCGCAGCTGCGGGTCACCTCATGCGGGTTTCCACTTCCATTTCGCCGCTAAGTAGCGGCCAACCCTTAACTTCCCCCCACATTGCAGACTCCGCACCCATTGCCCCCCTTTCGCTGTCATTCAACGATGGAGCCTTCACGACCATTTTGAGTTGTGCATTTCGCAAATGTTATCAGTGATCCTGAACTTGAGGTTCAAGGTGGTAAAACCATTAGGTCAAGAGCTTACGGGTCCGCCCCTATGGAAGGTTGTCTATCATCCATCGTTTGCCTTTCATCCGCCTTCTGTCTACCTTCCACCTTCTACCTTTTGTCTGCCTTTTTTCTGCCTTCCACCTTCCATCCGCCTTTTTCCCATCAATCGTCTGCCATCCACCTTCCGTTCACCATCCTTCCACGCTTCTGGGTCTGCCCCTGTAGAAGGTTGTCTGTCGTCCAATGTCTACCTTTCGTCTGCCTTTTGTCTACCTTCCACCTTTCGCCTTCCATCTATCGATTGTTCGTCTTTCATCCGCCGATCGTCCACCATCCTTCTGGGATTTTGGGTCTGCCCCTATGGAAGGTTGTTCGACATTCGCCATCTGCCTTCCGCCGTCCTTCTGACTTGTGGCACCCACACTCCTGAACCCGCAATTATGTTGGTGGTCCAAATGAGCTCCAAATATGAATATTATGATCTTTTAATGATGCAAGGATGGATCTAACAATGATTTAGCAAGATTTGATTAACATTTTCCTTGATTTGTATATGAAATCAATTACTACATTTCGTGTATGTAGGATTTATGGAGCCTATTGCAGGTTCGTCGAGGAGGCCCATTTGGAGAGTTGTCTTGCTTTTCACCAAACGATCGTGATCCATCAAGGGTTGTTTCATCAAATCGGAGGGAAACTAATCTATTTCACAATAATAAAAATCACCGATGGGGCCCGTTTTATTGACTGAAGAGAATGTTGGGAATACATCAAACAAAAGGCAGCCTTCAAAGAGTTTCAGCTAGAAGACAAAACCGCTACAGTGCCAGGGTCACTAGATGACAAAATAGGAATAAGGACAAAATTATATTTTAAATTGCTAGAAAATGGAGGGTAGGTGAAACCTTAATGTAATCAAATCTGAACCACTCAATGTAAATCAATACTAGCCATTCATTTGGGCTTTGGAAAACTATAAATAGGGTTCTCCCCCTCATTTGTAAATGGTTGGAGAGCTGGTGTAAAAAGCATTTGCAGCAATAGAAAACAACATTGTATGATTTTATGGATGTTCTCTTTGATTTTTCTCATCTTGCATGCATGGTTCTACTTCCATGGTAGTTTTAGTGTTAGTTTCTTGAATGATTGTCATGATGGTGATTGTTGTTTTAGTATTTTATTAATTTCCAGCTCATGCTTTTTATGGTTCATTGATGATGAATCACTTTGCAAAACTAGTCTGAGCTTCCTTCCTTCATTGTTGCAACTTAGTTTGATTGCATGTGCATGATGTGTGTGTGTAATCTTAAAATTTGTAGTCCTTAGAAGATTGCATTGGTTTTGTGTAACTGTAGGATCCTCTTGGCCAAGCAAAACCCAATTTAGAGAGTTTGTCTACTGTAGCAGCCTCCATGATCACTGTTCATTCATAGTTTTAGATCCAGGAACTTCCTCTCTTCCCTGCCCTTTTTCCTTTTTTTAATAAGTAACCTATGCTAAGGTTTGTTGCACATTGTAAATCTAAATCCAATGATAAAATAGAGTTCAAAATTGTTGTTTGAACCTGCAGCAAATGCACAACTCTTCCATCCTAAGAACTCCATTTGTAGATCCAACTTCCCCACTTTGTGACTCATTTGTAAGTCTGCCTTGTGATTTCAGCAAATCACATGAAACAATTGAGATATTCCAAGAACTATCAAGACCTGACATTAGAGACCTTGGGATAGTGTTTTGCAATTTTATTGTGGAAGATTATCTTTCAAGAGAGGTGATGCACCTATGCATTACCTATGTTGAGAAGTGCATAAAAAACAAATCAACAGAACTGGCACTAGAAGGAGGGCTGACATGTTGAGGCTACAAAGCTGAAAATTGGCAGTTGAAAAGAGAAATTTCAAGAAGAAATATGAAATAAGGGAGATCTCTTTTAATGTTGATGCTAAAAATAAATAAAAATTGAAGGCAAGCAAAAGTTGAGTTGAAATGCAATAGCATGTACAAATTAACATCACTCGGTGGCATGCAGATTTGAATAGAAGATTGAAGAAACCACTGCAGCAATTCGTATCGGCGGACAAGTGCAAGATTCATTGCACTCACAGGCACAACGAGCTGGGATGTCTCACATTCTTAAGTAGAATTGAAAGAGTCTTGCAAGGAGAAATTCCCTTTTGGGAAATATATTAGCCCTTGGCTCTTACAAACCCACAGGAAGAATTGCAAACCATGGCAACTAAAGCATTCAAGGAGTTGATCCAAGAATGTTTGGGCAGAAAAGATGGACCAAGATTGGAGGAAGTAATAATGGCAAGCTAGTGCAGATTTCACAATGCACCACATTTAGAATTTACTTGTCCATCATGTGAAAACATCATCACCCAAGTCAAGGATTGTTTGAACAAGTTGGAGCAGCAAACTGTCAAAGAGGATGAGTCATCCCATGGGGTAGAAAGGTTTTCAACATTTAGGGGACAACACATGAAAGATGAACCAAGGAATTCAACACAAACTAGTGTTGGGATAGCGAACATCAAAGTTGAAAATGAAGAGGAAGAAGCAAATTTCTGTAGGACAGCATAAAGCTTTGATGAAAGTTCAATCGGAAAGAAGTTAGAAGGCCTTTCCTCCATCAAAAAAGACCATTCCTCCACCCCAGAAGAGGAGCTAGTGATAGTTGACAATGAATCAACGAATTTTGTAGCAGCTAGGACAACCAACGTAGACGCTAAAAATCAGGAAGAAAAGGTTGACAGCCTTGGGACAACAGAGAATGATGACAAAAAAATAAGCGAGATTAGATTAGAAGACCTCTCCTTCATGAATGACAACGATCAAGCATCCAAAAATGGAGATTTGGAGGAGTGGGAATAGTCACATTCTGCAGCTGTCTATTACCAGACTCCCTTCCCAAATGATGATGAGGACCCAATAGTGGAGAGATACAACTAGCTCATCTCCAGATTAGCAAGGAATTGGTCCAAACTAAGATATCAAGTGGATCTAGAGGTGTTTTTGCTCTTGAATTGGTGCAGACTCCATGATTCATCACATTCTGAGTTTGCATTCGAGCTATGCAAAGAGGCTATCAAACAAGTTAGAGGAAAAGTGGAGCAGTCAAGTGCTCGACCTCCTCTACTTGCTGCCCGGATCGAAGTAGAAGACCAAAAGCCTGAATCAAGTGATGGCTCATCTGAAAGCAGGCCTCAAGAGGATGTTGGGACAGCAATAGAAGAAGGATAACAATATAGTCTCAAGCTTTTGAGCGATGAAGTAGATCAAACAGGAATGTTGTCCACCCATCATCAAGAAGTTCCTCCTCTTGAAGAGCATTTGTGCACCCTAGATGATAAGTTTAATGGCGAGTCTTTGGAAGGAAATTGCATAGTAGATTTTAGTCCCCTTAATGAGATGCCATCCATTGATGACTTGTTAATGTTGGGAGTTGTATTGCGGAGGTATGCCAACACTGAAGAAGAATACATCTCAGAAGATGGGGGTGATGAAGGCCTACTACGTGAACCTTCAAATAGCGAAGCATTAGAGTTTTCAGATTGGGAGAGGGGTTCCTTCTTCATCTTTAGCAATAGTGAACAAGGGGATACAAGTGAATGTCATGAGGAGATACATGAACAATAAAGAGAAGAAGGCAAAGGTGGAGGTGCTAAGATGGCTACCAACAAGTATGACATGTATGGTCAACTACAAGATGCAACTGAGGATCCTTCTACCTTGATCATTGTTGATCTCCTTCACATTTGGAGAGATGAAATAGGATAGATTCATCCATGTCATCGTCCCATGACATTGAACATCATAAAATTAAGGTAAACACCTAGGGAAGGAGATGGGACAACATGTTGCCCCTTGAAGACAATAATCAAGAAGAGGTCTGGACTACAAAAAATCAGGAAGATGAAGTATATCTCCTCGAAGGACAACTGATAGAGGTTGTGGATCCCATACAATACTTGGAAGAGGTGTTTGATGCCCCATCCTCCTATCCCTATGCATGCCCAAGAACATAAATGTTGCACCCTCCACCATGCCTACCTAAGGTTGCTGATGCAAAGACTGATGATGTAATGCTTGCTTTTGACTGTCAAATGTTTTCATCGTCACATGACGACATCCAGGTTCTTTTGTTGCTTGCTCCTATGAATATTTATGATTTCACTTATTATTTTGATTATGGGAATGAGGGAAGGAAAACTTGCTTATGGATCAACCATGGGCTTGACAAACCTCCTCAAATGCTGATTTTTCAGGACTATGTGATTAAATTTGAATGTTGCAATATTGAACTTCCTTTTTCTGAGTATAAAGATAAATTTGCATGGCTTAGAATTGTAACCATTTCCCATATGCTTGTGCATGCCTTACAAATTCCAATGGATGCAAATGTCGGTTTGCCTTTCCTGTACATAGTGTTTTGTAAATATCATTATACATAGCTCATTTTTTAGTAGTGTAGGTTTCGTGTATATATCTCGCTTGCCTG
Source organism: Sequoia sempervirens (assembly GCA_007258455.2). Classification (NCBI taxonomy): domain Eukaryota; kingdom Viridiplantae; phylum Streptophyta; class Pinopsida; order Cupressales; family Cupressaceae; genus Sequoia; species Sequoia sempervirens. The sequence continues at coordinate 450,827,879 of VDFB02000015.1, read as the reverse complement.
CTTTCGTTAGGTTAGGTGTTTGTTGTAGGTTAGGTTGCTTTAGGTTGGTTTCTTTGATGTTTTCCTTCGTTTTCCCACTTTGGTTAGTGTAGGTGTTTACTTTCCATTTTTTTTCCATTTTGCTTTCTATTTTGCTGCCACTTTGTTGCTACTTTGCTCGGGGTCTCTCTACTTTTAGCTGGGCACATCTATGCACACAAAAACCATACTTATGGCCTGGGGTTTTTCTATCTATTTCTCTGTCAAACTTTAATCAATTTTTCAGAGTGGACGGTGAGGTTCTTTTGTTAGTGTCAAGTGATCTGGATGTTTGGACTAAAGAGGATAGGTCATTGGTTTGGTTCAACTCTGATGTATTCTGAAATCTTATATCTCTTACACACATTAAAAATCCAATGGTTGTTGTAGTTCCTTTTATGAAGTTCAGTTAAGTGAAAAATCTAAAATTCTACTTCAGTGCCACTATGATTCTCAGCCCTGATGTGAGCTTCACTGCTTGTGGGTTGAAATAAAAGAAAAGACAAGAGAAAAGAAAATCAAAAGAAATAAAAAGAAATAAAGAAAAATGATAAAAATAAAAAGGAAAGAAATTCAACTTTTCAGAGGGATCTGAGCAACTCTACCAGGGCTATGGACGCTTGGCCAGCAGTAGAGCAATGTTCGGGAGAATCATAGTGACAACATTGTCGGGGCTATGGACGCCTAACTGGCAGCGAGGCAATGTCCCAGATGCTTTTGGAGTTAGAATAAACTATGTAGCTTAACTTGATGAAGCTTGGGTTCCTATAGCAACTAAAGGATGGGAATTTACGTATATGCACACACTTGGATTTTTAGCATACCGATGGATTTTTAGCATACCAAAGGTTGGGTTGACTAGTGGTTTTGATCCTTTGGTCAAGCATCTAGTTTGTTTGCCCTAGGGTGAAGATCGAAACCAGAGATTTTGGGATCATGATTCCATTTGTCATTGAAATGCTCTGGAGCATTTCCTCGGCAAGTCACCATTTTTTGTGCATATTTTGCACACACACCCCACCGAAGGCAGGGAACCCCTTTCTTTTGATACCGTCGGCTTGCTTTTGCTCCCAACAATTCATTTTCGCCCTTTTTCCATTTTTTGTGCCCCTATCCCCAAGTCCAAATCGGTCACATGCCTTAAAATGATCAAAATCCCTTTGGCCAAATTCACCTACCTAAATTTTACTAAGACTTTTTCCTTTGTGGAAGTTTTGTTGCGGGTTTCTACCTGATTTTCGTCAGTCATTTGTCACCAAGCTTTAGCTTATACCCACATGGCGGATTTTTCATCCGCCTTCTCCCTTGCATCCATCGGGCACCACGGACCCATAGCTGTAGGTCACCTCATGCGGGTTTCCACTTTCATTTCGCCGCTAAGTAGCGGTCAACCCTTAACTTCCCCCCTGCATTGCAAACTCTGCACCCGTTGCCCCCCTTTCATTAATGTTCAATGATGGAGCCTTCATGACCATTCTGAATTGTGCATTTTGCAAATGTTATCAATGAACTCAAACTTTAGGTCCAAGGTGGTAAAACCATTATGTCAAGCACTTCTGGGTCTGCCCCTACAGAAGGTTGTTTGTCTTCCGTCGTTCGCCTTTCATCCACCTTCTGTCTGCTTCTGCCTTCTATCTACAATCCACCTTCCACCTTTCATCTGCCTTCCACCTTCCATCTACCTTCTGCCTTCCATCTGCCGGTTGTTCGTTGTCCTTTCACACTTCCGGTCCACCCCTACAGAAGGTTTGATGTCGTTCGTCGTTCGCCTTCTGTCTACCTTCTGCCTTTCATCTGCCTTTTGTCCACCTGTTGTTTGTCATCTACCTTCCGTTCGTCGTCTACCTTCCATCTGCTGTCCTTCCACACTTCTGGGTCTGCCCTTGTGGAAGGCTATCTGTTGTCTGCCGACCACCTTTTGCCTTCTGTCTCCATCCTTCTACCATGTGGCACCCACACTCCTGAAACTGCATTTATGTTGGTGGTCCAAATGAGCTCCAAATATGAATATTATGATGTTTTAATGATGCATGGATGGATCTAACAATGAGTTTGTAGGATTTGATTAACATTTGCCTTGATTTGTATATGAAAGCACTTACTATGTTTCATGTATGCAGGATTTATGGAGCCTATTGCGGGTCCGTCGGGGAGGGCCATTATGAGAGTTGTCTTGCTTTTCACCAAATGATCATGATCCATCAAGGGTTGTCTCGTCAGATCGTAGGGTAGCTAATCTATTTCACAATAATAAAAATCACCAATGGGGCTTGTTTGATTGACTAAAGAGAATGTTGGAAATACATCAAACAAAAGGTAGCCTTCAAAGAGTTTCAGCTATAGCAGAAAGGGAAATCAACTAGAAGACTAAACTACTACAGTGCCAAGGTCACTAGATGACAAAATAGGAATAAGGATAAAATTGTATAATTTTAAATTGCTAGAAAATGGAGGGTAGGTGAAACCCTACTGTAATCAAATTTGAACCACTCAATGTAAATCAATCCTAGCCATTCATTTGGGCTTTGGAAAACTATAAATAGGGGTCTCCCTCACATTTGTAAATGGTTGGAGATTTGATGTAAAAAGCATTTGTAGCAATAGAAGACATCATTACATGATTTTATGGATGTTCTCTTTGATTTTGCTAATCTTGCATGCATGGTTCTACTTCCATGGTAGTTTGTGTTAGTTTCTTGAATGACTATCATGATGGTGATTGTTCTTTCAGTATTTGATGAATTTCCAGCTCACATTTTTTGTGATTCATTGATGATGAATCACTTTGCAAAGCTAGTCTGAGCTTCCCTCCTTCATTACTTCAACTTAGTTTGATTGCATGTGCATGATGTGTGTGTGTAATCTAAAAATTTGCAGTCCTTAGAAGATTGTACTGGTTTTGTGTAACTGTAGGATCCTCTTGGCCAAGCAAAACCCAATTTAGAGAGTTTGTCTACTATAGCAGCCTCCATGATCACTGTTCATTCATAGTTTCAGATCCAGGAACTTCCTCTCTTCCCTACCCTTTTTCCTTTTTTTAATAAGTAACCTATGCTAAGGTTTGTTGCACATTGTAAAGCTAAATCCAATGATAAAATGGAGTTCAAGACTATTGTTTGAACCTACAACAAACGCACAACAACTCTCCCATCTTAAGAACTCCATTTGTAGATCCAACTTCCCCACTTTGTGACTCATTTGTAAGTCTGCCTTGTGATTCTAGCAAATCACATGAAACAACTGAGATATTCCAAGCATTGTCAAGACCTAACATTAGAGACCTTGGGATAGTGTTCTACAATTTGAGTGTGGAAGATTATCTTTCAAGAGAGGTGATGCACCTATGCATTATCTGTGTTGAGAAGTGCATAAAAAACACATCAACGCTATGTAATGGAGGTACCTTGTGGACTATGTAGGGTACATCTATAGCAAAAAAACTAAATCAATAAAACTTTAATAAAAAAATATTTTTTTTAAATGAATATTTTGACCTATATCATTTTTTCACTTGATGACTGGTGAAATTATGACATTCATATGGTCATACAAACAACCAAGGAGGGAAAATTTTTCTTTGAGCTTGCTCAGGGCAAGTGCTCAGGTTTTGGTGATTTAACAATTGATATCGAGGATTTTGGCCCTCTTGGTTGCAATGGTAGGGTCCATTTTGACCCAAAATGATCTAAAATTGCAATTACCTCTTGAATCTAGCAACCACTTTTTAGCTTCAAACCCTCATAGATTTGGCCTCATATATCTAATTTAGATGAAACAAAAGGAAAAAATGACTTTATTAAACCCTTTGAACTCAATGTGAGCTCAGATTTGCACCAACAAGCTCCAATTTGAACCTGCAATACAAAACCACAAAGAGGAAACCCCCAAATCTAGTATTTCTTTCATTTTTTTCTAATTATCTAGGTCATCATCCGATGCAAGAGAAGAACATACTTAAATTTTCAAGATCTATCAAGATTTGAAACCTATATCTCTCACTTAAGACTAACAAGAAGCAATCCCACAATCTCTTGATACAATGTAAGATTTGGTATAGAATACTCCAACACGCAAGATTTGGTTGAAGCTTATAGTCACTCAAGATCTCAGAACTTCATAAAAGCACAAGAGAGATTCTAACAAAATGATGCAAATGATAAATTATGATTATGATTGTTTACTTACACATGAGACCACCTAGTTATATCTAGCCAAGGTGAGACATGGGATTAAACAAAATCATGGCAATTCTCTTAGTCATATGTCATGAGACAACTAATATTAAATGAATTAGGACACAATCATTAAATTTTAAAAGATGAGATAAGATCTTATGACAACTAACAACCTTCTAGAAAGATTCTCTAGGACCTAAGTAAATTTAACATGTAAATAGGACCCACTAATGAACTAGTTAGGTAAAACACTTATTTACACCAACAATTTGTCATTATGGAAACATAATTTGTCCTATCTTACAATATAGTATCTACCTTCATGTGGAGGTGTTATAACCATCCAAGACATCACTACAAGTGTCCAAGATTCCTTTCCAATAAATAGTAACTCACCCCCAACAAAAATTAGTTATTGACCCTCAATAAAAATTAGTTACCATATTAGTAAAACCTTGATGGTAAAAAATAATTACTCTTAATGGTGAATCTCTCACCACTTATGAATTATTTACAAAAAATATTAAGAGTAATTAGATGCATAGGATTTACAAGGTTGATGGAACCTTAATCCTAACAATTTCATCATATATTTCATCCTTGATGGCTATTGTAATCCTATTATTGACCTTGTGCAATCATGGCAACCCCAAAAGAAAAGTGCAAATACCATTAATGCTTACCTAGTTATTAGTTAGAAAAATGTGTTTGTCTCATAAGGTTCTTAATATATCACAAATACCTTTAACAATAAGTTGCAACAACTAATAAAGTAGGCCCCAAATAGTGTGGTCATTCAACAAGAAATATAAAATTTAGATGTAATTTTTTATGGTTATTTTTAATTGCACCATGTTCTTGTTCACATTTCATATCAAACTAAAAATACCTCAACCACATGGTTTATAGATATGCCAAGTAAGAGGCATAATAAACAATTAAACAATTATGTTTCTTATATATTCTTTGTCTCTCTTTTGTATTGAAACATTATTAAAATTTCCAAGATTCCTTCCTAATAAATAGTAACTCGCTAACAATAAAAATTACTTACTTAACCCTAGTAAAAATCAACTACCGTACTAGTAAAACCTTGATGGTAACAAATAATTACTATTAATGTTGAATATCTTATTATGAATGATTTACAAAAATATCAAGATTAATTAAATGCATAAGATTTACAAGGTTGATGTCACCTTAATTCTAACAACTTCATCAAATATTTCATCCTTAAGGGCTATTGTAACACTTTTATCAACCTCGTGCAATCATGGAAACCCCAAAAGAAACAATAAATTTCCATTAATGTTTACCTATTTATTAGGTATGTCAATGTGTTTGTCTCGTAAATTTCAAAATAGACCACAAATACTTTTAACAATTTAAATGCAACAACTAATAAAATAGGCCCCAAACATTGTGGTCATTCAACTATAAATATAAAATTTAGATGTATTTTTTTATGGTTATTTTTTTAATTGCACTATGGTCTTGCTCACATTTCATATCAAACTAAAAATACATCAACCACATGATTTACAGAATGCCAAGTAAGAAGCATACTAAACAACAAAACAATTATGTTTCATATATATCCCCCTCTTTCTTTTATATTGAATAGTGTTAAATTGTAAAAAAGAAAGAAAAGAACTACAAATATTACAAAAAATTAAATTACTAATTATAATTAAGCAAGAGTTAACATGCAAAATATCTTTATAAAAATAACAACATATACAAATTACTCACAAATACTAAACAAAACCTCATAATATTAACAATACACAAAAACAATTATATATGAAAATATAATTTAATTTCCCTCATTGCCAACCGCATTGGCAAAGTTTCCAATTTCATATTTCCATCAACCATCATTACAATATGTCATATATTTATTTCTCACTACCAAAACCCATCATTAGGGTAAAGTTTTCTTGATTATTAAAGCTTATTAAGACTATTATAATGAGAGCCCCTTCCCACCATTAACATTTAAATAATGCAAGCCATCTAATCTCTCCAAACTTGTCATTATTATTATTTGTTGATAAACTCAATCTTAAAATATTCAAAGAAGTTTACTTGAGTGCTTGTCGGCCATCTTAACTACTTTATGCTCTTCTAACAACAATTAGTTTATAAAAGAAACTTCCATGAAAGCTATGTATTGCTTGCAATACAATTATTCACTATAAAGAATGGGTAGTCTCTCAAATCATGATGCAACAAAAGACAAACTTTCCAAACTTTCCAACTGGTTTTGAAGGACTTCCAATATACACCATCATTAAGAGTTTTTGGATCACATTTTACACAAGTACAAACATTTTATACGAATTCAATGTTATTTTATACTTTGCTAACATTTTGGAAATTCTTCCATGGGCCCACCATCTATAAGTATGGAAAAGTTGCATGACTAATTTTGGGTACATTAGTAAGCAAACTAAATTACAATCATCTCTAGGGAAAAGTACCTTTAGGGGACCATTCAATAGATATGATTTCTTACAATGATCATTTGAGAAGGAATGAATAAAATTAAATATTTGACTGTTAGATATAGTTTTTGGAATGTTTAGAATAGAATCATTGTTTATGGGATGGATGTTGGTTAACGAATATACATTTCTATGTTAATCTTATCTTTGTGGGGTATTAGTCTATTTTAATAATGGGTGGAGATGTAAGGTCGGTAAATAAGGACAAGAAAAGGTGGAGATTAATGGAAGATCTAGGATTTGGAGAACTCTCCAAAGATCTCAAATACTATAAAGAAACTTTAAACTAGGATTTTTCATGGCATTCAACTCCCTTCATTGGATACATCAATTTAAGATCATTTATCAAGTGCTAATGAGAAGGCTAGTTTAGTGTAAGTTTCAGGATGAATTACTGGGATGTATTTTGATAAAGAAAAATTATGTGATTATATGGGTATGTTTCGTAAGTCTTTTTTTTTTTGAATTTTTTGATTGTTAGTATTTTGTTAGTCTTGTGTCTTTTTATCATTCTTGTATAGGTTTTTTTTAATGTGATCATATGGGTATGTTCCGTAGGAGTCTAATTTCTTTTTGAATTTTTTGATTGTTGGTATTTTGTTAGTTGTATGACTTTTTATCATTCTTGTATAGGTTTATATGTTGTAGTATGTCAAGATCATTATGGTTGTTATAGTTTTATAATTTATATGTATTTTTTCAAGTATGCTCCTTTTCAAGTTGAATCTCAATGAAATCTCCCAACTAATTAATTATGAAATATAATTTAAAAATATTTATAAAATTAGAAGAGCAACATCATGATGGGAAGCAAATGATGCAATTTCATAGGAGGGGCAAGATTCGATAATCATGGAGAAAATCTATTGAAAATTATTTACTTAGCTCCCTTTAAAATAAAAAATAATGGAGCATTATTTTGATTACTCCTATATGATTCACCTTGGTTATCAGAAAAATCAACAATAATAAAAATGGAGAACTTGAGTCCCCAATGAACCTCTACATTAATGTTAATCTTTTAGAAATCATGGTTGGTCAAAAAATTGAGATCTACAAATTAGTGGAAATAATTCTAAAATTTGCAAACTTCTATCTATTCTAGACAATGTTGAAGATTGGATCTCAAACAAGGAGAATTCTTTCATGAAATTTCTTCCAAAAGGATTCTTTGTAACCATTTGCTCATAAAAAAAAAACTAAAATTTTAAGCACATGCTCTTAGATGATGGATGGCATGGGACTTTACACCCAAGAATGATTACAAAATTTTGATATTGCATGATGCAAAATCCCTAGAGTCTCATTGGTAGCATTGGCATAGTATAGAGTAGAGTCAAATTGGCACAATAAGAGTTGAATTGGCACCCATATATATATAGATTCTAGCTTCTAGATTCTATAGTTGGCATGTTATGTATAGAATATGGTGTACCGGTCAACTATCGCATCTATAGTTATTGAGTATAGAACCAATTATAGTGTTGTGTCATGTCGATGAAGCCATGTCGATGAACAACTATAGATTGCCATTGTCCCAATTGATTCCTCATTTGGATCAAACTCTATAATCTCTTAATGGAATATTGGGACATCTCTATCTTGGCAAAAATTGAAAATTTGTTAGGAAAATTCTCCTAATTGATGAAAATGTGAAAGAAGGAAAATCCAATCTCTATGCACACATTTGTCTAAAAATTGACTCCATTAATGCTCTTCCCAATTCAACAATCCTAGATTTTTCCTTTAGGGATTGGAGATAAAACATAGAAATGGAGGCCCTCACTCTAAATGTTTCTTATGTTACAAATTTAGAAATTACAAGATATCATTTCTAGAGTTGAATAAAGAAATAATTTCTAAGCTAGAAAACAAGAATCTTGATGAGAGATTTTAAATGATCTTAAACGAAAAAATATTCATTATGTACACCCTGTTAAGCCCTCATTGTAATAGAGCCACATTTCCACTTTTATACCATGAAGTAGGAGATGTCATTCTTAAACTTTATCTTTGATTCAAGGTTTAAGAATATATTTGTTATCTAATCAAGGATGAATAAGAGTTTCATTAAGGATATAGTGGGCTTGGATTACCTCGTGATACACATGCAAAGTAGGATGAATAGTTGCACATATTTGATGTTTGTTTCAAACATAATGAAAATCATTTCAGATAAGGGACTTGTAAAAGTCATGACTAAATACTATGTAAGAAATGAATATCTCAATGGGCTCAACAAATTCCTAGAGATCACTATTTTTTTTTTGTGGCCAAGTCATCTCCCATTGTAGGGTGTGAATTCTATAATTTAATTCATATGACTTCATTTTAAGATTTGGAGGGCAATTTTCAAATGTTAATAAAGATAGCTAAGAAAGGATTGGTGGATGAGAATTTGGGTGAGGTGGCAAACATTTTAGGGAATTTGGATACTTTGTTTAAATCTACCTTTCCACATGTGGATTGAGCTAAGGCTAAGTGATGTTATGTGGAGTTCGATCAGACTTGGTGCTATATTTTGATCTCTTTACCTGATATGTTTTCCCCCCAAAACAATCAACGAGGGAATATAATGGGAAAAAATCCATATATTTTGTTAAAGGAAATTTATTATATGTTGTCTATTGTGGTTTAGTTATCAACAATTAGAAAATTGCCCAAGTAATAAACTTTTTTGTTACACGTTTGAATTCCAACAGTCATAGTTGGAATTTCTGTAGCTAGTGTGCACGAGGGAATTAAACAGTCGTGTGGTGTTTGATTTTATTGTTGTTGGGCATGTGAATGAGCATGGAGAAGTTGCAGGTCGCGGGTTTGTGGTAGGCAGAAAACACAAGTTTATGCGTTGGATGCACATAGCACTGTGCATGTAAAATAGAGTAGTGGATATTGATTGAATTCAATTGCTACAAGTTGCAGCTATTGCTATGTTATTGTAAATGTTATTTGTTGAAAGTTAATAATAAATTTGACTCTTGTTTGTGGACGTAGCCCAAGAATCAGGTGAACCACATTAAAACTCGTTGTCTTTCACCTATGTTATTTCTATGAATCGTTTATTCCTCTATTTTATTTTGTTGTGTATTTAATATCTACATTTAATTGGTAGTTTGTACTCTCGATTCTTACTTGCAATTCCTAACACTAAGAGTATAAAAAGAATAATTAAATATCTCATTTACAATGTTAAACTAGATATAATGTTATGATAGATAATCACATGATAACAAGAGACTTTAATGTTTAATATAATTTATATACTTATATATTGTTTATTCTAATTTAAAATAAATATCTAGATATAATACATTTGTAATACCTTAAAAGTCAAGAAAGAAAAAATTTTCACCAAAAAAAAATATTAAAAAACTTGTTTTAAATTATTAAAATATTTTTCACATAAAAGATGTGGACCCCAATGTCCACATTTCCATATAAAAAGTATTTTTTACAATTTAAACATTATTGAAATGATGATGTGGGTTCTAATTTTTTATATAAAGTTGGGCCTATGTGATGTAAGTTTTGTTTACTATTTTAATTTTTTATTATTATATTATTATTTTTTAATTTAAATTCAAAAGCGTTTAGAAAAAATAGTTTAATTTTTATATATATTTTAAATTTAATTTAATTTTAATAATAAATTATCAAATATTTAATATAAAATATTGATTAAAAACAAAAATAATCTTTTTAAATTTTTAAAGTTAATTTATGTTAAATTTTTATTTATCATAAAAACTTTTTACATTTAGTTTTTTTTTTTTTTAATTCTAAAAAAATATCATTACATTAAAAAAAAATTACTATAATTATTTTCATAAAATTAATTATTCTTGTTATTTTATTTGAAAATTTGAAAACTATATTTAATTTATAATTGATTGTTGTACTAATTATTTTACAATTAATATTTTATATTAAAATTAACTTATTTTCAATCTAAACATCCCATTTTTTTAATGCTCGTATTTTTACTTAATATATTATAGTGCCCATGGTCATGTTCTTTGGATCAGACTATGCACAATCATGTTTGTAACATTTAAATTTTTTTTTCCTTATTTTAGTTTCTACTTTTCAATCTCACCTTATAAACAAAGCTTATCCTACATCCAAGCAACCAAAAGCAATTAAATTATACTTAATAATTAAGGAATTAAGGGAAGGAATGCATAAGGGAAATAAAACGTGCATAAGCATCTAGAAGTAGCTCTAAGCATACACATGCAAAAGATAACAACACACACAACCATAACATAGTAGAAATCAGAAGCATAAGAAATAATCCATACATACACCCACTTTGAAATTGCACCTAATCACATAGGCATCCAACATTCCTTCCAAGGTCCAACTTCCAAATTTAAAATCTTTTAGTAGAACTTGACCAAAGCACAAGGAGGAAGTTAGAAATTTTCACACCTTAACACAAGTCCTCAAAATGTCTACATCACCACCTAATCTAGATAACAATGTTGTGTTGTAGATTCTAGATTGTAAGTTTGTAGAAGACAAGTCAACAATCATGAGGGTATTGTCAAGGTTGAAGGACAAGATCATAGTGATATAAATAAGACAACATCAAATAATACGAAACCATGTGTGATAGCAACTAATTGACATAGAGCTTAAAAACAAAAAGCAAAATAAAAGTTAGAAAACTAGTTGCTCCTCCTAAACTCCATCATCTAATTAAACCTTCATCATGTTGAAACATACACACTTCTCTCATTATTATTATTTTTTTCTCGCATTTCCTTTTATCAACTTATAATTTTTATTTTAAAAAAGTGATAATAAATGTTTTAAATAATTATTTATATTTTAAATTCAATTAAAATTAAACTCTAAATAGGGTGGGGGCCATGGTTTGATTGGCTAAAGAATCATGTTGCAGGCAAGAAGTCACGAGGTCCAATCTCCACTTGTTCTTGTGGTACCAAAGGGCATATCATGCTAGTGTCATCGATCACATGAAAAAATTTTACCAGACACATTGTAGTTTATAAGAGAGCTACCCAATTCTTGTAGTCTAAAAAAAATTAAACTCTAAACAAATCTATTTTCTATCTTTTATAGCCAAACACATACTTCAAAGTCAAATGAATTATTGACCACAAAGAACACATACTTTAAAGTAAAATAAATTGTTGGCCACAAAGTTTGACAATGGCTCAATTAAATGACATCTTACCCCTAAACCAACAAAATGCAACTTTATAATACATAAAAGAAATTTATTTCATTGTAAATTAAAGATATATTATATAAAACTATTAGAATTTTTTGCTTTATTTTTTGGTGAATCATTTCTTAACCATTAGAATAAACTTTTTAGAATGTGTAGTGGTTTTTATTTACTTTTTCTTTAAGGAAAATGTATTTTCTAGTTCAACGTGGAGCAGTCTATGAACGCTGACGGTAAGTAAATCTTTTGATGGCAACTTAATTTTTATTTTAATATAATATTGTGTTGGTATTTATTTTAGACATGCGCCAATAAAAACGTAAAAAAGAATTGAAGCTTATCAACCATTAAATTTTTATTTTATTTTTTAATTAAATAACTATTAAATTTATTTATTTAAACCATCCCAATACTATCAATGATAGGTAGGATATGTGCTTGAATCTAAGAGTGATTTTTTCTACTTAAAAAAATGAGGAATTTTTTAGAGGAAGAGTTCCCTCAATTTATTAATAGAATAAGAATACACCTACATATATTTTAGGAATATAATTCATACTTTTGATTTATCAAGAGTTGATAATCAAATATTTAATGCTAGGGAAAGGTGGCAAGGCTGGTTGGTTTTGAAATTGATGTGATGTGGATTTTGGTCACTGTAAGGTTACAATCAAATTTTGATTAGTTTTAGAATTGAATTTGATGTCAAAATATTTTTTATGAGTAAGATCTAAGCTTTTGAAGGTTTGGGATAAGATCACACTTTTGATTTGTTCTTTATCTTAATGTTTTTATTTCATATGAAGCAAAAATGAATCTTTGGTACTTCAAAAAATGCATTCCTAATTTTATATCTATAAAGAAAAATGGATGGCACTAAGAAGCACCTTTGGAGGCATATTATGTCAGTGTTGGAATTATGAATCTTCCTTAATCCTAAGTCAAGTCCTTAAGTTGAGCTAACAAAAGTGAAAAGAGATATGGGGTGGTAATGAATTCCAACATGAGATAATCATTAGATTTTGTTAAATTTTGATGTAAGCATATATGTCACTTCATCTAATAGACATCTTTGGGACCAACTTTCCTTATGGAGTTGACAATGAATGTTGAAGATGATTGCTTATTTGTTGTTGATGTCTAATACAACTAGATGATGATTAGTGACTTATTCTTAAGATGATAAATGCCTTGATAACTAGTTAATATTATAGGGTGATAATATTCTCAAAGATGAAGTGCACAACTATTTTTTTGTATAATCCCTTGTTATCATTTCTACCCATTTTGTATTGTAATCAATGGATGTAATAATATAGCATGCACCACTATGTTATGTAGGCGGATGTATGAGCCCAACAAAATTTATAGCCATGGCTTTTAAGATAATATTGGTGTCAACATCATTTTGTCTTGGTTATTAGGTTTACCAATGTGTTATCATGTGTCACAACTCCACTCAAAAGTATGCTCATTTTGTTCTAATGTGGGCCATCAAAGATCTATTATAGAATTTCCTACATAGTTGTGAACTCCTAATAATGTTCTCATGCTTGTCCTTTGTGGGTCATTGTAAGATTACAATCAAGTTTTGATTAGTGAAATTTAGAATTAGATTTGATGGCAAAATGAGAAACACGCACTAGGTCTACAAGGTGTACCCATAACAACCATACCAAGAGTTATACTCCCTGATAACCTTGATATGGCTGCCACAAAATGATTAGTATTAATGCTACACTGAGTTCAATTCAAGTGAATAAAGTGAGGCAGAGAAAATGTCAATGTCAATGTTAATGCACCACTAAGTCCAACCCCTGTGGACAAATTGAAGCTAAATAATGCCAATGTATGCCCCAACTTTAAAGAAATTACAAAACGCCATGATGTGTGCAATCTCTTTAAAGTAGAAAATGATAAATGTCATGCGGCAAAAGGACCACAAGAGCTTATTTGGAAAGCCCTATGCCAATGATATGTTTCCAAATAAAGCTACATAATGATAAGGGGTTGCCCTCAAATACAATCCAACAAACAACACATAAAGGTACACTGAGAGATCTATAGATCTAAGGTTAGTATACATCTTTGCTACAATGATATAAGGGCTGGTGCAAGAAGTTGGGTCCACAAAAAACTCAAAAAGTGGAAGTGTTTTTTTCTATTTTTCAGAATTTGTCACACTTGGACCGAAAATTTGAAGCACTTACACAATGAATCTTAAAAAAATTAGTACTATACAATTTAGTATTTTGAATCTAGTTTCCAAATATGTAATTTATTCAAATACCCAGGTGATAGAAATTAAAGTTTGATAGGCATGTATAAAAACCACTTTTTAAAAGTCTTTTTTTTACCATACCATGCACATGTATGGACACCACTTTTTGACATAAATAAAAGTATTTTTATAATTCCTTTAGGGAAAAAATATGTAACAACATGAATATTGATGAGGTTTTTTTTTTGTAATTTTTTCTGAATATTTTTTTGTTGAATTTTTATTGGCCCTAATTGTTGCTTTTAAAAATCAAAGTATACAGACAACATAATTGGACCTAAACTAATTTTTTTTGACTTTTTTTCATTGTGTAGAGAATTTTCTAAAGATTGATATCATATAAAAAAATTTCAAAAAAAAACAACCAAAAAAATGTTATTAAAAAACAAAAAAGCCTGATATTTCAAGTTTATGGACTAGTTTCCTTAGAAATTAATTAAAACGTAAAAAACATAATCCAATCTTAACAAAAATATATATATTTGGAAACTAGACTTCGTGTTCTATAATGGGTTTTAATTTCATAGATTAATTCAGAAAAAAAATCATCAACTATATTGCCAAAATTGGACATTTCTCTTGAACCTGCCTTAATTTTTTAGTTGCAAGTCAAAGGCTAAGGGTCAGGTGGCCAAGCCTTTCTCAAGCTTGAAACTGAGGCAGCACGTGGTTTGGGAATTCAAAATTTTAGAAATGTGTATGCGTTATGAAACACATACATGTTTTTAAATAGAAACACATAGCCATTATATAACGAGTACACATTTTTTATTTGCCTGTTTATAGGGAGAAAATGAAAATGACAGTCGTTTATTTAAAAAATTAAATACCTTTTAGAAACATGAACACTTTTCTTAGTATGTACCTAAAGCATAATGTGTACACATTTTCTATTTAGGCTCGAATACCCATTACTAAGAAGGTACACATTTTTTTAATAACGCATATGTGTTTCCTGCAAAAAAAATCTTTGACCAAAACTTCTCCTCTTTGTGGACCCCACTTCTTTCTTTTACCCATAATAGAGCTTGGAACTGAAATCATTCCCCAAATACTCATGGAACAACGAACACACAAGAGGCATAACACAGAGAGAGAAGACAAAGAGACTTTTGGGTCAACATGGAAGAGACCTAAATGTCTCAATGCTCTGCATCATCTTCAAAAGGAAAACCCAAAATATAAAGAAAAGAAAAGCTTACGACATATATAGAAGAATAAAGATACAAATATAATAATCTCACAACAAATTCATTTCCTTTGTATCCTTGTGTCAATGGAGCAACAAGGGTCATCCAAAGAAAACTCACAAACATAAAGGCACACCAATTAGCACAACACGGGAGATCACATCATGTGCAAGAAAACATAAAGAACACATGACACAAACACAAAGGAGTACCACACATGTTAGCCAACCTAGAGCAAGTTGTCCACATCCCAATCTTGTTCATCATAAAAGGAAGGCAAACAACTAGCTAAAGGGACTACCACAAGTGTTGTACTAGGATCATCTCCAAGTGTAACATGTAGTGGGCCACTCTCATCAGGAGGATCATCACAGTTGACCCCATCTAAATTCATTTGCTTTGAAAATAAAACATTAAGCTCATTATGCACCTCTTCATCAATTTTAGCAATTTTAGCATCATCATCATCTGAATTGATCACAATGGGAGGTTTTATGACAATTGCAGTTGCATTTTCTTGTTTCACTTCTTATTTTGGTTTCATGCCTTGTTTTGGTGAAAGTTGGATTTCTTCTTGATTTGTTTCCATGCGTATTGGTTTATCATGCATTGTTTTATTCTTTTCTTCCAATTGACAAGAAATAGTACAATGTCTATGCCTATGCTCTTTAGCATTTTAGTTTCTTACTACACAATTTTCAAGTTGTGATGGGGTGGGAGCAAGTTTATCAACCATTAGTTTATGTTCTTCCATTAAGGGAGGAATTGAAGGAAACATCAAGGGTTGGGAAACCACTGTCTCTTTAGGTCTATATACTTGTTTTGTCTTCAGAGGCACAAAAGGAATCATTTTATTATTCCTCGGTATTTTATAAGAGATGGATGGAGGGATTGCAACATATTTACTTTGATTACTTGGAATGGTTTTCTCCTGGGGTGTAGGTTCATCCATAACAAGTGGAGGAGGAGGAACAACCATGGACCTACCATTCTCAAGAATATTGCTAAGAGATAACTTTTGCTATGTGCTTTTCCTTGAACTTTTGATATCACTTGGAAAAGAAATATTGATGAGGCTTTATAGGTTCCATACATTGAGGCCAAAATAAATTCAATGAAAATTTCTCGTTGGAAGACAAAGGATTAAACCCACTATGATGCACTGTATATATCTCATTTTCAAAGGGGAATTTTATGCACTTGTGAATAACTGACGAGATGAAATTCATGGAGTGTAACCATGGGTAGCCTAGCTTCACATGAAATTGGTTTGAAGATGAGATGATGGAGAATGAGACATCTAATTGTTTGATCTAAGTTTTAGAGGAAGATTGATCAAGCCTATCGTAGGGAAAGCAAAACCATTATGAGTTTTTATCCATGCTTTCAATTGTTCATATGAATCTGGATAAAGCTCTTGCACAAACAAGAACTCCTTAGTGACCACATTCTCTACACATGTTGGATCAATGAGTATTCCTTGTACAGGTTTTTCATTGATGTAGTCAATAATGTAGAGAGGACCATTAGGTGCATGTCTATTTGCATCATCATTAGTGAAAATGATGGGTTGTGTTGGTTTGTCCCTTATGAGGTTGCACATCTACAAAACCAACCATTGTTTGTAGACCACCTTCATTATTCATGTCATTAGTTGTATCAATATGCGTTTCATCATTCTTAACACCACAAGCTTGCAAAAAGTTAGTTGAATGATTAGGCATTAGATTGGTAAAGATTTGCAAATTTTAGTTAAGTGGGGCAATAGAATTATTCCCTTTATCATTAACACCATCCAACTATATATGATTAGAATCAACGAGGTCTTGAATTTGATGTTTAAGACGCATGAATGGTTTTATATCATGTCCACTTGTGTGATGATATTGACAAAAGGAATTTGCATTGTAATTTGGAGGTAAAGGTTTGGTTCTTTCCATAGGTCTAATAGGGGGCAATCAGATTAAATTCAAGTACTCAAAAGTCACAACATGATCAAATGGAGAGAATCAAGTAGCCGGATAAACTGTCTATCTTTTTCTCTAAATTGGTATGGAGTTGAACTTATTTTTTCAACTTGAGGCTCAACATGATTAGTTGTTTGGGATGGATTTATCTTTACGAGGTTCTTATTTTGCTTCTTGAATGGTTAGTAGTTGTTTTTGGGTACGAATTTAGATTTTTCAACATGATCTGATGAAGATGCCTCTTCATACCTACTAATCAAATTCTAATAATCATGAAGTGTCGTACACAAATGTATAAAGGATGGAAATTTCATTAATAGGACCCTATCCCTTATGTCAGTTTGCAAGTTGTCAATGAACATTCTTTGGATATCTGCATTAGGAAGAGTTAGGTTAACTTGTGATAATATTAACTAATAATGACATGAAATTTGTAACCTTTTCACCTTGCCTTTGTTTGCATCATGTTAAATCAATTATGTTGATCTTAGGGCCAATGATGACTTGCAAATGACTGAGAAAAGTATCAACAAGCTCATTAAATGAGTGGATTAAGTTATTAGGTAATAAACAAAACCATTCCAAGGTCACATCTTTCAATGACCTAGGGAAAATTTTAGGTAGGAGCTTATCCTCAAAAATAAAGTCACTACACATTGTAGTATATGTTGATACATGATTACTAGGGTCCCTTTTACCAAATTATACTTGTGAAATCGAGGTATCTCTATATTTTGTGGCATTTGTGCTTTCAATATTTCAAGTGACAATGGGCTTCTTTTGATATATTGTGATGGTTTTCCATTTTGGTTTTGGTTCACTATTGAGATTTGCTGTTGAAGTGATGTCACATTTTGCAAGAGTTGGTTTATGACATAATCATTGCTTGGCATGTTTTGGGAATGAGGTGAATATGGTGGAAGTGTGTATGTATTAGGTGGGATACTATGTTACAAACTTATGAGCAAGGATGGAACTTGAGTTGTAACATGTGAAGATCCAAAACCATAAGGATTTCTAGTGGAAAGACCTATTGTTGAAGTTATGTCAATGCTTGGTTGTATTTTTGAAGCAACATTTGGATTTGTGTATGTACTTGAATAGAGGCTATGGTTGTAGGGAGGGATACTTGACTTCCTCCTTGATTTTGAATGTTCATAAATGTTTGAGCACAATTAGCTATAGTAGGGATGTTGTTATCAACAATATGAGCTAGGCCACACAAAACCTCTAATCCATGGCATCACCAATCAATTTCCTCATTTTTTTTCTAGTATAGGGACAACAATACCAGCCAAAGATTCAGTACTTATATAGTCTTGAAGTTCTTCTAAGTCTTTGCCCATTCTTTTTAATTTGTTTTTGGGAACATGGGAAACCATAGTTTTAACATCTGTAAAGGTGGGTGTTTGTAAGGTTGTCATTGGCATGGTAATATCAGGAATAGAGTCCAAAATGGGTTGAGTATTAACCACACTCATCATGAAAGAGTTAGAAGACTCATGATCCATAGTTGGTGTAAATCAAGTGTATGATGCCATAAGTCTAGAACTATGTCTCACTAAAGTATTGGTAATAGGACACGAGGTCATGAAACTCATGCAAGTTTCAAAACACTTAAGTGTATGCAAGATGAACACTAATCTAACAAATAGACATAGTAAATTAGCCAAAAATAGGAATAAGATAGCAGAAGCAAACAATAAACATAGTAACAAAGATCTTAGAGAAATTTTTTTGGCCAAGACAAGTAGGATAGGGTTGGCTAAGGGCGTCTGAGTCCTGGTTAGGGGTTCTAAAAGTTGAAAGTTTGACTGTGTACTACACTGTTTAAGAATGTTGATTCTACTTGCAAATAGTTATAACAATAAATAAATTTCCAAAATTTGCTTAATGTATCCCAATTTGATGTAAAATGCAAGTATGCAATGATGTTGAATATGTTTGAACAAGTTTGAATGCAAACTTGATTTCTAAAATGCAATAATTAAATGATTCTAATATGCAAAAGACTTGAAAATCATGATTTTTGATGTAATTTTTTAACACAAACAATGCACTTTTTTCACCAAATGAACTAAATGAAAAATGCCTTAAGATATGTAGTTATGAATTTCAAATTGAGATCCGCAAGTATAAACAAATTGAGCAGACAGAGACAAACAAGTGTGAAAAAGACTGTTGATGCACCTATACAAGGGCAGGGTCACCCAAGGGCATTTGAGTCCTTGTTCAAGGTTTTGAAAACTGAAAAACTCAATATCTAAATTATTGTTCCTATCTACAAATAGGTTTGACAATACCTTTTTTTCCATAATTTTCCAATGCAATGCAAATGCAAATGTATGACGATTTTGGAACATAATGACACTTTTTTTAATACAATTTTCAAATGACAATCTGATCTAAATGATTGAAACACACCCTAGTGCAAGCTATGATGCAATATGGATTTAATATTTTTGGATTTTTATGACTTTTTATGATGCAAATATGAAACCCTAAATAAGAAATGCAAGATAAAATGATGTAAAACCTAGATATAGGGTTTGAAATATTACCAAATCAGAAAGCTATTATGTCAAATATCGGGTTCACCAAAATGAAGCATATGGAAAAGTGGAGATGATGCTAAGTTTATTTTCTAAACCTAAGATCAATCCCAATTTTCCAAGGGTTTCATTAGGATGCAAAATCTATAACTCGGTACAAAGATTGACTTTCAACCTCAAAGGTGAGCCAATCAGACATGGACCTGATCCTTTTGAGTCTTAGAAATAAATTGGAAATGATTTTGAATGATTAACCTAATTGAACTATATGATCTAATATGAAAATACAATATTTTAGAAATACATAGACTAAAACTATAGATTGCAGGTGGATTTGGTAAGTGTCAAATGATGTGTACCTGTCACTAAAAGTTGGATCTGACATATGTAGAAGGAATTATTCACCCATGGGTGAACAAGTCTTTGATGAGTGATCCTAAAATTGATTTTAAAGTCCTTTAATATTGGATTTGACCTTATGTTTCCTAGTTGCAGAGTTGTCAAAATGTTGTCAGTAAATTTTATAATTGAGTTTTCGTAGCTTGACAACTTTGATGACACCAAATGCAACAATGAATGAATTACCTTCAAAATTTCCTTGATCATCCTCAAACCTATAACCTACACATTTACAAAGAGAAGAGATGTTGGGCCATTTAGGGGCTTTCCTCAATCAAACCCCGTTTAAGTATTTTCACTTCCATAATGACAATGTCAATGATAAATGGATAAATGAAAGGAAGGAATGATGAAATCATAAAGTGCTACAACTCATCACCCTTCAATGGCTTCCTTGAAGGACCAAAATCATACACATCACCTCAAGGATTTGAAACTTTCTTGTTTGAATGCTTGAATTCTTTGGATGCCTACAATAAAGGTTAGCCTTCACAAAACATGAACACGAACACACATAAACTTTGACATGATGTTGGATCTTGAATTGCTGCTATAATGCTTTGAAATGTTGCTCTTGACAATAGTATTTGCTCAATAGTGTACTTAGTGCTCATTCAATTTCAAATGATAAAATAACTAAGTATATATGTAATTGTACTAATTTCTCGAAAATTAGATTCCAAAAGCTAACACTTGAAATTTGAATTTTGGAAGTTAAAATGCCACCAACAACATATTTGAATTTGGGTCTTGGATAAGAAGGGGGACCCATTCACCCATGGGTGAATGGTTCCTAGCCCAAATCTCCAGGACACACTTAGTTGGGAGCAAAATAACAATTGGATGCATTTATTCAATGCTTGTAATCCTTCAAAAAAAGTAAAAAAATAGGCCTTGGAATGCATAATTTGGAAAATTAGGAGCTCAATTAAGTCCAATAAATTAGGGGAACGAAACATAGTGTGAAATTGTTAAGGGTGACAATTTTCGACACCACCCATGTATGTGTGGTTTTGAACCTAATTCATAACAAGCAGCTCAATTTTGACCCTCAAAATTTCAAATTTAAATTTGATTATAGGTCCAAGTTGACTCAATATCAACTATCCATTATCTATGAACTCAAGAATAAACTATTCAATTTGTGGTACTAGGGCATTGCATTAAAAAATAAACTCTAATTCATTTGAGCAATAAATCCATCAACTAAAGCATTTATCTATTAAAAAGCACATTCAAGTACTAGGAGCATTAGTATCCAAGATAATACAGACAACATGGGCATCTACATTTCTATTGTGGATATCTTCCAACTTTTTCAAAATTGGTTAATTGATCTAAGGATTTGATTAAGACAAAAGGAGGGGAGCAAGTTGCCTCTAGTGCCTAGCACAACAAACTCTAATGGTGTCTCTTGATACCACTAAGTACAAACAATAAAGGTGAATAGAATCTTGAAGAAGAGAAGCACATAGGTATTTTTTATAAAAATGGTTAGAACTATAGAATCATGACCAAAATTACGAATATAAGAATAAACCCAAACAAAATGTAGATCATCTCTTAGACTATTAGAACTTTGATATCTCAAACTTGATAACAAAACTCTAATTAAATCTTAATATAAGAAAATTATATCAAAATATCTACATATTATAAATGAAACTAAATACTTTAACACTCTTTATAAAGTTTATAAAAATGTTCATAATCAAATTATATTTACTTATTCCTTCTATTTACTCTTAATTTTTTAATTTTTTTTTAAACAATTGTTTATTTTCAAAGATTAGTTTAGTTATAATAGGAATCCACTTACCATTATCGCCCAATTATAATAATTTGTCCTACTCAGCAAAGTAAAAGGGTACAGCACCGAACTTCTTAATAGTCTATTTTAATACGCTATTAATTTATTTGTATGTACACGTATGCGCATGGACTTCTAGCTTAAAATAAAATTAATAAAATATATATATATAAATTTTGTATAAGAATGTTTTTCCCGTTTTTTAGTTTAGGTAGTTGTATTATTGGAAGTCAAATTTTGACCGGACTATTTTGCCTTGCGTGACGTAAGAGACAGCTGCACACTTTCTTACTCATTAGTCAATTTATAATTGTTTTCCATTCCTCAACACTTTTACGGCGGACTTAAATTTAACGGTCAATTCTCCCCGTTAAAAAAAATTAATGACGGCTATCCATTCAAATTTGCCCCTTCAAAAGTGATTTTTTTGGGGACAAAGCAGCCCTTCAAATGTTAAAATTTCTTATTTGAAAAGTTATATGAAAGATTAAATATATTTATAGCTATAATCATATAGGCTAGAAGTTTTAAGGATTTGTTAAGGTTTTTTTTTTTTTTTAAATGTTAAAACACAATTACATAACCATGAAAATTAGGGTTTGTTTTTAAGGGTGAAAAGTACATATCTTGTATGTTTACTCTTTGTTTTGTATTTATTTTGATTGGGTTGTTCCTAATGCAATGCTTGATATTCAAGTGACATGTTTTTATGTAAAAGTTAGCATTTAACTTGAACTTAATTTGATTTCATTCTCACTCATCCCTAGAGTCCAATCTTGGTCTTTAGTTTATTCGTTACTTTCCCTTGATCAAATTCGCAAACACAAAAATGACCTTAGAACTTTCAAATTAATTTGAGTTTGAGTCGACAATGATTCACTTCCTACTAGTTGTTACTTCCTAACTTAAGTGCAAAATGTGTTAATTTTTATGCTAGGGTGTTGGGTAAAAGGATTGATAGTTATCCACTATTTTGATGATAACTTTTGCACTATTGCTCAAAATCACTTGTTCTTGAATGCGTTCATTCAAATTAAATAAAAAAATGAACTAATTCATTCTCAAAATCTGGATAGGGTCAATTTCATGACGCAAAATCATTTAAATTAAAATTATGACACATAATTGTCCATTGCTTATGGAATTGACCTATTTCATGAAAAAATAATCTTTGATGTTTTGATGATAAACAACTGGTTTTAATCATATTTTGATAGTTGGATCTACAATAAAAGATTGGTGGTGTTTGCAAACACCTTTGAGGAGCTTACTAGGTAGGGTGATTCTCCTTGGTCAAACTCCTAGATGAATTTATTTCATGACATGGAATAAAAATATAAAATATAAAATATTAAGAAACCATGCACTTGATGCTTAATATGATGTAAGTGGATGATGTCATGTTGATGCTCTCTATGGATATATTGTAGATTCTTTCAAGTCTAGTATAAACACTTAAAATTGATCATGTTCTAACAACACACCTAAAATAACCAATTTCGACACTAGATACTAAGCATGTTGTAACCACATTATCATCATATCAACACTAATTAGTTAAATAAATTACAATTATTTAATTACTCAAGACTTATCCTCTACCATTCTCTCCATCATCTAGTTAATTAAATATATTTAATTAATTAAAAAAACATCCTACACCTCTCCTAATTGATTAAATAATCTATTTATTTGATTGATTATCATAAACCCCTAAATCCTAGTTTGCTCCCTCACCAATAGGACAATCATGTCACATCTATTTAAAAAAAAAAAAATACAAGCCACCAATCCAAAATGAAGTCAACATTCAATTCTACCTATCAAATAATTAAATTAATCCTAGTCACCCATCTCCAACCACCTTTAATTAAAAATACAACCAAATTTTAATCTCCACCATCCATTTAATCAAGTTAATACTTGTCCTCCATCCACCAACCACTACGATTTAATCTCTCTTCCCTCCCAAATTCAAATTCAAATTCAAAATTCCTCTCAAGCAATCCTAACCCTCCTTCCCAAACCAATCTCAACCATCCATTTATCCTTGATAAACCTATAAATCAAACCATCCCCAAGCTATTTTTAAGGAAGAGAATTGGAGGCTAAGTAAGATTATGTTGTTGAAATTCTCAAGCAACTACATTCATCATCTCCATCAAAAAAATCTTGAGCTTATTTATGGCCTCAAGATGGTGTTGGTAAAAGGGTTTTATTGTGCTTTTCTTGTTTGATTAGCATCCCCTTTCACTCTAATGGAGTTACAACTAGATGTAGAATAGGAGCTTTCCATGTGCATTATCCTATCATTTTATTCTACATTTAGTGTGCACATCTATCTTATGTGTTAAAATGAATTAGGGCTTGCCCTTTAATATAACAACCTAGATTATAACTTGAAATGTTTTACACTTCAAATTGGTAAATATGGCTAGCATAAAGGGGATAACAAGGGCCCAATTTTAAACTTAAATATAAAAAAGATAGGAGAGGATGTCATAATATTGACCTAAGTAGATAAATGAATATATTGAGGATACAAAATGGCTCCTAAATATGTGTAGAGGTGAAATTAGATTAGGTTCAAGAAATATGCCAACTCTTAGGATAGAAACACACTATGTGTGTGCTAGTTATTGCATAAATGCTAACATGATCAAAATGAGTACAAACAATGGAGAAAAATGCAAGGTATGTAATTTTACACATATCATATAAGAAATAATTTTTTTCCTCCTTTTTATTTAATTTAGTTTAATTATTTGAGAGTAAAATAATGAAATAAAGATATTTAAGTTGGATGACCTAAAAAATAGCTACAATTTGTAAGTTGATCTACCATCAATTTTCATTATATATTTGTAATGATAAATTCCATGTCATTTCTCATTTAGTCTTGTGCTCAATTTGAGGAAATGTTGATATATGTACATGGTGACAAATGACATAATTTTGTGCGAAGTTGAGCTCATTTACCCAGCCTTTATCCACCACTATATGCACACATCTCTATACACTTTAGCACCTCCCTATACATTCATCTTGTTCGTTTGACTATCACATCCAAGCACAAACTTGTACTCATTTAGTTTTCATACACTTTCGTCTAGCCCTTATCTACTCTAGGGCAAATCTATAATTATGAGAACATCCTTGTGAGTAAGAAATATTTCCACCCTAATCCAAATTCAAAAATTCAAATGTGGTCGACTGATCCCCTTTACCTTTCCCAATCACAACTAACTAAACACACATTTTACCTAACTTGATGTCATGTGCTAGTATTGAAAGATATTTATTGTGTTTATTTTATACATCAAAGAATCATCTATCATTATCCCAACATTGCATGTCTTCTCTCATCCTGGAGCATTGAAAGAGCAAATTATAGTGAAACACATGGATCTTGGTGCACTAAAATCAATACAGAATTTGCATCTTAGATTTGTGTGTTGTCTTTGATCTTTGTTTGTTTTCCAAGGATTGTTCTAGGCGAAAGCTCCTAGTGACCTAACAACAATCCTTTAAGGTATTTTTAAATATTGCCACTCCCTAAGTTGACAAGAAGAGCATAGCAAATTAAGATCACCATGACGAGCATAAGAATGAGAGTCCAAGTGAAGGCTAGAATGAGTTTTGGTGCAAAAGACTAGGTTGTAGTCACAAAATTGTACTAAATTTGTATATGTGCTCCAATAAAATATATAGTAGAAATAGAAACAAAAGTATTTGTCAGACTAAAAGATCACATTTTATGAGACAAAAAAATAAAATATTCTATAATCTTCATCGTTTAACATCATTCTTCAATCATAAAACTAGAAACATTCTTTATCTTTCTTATTTCCTTTCTAAATATCACAAACTATACCTCATAATATTGAACACCTAACTATTTATCTTTTACTGTAAATTAATTTATACTCATATACATGCATTCTATTGAATTACCGTGGACTCAACCGTAAGGGATGGTTAATTCACTTTTCAGTATTGATTAACGAAACATGAGACGCTGTACCGACCAACCCTAGTTGGGTCTACTTAAAAAATAATAAATAAAAAATATGTTAAAAAGGGCAAAAGCAAAGCAAGTACGCCACTAAGATGCCTTGAAAGTTACTGGACAGCAATCCAAAGCTCTCTAACCGCAGAACGCAAGATGGCATTTCATTGCATTATTCTTTCCTGAATGGAATCCTGCCTGGAAATTTAATAAGGCCGAAAGAAAAGTATGAATTTTTTTGGAAAATGTTGAGAAAACTTGGGCGTGAAGGAGAAACAAAGCTTTTTGTGGCTGTCCATATAGCATCAGAGATCTTTGAAAGCCTGTTATATTATTGTATTGAAGCAATCTGAGAGGAGGAAAAGAAAGTAAAGTAAAACAATAAATTCTGTGATGAACATGATCTTCTCTAAAACGTCTTCGAGGAGAAATAAGCCTGGGAGCGTGCCTGTTTATCTCAATGTTTATGACCTCACACCCATGAATGGATATATTTATTGGTTTGGTCTTGGAATATACCATTCTGGTGTAGAAGGTAAGTTAAAAGATCTGCTGAAATTTTTTAGCCTTGATATCTTCCCTTTTCTGTTATAGGTCATTTGGTTCAGTACCCAAATAGATTTGTGTCGAATGATTTGTTTTCCTGAATTTCATTTTTTTAATTTCTCATCTTCCTTACCCGTTGAACTTTCTTAGCTTCAGCATCCACATGGGTGTTCGGTAGATTATATGTTTTACAAAATATGCACCCATGTCTATAGATTCGTTAGCAGTTTTTGTTTTCTCGTATTCCTCATTTGTTTGAGGTTGCTTGCTTCTGTGTGAAAATGTGTTGTTGTTGATAGCAATTTTATCAGAATTTGTACATATGTTTTTCTGCACCCAGATGGGTATTTGATTTTGTGCAGTTGTAAAATTGGAATAACTACATGCCAAATTCCTAACAGATTTTCTTTTCGGGATTGATAGTTGTAGGTTTCTAGGAAAACAGTGTTTTCTAGGAAAACAGTGAGGATTTCAGTTTTCTTGATGCCCAATTAGCCAAAGTAAGCTACATTTGTGGTCCTGAAGGAAGAATTCAGCATTTTTCTTCGTGTCCAAAAGAGAGGAAAATCGAAGTATAATGGAAAGATGGTGTGAATGGTTCCTGGGGTCACTTTCTTCATACCCATCTAGAAAAATGTTTTGATTAGATAAAATGACTTTTAGTCTTCTTAATGCTATAGCCTATAACAGTCTGTTGTGCCTGTGAAACTGGGCTTTTGTTTTTCGGAGTGTTTAGTTTTACAATGAATCCCCCAAGGTTGGTTTGTTTGTCTTGATTTTACATCTCATGAGCTAGGTTATGTCTTCGAGTATTTACGTTACTGCGGCTTTTATCATTTAGTTTGCAGGTTCTATCGTGTACTTTATTTAAGTTACTTGTAGGATTCTGGGAGGAATTCTGCGTTTCTCTTCATACTCAAAAGAGAGAGGCAGAAATTAAATGAAAATATGTTCTCAATGGATTCTTGGAAGCCCTTTTCTTCCTATTCATTTGGAAATAAAAGATAAATGCAAAAATCTCTTGGAAAAAGAAGATTATCTTTTTGGACATTGGGATACGTTCTGGATACCCAGGTGCAAGCTCACTAATTATGCCTTCATTTAAAATTTAAATTCTTTCCCAATTGAAAATAGTAGAGAGTATAAATTGTTGGCCATTATCAATTTCAACTCTATTACGGACATCTTCTTGACTAGGAGTTCCAGTAGAATCACTGCTTAATCTTAGCTTTGAGTTGTAGGTATTGCAGATTTGAGATATGTTAATTTGTGGTTTTGTTTCTTCAGAGTTTCTCTGTTGTTGTTCTGTTTCAGTTTTATATCATTATACTGGAGATAACTTTTGATCTATTTCACTTTAATATCTCTCTTTTGGAAATGCACGAGGCAATACCATTGTTATGTGCTTTCTTCAGTCTATTTGAGCATTCTTGGCCACTAGCAGTAGCCATTAATATCCAATAAAAAATGGAAATAATTCCTTACACCTCCTCTCAATTACTAATTGGAAGAAATTAAACCCCTCTACTACTTTACACAGCCATATTAGTACAAAGCGGTATGCCTGCCTAGTTTGCAACCGGGGTTATTCTGGCAATAGTTTAAGCATTCAAGACAGTTATATAGATTATTGTAGAATATTTGCAAGTGGATCTTGTCTATTGTTGTGATTTTTTGTTGTTATATGTTGTCTTTGCTATTCTCTTCTCATCACAACAAGATTCATGGATTTGGCCTGTAGAAAGCATTGCAAGTTTAATCTTCAAATTATAGGATAAATCTCACTTTCTCACAATTTGACTGCAAACTATTGAGAAACAAGTCTAACACGTCCTCTCATAATATTTCTTCCTACCCTGATGAAAATTGTGAGCTATTTTCCTTAGAGTTTGCTTGCTTTTTAGAATAAAATAATTTTTTTTCTTTTGGCTGCTTAAAGAAATATCAAATAAAATAGGAAATATTTGATTTCCTTACAATTGAATGTCAATCAACCTTGCCGCATCTGAAAATCTTGAATCTGTAGAGGAAGAATTGGAGTAGTTTCACATTTACTTCAATGCTGAAATGAATTAGTAAAGATGAAATTCGCACGCTGAATATTTTACTGCATAAATGAAAGTTAATGCTGAATAGCAATCTTGACTTGAAGATTTTCATTTTTAAGCTAAGTTGCTGGTTGGAGTATGGTGCTTTGTCAATTTCTTTTCTATCTGGGCTGGGTACAGCCATACAAAATACATATAGAACATAATAAAATAGCCATAAATCTTTAGTATGGATAGTGGTGTGAAAGAAGGAAGGATTCATACTTTGTATCAATTAAAGAGATAGCTAAATCCACTATAGAATATTGATAAGGAAATCATGTGTGGTGTAGGGCAGCAATGTACCAAATTTAGGGGAGACAAGTCCCATGGGCAGCCCAATTGCAGGACCAACACCCATCACCTCATGTAGTCCCAATAATTTAGCAGCTGCCAAGCTGTATTAACTTTCAATCAAGACCTGCTTTGCTTAACTTGGAAATGCAGCTGATATTTTTCAGATTGCATAATATATAAACTCTGTTGCAGGAAAATATATCATGCTTTCTTGACCATGCTTTCATTGTTTCCCTTCTTTAAATAAAATTAATAAATTAATTGTAGACTATATATATCAAGATGGTTTCTGCCTGGGTATGTCCTGGGTTTGCCCAGGCTGAACCTAAGCAATACTCATAGTCCCGGGCGGCACCCTGGACACACCAAGGGCATATCCCAATCACAGTATTGGTATGCCCTGGTTACATGCAACCACACCCTGGACACACCAAGGGCATACCACAATCACAGTATTGGTATGCCCTGGTTACATGCAGAACCTGGTAACACTGTTCTTAAATGCAAATTTACAAGAAATAGTTAATCTGTTTTAATCAAGGATGCACGGTGACACGTGCCAACCTTGCATCCCCCTCCACATCCATGTCCCTGGGACAAGGATAGGGCAGGTAAGATCCCCTGGCCGTCCCCTATCCTTGGGGAAATTGGGAATACATACCAGGAATGCCAGATGATGAGGCTTGGCATTCCCTTTTTTTAATTTAAAAAAGAAAATAACAGTCAGTTTTTTCAAGAAAGATACAGGAAAAAAGGGCATTGGGGGGTCCACAAGCTCTCCCACATCCCTTATGAAACCCTATATAACTCACTCACCCATTTCCATGGCCACTCACAACTACTACAAGCTTTTTCGCAGTTGTAGCTGTGAGTTTGAAGAAGGAAAAAAGAGTAAGGAAGATTGCATAATTTGTGACTAATCATCCTTGAATATCCGCATTCCTCACACATATGTTTGGAAGAGCATAACCAATAGGTACATTGTAATTTTAACTTGTCTATAGAGGGGTTGGTAAAAGCCTTTGATTAGTCAGGAGGAGACCACATATTCAAATACAGACACTGTTTTTTTGCAGAGCCTGCACAACAATGTGTCGGCTCTTTATGAGTCAGCTATTTTGCAAATTCAAGTTTGGCGGTTTGCCGATTTTTATTTCCCAGGTTTGGTATGGCTGTCTCTGGTTGTACAATATTAATATATTCTACTTCTTGTGGAAATAATGTGTATCTATCTATATATATATATATATATATTCCACTTTTTGAGGAAATAATGTGTATCTAATATATTTTTTCTACTTTTTCTGGAAAGAACATAAAGAAAGATAGATAGATAGATATACATTATTTGCACAAAAGTAGAAAATTAAATATATAACTCAAGTAATAATTGATAATTCAATGGCATTGTCAAACTTTAAAGATAAATCAAAATGGTTTATATTAATGCATCTGCACATGTTAAAAAATATAAACCATCATATTGTTCTGCATCAATAGCATCAATGTTGTCAGCTGGTTTGTTGAAGGACAGGCAGTGCTGATGTCCCCTTCCACGAGCTGTACCATGCAACTGACACTGTGAAGCATCCTCTGTGCCCCTTATCCTTGATTGGGTCTAAGGAAAGCTATTAGTCAAGTTTAGACTTTTCTTTATTGCTTTTTTCATTAGATATTTGATTTTTTGGGTTCCAGGTGGATTTGGTCCAAGTATGTACAGTCAAACCACACCCGAGTCCAGCAGGCTGGGGTTGAACCTGAAAGTACTTGGGCCAAATCCAGAGGTCTGAGGTAGGACATTGTGCAAACCCAGGCTAGACTTGGACAGGATCAGAACCTGGTCTGGACTAGTTTGGGTTTGGCCTGGGTTCCTACAGAACCCAGTAACATAGGCTCACACAGATGAAACTCATGGCTTGAAGGCATAAAATTCAAAACACATCCTGTTTAATGTCAAATATGATGATTTTTGTACAATAGTTTGATATGTTTTGATGCTCTCCAAACAATGTACCATTGGGATCATATGCTTACGCACTCTTATTCTCAATGTGTTCTAAACTTGGAAACATGGTGATCCTATGTTCATGAAGGAAACAATTTGGATTGTGGCGTATTATTGTTCAGTTGTTTAGTTTTACAGAGTAACAAATTAGGCACATCATATGTTTGATGCTATTTCATCCACTAATGTCAAGGGCCATTTTACTTATTAGTTACCAAAGTATACATTCTTTCATATCCTTGACTGTGTACTTTTGTAGTTAGATATTTTTTATTTAGTTTTATTAATATTTAATATTTGAGAAAAGTTAAAGCTTATATATTTGAATTTCCCTATATATAATATACTACTGTTCCCTAACATCCCCCAAAAAATGGCCTCCTGGATTACCATCCACAAAATTTGTCAGGTGACATCCCCTGCCATTCCTGTCATGGAAATGTTGTGGAACATAGTTTCTTATCTACAGATGGAAAAACATTCTAGGTACTTGGAAAGGTGCAACTTCTCAGTTGTGTTCACAAAAACAATTCTCTATTTATAGTTCAGAATTCTACAGGGGAGCATGCCCCAGGGGTCCAGATGATTTCCCTGATGTCCCAGGGACTTGGAGGGGACATCCTACTTTCAGGACTTGACAGCCTGCCCTATTTGGTGCATAAAAATTCAAAAGGTAACTTTTTAAGGAAAAAATGTTAAAAACCCCTAAAAGTCGATAAAAGGGAGGACAGTCATTGCAAATTTAGCACATTGCATATGCTTTTTAAAATTTCTGCTGCTTTTAGTTTGTTAAAGTCATTTAAATTGTTGTCCATAAAACCATTTTAACCATGGTTCTGTGCCCCCCCTGTTCTGGAAACTTGGAGAAACACAAATTTTATGTGCTGTTATAATTAATTTTAGAACCCACCTCTGTTGGAAAGTATGTGCTACTGGATAGCAAGTTGTATCTGCTGGTTTTAGAAAACCAAGGATTTCTCATATATGATGCATATCTATCATTAGTACCCACTTAAAGGTGGTCATGTCCTCTGATGTGGAAGCTTGTGATTAGATTGTCATTCTTTTGGTGACAGCTAAATAGATTGCCGAATCAGTAACTGAAAAGGTTTTTGTGTCTGGCTTGCCAGTTCCAAGATGCAATTTATTATTTCTGTCATATTACGAATGAGGAAAGATGGTCTATTTTCTTATTCTCTTACTTTTTGGTTTAGCTGTTGTGCACTCCTTTTTATTAAATTTTTAGTGATAAATCTGTTCAAAGGAGATTTTTGAATTACTTTGGCTGTTGATTCCTGCTTTTGTGTGCTGTATAATGACATTTTACATCCCAAATCTTCTATGGTTTTTACCTTTTAGTGTTTAAGAGTCACTTGAGTTAGAGCAGCATTTTCATGATTCTAAATTTCTTGGGAATGCGTTACATAACCTTTGGTCGCAGTTCATGGAATGGAGTACTCATTTGGAGCACATGACTATCCTACCAGTGGTGTGTTTGAGGTGGAGCCTAGAACTTGCCCAGGCTATACATTCCGGAAGTCCATATTGATTGGAACAACAGAGTATGATTCTAGAGCACTTAGACAATTCATGGAGAAACTTGCTGGGGATTACAATGGGAATACTTACAACCTTATTGGAAAGAACTGTAATCACTTCTGCAATGATGTTTGCTTGAAATTGACTGGAAACCCTATTCCACGCTGGGTGAATCGACTTGCAAGAATAGGTTGGTTTCTTTTTTTTATTTTCTTCAATATCTTTTCCTTCCTACTTTTTAATTTACTGAATGTATCTAAAACATTTGGATATATAGGAGATCATATTTTACTTGCTGATGCTCAATAAGAGTGTTAGCATTAGGAAATTTGGCTCCTGGAATTTAAAGAATGTTTTGCAGAGAAGTTCCTTCGATTTTCCTTTCTATTGTAAATAGCGGCATTTTGTAAGGATGGTTCCATGTGTTTGATTGAAATTATATATTAAATTTACCCCGTATCTGATACTCATTATTTAGGCCTTGAGCATTTAACTTGTTTTATCTTGTTTGATAATGCTAGCTTATCATTTGATCTACTCAGATTCATATTATCTAAATTCTACAATAGGTTTGCCAAGCAAGCAGTTACATTGCATCATAGGGCTACTAGCACCCATCTAAACAAATTAAAAACAAGTGCATTGGATGAGGCAATTATTTCTTAAGGTAAAGAGACAGTTGTCACATTTATATAGTGGCAAGTGAGCATATTGTGGGCTGATAATTTTCTGTTTGCTTGCAGGGTTGCTCTGCAACTGTGTACTTCCCGTAGGTCTTCATGTTGCTGCTGTCCAACACAATCCAGACTGTCAATCTAAAGGGGATGAGAAAGAGGAGTTAGGTGCATCATATTGTAGATTTCCAAGTTCCTTTTCAACACCAAAAGTGAGACAAAAGTCTCTTTCAGTCCCATCTGTGCTAATTAGTTCAACCTTGAAAAGTGGGGTGCTTCCTTGGGAGTTGAAGACAAATTGCAGGTAGGGAAATCTATGGATATATATTACAGTTGGGCTTGAGCAGACAGTTGCATTGAAGTATAAGATTTGGATGGTAAAATAGCAGTGACATTGAAGAAGAATGATAGTTTTTATCAGTTAACGAGGAAACAGAATCTAAGCCCCTGGTTCCTAACCAATCTTGGAAAGAGGTATTGCAACAGGTGATGCCCTAGCTAATTAGGTAATTGAATAACCATCTCCTGGCTCATTTCCCTTTTAAGTTTTTTCCAATGCTGGGGAAATCTACGAGGTAGCCTCATTAATTGCCTTCTTTGTAGGATATTGGCTTATGGTTGACTAAGAGTTAGTCCCATTTTGAGGGTCGAGGTTCAAATCCTTTGCCGACTTAAGAAATGTTAAAATGCCTTTTTCGCCTCTGGCATATTATATGTATAATGTGTAATATTATATATGTTTGGAAACCTTTCGGTTTGGTTCAGTACTTCTCAAACTTATCTTCCTTTTTACCATTTGCATCCTGTTTGTAGATTTTCTTTAATAATTGTAGCCTGTAGTTGTTATGTATGTGATGTCTGTAATTTACAAGCTGTTTATTATAGTGGCTAATCCCCAAAGACAAGATTTTGTCGCAGAAAACAATTTTTCTAGGACTACTCGTTTTCGTTATTACGTGGTTTGGCCTTCTAAAGTTTTTTTTACCCTTTATAAAGAAAACATTTGCAAAATTTTACTATACCATGACCTTCCACTTACGGGACACAGTCTGTGCAAGTTATCTTTAACACGGGAAGGGTTTGGGGAAAGCTCAGGGGATCCTGCATGGGGGGATCCCTCTCAAGGACCATCTAAGATGGTGCCATATTCACATTCATGTAGGTGTTTATGTTGCAGAACATAGTGAACGGTAGAGATTTTGTGTTCCAGTTGGCAGGATTAAAGATGGGATGCTTCTTGAGGCATGCTGTAGGAGAGATTAGCAAGTGATGATTTATTTATGCAGATTGGGTTTGCTTTTAAAGAATGCAGTTGTCTGAATGCTTTGATACTCCACTGTTGTGATGCGATCCAAGATATAGAGACGATATATTTGGTTACTATTTGCCAGAAACCAAGCTCTTATCATTCTGTAACACAAACCTTAATTCCCTTGCTGTTCAGCCATATAAACAGGGCGTAGGTTCAATATCAGAGTTGTTTGGTTTGGTGTGGTAGTGCTGCACTAAAGTGGCTCAAATTTCCAAAATGTCAGTTGCAGATGTACACGGTCCTGTACAGTGTATTCAAGAGGAAATTTGAGCGACTTGAGGCAATTTTTTTGGAAGGGACATGGGGACATTATTGGATGAAATTGTCTTATTATCATCCAGGTAAGAGTAATGGAGAAATCATATTTTTTTATTAAAATATAGTAGTTTGGAATTGCTAATAGAACATGCTTTACTTACATAAGCATAATTTAATACTCGAGGGGCCTCTAATTTCCCAAGACTTATGCATTGGCCTCAACTATTGAAAAGTAGGGTGGCCTTGAGAAGGAACAAGGTCCCTAGGATTGAAGAGAATGGGGTTATCATTTATGATCTTGGGCTATTTTTATTGTGGAATGGTACTTACAATTTTTTCTTTTGTTTCGAGTTTACTTTTACTTAGTCTTTATGTAATGACAAGTGTACAAGTGGTGTAATATTTTTTAAAAGTTGATACATAATTTGAACTTATATGTTAATTCTATTCACTCTTAGGGATTGAGCTTGATCCACAATCTTTTCATTTTTTATCTAGGTTTAGAACTATGATTTGCACAAGTAATGTAGGATAGTCAATAGGCATTGAGCTAAGGGAATGTTGAAAGTTTGACTCCAATTGGTTATATAGAGTAATCAACAAAGTTTTGAGCTTTCAAGAATGGATGGAAGAGGGGATTGATTAAGGGAAGGGCCAAAAGTCCAACTTTGCAAGACTTAGAAAGTTATTAGAGTGCAAGGGATTGGAGTTCGAGGAGTGAAGATGAAGTGGAATGGATACCAAGGGGTGAGATGGACAAAGAAGTCTGAAAGTCCAACTCATATACAAAGGACTTATGCTTGTAATAGGCTTTTAGGCTTAAGTGATTGGGGATGCCAAGGGAATGACCGTAACAGTAGAGGATGAGAAATTCTAAAAAATTGAAACTTTCAACTTTCGAAAAATACAAGAAAAACATAACTATGCCAAACTTCACAAAACATCGATACCATGGGATAAGAGTGTGGACAACCTCAACCCTATAATTCCAACAAAATAACAATTAGATAATTTCTAACATGGACTTGAGTAAGTTTTCAAGATTGGTAAGGAAGGTATGCAAGTATGAACAACAGTGTAATTTTGAAAATTGAAAAAATGCATAGAACATTAAGGAAAACACCATGAACAACCAAGACCTAGACCTTTTGTAGATTTTTGCAATTTTTGACACTTACAGGTCTATTTTGGATGTCTTAGATTGATTACAAACAATGGATCAAAAGTTATTAAGGCACTCAAAACTAAAGGAACTCAAGCAAAGATTGGCATTATAGATTTGAGTCCCAATAGTGGCTCTAATTGGGGATGCATGTTCCAGCAGGACATAGCTAGGATTAAAAAGTAGTCCAAAATGTAAATCAACACACAAACACATACAAACACAAGCTCACACGTCACCATGGGTCACAGGCAATTATGGTTGCATGATAAAAAAATGCATTGCTTGTGCAAATCATTACTCCACAATTCTTTTGTTGATTCAACCTTACTGTCTCCTTCATGATATTTTGTCAAATCAATAATGCTAAACATAAGTGAAATATTAACTCCATTTGGCAATTCCACCTCATGCATTTCTTTAATCATGTCTCTTTAGAATCTTGCATGGTCCACTCTTCTTCATTTTTAACTTGTTATATGTTCCAATAGGAAATCTTTATTTTCTTAGGTGAACTATAACTTCTTTTCCAACCTTGAATTCCTTAAACTTCTGTTTTTTATCTACCTTTGCTTTGTACCAAATATTCATCTTATTAATGTGCTTCCTTACCTCTTCATGCAAGTTCTTTAGGTGCTCTGCAAAGTCCTCAACATCAACAATGCTCTTTTTTCCTTTGTCCATCTTCCTAAACTCAAAAGCTTCCCTTAAACTACTCCCATATACAATCTAGAATGGGGTTTTACTAGTACTTTTGTTGATAGAATTGTTGTAAGCGAACTCTATCTATTGTAAAACCAAATCCCATCTCTTGGGCTTATCTCCTACTAAATATCTCAGCAAGTTGCCCAAACTTCTCTTCATCACCTCTGTTTGTCCATCAATTTGCAAATGGTGTGTAGAAATGAACTTCAAATTAGTCTTCAATTTCTTCCATAAGGTCCTTTAGAAATACCCAACAAACTTGGTATCTCTATATGAAATTGTACTTCTTGGTAGACCATGTAGTCTAACCACTTATTTGAAAAATAACTCTGCAATGTGAACATCACTAGTCTTTTGGTATGGGATGAAATGTGCCATCTTCAAGAATTTGTCAACCACCACAAATATGGAATCATCTCCCTTATGTGTCCTTGGTAAACCAAGAACAAAATCCATGCTAATATCCTCCCATGGCCTATCTAATATAGGTAGTGGTTGGTACAAACCAATGTTTTGACTTACTCCTTTGGTCATTTGGCATACTCTACAACTCTACAAATTTCTTCACATCCTAGTGTAATTGCGGTCAATAATAGTTTTCACTAATAAGAGCAATGGTTGTCTTGAACAAAATGTCTTGCCAAACCTCCATTATGCTTCTACTTAATCAAGTTATCTCTCATAGAACTCTTGGAATGCACAACTAGGTTCCTTTGAACAACATGCCCTCTTGGAACAAATAATCCAACCACCTTTTCCTATCAACAGTGGTAGGTTTTAAACAAGATTTTTGAGCCTCGACAAAGTTTGGATCTTCCAAATACAAATCTTTGAGTTCATTGAACCCAACAACCTCTATTTTCATGTTTGTTAACAAAGTTTGTCTTTTGCTTAAGACACTTGCAACTCTATTTGACTTTCCACTTCTGTGCTTCAAAACAAAAATATAACTTTGTAAAAACTTGGTGCATTTGATTCAACTTTCCTTGGCTATTAAAATTTTGCAAAGCTTGATGAGCAATATATAAATCACTCTTTTGGCAACAAATAATGTCTATTTCGTCAATGCCTGAACTATATAATAAAACTCATGATCATAGACATAATACTTTTTCTTGGCATCATTAAGTTTTTCACTAAAATAGGCAACGAGCTTACTTTCTTGACTCAAAACAACTCTTATGACACTACCACTAGCATCACAATCTACCTAAAATACCTTATTGAAATTTGGAAGTGTCAAAACAAGTTGCTCAATGATTTTTTGCTTCAACATATAAGAACTCTTAGTTGCTCCTATAGTCCACTTAAAACCCTTTTCTATCCCCCTTCATTGTTTTAGTTAGGGTGTACAAATACTATTGAAATTTTTGAGAAATTTTCTATAAAATATTGCCAAACCATGAAAAAATCTTACCTCGGTAATACTTCTTAGTGTAGGCCATTCAATGATAGCCTTTACTTTCTCGAGGTCCACCTTAAGACCTTCAATTGAGATAACAAATGTTGGCCCCACGGTTGTTGTTGCACCAAAAGGTCAATCTGTTAATGTCTGATACAACCGCCAAAGTCAACGGATCCATGGGAGGCGGTTAGTCCATGTCATGAATCCCGAGGGGAGCGCTGACCAATTGCAAACAATCTCCCCCTTAGTGCAAGCCGAGGGGATTCGAACCTGACACCCTTGGCTCTGATACCAATTGTTGGCCCCACAGTTGTCGTTGCACCAAAAGGTCGACATGTTATTGCCTGATACAACCGCCAGAGTTAACGGATCCATGGGAGACGGTTAGTCCATGTCACAAATCCTGAGGGGAGCGCTAACCAATTGCCAACAAAAAATTCTAGATGTACCAACTCTTTCATTAAACTGCATTCTTCAAGTTAATCAATAACTTATCTTTCCTCAACTTCTCAAAAACTCTACGAGTATAGATTAGGTGCTCCTCCAAAGTCTTAATATCAAAATGTCATCCAAATAAACAATAAAAAAATTACCCAAAACTTATTTCAATACGTTATTCGTAAGCCACATGAATGTGCTTGGTGCATTGGTTAGCCCAAATGGCATGACTAACCACTCGTACAATCCTTCCTTGGTTTTGAAGGTTGTTTTTCATTCATCTCCTGTGATTCGTATTTGATGATATCCACTCTTCAAATCTATCTTTGTGAAGTACTTGGCTCCAATCAAGCAATCCATTATGTCATCCATCCTTGGCAATGTAAATCTATATTTGATCGTAATCTTGTTGATGGCTTGGGAGTCGGTACACATTCTCCATTCTCCATCCTTTTTCAGTGCTAGTATTGTAGGTATTGCACACAAACTCTAGCTCTCTCAAACGAGTCCTTTCTTCAGCAACTCATGAACTTGTTCAACTCCTCATTCTACACATGAGTCATCCTATGGGCTACCTTACTCGACAAACTAGCTCCTGGTATGAAATCCATTTGGTGACTTATCTTTCTCACTAGTGGCAAACCCTAGGTACATTATTTGACACAATGTCAAGGAACTCCTCCAACATATATAAGACTTATGCTAGTACATCTTATAGTTCCTCCTTGTGGATTTTAGATCAATGCAAATCACACATGCTTATTCTTCATCCCATTCAAAAAAATTATACCATCAACCAAACAAATTCTTGCATTACTACATACCTTTTCTTCCACCTCCTTTAGGGGTTTCACCTTGTGAGGAACTACATCCGTTGTCAGGGAATAGGTGTTGGCATGGCCATCATGTATTGCATGTCGATCAAATCGCCACAACCTCCCCAATGATATATGACAAGCATCCATAGGCATAATGTCACATAGTACCTCATCGCAGTGCTTCCCAATCTTAAACTTTGTTAAGCATTACTCATTGACCAAAGCTTTGTGGTCTTTCTCCAACCATACAATCTAATACGGATATGGATGTTTCCTCCTCTTCAACCGCAATTTGTTAACCATCTCCTCTGAAACAAGATTATCAATGCTACCACTATCAATGATAGCATTACAAACTTTCCCTTCACACTTGCACCTTGTGCGAAATACACTCTTCCTATGAACTAGGTTTTTCTCCTCCAACACAACTCTCCTTATGGCAAGAGCTTCTCCTCTTTTTGCATCTTTAGAATGCTTAGATTCAACATCTTCATCTACATGTACAACTTGTGCATTACCTTAAGGCCCTCTATTTATTCTTCCTTGATGTTGTGGGCACTTGTTTGCTCAATGTCATTCTCCACATTGGAAACAAGTTCCACCAAAGCCTCTTCTTCCAAGTCTTCGCGCCAGTCTTCCTCTTCCTCTTTGTTCATCATTATTTTGGTCACAAGGATGATAGGCATTATCTCCCTTTTGATTCTAACTGGTATTGGCTTCTTCATTCTTCTTTTGATCTTCATTTCAACCTCCATAGGGTCTTCCACCAATCTTTCCACCACAACCCCTTCCTCTTTGCTTGCTTTCAAATCTTTTGTTCAACTTCTCTTCTACCTTCATGGAAAATTGGTAAGCATCTTCTATAGTTGTCATTATGACCAAACTCAACTCCTTTTGGATACTCAGTCTCAACCCATTGATGTAATAGGCTACGTTCTCTTTGTTGGCCTTTGAATGGCCTATTCTAATTATGACCTTGTAAAACTCCTCCATGCATTCTTTAACAAACTTGTCCCCTTGCTTCAATCCTTGCATCTTTTCCAACAACTTTAACTAATAATCAACTAGAATGAACTACTTCTTTAGCTTCTCCACCATCTGATCCCATCTTGTAATCTTTGATTTTCCTCTTCTATTTCTTTCGAGTTGTATCTCCTTCCACCAAATATTGGCACGACCTTTTAGTTTGGTCTTTGTAAATTTGACCCATTTAGGATCTTCTACATCTTCATACTCAAAATACTCCTCCATATCATTCATCCAATCAATTAACTCTTTGAGATTTCCAGAATAAGTAGAAACTTAAACCTTTGGCCTTTTTCCTATCTTAGAAATGACCGTAAACAACCTAACTTGCTTAGGTTCTCCTTCCACCAAATATTGGCATGATCTTTCAATTTGGTCTTTGCAAATTTGGCTCATTTATGATCTTCTACATCTTCATACTCAATATACTCCTTCATATCATTTATCCAATCAATTAACTCTTTTGGATTGAGATTTCCAAAACAAGTAGGAACTTCAATCTTTGGCCTTTTTCCAATCTTAGAAATGACCTTCAACAACCTAACTTGCTCAAGATCTCTTGCATGAACCTTGGTCTTCTTATTTTCTACTTCAACTTATCTTCACTTTCACTTTCTTCTCTTCTTCTAACATTCAATCCTCTATGAATATCCTCTTGGAGTGCAGTAATTGTTTTTGGAGGGCTACATAACCCTCATCTCTACCAACATTTCTCACACCACCACGATTTCTTCGTGGAGGCATCTTGATTTCCTCTCTACC
This sequence comes from Sequoia sempervirens, assembly GCA_007258455.2. Lineage (NCBI taxonomy): Eukaryota > Viridiplantae > Streptophyta > Pinopsida > Cupressales > Cupressaceae > Sequoia > Sequoia sempervirens. The sequence continues at coordinate 450,786,740 of VDFB02000015.1, read as the reverse complement.
ACTTGACCCACAACCACAAGTCTTGGTGCAAACTGTCTCACATTCAACAATCTATTTAGAAACCTTGAAACTCTTGCTCTAATACCACTTGATGAAGGGGCAAGTCACACAACACACAACCATACATATTTCTCACAAGAAGACATGAGTATTCTTTTATTGAAATAAAAACATATTACATTACAAAAATGATAAAACAAAATACCTAGAGGATGAAATCTTCACAAGTTGCAACACATTACAACTTCATTCACTTTGTTTTTGGAGCCTTATGCCTTATGTTAAGGGACTACACAAAACAAAACATTACTAGACCTAAAAGAAACCAACCAACCAACCCAAAGTCAGGGTGGTTTAAAAAATTGTTCCGAAGATTTTTTCTTTAGTGCAGTACAAGGATCCTTCTCCCCAAATATTTTTTCTTGAGACAAGGAGAAATCACAAGACCACTAGAAAATCCATCTTCCAACCACAAAGCTTTAAAAGAGGTATCCATCCTTGAATAATCTATAGGGCTTTCTCTTTATTATCTTCTTTTTGAATCTCCTTATAGTAAAATGGTCTCCTCCATAGAAGTTGGCATTTTTTCCCTTTTCTTCCAAACAAAGTATTGTTTCTTATTTATCAAGAAAGAAGTGGAGGCATGGTCCACTTTACCACAACAATGGCAAATAACTGAAGAGTCTTTTGTAATATCCACCCCAATTCTTTAAAAAAAAATTGTAGTTGTTAGCATTAATAAAATAACAATGATGAGCAACTAAAATAGGCTACCTTTACCTTTCACTTTCTGATCACTCAAATCCTGATGTGGACAAGGTGAGAACATACGGTGACAAGGTGTGCATTGCAATAATTGAAAAACAATCACTTGTTCAACGGGGTGAGTGATAATCAATAATCAATTGAAACCAATTACCTTCCACTTTTTTATCACCCAAATCTCGATGTGGGCAAGGTGAGAGCATATGGTGGAAAGAATTACAATGAAATCATTTTGAAGTTAACCACTTGTTCAGTGGGGTAAGTATGAAACCTCCAAAACATGAAAGGAAACCTTCACTTATTTAGCGGGAAAGCAAGACAAAGCTCATCCACTTATTCGGTAGGAAATAGAGATGCCACTTATTTCAGTGGGGTTAGCAATGGAACCACTTAAGTGGGTAAATAACAATAAGCATAATGAGCTAAATCATCGATGGTACTACCAAAACGGTGTTATAATAAGAGCTCATTACAAATAGTTTCAAAATAACATAAATTGTTGCTACAATGAAAAATGATGTTAAACTCCTGGCACAACTCCCCAAAATGGACCCTAACACATGAATAGGTTATCCTTTGATAAAATTGAACTTGTATACCTCAACAATGGCACCCAAAAGTCTGAAAATGGACTGAACAACAACACTCACAGGTCTAATATGAAACTGCAGGTTTGAAATGATAGTTGCAGGTCTAAAAGAACACTTCCCACTAAGGTAAAAAAAAACCCATAAAACTCTCTTGCATTATAACTACATACACTTATGAAAGTGCTAACATGAATCCTCCAAGGAATCTGGAATCCCCTGAACTCCTTTGTTTAGCTTACAGAACTCTGAAAATAAGCTAACAATCACTGAAAGACTTGGGACTGAGAACGAGACATTATAGTCCTCCCTCCCCAAGATTGCTTGTCCCCAAACAATCACAAGTATGGATGTTGCAAAATCAACTCATCCTCCCAAGTTGCATCCTCGACTAAGAGATTCTTCCACTTCACCAAATACTCTTTGATGGTTCTCCTCCTTGATGAATGCTCTCTGAAATCAAGTACTATTTTTAGAACCAAAACAAGTTGCCCCTCCTCATCCAATGGCGGTAACTCTATAGAAGCAACAACATTGTGTTCAAGCACCTTTTTGAGGTGTGACACATGGAAGACATTGTGTACTTTGCTACTCTTTGGTAGCTCTAGCTCGTAAGCCACTTCCCCAACTCTCTTGGAGATCTTGAATGGCCCATAGAAACATGGCTTAAGCTTCTCCACTCCACTTTTCTTGAGTAGGCTATCGATAAGACTGAAGTCTCAAATAGACCATGTCTCCAACTTCAAACACACGCTCAATATAGTGCTAATCAACATACAACTTCTACTGATTTTGGGCATGTTGAAGATTGCCCTTCAAGGATTTCAAAACATCTTGGCTTTGCTGCAAAAAATCCTTCACTTGAGGAGCTCTATTGTCACCAAAAAGCAAGTAAATAAAGTTGGGGGTTTTGTATCCATTCAAAGCTATGAATGGAGACATTTTGATGGACATGTGATATGCATAATTGTAGGAGTATTCTCTCAAATGGAGCCATCTCACCCAAGCCTTCTATTGTCTAGAAACATAGTTTTTGAGAAACCCTTCAAGCCACTTGTTCACAACCTCAGTTTTCCCATCCGTTTGTGGGTGATAACTGTTAGAATAATATATTTCTATTTAGTTAATGGTCAATAATATAATGTAATTAGTTAGTAGGTAGAGGTAATTAGATATCTTAAATGTCTACTGTTGTAGGTAGTTGAAGTAGCTAGACTCATAAATGTCTATAGTGCTATGTAACTGCTATATATTGTAATTTTTTCTTCTTGTTAGTGAAAGCAAGTAATGGAATTACTAGTTCATTTTAGAATATGGTATCAGAACAGGAATTTATTTTCAAAAAAAAATTCAAATAAAAATTTGTGTGGAATTTTTCTGAATATTGAAAAAAATTGTATTTTTCAAAATTATTTTTCCCTGGTCTGAAAATCGAAGGTCTTATTTGCTTGAAAAATCAAGGGTTTGCAGAAGTAAAAATTGCAATCGCACGATTTTGTGATCTCCTGTTGCGATTTTTTTGTTTTCCATTTTCAGGCTCTTTCTGCAACTTTTGGCCACGATTTTCTGAGTTGCAGGCCACGTGTTTTCTCTATTTTGGTTGGGCGCGTCTCTTCTTCAAAACCTGGAGCTCAATTGGCTGCGATTTTGAGCCCTGGGGTCACGTTTTTATGGTTCTTGCACAGTTTTTGGACGCGTTTTTTTTCACAGACGCTTTCCTTTGTCCGCGTCTGCATTTTGGTCCTCATTCTGGAGGTCATCTATGCCCTAGCTCAGGCGCCAATTCTTATCTACCTTTGGATGTAATTCATGTTTGATTTCAAACGCGATTTGCAAATTTTTGAGGTCGTTTTTCAGTATTTTTTCTAAAAATGTGACTTGCGGCTACAGTTTTGTGATTATCTCATTTGTTTCCTGTCCAAAGAATATTTTGATTACAAATTCCTTGTGGGTTTTTCGAGATCTCAATTGGGTTGTCTTCAATTTTTCTGGGTGTCTCGAAGTTCATGCCTCAAAATTTGTGCACGTGGGTGCTGCCAAAATTTTCTGGGTATTCTTCAAATTTTCTAGGTTTTGTCTTAAAAACCCTGCATTGATTTTATACCTCAAAATCCATGTTAGGGTTTCGATTTCTACCTTGGAATTTGTCCTGCAGAACTTGTTTTTGTTTCACTACAGTGTTTTTTGTGCCTTCACCAGTTTGACCTCGGGGTAAGTGATGGCATCTCTGACAAATATAATTCTCAAAAGCAGCCAGAAGTTCAATGGGAAGAATTACAACACCTAGAAGTAGCGCATGTTGACTATCTTTGAGTACTGGTGTCTTGATGTAGTTGTTCTGGGCATGTCTACACGTACTGCTAGAAAGGATCAAGACAAATGGGATGAGCACAACCGAGAAGCCGTCATGCTCATCAAACTCTCAGTCACAGATGAGCAGCTACCTCATGTACCGTCTGACAAAAATGCTACGGAAATTCGAGATCATTTGAAGGCCCTTCATGAAACCTCCGACAAGAGCAGATCATTCTTTCTCAAGAACATGCTTTTTTCCATCATGATGGATGAGAAAATGTCCTTACAAGAACATCTGACAAAGATTAAGGAAATTTGTGATCAATTGGAGGCAATTGGTTGAACAATGGAAGAAGACAACATGGTTGTCATTACTTTGAAGAGTTTTCCAAAATCTTATGAGCATTTCATTGAAACGCTGAATATTACTTCCACAAATGTTGATTTGAAATTTCCCGATCTTTGTAACAAGCTTTTGCAGCAAGATTGATGGAGACAACAATTTGGGAGTAATGCCAGTTCGTCCTCCACAGAGCAAGCGTTATCTACCAAATCTTCTGCTAAGAACAAAGGGAAGGCTCCATCTTCTCAACTGAAAGGCTCTGGTTCTTCTTAGGACAACAAAAAGAAAAAGAACATTCAGTGTAGTTATTGCCATAAGTATGGTCACATGAAGGCTGATTGTTGGGTTTGATTGGCTTCTGAACAAAAGAAGCATGGAGGGTCTCAACAAAAGGAAAATGTCGTAGAGCACTCTAAGTAGAAAGAGTCTGCATTCTATGCTTTTATGGCCAAAGAACTACAGATCCAGTAAAATCTTCTGCCTGGTATATTGATTCAGGGGCTTCTTGACATTTTACTCATCGTCGGGATTGGTTCACCAAATATGAACCATTCACTAATTCAGTGATCTTTAGAGGAGGCAAAGAGTATACAATTGCTGGTAAGGGCAATGTTCAGATTCACTCTGGAGGAAGAAATTTAATATTTCTTGATGTCTACTATGTTCCAAGCATGGAACATAATCTTCTCCCCGTCAACCAGATCATGAGGCATTCTCCCCAGTTGGATGTTGTTTTCAGTTCATCCACCTGCAACATTGTTGATAGGGAGACTCGTACTACAATCGCTATGGAACTTGAGGATCATGGTCTATATAGACTTGTTGATTCTGGTGATTCTCAGGAGCACACTTTGGTAGCCAGGAGTATTTCCATCAACAAACTTTTGCATCAGTGTTATGGGCACTTGAATGTGCACTATCTCTCTCAACTATCCCAGGAGGGTTTGATTGCTAGTCTACCTGAGATCCAAACTCAAAATCATGGAGTTTGTGGAGTCTGTCAAGCTGGGAAGCAACATCGAACACCATTCTCGGATGGTGATTCTTAGTGAGCCTCTAAGGTACTTCAATTGGTTCACGTTGATGTATGTGGACCAATGAACACTCCATTTGTTACTGGGTCCAGGTACTTTTTATTATTTGTTGATGATTTCAGTAGAAAAATGTGGGTGTATTTTTTGAAAAATAAATCAGATGTGTTCAGTACATTTTAGTAGTATAAGGTCTTAGTTGAGAAAGAATCAGGTTCTCAAATTATCACTCTAAGGTCAGATAATGGGGGGAGTTTTGTTCAGCAGACTTCTCTACTTTTTGTGCTACACATGGCATTAAATGACAACTCACCACACCATACACCCCTCAGCAGAATGGTGTCGTTGAACATAGAAATCACACCATTATTGAAATGGCTTGTTCTATGATGGAGTATAGAAATGTCCCTAAGAAATACTAGGTTGAAGTAGTCTATACTGCTGTCTACTTCCTAAATCGGTCACCTACACATGCCGTTAAGAAGATGACTCCTGAAGAAGCCTGGTTAGGTTGTACGCCTAAGGTGGGCCATCTGAAAGTCTTTGGTTCTACAACTCATGTCTGGATTCCAGACGCCAAGCGTGCCAAGCTGGACTCCAAGAGCCAACAACTTATGTTTACTGGTTACAATGACAATCACAAGGCATACAGGTTGATTGATGTGGCGACATATCGTCTCATATTCAGTCGTGATGTTGTGATTGATGAGACTACTGGTCCATTTCTTCCTACTACTAGTCTCGAGGATCAGCTTGTGAAGGCTTCTGATGAGGGTGTTTGTCTTCCTCTTGGTTCCCCTGATGGGAGGACTTTAGACCATTCTGACTCTGAAGATGAGGAGTTTACCAATCATGATCTAGCACCATCTGATTTTCCTCAGGAACCACATCCAGATGAATTTGTTCCATAAATCCCAGGAGATGTTGTTTCTCCTATTCCAGATGTTGGTACTTCTACTCTCCGACCTAAGTGGTGGGTCACGACTATCGACGATCTTCATGATGAACTCATCGAGGGCGGGTCAACTCGCAGAAAGAGAAAGCAACAACACATGGTCAATTTTGCTCTTATGGCCAACATCCACATCATCTATGAGCCTCAGACATATTCAAAGGCTAAAGGAATTCTAGAGTGGGAAAAGGCTATGGAGATAGAATACCATAGTCTTCTAAAGAATCACACTTGGGTTCTTTCTGATCTTCCTCCTGGGAAGAAACCTATCAGCTACAAATGGGTTTATAAGGTCAAGTATCATGCAAATGGTACTTTGGATAAATACAAGGCCAAATTAGTTGCTCGGGGATTCACACAATGAGAGGGCATTGATTATGAGGATACTTTTGCTCCTATTGCCAAGATGAGCACCACTCATCTTCTTCTCGCTATTGCAGCCCAATTTGGATGGACAATTCATCAGATGGATGTCAAGAGTGCCTTTCTCAACAGTGAGTTGTAGGAAGAAGTCTGCATGATGCAACGTCTTGGTTTCAAGGTTGTTGAAAAAGAGCATCAGGTCTGTCGGCTCATGAAAGCACTCTATGGACTGAAATAGGCTCCTAGTATATGGTACATCAAGATTGATCAGTACTTGGTTGATCATTGTTTTCAGTGCATCCCTTCTGACAGTAATTTATATTTCAAACACTCTGTTGATGATATTTTTTTTCTTGTTGTCTATGTTGATAACTTGATCATTACTGGCAGTTCGACACATTTGATTGCAACAATCAAACATGATTTGTGTCAGGCTTTTGACATGACAGATTTGGGGCTCCTCCATTAATGTTTGGGTATTGAGGTTTGGCAGACCTCTAGTAGCATTTTTATCTCTTAGTCTAAATATGCCAGAAGTCTGCTTGAAAAATTTCAAATGCAGGATTGCAAACCTGCCTCCACACCTATGGAGAAGGGGTTGAAGTTATCAACCATATCTGATTCACCTGCAGTCAATGAGACAACATTCAAGCAACTAGTGGGTAGTCTCATCTACCTCACCGCTACTAGACCTGATATCAGTTTTGTCATGAGCTACATTTCTCGCTTCATGACAGCTCCAAAAGTTGATCATTGGATTGTAGCGAAGTGAGTTCTGCGATATGTGAAGGGCACTTCAAATTATGGCATTCTGTATGGAAGATGCAAGGATCCAAAACTGATTGGTTATACAAACTCAAATTGGGTAGGTTCAATGGATGACAGAAAATCCACTTCTGGGTATGTATTTAGTTTGGGTACAGGTGTTGTAACATGGACCAACAAGAAGCAACATGCAGTAGCTCTTTCCTCAACTGAAGCAAAGTATCGAGGCATAGTTAAGGTAACATGTGACACAGTTTGGCTTCATAGGATGCTTTCTGACATGCACATGTCACAAGCAAGACCTTCTCCCTTGTACACTAATAATCAAGGGGTGCTCAAACTGGCCAAAAATCCAGTCTTCCATGAACGTACAAAGCATGTCAAGCTTCATTGTCACTACATCTGCAAGCTAGTAGAAGACAAATCAGTTCAGTTGTAGTATGTTCCAACAGTGGATCAAACTGCAGATATTCTCACCAAGTCTCTAAGCCTGGATTAGTTTGTCAAAGTCAGGGGGTAACTTGGTGTTGTTGATAGATTGACCATTAAGAGAGGGTGTTAGAATAATATTTCTCTATTTAGTTAATGGTCAATAATATAATGTAATTAGTTAGTAGGTAGAGGTTGTTAGACATCTTAAATGTCTATTATTGTAGGTAGTTGAAGTAGCTAGACTCATAAATGTCTGCAGTGCTATGTAACTGCTATATATTGTAATCTTTTCTTCTTGTTAATGAAAGTAAGTAATAGAATTACCAGTTCATTTCAAAACAATAATTGGTGCTTGGAGTAAGCACTGTACCACTCAATCTAAAAATCTCCTACCAAAACGTGTTTAGGATCTTGTTGTCCCTATCACTCACAATATTCTTGGGAAACCCATGCAACCTAAACACCTCTATGAAGAACAAATCAACAACCTGAGATGTTGTTAATGTTGTAGTGATAGCAAAGAAGTGTGCAAACTTCGTCAATATATCAAAAATCACCAAAATGCAATCCCTTCCGTGCACCTTAGGAAAGCCCATAATGAAGTCCATGGAAATAATTTACCATTTTTATTGGAAATGGGCAAGGGAACAATCCTACCAGAAAGATATGCTCATTCTTGTTATGTTGACAGATTTGGCATTCTTAGACATAGGGAAGGACCTCATCCTTGAGCCCCTTCCATGAAAACTTCTCCCAAATCCGCTTGGAATTTTTGAAGTAACATTGGCGACTAGCCAAGGGAATGTCATGAAATTTTTGACGCACCTTCATCTTGAGCTTCGATTCAAGCACCAAGAAGATTCTTTCCTTGTACAAGATCAAATCATTCACCAACTTGTACCTTTCATCATGCAAGGTACCATCAACTATGTTGGTGGCAAAGGAGTTCTTGGCATACTCTGCAAGGATTTACTCCCTCTAATCAATTGTAATCTCCATCAATGAGCTCAAATGTGGCCTTCTTGACAAGACATCAACCACTATGTTGTTCTTCCCTTTGACATACTCTATGTCAAAATCGTAAGCTTGAAGCTTACTGACCCACTTTTGTTGTTTGTCATTGAGATCTTTCTGATGCAAGAAGTGCTTGAGACTATTATGATCGGTCTTCACGATGAATTTTCCACCAACCAAACACTGTCAAATTTGGCCAAGGCGTGCATGATTGCAAGAATCTCTTTGTTGCATATGGAGTATGTCATCTCCACACCCCTCAACTTTTGACTCTCAAAGACAATCGAGTGCTTGTCCTGCATTAGAACAAGATCAATCCCTTCTCCCAAAGCATCACACTATAACTCAAATTACTTTGAGAAGTCTGGTATGGCCAAAATGAGACATGAAATCCTGATGTTCTTGAATTGATCAAAAGCCTTATGTGCTGCATCTGACTATGTGAATGCCCCCTTTTTGGTAAGATTTGTGAGAGGAGCAACCAACTAAGAATAGTCCTTCATGAACCTTCAATAAGAATTCACAAAGACCCAAAAAACCCTTTAGTTGAGAGGTTTTCTGGAGGTGGCCAATCCAAGATGGTCTTGCTTTTCTCTTGGTCCACACTAACTCCCTTTGAACTGATAACATGACCAAGATAAAGGAGTTCAGTCATACCAAACTCACATTTGGATTCTTTGGTAAACAGATTCAACCTCCAAAATACTTAGAACCTCCTCCAAATGTTTGAGATGCTCTTCCCACGACTTACTGTAGATCAAGATGTCATCATAAAATATTAGAACAAGCTTCCTTAGCTGCTTGTTGAACACTTGATTCATACAAGATTGAAAGGTCGTTGGCGCATTAATTAAGCCAAAAGGCATAACTAAGAACTCATAATGCCCAAAATGGCATTTGAAAGCAATTTTCTCAATGTCCTCTCGCATTCTAATCTAATGATAACCTGATTCGAGGTCTATCTTCGAGAAGTAAACTACTCCATGTAGCTCATCAATCCTTGGAATTGGGTACTGGTTCTTGATGGTCTTCTTGTTGAGGGCCCAATAATCTATGCACATACACATAGTGACATCCTTCTTCACCAAAACCACTAATGAAGCAAAGGGACTCTTGCTTGGGCAGATGTTTCCCATGTCCAAGAGTTTTTTTAATGTTCTTCTCAATCTTATCCTTGTGCCTTTTTAGATGCCAATATGGAGTAGTGATGACTGGCTTGACACCCTCTTTAGATTCATTCACATGGTCAATCCCCCTTTTAGGAGGTCTCCCAAGTGGAATATTGCCAAACACCTTGCTTCGCTTGGAGAGAAATGCTTGCACATCAAGATGATAACCTTGCTTCTCTTCTCAAGATTGGAAGGCATGATCAGACATTATGTTTCCCACTCCACCATATCATGTTGAATCAATCATTCATCCTCTTGAATGAAACTATGTGAGGGCCTCCAATTGACATCCCTCTCAAAACCACCTTTCCTTCATATGTGAACTTCGACTCCATGGTTTGAAGGTTTAGAGTGATCTCTCCTAGAAATAGTAGCCATCAAATACCCAAAAATACATCAGTATCACCAATGCTCACAATGTAGAAGTCATCTTTGACTTCATAGTTGCCCAACTAAATAGACATTTGGAATTTTTTGGGTGTAAGTGATTGTGAACCCATCTGCCACCATGACTTTGAAACCTTCAAACTCTTCAATCTTGAGTCCTCTCTTGGCCACAATCCCTTCATCTATGAACTTGTGAGCTACTCTAGTGTCTATGAGAGCAATGATTTGTTGTCCACACTGATGAGTCCAAATAATGACTCATTTTGTTAGGGTTTATCATATGTTTGTTATTGTTACTATGGGGTTTTAGCACCTGGTCACTAATACTTTCTATGTTATTTCCCTAAAACTTATGAACTTTGGGCATGAACCTATCCTTGTAACTTTTGATAGTATTAACCTACTATGTGATATATCTATATTAATTTTACTTGTGATTGAATGAATGTTATTCTAAGGTGATTATGGATATACAATTGTTTTGTGCACACTAATGTCATAATGCAGGTTCACATTAAGATGCAGATATAAATGAAGCTTGCAAGGTGGAAGAAGTTCATGCCAGCTGGCCGGTTACTAAAGGAGTCAAAGACATGGACATTAAAGAAGTCAATGTAGGGAAAACTTCCAACTCGTGTGGAAGTTATAACTTACCTTTAAATGATTGTCTGTTAGTTGAGTAGATTTAGGAGGTGTTGCTATGTTGGATCCTCATTGAGGCAAGTCTGGTTTGACTAAATTTGGCGCATGCATAACCTCCTTCCTCTTTTTCATGCTTTCAATAAATGGCGTCCTCCTAGTTTGATGGAGTCAACTGCCCAGTTGGTTAGGGTTAGTTAGAAGCTTTCCTTCTATAAATAATGGTTAGATGTCCCTCTTCACAAGGTTGGATGTTTTGATATTGTACTTTCATTTTCATTTTCGAATGAATATAGTCATGTTACTATTATGATGTAACAATGTTTTTCATGAATAAAATGATACTTTGTTTGCTGCATCTAAGTTAGTTCTAGGAAGACTCATTCAAGGGGGGCCACTTGGTGAGAATTCCATCCATTCAGTTTAGTAGTTACTTTTTTGTTCAGTAATTAGTTATAGTCTTAGTAGTTGTCTATTCTTGCAACAATTGGAACTTTGTTTTGTGTCTATTCCTGCAGCCAAGGAAGACAGAGTAACTTCCTGTCTGTTTGCTGAGATTTCTATTTCTATCATTCATTTCAGTTCAGTTTAGTTGTTGATGTTCAGTTTAGTTGTTGATTCATGCTCAATACTTCTGCTAATTCCTTTCAAGCATTTTACTTTTGGTATTGTTTCCTTTCTAGTTATAGGATAAGGATGATTACAATTGAGTCCTAGTGCACACACAATACTAACCCATTTCAAGTTCACGTCCCTGGGTTGGCAATGAAATGAACAAGATGACTACTTAGTGCAGATATCTAATCTCTAAGTTATAGCTTTAAGGGCTTAGTTATTGAACCACTAGAGGAGGCCAACATTTTTGGCGTTGTTGTTAAGGATGGTGTCAAACTAGGAAGTTCTTTGGAGTCATTTCCAGCTTCTTTCTTATTTTTAGTATCTTTGAAGTTTTTTCTTAGCATACCCTTCATTTGAATAAAGTAATGATCCGCTATTCTTTCACCAATTCTTTGTGTGAGTTGGTTGATACTGAGGTAATACCGTATGCATAGGGGCAGGAGAAGAGATGCTCTAGGGAGATTCCTTCCTAATGATCCTAATCCTGATAACCTGCTAATTGAGTTTCAAAATTTTCTAGGAGACAAAGAAGAAGAGGAGGACAATCCTTTTGTTGATGCATTTCCCAATTTGACTTGTTCTAAAACTTCCTTTGAAGAGCAAGCTGCCCAAAACCTGATTGAGAATCCATTTGCTTTGGAAATCCATCAAGCAATTATGGCTGGCCAAAACCAAAATAGACCTAACGAATCATCTTTTCCATTCCCTATCACTCACTAGAATGAAGTTGATAACCTCAAGAACATCCCTGCTTCAATCCTTCCCAAATTCTATGGGCTGGTAGCAAAGGACCATGACACTTTCTTCTTTGAATTTGATATCCTCCGCAAAAGCTATGATTACAGTACTGATGCTCACAGGCTTAAATTGTTTCCTACTACCTTGAAGGAAGCTACATTAAGATGGTTTATGGGCTTAGGAAGGAATACTGTAGAGACTTTGGATGGTATGAAAACAAAGTTTCTTGAGAAGTATAAAGAATATTGTAGAGGCAGTGATATGAGGGGAGATGATATCTTTAGGATGCAGCAGAAGGAGGATGAAAGTTTGGAGGACTATGTTTCAAGGTTTTTGTTTTGTCTGCAGAAATCCCCACATCATGCACTCAATGAAGAGTCTCAAAAGTTTTTCTTCCTTAGAGAGATCAATGAAAATTGTATTGATACTTTGGACTTGATAGGAGGAGGAGATATCACCCAAGTTCGCTGGGATGATATTAAGAAGACATGTCAGAATTACTCCAGAGTGGTTATGAAGAAAGGAAGAGGTTACCAATCTTCCATGGGCAAATCCTCCACTAATGGAGTTTCAAGGACGTAAATCACTCATTTGCTGGCAGATTTCAAGCAGGATATCATAAACAATATGGCCACTCAACTAGATACACTTCAAGAAAAGAAGAAACATGAGGAGGCAGAGGAAATGTTGGCAGAATATTGTCCTCATTGCAAGCAAAAGGACTGCAAATGTGAGATGGTAGTCAACATTGACAACAAGCAAATTCCACCAAAATTCAGGCCAATTTAAGGAGATGATGATTAGGTTTTCTATATTGCACAAAGAAGGCCATGGGCTCCAAGACAAGGTATGCCACCAGATCCATTATCTTTTAGTGGACCATATTTGAATTCTTATGTATTTGGTAATCAATGGCAACCCCCATACCCATCAAAATTTGGAGGCTATCCACCACAGCCTTGGAACAACCCTCCAAATACTTGGCCCAATTACCAAAACTCTCCACCTCAGTGGCAACAATTCTAGGGGAATTGGCAGCAACCTCCAGGAAACTGGCAATAAACATCCCAATGGAAGGGAGGACAACAATGGCCAAACCAGGCAACTGGTTACATGCAGCCACCTCCACAGCCTTAATAGCCTGCCATAATGCCTCCTCCTCCTAGCTCAAATGCTAGAACTCCTAGATCTACTCAGTTACCAACTCAACCCACACCTAACCCAAATAACAAACCACAACAACAACCAATTTACTCTACAGATCCCAACCAATTTCCTGCATATGCTATGAGTGTTAGTGATATTCATCTGCGTTCAGGAACCACTTTGTCATCTCCTTCCACTCCTATTATAACAGAGCTTCCTGTAGAAGAAGAGGAGCATCAAAATTTATATAATATCCCTACTCAGTCAAGTGTGCCAAAGGAACCTGAACCAGTTAAGCAATCTGATCCAGACCCACCATTTCCTCAAAGGTTAGAAGTTAAACAAAAGGAAGAAAAGGAAGAAACAACCTTTGATATTCTACAACAATTGAAACACATGTGTCAAGCTACCTTTGTTCCAGGCCATAAAAGATGTTCCCATATATAGTAAGGTAATTAAGGAAGCATGTCTCAAAAAGCCAAGGAGGAAAAAGAAAGATCCCACCATCATTCATGTAGTGGGGCAGTTGGCAGATATCATGCTTGGGAAAGTAACTATTCCTAAATATACTAACCCAAGTAGTCTTGTAGTTGGAGTCATTATAAATGGAATCCAAGTAAAAATTCTCTAATAGACTTGGGAGCAGCTATCAATGTGATGACTAAGGATATCCTGCAACAACTGAATGTTACAAATATGAGACCTACTCATACCATCCTACAACTTGCTGATAGTTCCACTGTCAAACCAAATGGTATAGTAGAAGACCTTGTTGTTACTCTAGACTCCTGGGAATATCCAATAGACTTCATGATCCTTTCCCATAAAGCTACATTAGGAGGATATCCCATTATTCTGGGAAGGTCGTAGTTAGCTACAACAGATGCTTACATTGGATGTCAGTCAGGGGAAATGACTATTTCTGATGGGAGCACTACTGAATTTGACACCATTTTCCGACGGCCGTTTGTCGGTCGTTCGACAAATCTTTGTCGGAAGAGCGACAAAATGGCGAAAATCTTTACGTCGCTATTTTTTCGTCGAAAGGCCAACGACGAATTAAACGTCAAAATAATGGCGAAGAATTGTCGGTCGACGACATCATGAAATGCCTCAAACTTTCGTCGGAATATCGACGAAAACTTTGTGTATCCACTGACAAATTACACCAGAAGTTCGTTGCCAGTTCGACGAAATGGGCAAGCAGTAGCGTCGAAACAACAGCAGACTTTTGTCGCCATTTCAACGAAATGGGAAAGGAGTAGCGTCGAAACAACACCAAGAGTTCATCGACTTTGTGACGAAATTAGCAATGAGTAGCGTCAGAAGAACACCAAAATTTCGTCAAAAGTGCGATGAAATGGGCAACGAGTAGCGTGGTAGCAATGTCGAAAGATCATCGAAATTGCGATGAAATGGGCAAGGAGTTACGACGAAATCTTCGTCGCAGCTATAGCAACTTCATCGAGCCTTTCTGTTGATTCGTCAGTGGTTATCGTCGAAATTGCGACGAAGCATCAATTTTTTTTTTTTTAAATATTCGTGGAAATGTACCATTGCGGAGACTGACGACTGATCATACATACAGACTGCATATTGGTTTGATGCTTCAAACGATGCATTTCTTATATTGAAAAGTGCATTACCTTATTGAGCTTCTCTTTGTTTGAGAATAGTTTAATATTCTCTACTTAATAGGGCCAACCACGTGACGGTGGAAGCTCATTTGGCCCCTCCCCCCCTCACATCACTCTCAATTCCTCATACCCAATCATATAACATTAATCATTCATTCATCCATTAATAACATATAACATTCATTCATTCATCCATTAATAACATATAACATTCATTCATTAACATATAACATTCATTAATTAACATATTCACATTCATTCATTAACATATAATATTCATTCTTTCAGTTTTTACATATTATCAAAAATATGGTTGTCATGATATGATTACAATCACTTTTTTTTTTTTTTTAAAGCTACATAAAGTGAAGTGGAGTATCATTTTCTAAATCAATATTTGTCCCCCTTTAGTTGTTCTTCTATGCTTGTGATCTTAATGTACGCGTAGTCGTTGCTCATGATGTGGACGCCACTTCAAGGGGGGTCTGCTGCAATAAGAAAGAAATGTTAAACTGATATGTTTTATTATTATTGTTACAAGTATTTCATTAATTAAAAGAACATTAGAGTGGTTCTCTTTACCTGATGGGTCCACATCATGTTCCTGAACTTTTGTTATAGACTCATGCTCAACATGTTGAACACCCTCTAAATCCTAATCTGCAGTTGAAACATGAAAAGTTACATTAATTAATACACCAATTGAAATTAAATATGTTTAAGAGAACATGAGGGTGGTCCTCTTTACTTGATGGGGTCACATCATGTTCCTGATCTTCTCTAGCCTGATCATGCTCAACACGATCACGCTCTACATGCTCTAAAGTTGAAACACGAAAGGTTACATTAATTAATAGGCCAATTGCAATTAAAAATGTTTAAAAGAACTTTAGAGTGGTCCTCTTTACCTGATGGGGCCACATCATATTCCTGATCTTCTCTAGCCTAATCATGCTCAACATGTTGATCACGCTCTACATGCTCTAAAGTACCGGGATGCACACCATGACCTTCATCTGCACGTTTGCTCCACCCTCACCAGGCTGCATTCCAATGTCATGTGCAATATTATCATTGCTTGAATGTTTAAAACAAATAGGCATGTAATTACTTTATGGTGGAAATTAATATTGAATAGATTGCACAAGTATTCAATTTTAAATAAACTTTATTGAGTTTATTTACCTATGTGTCAGATGCAATGGAAGATTGTGTTTGCCCAATCAAGACTCTTAGGCGTTCAGCCATGGCTCCATAGCCTTGCTGGAAGGCAATCTTCGTGTCCTCTTTGTGGGAACTCGCTGAATCTCGTGAGTCTCTACATTTTTGCAGTAAGATCATGAATTTTGCTTTCTATGGTGTGATAAAACCAAAATTGTTTTCAATTCTATTATAATTTGATGCAATATTTCATTTATTGATACTTACAATTGGTGGCTAATTTCATATAACCACCAGAGCTAAGTTTGTGTTGTCTGTGTTTCTAGTCTTGCTCTTTGTTGCCTCTGCATGCTCCAAGCAAACCATGAAAAGTTTGAAATACGTTAGATTATATAAAAAGAAAGAGTAATCAGTATATAATTACATTGTTGATAGTATTACACATAGCATACTACTTTTTTAAAAAAAATTAATGGCATTTCCATAGCATACAGACATTGAGAGCATATAAAATAGAGTTCAATCCATGAATTATAGAAAATAGATTTTTGTTGGTTATATTCATATCATTGATTACATTGCACAAAACATACTTCAACTGCATAAATATCAGATGGTGATAGTTGTCTATGCTACCACATTTTTCATACATTTCTACCAAAGCATTTTAT